>JARWGP010000018.1:673623-1347247 GCA_030710325.1 Penicillium sp. 91 TS-2023
ATAGGTTAGATACGTTCCCTAATTTCTCGACTGCTTATCGAGACTCACAAATCCCTTCGTACTGGACAAATCCGCCGGTTTCCTGCCAGAATTTGAAACCAATGGCTTCGTGGTTGGGTCCACCACCGGCACTGATAATGATCCCGGTGATAATGAGTCCTATAATTGTAATGACCTTGTAAATCGGTCAGGGTTTTGCTTCAAATGCGCAATGCTCTATATTTGCGCCACTTACCTTAATTGAACAAAAAAAGAACTCGACCTCGCCGTAGACGGAGGTGCCCAAATAATTCACTAGAAACTAAGCCCATTAAAGTTAATAGTTGAACCATTGAAGAACAGCAACGATACATACCACTACTATCAACATCAACCCCACCCACATCGCATTGTTGCAAATTCCAGTGGTGCATGTGGAATCTGTCTGCCCTGCGGGGGTCCAGTAACTAATGAGAACAGCAGCTGCAGATATTTCCGCTGGGAGAACGACTATAAAAACTTAGTTTTGCATTTGAAGACAACAGTGTGTTTTCGTACCAATATAGCTAGACTTTGGTCAGTAGGTGGTATTAAAACTAGAGAAATTGGCTTACTTGAACCAAAATAGTATACCCATCGCAAAACCAAGCTCTGGTGAATTAAATCGACCAGCAAGAGCAAATTGGCCACCGGCAATGGGGAACTGGGAGGACATTTCACCCAAAGCAATCTAAAAGGATTGTCAGCAACTTGAATAGCTGGAAGTAACATCACACTCACCATCACTGAGTACAAAAGAGAAGCCATGATACAGTATCCAAGAAGCAGGCCCGCAGGACCTCCATTTTCAAGATCAGAACCAGTCCCCAGAAAGAGCCCCGTTCCGACAACCCCCCCAATGGCTATCATCTGGCTGTTTAACAGTGAGCAGTTTGCAATGCATTTGTTGTTTCAAAATTTGGATCTCACAGATGACGTGGCTGGAATTTATTAGCGACGGACTCAGCAAGTCAGCTTCAAGGATAAAGATGAAAGTACCTTCAGTTTTCGCTGAAGCCCATGGTTGCTGTTGGTGTGCTCAACAACTCCCACTGCAATGGGTACTTCATTAGCATCATAAGCCAGGTCTTTCTTTTCCTGCGACATCGGTTAGTTGTATCATGATATGCAGGAGTAAGAAGTCATACGTCTTGAATCATGTTGACGAAATTTGGTTTTCTTTTTTGAAAAGGAAAATGCAATCTATAAAGCTTTGCTTCATAAGATAAACAATCCTCGTGAGATAAGGTCATCGGCCGCATCGGAGAGATCCCGCAACTTATCTTATCAGTGCCACCGTGTCGGGTTGCTACCGACTTGCCGTACGGGCCATGAAAAAAGTAAAATAAGGGAAACTTTCATTCCAGTTTCGTCTCTTTCCAAGACTGACCCAGCTTGGTAGTGATCTGAACTGGAGACGTTCAGGTGAACCTTCTTGGGTACGTACTATAGTTCTCACCCGGAATCTACAATGCTTTATTTTTAACTTCACCGACTCAGTTCAACATGGAAACCTCTTATCGCAGACCTCTTCGACCCGGAGTTTATGTGCCATTGCCCACGTTCTTCTTCGATGACTCCCAGGACCTTGACTATGAGACTTACGCTAAGCATTTACTGAGTATGTCTCGATGTTTCCTATCAAAGATTTGATAAATAGCCTAATGCTTGTTCTCACAGATATGACCACTAAGGGAATGGGTAAGTTATTTCAAAATATTGAAAAGGCTGCTAGCTTATACATTTGATCTTTCAGTCCCAGTATGTGCTGGTTCCTTAGGCGAGGCAGTTCATTTGGTAAGACGAAATATTACTTCATGGATGTTTGAACATGTCTGACATGATACAGAGCTTTGAAGAAAGGACCGATCTCATTCGGTTCATCAGAGCAACATTGGATGAAGCAGGTCTCCAATCGACTCCAATTGTGGCTGGAGTGGGAGGACTAAGTACACGAGAAACTATTTTACTTGCGAAATCGGCTGCGGAAGCGGGCGCGTAAGTGAGAAGAGTCTCTTTGTCTGGTGATCATTCTAATAATCATAGGGATGCTGGCATGGTAATTCTTCCTGCCTATTATGCAGCGAGTCTGAACACAGACCCAGAACAAGTTATCCAATACTACGTCGATATATGTGCTGCATCGCCGGTGAGTCCGGAGGTCGATATGAATGTTAGTTGGCGTTTGAAAGTGCTAATTTTGACAAAGATTCCCTTGCTTCTGTACAATTTCCCCTCCAATGCAGGTGGTCAGGATATGTCCTCGGATATAATCAACTCAGTGATAAGGAAAGCAAATAATCTATGCGGCGTCAAACTGACGTGAGTACTCTCCAAGCTGAAAAATGCTCATCTGAAACGCTAAATCAATTTTCCTAATAGGTGCGGCGGCAGCATTGGCAAACTAATACGTCTCAATGCTGCAATATCTGAAGATTCAACCATCAACAGCAGTAGAAAATTCCCCTTTCTTCTACTTGATGGTTTGATCGCTGATCTTACCCCGTGGATGAAATGTGGCGGCCATGGAACTGTGAGCGGTATACCAAATTTCGCGCCACATTCTTCTATGAAGCTCTGGAATTTGCTGAACTTATCATCACCCTCAAATGATGAAGTGAAAGAAGCCGCAAGAATTCAAGCTATCCTGTCTAGGGCTGATGCAGCCGCAGTTCCGGGTGGTATTCGTGCGATGAGTGAGTCTTTCTACCTTGGAAACCACATTAGGCTTTGCTTACCATGAGTAGAATACGCTTTGAATAAGATACATGGATATGGGGTGACTCCACGGAAGCCTCTTCTTCCATTGAAGGAGGCCGATGGGGAAGCATTCATGGCGGCTTTGTCTGAGATGATCCAACTAGAGAGCGATATACTGCAGGAGACGACCGAGAACAAGTGAGCTTGCGATTTACTAGGATTGAAGGCAGACCCCAGGGAGGTATTCTTGTATGATTGAAATTCAGAAAGACATATCCACCTCGACACCCCTAGAAGACGCATGAAAACTCATTTTCAACATTTGCACAGTCCCTTGCCACTGAAATATAACTTGAATATAATTTGTTAGGTCATGGTCCCGGCAGAGTGTACCGTAGGCTTTCAGGTAGAGATAATAGATTAATTAGAGCTTTGAAGCCTGTATGCTTCAAGAATAGCTATAAAAATGTGAATTATACGTGGCTAATAACTCTTACACAGACGCATTAATGCGGGCGCAAGAAAGACAATGGTGGTGAAGGCGGTCGGGATTTTCCAGAGAAGCGGGGCAGAATTAGGTCAAACTGACCAATCAATGATTTGAAGCTTCTGATCGCTATGGCATGCCGTACCAATTGGGGGCGAAATCGGGAGTCGCAACAATCGAAAGCGCAGTCTCATCCAAGTCTCTCCTTCTCACCACGACACGATGGGAGAACCGCTACAGATTGGAGGAAGCCCAAAAAGGCGCTGGGTTTCCTCCGCCTTTATCTCTTTTGGCTTTCTTTCAATCCTTCTACTTACTTATTCCACATGGCCCAAAACCATTGGGAGGCGATTCACACCTGGGAAGGACTGCTCGTCGGGTCCCCCACCCGCACCAACTGGAGTCAAATATGAATCCGGCTTTGACATGACCGAGAGCTGGGGGCATCTATCTCCTTACAGAGATGCCGACTGGGGCGTTCCTAATGGTGTCCCACAAGGCGAACGGAGCGAGCTATCTCAGGTCCATGTTTTGCATCGCCATGCTCAGCGATTTTCGACTAATATGCCCATGGATGGTCAAATCATCCAACAATTCATTGATAAGCTCAATGGGAGCATCGGGACAACGGGGCCCCTAGGCTTTTTAAACAACTGGGAGTATGTACTGGGGTTGGATGAATTAACGGTCACGGGCGCCTCCACGGAAGCTACCTCTGGAGCCCGCTTCTGGCTTCAGTATGGTAGACTCTTGTATCGTGCTACTCCTGAAAATGTGGTCGCATGGGATCCATCTTTGAATGTTTACCCCAATGGCACAGTCCGTCCGAAGCCGTTGTTCCGCACCACCGATCAATCTCGCATTTTAGAGAGTGCGCGTTGGTGGCTCAGTAAGTGTTGGCAGCCTGGGTTCGAAAAATATTTACTGATTTCCATGCGTAGGCGGATTCTTTGGTGATAGAGGCGCTGATGCTTCCTATGACCAATATGACCTTCTTGTCATTCCCGAGAAGCTTTTGTTTAATAACACGCTAGCCAGCTATTATGCCTGCTTTGGTGCTCCTGGTGATCAAAGCAACGGCGATACCACGGCGAAGACCTTTGTTGCTCGCTATCTTAAGGGCGCTCGCTCCCGTCTGGCTGATTTCTTCCCTTCTGAATTCAACTTGACTATCGAGGACGTCCTTGCTATGCAGACGATTTGTGTCTACGAGTACAGCAGTCTGGCTGGCTCGAAGTTCTGCTCCCTTTTCACCGAACAGGAGTGGAAAGACTTTGCCTACAACCTGGACATCCAGTATTATGGAAACTATGGCATCGCTTCCCCCGTGGGCCGTGCCCAGGGCATTGGTTACGTCCTAGAACTTGCCGCCCGCCTGGAGGGGAAGCTTATTCCTTCCAGTGATACCAGCATCAACTCCACCTACGATAACAACACCGACACATTCCCTCTTGGACAACCCTTCTACATGGACATGTCTCACGACGATATTATTATATCGGTGATGGCCGCTTTGAACCTTGACTACTTCAAGTATCCAAGCTTGACAGGATTGCCTGGTGATGTTGATCACGCTCCAGACCGAACATTCAGAGTTAGTGATGTCACGCCATTTGGTGCACGCTTCATGACCGAAGTTTGGACCTGCCCGAATGATGTTACTTTCGACTCATTGGACCCTGTTCTCTACTCGAACCCTATCCTCGAGTCGACAGAGGGCACTACCAAGTACATTCGTTTTATGCTCAATAACTCACCATTGGCCCTTGTCGGCGTGCCTGGCTGCGAAAATTCCACAAATGGCTTCTGCGCACTCGATGGATTCTTGTCTGGCATCCCCGAGCTTGTCAAGAGGGCAAATTATCGGGAAGCTTGTTATGGGTACTATCTCAACCACACCGACGCCCCTATTGACGAACCGAATAGACGCCGTCACATTTAGATGCATTGCATCCTTGGATTGCGCATTCAGCTATTTCGGAGATTTCGGGACCAGCAAATTCATTATTTTTATTTCGTTATATGCATTTATTTTCCTATATCCCATCACAAGGAAAGCACATTACTATCTATAATCGGGCTTGACTCCATGTAATAGTACTGAGCAACAGTAAAGAATTTACATTAGTTTAGCTTGCCAAAAGGGATGACTGCATCGTCTGAAGCGCAAATTGCATAGTCTATAGATGCGCATATGATCACAGTTTATTAGCATCACCGAGACTACTGGTATCTCGTTGATAGTAGCGGATCAGTAACAGCCGATCCACGACCCCGAAGCCAAACGTCAATGACCTTGGAAGCCCCTGGATCCCGATCAGAATCCACAATAAAGTAGAACCCATAAAAGGCACCAGCTACACACGCATGGTTGGTAAATATCTTGACGATACTTCCTACCTTCAATGGGATACTTTTCTGACCCCCAGACTTCCAACTAACAACTCCATGCTCCTGACTGATCCGTTCAATCATCAGCCTCGAGCCCTCAACCTCCTCATCCAACCCCCAAGAAGAGAGCACACCCCACCCAGGATAGCTAGCACAAGGCTCCCTAGCCAATGCCAAAGTGCCAGCCGCAAGAAGCGCCTCAGGCTTCTCCCGCTCTCCATCATTGTAGACACTACAGACCTCCGCAACAACCGAAAGCGCAATCTCATCTTCAAGTTTCCCCGCCCCATCTCTCGCATGCGTACTTAGCTGTTGCATGTCCAAAACAGGATAGACTCCAGCATGTAGCTCAATTGTCACATTCGCGTCCGGCTCTTGCAGCAAAGCCTTCAATTCCTCCGCCTCAACAGAGGAAAAAGATTCGGCCCCAGCTCCAGGAACAAGGTTATTCGAAGAAACAACCTGGGGCGTAGCACCGACACTAATAACCAATTCTCTACCCTGGGGAAGGAGATCCCTCCACCGGTTCAACGCATCCTTACACCCCCGAATTTCAGTACTCAAGTACCCCATAGCCTCTGCCGCTGTTTTGGCGCCGTAACTCAAGCTGCTGTGTGAGTAAAGGTCCAAAAGGAAGATGTACCCCGCCTTCTCTGCATCGGCGAGCTTCTCCAATAACCCGTTCCTGTTGAGCCAAGAAGGAGGAATGCCAGCACGATGATAGCCTGTATCGACCTTCACGAAGACACAAACGGGGAATCCTGTGATCTCAAAGAATTTCTTCAGGAAGACAACTTGGTCTGGGTGGTCGATCATCACAGAAATCGACCCTTGGCCTAGCTGCGCACCTAGCTCTGCCAAGCGGGTGACATGTGAAGGGACAAGCGGAATCCCGTAAAGTACGTTGATTTGCTGGGATTTCTTCAATTCCTGGAGGAGGGGAAACAATGTTTCGATCTCGAGAAGTGTTGATACAATGAACTTCGCAGAAGGGTGTGTCTTGTCCACTTGCATTTCGGAAAGTTCAATTGTCTGTATTGGTCAGCAAGGTTCCGGTATCTCTACTTTTTTGGGGTAACTACCTTGTGCGTTTTCACATGAGCTCGGAATGCAACGCCTAGTTCCTTCACCGTGTGCTTCATTCGCTCACAGTGTCGGCGGATGATGGCTAAATCGAGCACTGCCGCGGGCTTGGGAACATCGACGAGGTCTTTGCCGACGTAGAACTTGACCAAGTCCTCTTTTGTGGGATAAGTAGTAGCCATCGCGACGAATGAAGATATATGGTCTTTCCTTTGTTTTGGAGCAGTGAGAAACGGCGAATTGTCAGACAGCTTTCAATGTTCTCCGCGGGGTGAATTGTGGGGCGAAGTTTGCCGACGTGATAGGCCATTTCGGTAACTAATCGGGCTCTGAGGATGATGATCCTGCCAGGTGGCTCGGATGGTGATCATCAAACTAATAAGCGGTTTCATTATTAAAAGAAGTTGGGCTTGTTAAAGTATGCAGTCAGTATGACCAAAAGGTTGAAAAAACTGGCCTACATGTCATGTTGGAATTGGGATCTTGGGCTCGGGCATCTATATTACAACACCTAAAATTAGTTGGACACCTCACCAACGACATTTTGCTTAGCGCGGTGATGGCTCTCCAGAGTAGTAATATTATTGAGTATATACGTAGGTATGTTACCTACTTATTCCCACTGGGATACCCTGGAATTTGAAGCACGCACTGAACGGGCGCTTTTTCTTGCCTAGAATTGAAAGATTAGTGTGTAGGGCTCAAGGGAAGGGTTGTCTAAATTTAAAATACCGCGCTACAACAAAATATACTTAATGGGGCGTTCAACTGATCTTTGTGGTGTTCAATCATCACACTTCGTGGGTCGAAAGAGGATCATGTGACGTCTACCAGAATGATCGGGAGACCCCTTTGTTGCTCTTCAGCGCTTATGTGTGAGAAGGTTCCCCCCCAATTCTCCTTCCTGTTCGATACTGTCATCCATTTCCATGGAATGTTTTCCAAGCCTCCGCGAAAGACCAAGAATATTGGTGTTTTCTTCGTCACGTGTGGTTTTAAGAACCTGTTGGATAAAGTATTCGATATTCGAAGGTATGTTGTGCGTGGTGGGAGAGATGATATAAAATGAATTGCAAAGACAGTGCGGAGTAGGATGGAGTGCTTTTGATTAAAAATCGCTGTTTCGAGCCCGCAGTGAGCGATCGGGCTACAATGCGGAGGGCTAAACGCTAAAATGGAAGCCGCGCAGTGCGGCCTAAAATCCGATGTATGGTTCTCCATATGTTAGCAGGAGCTTATCTTGATCAGCGATAAATTGGGCAGTCGTGAGTTACCACACCACTTGGTCTTGAGATTTCAAGCCATACTGGGAAGGGAACTTCTTGTCCTTATTCAATCCATATCTTATTATTTAAGCACAGGTCAAATACGATGGGGGGTTTCTTGACGAATACCGTCGATCGGGTCGATCGGAGAAGTCATCTCGTAATGACGCCCTTGATAACGTAGTTGAAAACTATAAGGCCCAGCAACTATCAACCAAGCTTTCCGTGCATGTGATCTTCTAGGCAATTGTGGGGAAGCTGCTCTGTGGGATTTGCCGTTTGTTATTTACACTATATTTTCTCCCTCTGCGCACACCTACCTACCTCTTTGTGCATCCCTATGGAGCACCCACGCTCCTCTCTTCACGAGTCACATGCCTCTGGCACCAGCGGGTTTGACGATCTGACTGTCTTTGTTACAGGACAGGATCGTCACGCACGCGACGAAGATGATTTAGACACAGAAACCATCACTCGAAGGCCGACTACTCTTCGCGATGTCGAGCTCGAGCGCATCAACACCTATCGGCTTCAGCACGAGTCAACAGTAGGGTCGGGAGTCGGCATAGTTCCTCGCGAACAATGGCTTCCAATGGGAGCTGGAAAGCATTTTCCTCCTGACCTACCGGATCCGGAGCAATTCGTCGTGGAATTTACAGACGTCGACGATCCCCTTCATCCGCAGAATTGGACTATGGGGAAGAAAGTCCTCATATCGGCGATTCTGGCATACACAACATTCGTCTCCTCGTTCGCCAGTGCTATCTATTCCTCTGCAGTTAGTGAAGTTGGACCAAGGTTCCACATTAGCACTGAGGTTGCGGTCCTGGGAGTCACGCTATATGTTCTCGGCTTTGCTAGTGGACCTACGGTTTGGGCCCCGGCTAGTGAATTAATTGGAAGAAGATGGCCTATTACTGTGGGCATCTTTGGATTCTCGATCTTTACGATTGGAACTGCAACAAGCAAGGACGTGCAGACTCTTATGTTGACTCGATTCTTTGCGGGCTTCTTCGCCGCAAGCCCAATTGCTATTGTGCCTGCAACTTATGCTGATATGTACAATAACCAGATGCGAGGAGTAGCCATCAGCATATTTGCCATGGCTGTGTTTGTGGGCCCATTTGCATCTCCTTTCGTCGGTGGTTTTATAACCATGTCATATCTTGGTTGGCGATGGACAATGTACATTGCCAGCATCATGGGGTTCCTAGCCACTGGCCTATGTCTGCTCTTCATGAAGGAAACCTATGCGCCAGCCATCCTGGTCGAAAAAGCTGCTACGCTTCGCAGGCAGACGCATAACTGGGGCATCAGAGCACGTCAGGAGCAAGTTGAATTGAACGTCGACGAACTCATTCGGGTAAACTTCAGTCGACCTTTTCGAATGTTGTTTACCGAACCGATTGTATTCTTCGTGAGTCAAACTATCTGAAACAACTGAGAGAAATCTAGCTGACACATGGTAGATATCCCTTTGGATGAGCTTTGTTTACGGCTTGGTGTACGCTCTTCTTGGTGCCTACCCCGTCGTCTTCCAAGAAATACACGGAATGAACCTTGGCGTTGGCAGCCTCCCCTTCATTGGCCTGATTATCGGCGAGTTTCTTGCTGGAGCATATATCATGCTTGACCAAAGGTCATATTCTAAGAAATTGGTCGCGAATAATAATGTCCCCATCCCCGAATGGCGTCTTCCACCGTCTATCCTCGGAGGAGTGTGCTTTACCGTGGGACTCTTCTGGTTTGGATGGACTGGGTGGACGCGATCTATCCATTGGATGGCCCCAACAGCAAGTGGCGTGGTCACTGGCTTCGGGATCTATGTGATCTTCCTGCAGTGTTTCAACTATTTGATTGATTCATATTTGAACTTGTAAGTCATGCAGATAATGGAATCGCAATTCGATACTAACCTTCCAACTAGCGCAGCGTCCGTGTTTGCTGCAAATACGATCATCCGATCCTCGGTGGGAGCGGCTTTTCCTCTATTTTCTAAGCAGATGTTTATAAATTTGGGCGTACAGTGGGCCGGTACTCTATTAGGATGCCTTGCTCTCATCATGGTTCCCATCCCTCTAATATTCATCAAGTGGGGGCCTGCATTGCGAAGCAGGTCTAAATTTGCGCCGACTCCTAGGGTGAATGTTGAGAAAGTTGAACGCGGAAGTGTATAAAGCTCTTGATTGTATTGGGTTTCACGAGTGTTTCCGTGGCGCGAATAATTTTGGATCTAATGACCATAATTCGAATCAACATGACCTGTTCATCACAGCAAAGATCGAGAAGTCCTAAGCGGCCAATCAAGTCTGGGCGGTCGGCTTGTTCCGAGTCCCCACCTTATCAGTTGGACCCTGTCAATCTGTAAAAATCACGAGACGAGCCAAGACGACTCATGATCTTGGCAAGTCAGCATCGTCGAGAAATCTGAGGGCATTATCGATTGTTGAAATCCATTTGGCATTGGAGATGATTGAGAATGGAAGCGAGAATGAATTTTCATTCCAAGAGCTTGAGCTGTCAAAATTTTTCGACGCTGGACCCACAGCATACTTGCCTTGCCGAGCCAAAGACCAGGCAGTCGGCAAAGAAGTAATAGTTCTCCGGCGGCCAACCCAGTCTGCCAAGCACGCCAAGGGCCTTGGAGGCGGAGATTGTCGCCATGGAATTACCAATGAAGTTTTTTTCTGTCAAGTCTTATCAGAGGAGTTTGGTTGGCGGAGCAGTCGGATGGATTTTATTTCTTTTGGCGGACTGACTCTTCCAGTTTCACAAATCAAAGAACCCATCAAAAGGCGTGCCTGCACGACCGCGCCGGACTTTCTACTCCGTGATCCCTATAGAGGCAGCTGTTAGCTTCTCAACATGGGTTTTAACAGCTGGATCCATGACACCAACCTACGGGTTGCGCGCAGCCCCGTGGGGAGATGGTTTCGACTGGAAAACTCCGGGCATGTGAGTACCCCACGGGGAACGCAAAATACTTGTTTATGATACTAACGTACCTCATTCATAGCCCAAGGAAAGGAAGGGCAGCTTCTTATTCACGGAAATGCGCGCAGGCCTGGCAACCTTTTTCGCCATGGCGTATATCATCTCTGTCAACGCCAATATCACCTCCAGCACTGGTGGAACATGTGTTTGTCCCGCAGAGAGCATGTCCGACCACTGCGCCACAAATTCCGAATATCTTATCTGCGTTCAAGAAGTAAAGCGGGACATGGTTACGGCGACGGCGGCAATTGCGTCTCTCTCCACTTTCTCTATGGGTCTCTTTGCGAATCTTCCAATCGCACTGGCGCCGGGAATGGGCCTGAATGCTTATTTTGCATACACTGTTGTCGGTCCACACGGAGCCGGGTTGATCCCGTACAGGGTGGCTTTGACAGCTGTGTTCGTTGAGGGCTGGGTCTTCCTCGGCTTAACGCTGATTGGTATGCGACAATGGTTGGCTCGTGCGCTCCCTGCTTCGATTAAGCTTGCCACAGGCGTTGGCATTGGATTATATCTTGCCCTCATTGGTCTGACATATAGTGCCGGTATTGGCTTGGTGCAAGGTGGAGTTGATACCCCCATCGAACTGGCCGGTTGCACGAATGAGGCGCAGTATCTCGATGAGGACGGACTGTGCCTCAGCAGTGCGAAGATGCGCAGTCCAACGATGTGGATTGGTATTTTCTGTGGAGGATTCCTGACCGCGCTTTTGATGATGTACCGTATCAAGGGTGCTGTTATCATCGGTATTCTGCTGGTCTCGATCATTTCGTGGCCTCGGACGACTCCCGTCACATACTTCCCGTACACTGACTTGGGAACGAGCATGTTCGATTTCTTCAAGCAAGTCGTGACATTCCACCCGATAAAACACACTCTGGCTGTACAGGAGTGGGATATCTCCGGCCACGGATCCCAATTCGGTCTCGCATTCATCACATTCTTATATGTTGACATCCTGGACACAACTGGAACCATGTACTCCATGGCTCGTTTTGCAGGTGCCATCGACGAACGAACCCAGGACTTTGAAGGAAGCGCGGCCGCCTATGTAAGTATCACTTGAACTCGAATCAAACCTCTCAAGAAACTAACAAATGACCCAGATGGTCGACGCAATCTCCATCTCAATCGGATCTCTTCTGGGTAGTCCCCCAGTAACAGCATTCGTCGAATCCGGAGCTGGAATTTCAGAAGGCGGAAAAACTGGCCTAACATCCTGCATGACGGGCATTGCATTCTTCATCTCTGTCTTCTTCGCTCCGATTTTCGCTTCCATTCCAGCATGGGCGACGGGCTGCACGCTCGTGATTGTTGGTGCGCTCATGGCCAAGTCTGCCGCTGATATCAACTGGCGATATTACGGCGACGCGATCCCGGCCTTTTTGACGATCGCAATCATGCCTTTCACTTACAGCATTGCGTACGGACTAATCGCTGGCATTCTCAGCTACATTCTTCTAAACGGCATTACCTGGACTCTCGAAAAGGTCAGCGGAGGTCGAATTGTCCCTCCAAATAAGGATGAGTCGGACCCATGGTCTTGGAAACTGCCTGGCGGCGTCCTGCCTCCCTGGGTTAAGCGTGCTGCTCGGGGACAGAAAGACTTCTGGCGTCGGGATGAAGAGAGTCCGGAGCTCCAGCTTGAGGAATCTGGCTCCTTTAATTCGTCACAGCAGGAGCGTGTGGCTATTGGGAAGGGCCATAACTCTGGAAATCTGGAGTGATAAGTAGGAAATGAGCCTGGCATCTATTTTAATGATGCTGTGGCAAATGTATATAAATGTTATTGAATACATATGTCTTTGAAAATCAAACCTTGAAATTTCATTATCAGAAATCGAATCATGGGTGGGACTTCGAAGGTTCCACAAGACTACCCGTAAGGCCTGCTCTAATTTTGATTGTGAATAGGGTATTACACATCAACAATTTGCGAAAAACGTCCGATTCTAAATAGGTATACATACCCATCCGTAAAAATTGTCCCGCTCCACTTATCCGGCTAAAAACCACCCATATATTTCCCCCTCTTTTATACCACACTAATTCGTATGTAGATGTGCTTAAAACTTGTCTCTTTCTGATCTTCATACCTAGAAGAGTCTTTAAGCAAGGCAACGCGAGTATCTATAACAGATCGAGCCGGCACGAGGAGGAAACAGACAGATCACAGCTGTCTTTTCTGGCGAGGAAGTACGCTTAAGTTCTATCATGGAAGATGATTCAAGGTAGAATAGAGACCATCTAAGGAGCACGGAGGGGGACGCGATACTGCGAAAGCATAATTGAATCACGTGAACTAGACTATAAGCATGCCACTAATAGTGCCATTTCATAAGTGGAATGGGATACCGGCTATAGAGTAGATTCCAAACAAGTTGGTACTCACACGGCCATCATCAGTGCACTTTGAATATTTTAAAAGAGCCGAGCTGGCGAATTATACCCGATAATCTACCTGTATTATAGTAGCGCTAGAGTTCTGCCACCGAACTAAAGCCCATGGGCATATTTTAGGGCCGAACAAATGTCGTCAATATACATTTGAGCCTTCTTGATACCAACCATATGCATCCACGGGTGTGGCACGCCTGTGTACCTCCTCATGATGACTCTCACTCCTGCCTCAATCAATTTCTGGCCGTATGCCTCGCCCTCATCACGGAGGGGGTCACAGCCTGCTGTCGCGATAAAGGTATCGCAGATGCCGTCAAAAGAGTCGGCTTCTATGGGACTGCGCATGAAGCGGGGAAGAGCATCCCATTCTCCCTCCTTCATACTCTTCTCGGCCACGGCGGCAAAGAAACTGACCCGCTTCCAGTTCAGACAGGGGGCGAGCGCATTTTCCGCCATCGAGGGAAAGGGGCTGTCCTCGGGCTTAGTCATGCCCCTGCGAGTGGAAGTGCTGGGCACGGACAGGATGGCTGAGGACATATTAGCCAAAAGCCTAGAATAAACCAATGTTTGTCTGGGGACGAAGAGTATGTACCAAGCTTCAGGGGCAATTTGGCATCCCGAGCGAGCTGTTGTACAACGCAGCTCATAAATGCACCAGCGGAAATGCCTCCGATTGAGATTGAGTCCGGTCGCCCGTTGATTTCGTGTGCGTGTGAATGGACCTAGACTCCGTCAGTGGCGCTGATGTGTAGAGAAAAAAATTGAGAACAGCACGAATCACCCATTGGACAGTTGCCCACGCATCTTCCGTGCCTTTGCCAAAAGCGTGTTCTTTTCCTAGTCAGAGATATAACGATACCTATACGATGCTCGGAGTTGATAATCACCAGGTGTCAAGCGGTAATCGACGTCCACGACAATAAGGCCAACCTCGGTCCTTGTCTTCATGCAGAGAGCTCCATCGCTCGTCAAATCCCCGAAGCAATAGCCTCCACCTGTAGGATACTCAGTAAGAATACATAAGTGTCATTGGTGCGCGTGATAAAAGTGTACCATGAAAGTTGACATGAACCGGAAACGGCCCTGAGCCAAAGCGTTCAGTGTCGGGCTGATAGATTCTCACAGGAAACTGGTGTCCGTCTCCAGAAGCTATCTGGATGTCATTCACGAAGGGAAGGTCGGAGTAGTCTCTGCACCAGGGAGAAGCCCATTTCTGCGGGTTAGCCCGCACATCTGCGAGATCGATCACATGTGTTGGGGGGACTATGGCGAGGTTTTTGTTATAGTACTCAATGAAATCATCGTCCATTTGCCCGCAGAAGGCAGGGTCAATCGGGTTGGGTAGGTCGCAATTCGATCCCATGATGTAAGATTGCCTCGTCTAGCTTTAAGCGATGGGAAATTATTAGGAGTTGTAAAAGGCGAAGATTGGTTGGCGCACTGAAGATCTAAATAGTTTGTTAGGATGTATAGGGAGGGCATCATCTATTTATGCCTTGCCTTCGTATCGTCGGCACATGGTAATAACGTCTTGTGCGCAGACTATCCGACGATCGGAAGAGAGTCGGATCTACCGAAGGCAAGTGGAATACGCTGCCGAACGAGTCACTTGAATGATCCGCACCAGATCGGCTTCTCCGATGGCAAATTACCGATGGCAGTGGAGACGATGACTTCATACCGAGGCTTATCAGTCAGTATAGCATAACCCCCATGAAGTGGAATTGCAACTTAATGCGCACCATAAAGATAAAATGATACTTATCTTTTTTTTTTTTTTTTTTTTTTTTTTTCAAATAAAAGGCGAATGGAAAACTTCAGTGCTCGCCCATGTCAGCTAACGTCATAGTCGTCCTTGGGTAACCTCCACCAGCCTAGCATATCATTCACAGGGACTAATGTTTCGCTAGTGCCGGAGTCTCTGGACTGACAAGTGCTCTACTGCTCTCTAAATATCCTGCCAATAAAATCACTGTTATTGTAAAGCATATGACAGGATATGTCGATATTGAATACTGTTGTCAGCGTTACACGCTAGTTGAGGATCAGAGGAGAGAAGAGGAAGCACAAGCTCGTGGAGCTTGCTGCTGTAAGAGAATGAACAGTAGAATGTAGTGTATTGATGTGATGATAAGGAGAAAAGAAGGAGAGAACCAGAGGGAGAAGCTCTGCTCTATCTACAGAACTGGGGTCACCTGATATCCAGGCTCTGACAACTGTTCGCCTTGGGCTGGGGCAAACTACCTCCGGTAAAGCCTTCTCCGCTCTCCTATCTTTGGCTATGTAGTGAAAAAAACACTGACAAACTAACAGGTTTGGCACGGAAGGCAGTAGACTAGGCAAATGGGAAAAAGCTACTTGGCCGCACCTACAGTATTTGGCACAGAACTGCCCAGATGCGGGCATAGAGTTTCAAGGTATCGAAACCGCCCGAAGATACTGCTACCATCACGTAGCTGAAGAGTGACTCTTCGGTGCCACCGTTAGGGTTCGAAATAAAGACGAAAACTCGACGACGGGTAATTGGACAGCCGAACTTACCAAACCAAGTCCCTGGTATCGAACGGTAGTCCCAGATGTAAGCCAGACGCTATCTTCCTCATTTCTGATCTAACGCTAACTATCTGGACTCATACAGTTTGCTAACATTCCAAGCCATATGCTTGACCCCGGCGTTGACAATGCCAACTACTTCACATCTGTCTGCATCAATGTGGCAGTATACCTGCCTTGGCTGCTGAGCCAATGCCGGACGGCCGGCGTAGTGTTCAAGCGAACAATCGCCAGCCACGTCGTAGATGCTGCCAACAATCACCATTCCGGAAAAGCGGCAGATCTAGTCGTCAACTGCACCGGGTTGTCTTCTTTGACTTTGGGTGGTGTAGAGGACAAAACCCTGCATCCCGTCAGAGGTCAGCTTGTCGTGGTGCGGAACGATTCGGGATTCATGCATATTATCTCCGGCACTGATTACGGTGATGGAGAAGGTACATATACCATGACCCATGACGCGGCCTGCCGGTGAGCTTTACCCCCACCTCACGTCATGGCCGAATGAGTGAAAACTAACTGTTATCACCAAAAAAGGTGGTGGCACAATTCTTGGTGGGTCATACCAAATAGACAACTGAGACCCTAATCCTGATCATAACTTGGCGATCCGCATAATGAAGCGCTGTATCGAGCTATGTCCCGGTTTAGTTTCTGAAGGACAGGGCATAGAGGGTCTCAGCGTGATTCGACATGGAGTAGGGCTGAGACCGCTCCGCGAAGATGGACCCCGGGTTGAAAGAGAAAAAATAGGCGGGTTCTGGGTGGTTCATAACTACGGGCATGGTGGTTATGGGTATCAGGCATCATACGGCTGTGCGGAGACGGTACTCGAGTTAGTCGCGCAGATCCTGTCACAAAAGAACCGTCGCAGTCTGTAGTCCTTTTTTGTTCAGAACTGAGTTATAGGTCGATATAGTTATATAAGATCCGGTAATTAAACTGGCCAGTTCTCCCCTCGTAGCATCCTTTCCAAGGACACCGTACTATTTAACGGGGAAGGCGGCAACAGCGGCGAGAGATACTGCTGGTGCTCAGACGAGTTATAGTCCGTGACAAGGTCATTGTAAGGCCAGCCGCTCGCAAACCGCATCCACACCAACTTCAACTTCTTCGGCTCTGCGGACGTGTCGCTCGCCAGGAAGCGAAGAGACGCGTAAAGGTTCGGTATCGCCGCGATGGGCGGGTAGCCGTCTCCCGCTCTGGGCCGGAAGCTGGGCATAGAGGCCTCGTCCTCGTCGTCTTCTTCGGATGCCGACGTCCCAACACCTTCATTCTCTAGGATGGACTTTTCGATTTGCCCCAGATATGCCGCCCGATACATGGCCAGCATCCCCTGCAGGGCTTTAAGCCACTGGCAGGCGGCTTTCCATGACGCCGTCCAGGACGATAACACACTCGTAACAAGGGAGAAATACCGCCGAGCTTTCTCGATGGTGTCCTCGTTGGCGTACTCTGGGTCGTTGGCATATTGTATCCAAAGGAACGTATTCGAAACTGACAGCAGCGAGGACGCGACCCACACGGTCTGCAGCTCCGCCATTGTTTTGGGCCCCTCGGCCACCAACTCCGATAACATCCTCCCCACAGCCATAGCGTTAGTCACACACGTTTCAAGCAATGCTGGCTCCCGGTGCAGCAGCGACCACCCTACGGCGTCGAGAACGTCCATCAAAACCGACGACCCGTCCAGCTGCGGGAGGTAGGCCTGTTGGGCCACGCAGAATGCACTGCGAATCAGGAAGTGCATCGCCACAAACTCCCGCCCCTGGCCCAGTCCGGAGAGGTTGATATGGTTCTGTTTGTTCCACTGGAACCCGGTTGGTAAGGCAGCATCCCAGTTCCGCATATCCTGGTGGCGCTGGGAGAAGAAGCTCGCCGGGTCTGTGGGGGTGTGGGACTTCGCAACGAAGCGGGAGTGGCAGACGTTGATATCCACGATGTCGCTCCATAGCGTTATCGTCTTGATGAAGTAGGGGAGTATGCCGATCTCTGACGGATAGCCCGAAAATGAGGACATATTGGTTAGTGTCAGGCCACGGGTCGCCTCCTGGTAGGCGAGGGAGACGTCGGTGCTGGGTAGCGCCACGTCGACGTTGAGTAGCGACAATGTGCGCGGCTTGGTGAGGAAATACGCTAGCAGCTTGTCGGCCAGGAGACATGCCCAGAAGGTGCGGCGCCGGATCTCCTGGTCCTTCAAGGAGTGCGTCTGGTGGTAGTCCCGATTCAACCGCATCACTTGTGCCATGCGGATCGCCGTCCCGGCGTACATCCAATGGCTGGACCCTGCATTGTCGAGGAGCTCCGATAAGGCTAGCACTAGGTTTGCCTGGATGTTGTGAACTGCAGTTCGCGTGTTAGTGAGTCGGGGATGAAACTGATAGGTAGCCCTGGTGGAGGGTGCAGGACGATGAGCACTGACCACTCGGCTGATCCGATGTTGCCCTAGCCATTGCTTTGGCTGCCGGCGTAAACCGGCGACAGACCTTGATGCCAGACGATAAGCCAAAGTCTTCCTCAGCTTCTTTGGGAGATAGGTGTCGAGAGCAGAGGCAGATGATCGCCGTCGCCAGAAATGACATGTTATCTGCGGACGTGTTCTCGAGGTCCGGCTTGTGGATAAACGAGCAGAAGGTGCACGCTAGATCCCGCTCGAAAAAGATAGCGATGCATCGTCGCAGAGCTCGGCGCTCAGTCAATCGAGACTCCGTTGCCGACCGGGCCGACGACCCAGGGGGAACAGATGGGATGTCTGATCCGGAGGTCACCGTGGCCGACGGCGGCCAGATACATGGGATGTCTCGTGAACAGCAGTGATGACATCTCGGCCGGACCCCGTTGCATTTCGTCTTTCTTCTGCGGCTGCAGGTATTCAATTTAATACAAGTCGGTAATTTTAGGTATTCAACCCGAAAGGCCCATGTTCAGCAACTTACCATGTGCGACATGCCTGGGGAGTCCGTCGAGCATGTTGGGGGCTATCCGCATCCATGTCAGTTTCGAGAGATAGAGAAGGAAACGTCGGCTTGGAATTGGTTAGTTGTCGGCACAGCGTCGGCATCATGTGCGACGCAGAGTGGGTCTAACGGGCGTTTCCGCCTTATCATTCGTCGTCCTCATCGGCTTTTCCGATCTCGCTTTGACGACAGCTGCATAGTTCGCGTGATAATGTGCTGGGCTATGTAGACCGGGAATGCGCAGATAACGAAATATGGGGAAGCAAATTACTGATGCTGAACTATATATCTGGCTACGGAGATCAGGGCAAGATGGGTTGTTGAGACATTGTCGTCCTTCATTCCATGAATAACCGCTACCAACGATGAACTCATCAACCCACAAATCACCCTCGCCCGCGGATTTCGTGGAGACTGGCACGGTTGACACGGCTGCCACGTTTGATCTGGATGTTCTTAAGCGTTTCAAGCTGAAGGCTGATTTCATTCTTCTCCCGATGTTGACTTTTGCTTATCTGCTTAAGTACAGTACATCCGTCCCTTTCTCCTCTACGGTCCTCCTGAGGCTGACTATCAGCTAATCTTTGATCCCCATGCCAGCTCTCTAGATCGTAGCAACATGTCCAATGCCTATACGGCCGGACTGTCGGTCGATCTGGGTCTGACCGGAGACTAATACAACCAGATCTTGACCTACTATCAAATCCCGTTCATTGCTCTTGGCCCCGTGGCCACGATGCTCACGAAAAGGCTTGGTGCACGCTGGAATATTCCCGGGATGCTCCTTATTTTCGGAGCTGCTTCCCTGGCTGGTGGCTTTGTGAAGAACTTCGAAAGCATGGTCGTCTGTCGTGTCTTCGTCGATGCTTTCGAGTCGGGGTTCCTCGCATCGCGCGTCTGATAGTTCTTGAAGATTTTTAAACTGTCTTGTCCTAACTTGTTTGCAGAGTCATATACTATCTGTCGATCTGGTACACACGCAAAGAACTAGCCAGCCGCATCGGCATCTTCTATGCGGCACTGACGGCATCCTCCGCCTTCGGTGGTCTTTTCGCCTACGGCATGTTCCAAATTAAAAACAATGCGTACTTCCGCTGGTCGTATCTCTTCTTCCTGGAGGGCGGATTGACGATGATGTGGGCCATCTTTATGTTCTTCGCTCTTCCCTCGGGCACGGAAAAAGCGTGGTTCCTGACACAGGTGGAGAAGGAGGTGGCTCAGTTGCGGCTCGAGCAGGATTCTGTCGCGACTCTCAGTGCCAAATTCAGTTGGAAGGAGTCTTTCAGCGAATTTTACACGCCCCATGGGGTATATTCGTGTGTGCGTCGTTTGTCGGCGGTACTATTCTCACGTCGAACGCCAACTTCTTAGTCATGGTTGTCCAACGACTTGGTTACGACATCGTCAAAACGAACTTAGTAAGGCAGCCGGGATTCCAATATAGAAAAAAAGGAAGAGACGAAAGTAGAAGACTATAAACCTATTAGAAGAGAGTAGAAATATAATAGTGGACTAGATCAAATCATATTAATTGTCAGGAGGTAAAAGGCTAGGTAAGAAGATAGTGAAGAAGATATGAATTGAATATGAAATAGTACTAAATTGGTATGGAATTGAAGTCCAAGGCAATATGATTCATTTTGATTGCAAAACTAATTCTTAAGGAAAGAATCTAAAAGATAGAGATTCTTCTTCTTCCTTATTATAGAGAAGTCAGAGCTAAATGAGCTGCTCATTATGAGCTCACTTTCAATCTAGATGCTGAGTCAGGTAAGACTGAGTGGGGCCTCCGGTCGAATTCGGCCGAGCCCGACCGCGTTCACTTAAGACCCCAAGTCAGAGGAAATGGCCGGGTCATTTCCCTGAAACTGTATATTCAAATTTATCCGAGTATCCCGCTGCCAAGTCTGTGTCAAAATGCTGGGTAGCTCGAGCTCGATCCCCGAACAATTCCGGCGGAAAAGACTTCGTAAGGGAACGAAGAGCTGCGGGGAGTGTAAGCATCCATTTCCGCAACGAAGCGCGAGACTGACAGTGAACAGGTAAGAGAAGAAAAGTCAAGTGTATTCCCTCGCGAGATCTCTCTATCTGCGCTGGCTGTCTAGAAAGAAGCACTCCGTGCCTCAGTCAGGAATATGTGGATGATCCTTCACCACACCATGCTGACAACTCAGAGTTGGCTCGGCGCATGGGAAGGGTAGAGTCATTACTAGAGACCCTGATGGATACAATGAACCGGAACCAGCACGGTGAATTGACTCCTTTATCCATTCCAGCGACGGTGAAAGAGTCCCGACCTCTTTTTCCAAAACTGTCTAATGGATCTGGGGTGCAGGCTGAAGTTGGTCTCCCGACAGGAAAGCTCGAGATTCTAAGCCAACGACTAGCTACGTTGTTACCTTGTCAAGCGGATGTAGATTTTCTCTTCTCTTCGAGTCACGGATGGTGGCTTATCCAGCAACATATGATGCCGCATCTACCAGACTCAAGTGAGAATGACGCTCACGAGTTATTCAAAGTCTCTAATGTCTCAAAAGGACATCCAGTAACTATAGCGAGACTACTTTTCTGTATCGCGATCTGCATTCAGCAGCTTCCACCTGAGATGGATTTGCGAATATTCCAAACTACAATACCATTTCGAGATATGATGAGTGATATCATTGACTTTCTCATCCGAAATGTCACCTCCGATGACGAGTTGATTGGAAGTATTGAAGGTATTGAATGTCTTGCACTGCAGGGAATATATGATGCCAATTCCGGCAATCTTCGAAGATCATGGCTTTCATTTCGAAAAGCCATCGCGATAGGTCAACTTCTGGGCCTGCACAGAGTGGCTGTCGATTCATCCCAGGAAAGGCTCGATTTGACGAAGATAAAACAACATCATTTATGGTATCAGGTATCGAGAGGAGTACGCGGTTCACTTCGTTTTGTATAGGATCATGCTGAACCCAGCTAGGAACGTTACCTCTCCACCCTGCTAGGCGTACCGTCAGGCACGGGCACAGCCGCCTTCCCCTTCGACGACGATACTGCGTGGCTCTCCTCAGAAGATCTTTACCATAACCATTTATACCACATAGCTGGCCTCATTCTTGCTCGCAACCAAGAAGATTATACTCATTCCTTCTCCACTAGTCAGAGAATTGGTGAACAACTCGATTCGCTCGCAGGGCAAATGCCGTCAGTCTGGTGGGAAATACCTACCAGCATATTAAAGAGCCGCACAAAAGAGGCATCTGTTCAGTTCGAACGAATAATGTGCCAAATCTGGCATTTCGAGCTAGCGACGCTTGTGCATCTACCATTCATGCTACGAGCGGCAACTGATCGACGATACGAATACTCGCATATCTCTTGCTTAAATGCAAGCCGGAACCTGATTAAGAGATGGAATTACATTCGTGAGAGCCATAGCACGCTTCTCTTTTCCAACCTCCTCGAATTCCAGGCTTTCACAGCAGCGACAACTCTCATTCTAGGGCTCCTAAGCCCCCAAACAAGTACGAATCAGGACGTCTTACAAGAACGGTACGAGGATTCTCAGCTTATAGAGAAGGTTATTCAGAATTTCGAGAAACTCAAGCAGCATGACGCTGGAATGTCCATTGGCTCTCAGAGTATTTCAGTCATTCGCACGCTTCAACGGTTTCTCCACGGAGACAACCCATCGGATAAACTGCGTCTTGAAATCCCTTTTTTTGGAGTTATTCGGATTGCACGTAGTGGTTCCGTGCAACCGTTGGAAGGTGAACGGATTGTCGGGGCAAATCCATGCCAAGATACCTCTTTCCTTGGACCTGCACAACCTACTATGTCCTCTTCCATGACGAGAACGGACTGCACCCCGAATTTCATTTCTCACCCTAGAAAAGATATATCCCAAGAAATGCGTGGGAATGAAGAGAGTTATGTTGGCGATGGTGTGGGGAGGTCAGATACTGTTTTGCATATTTCTGGCGGTCATTTTCAATTTCCCGAGGCGTGGGGCGGCCAAAATGGTCTTGATTCCAGTGAATGGTCTTTCCAGGAGAGTGATATGATTTTCTTTGACAGCTTGGTGAATACGGATTTGGTAGGTAACTGGACGCCCTAACCCATGCCGAAGAGTCGAGATTGGTAGATAGATGGAATCGACTAAAATATTCTTAGTATTAAGTATAATATTATTCTATATTTTCTTTGAAAGTATACTACCATCTTGGGAATCGACTAGAATAGCTTAGGGCTAATTTGAGCTTCATTTCGTATATCATTCAAAGAAATCCAAAGGCCGTTAATGTGTTTATCCTGGTTTCCATCGAATCAAGCATGTTAAGGCACAGTCGGCGGAGCTACGGCGGAGATACGGCGGAAATACCAGTTAGGCGCAGATATTCTAACTTTAATCGGCCGAATCTTTGCGAAACATAAGCGGAGGAACGGCGGAATAAGAGGAGTTCAACGTGCTACAGCAATAAAAAATTTATTATAAGAGCCCGACTTCTTCACTGAAGTAATTCAACTGGCCCCCTTGAAAATACTTTAACCAACAATCATCTACTTCAGTTTCCAACCCAAGACAATCCTCACGAAAAGCAGAAAAAGGTTAATCATGGCTCTCACACAAGACACTGTTGGTATTACTGCCGCTGCTGAGACTCACATCGTCTCCTATGCCGCCGATCTCACCTCGTCTGTCTTTAAGAACTCAACAGAGCGCGCTACCAAAATGGCCACCTACTACCTCCCAGTCATTTCGTTCTTTGCCGACGGAAACATTACTCAGCTATCCGATCCATCGCTTTATGTGCCACTGATCTCAGGGCCTCTGGACAAACTGAGAGGCCTTCCTGAAGTCACAGGACACAGAATTGAGGCCGTTAGCGAAAATAGTGCAATTATTTGGCTTTCCGTCAGGGTGGGTGGGGTGGAGATATCTAATGTCTACTTCTTCAGGAGGATGGATAATGGAACTGAAGGGTTCGAGGGTGGGATTTTTGATGGGGAGATGTGGCTGCTAAAGCAGCTGGCGGAGAAGTAGATGGGCTTTCTCATGACCGCATTCTGCTAGACACCGGGACTCTCCTGAAATGTGATTCATGCCATCACGCTTAGATAAGGCTGTTGGAGAGGATGATTTCTCAGACTATCCTTGTACTTCAAGTGTTGTTATAACTAGGCACCTACCTTTATATGAACAACGTCTGTTGCCCAAATTCAATACACACCGAAACTATAATTAAGCATAATGGCGATTATGGGGAATTGAACAAAGCAAGGCCTGACGGCCAACATTCTAGCCATTCAGATAACTGCACTAAGCAATTCCAAAGCTGCAAGGGCCACAGCGGAAATTAAAGTGGTATGATAAATTGATCCACATCTTTTCCTAAATTTTTGTCACGAGGAAGGATTTCTGAATTAGACAAAACTTCAGCGCAGCAACAAAGCGAGCATTCCCAAGCCCGGCCGTCTCAGCAGTCCCACCAATCATGGCCTCTTATAGAGTATTTTATGGTAATATTATAAAATGCTTATTTAAATTGCACTAAGTTTATAAATTAAAATGAAGATGTAATGTAGAAATAGCATACAAAATCTTATATAGTCTATAAGTATGGTTGCTGAGATATAAACGTTTTTAGAAATCATGTGTATATACTCTAAGGTGTCCGGCCCGACCGGTGTCCGACTCGCTTGTGAAATACGTTATTTCTTCAAGAATGTTGCCGAGAGACTCACGTCTGTAAAACATCACTCGTTTTCGCACAATGTCTCGCAATCGCTCGAGGGGTCGACTCTCCTTAGATCTGAGAATAGATTCATAAATTCTCAACCTGGACCACGGGAAGGTGATCGTCGCAGGCCCTCATCCCTTGGATCCTCGGTGGTCTCCAACATTTATGTCACTTTCGTAACAGAATTTGTAATCCTGCGACTCTCGGCTAAGCCAACGCCATGCGACCCACGGAATTCGGACTACAGTGGATGGCGAGATTGATAAGCCTGTCCGTCACTTGCGGTAGCTGAGCAAGCACTAACTAGGCAGAAGCCGGGCCGCGTTGTAGACAGTCCATGGGTCCAATCAGCCCTGACCCCCTCGATAGAGTTTATGACGCAGCTATATATACCCGGTGGAAGCTCGTCATTTATGTCATTCCAAAATATCTACCTTGGTAGTTCATCATCCGTTCATCTCGACAAAGTTGAAAGTTTCACCACAATCATTAGATCACGTGTCAACCCAAACCACCCCATAACAATTTGGAATAAAGTCAGCATCCTACCAACAGCGCAACAGCATCTTCAAGTCATGCGTGTTCTCGTTATTGGTGGCAATGGACAGACTGGTCGTCTCGTCATCGATGAAGCATTGCAGCGCGGCCACAAGATTACAGCCTTGATTCGCAATCCCTCTGCACTTCCGGCTATAGAAGGTCTGACTATCGTGAAGGGCACACCAGTGGAACCTTCGGATATTGAAAGCGCTTTCAACGCAGTCCAAGGCGACCTTCCAACTGCTGTGATCGTCACGCTTTCATCACCGAAAGAAAAGGGGGCTCGAGTCCTGTCTCTTACGCACGAAAACCTCGTCGCTGCTATGAAAAGGCATGGAGTTTCCAAAATTGCGACAGTATCTTCATTTGGAGTTGGATCTTCTCTCGAGAATATCACTTGGCTTATGAGATGGGCAATTTCCAACACCAGCCTGAGGTATCCATTCGCGGACCATAATGAAGTCGATGAGATACTTAAGAAGAGCGAATTGAAATTCGTGCTGTTGAGGCCAACGAGACTGACTATGTCAAAAAAAGCACCCGTTCAGTTCCTTGGCGATGATGGTAAAGGACTTGGTGTTTTCGCGGGCCTAGGGGGGATTTCGCGGGCTAGTGTGGCAGCGTGTCTGGTGGATGCTGTTGAGAAGAGCACTTGGGATCGAAGCACTCCCGTGATATCGAACTGATGGGGTGTCAGAGTATGGGCCTCTGTCCAATAGAACAGAACCACCATGCGACAGGAACAGATGCGCCATGTAAGGTTATGTGCTTTATGAAGCCTTACCTATTAATTAATGTATGCTTTCGGTTATAACAACGTCCAATCGGTGATCTATTTTAATTCTGCATTCGTTAGTGGTTTCTACCTTAACCGAGGGGGTCTTGACTGGCTTGGTGTATGGGAAGTACGCTTTATCATAAGACCTGAATGTATTTCTAGATATTAAATATCTTTCGCTACCGTCCTATTATTGAGGGCGACCTTCAACTCGATTAAGTAGAGAATACAGGACGGTGGGTCCTCGTTATATGCCCGACCTTCCTCCCAACCACCGAATGAGATTAACTAAAAGCTAATCTTTTGCGAAGTAGTTTGCTATAAAGAGGTGTAACCGATGGGGAGTGTTAGGTCGATGTCAGTGCAGCTTGTGTCAGACGGGGAGGCGGTTGAACCCGTCGCCGTCATGGCTAACAAGAAGACTAGGCTCCATATTTCTAGGCCGACTATAATGACAGACTTACGGTGAATGACTATTAGTTGATGCCTACGCCATCGGCCGCCGTTGAGGTTGTTCGCCTGCAAACAACCAAAAACCGGTCGAGACAGCTTTTTGCCGATGGTACCATTCGTGATAAGGTTCTCTAAGCCAAAGAGACACCCCTCAGAAGTGATAACCTGTACATGCCGCATACCGCAGTTGCTTCTCGTCATTGTACCTATCCACATTACCTCAGATAGGGAACAATAGGGGCGATTGTCTATTATAATGAGAATGGTTTCCATAAACTAAAGCAGGCCCTCCTTCCTAAAAGCCGTTATCTTTCCTGCTAAGGTGGGTTCTTTCTGCTTCAGAAACTCCACAAAGCTGTCCATCATGCCTGTCTTGATGGCATTCAGCTCCTTCCATGGCTCAATTTGACTCGGCACTGTTGGCCCGGTGTATACCTTCAACGGATGTTCCCGTGCCTGCAGCCAGAGATTCTCAAGTCTCACAGACTGCAGCAGTAGCATGGGATAGAGCTCGCTCCAAACTAGATTACCCACGATGCGCATCTGACCCGGGTATTTAAAGCCTTCATCCGGGAGGCCTTCGTTGGCCATGCCGTCTGCTCTTTCGTTTTCAGAGGCACTGTTATCGAAGTCGGCGTCGACGGCAAGGACATGACCTTGAAAGTCCCCTTCGAGGAGGCCTTTGTCCTTCGTGGAAGAGGCGCGGAATTCCTCGTCGATATATGACCCTACGCTCATGGGATCCGTGACAAGGAAAACAGATGGTAATATTTTACGGCTCCACTCTTCCGAGGACCGAATTTGCTGGAAGTGTCTATGAGCAGTATTAGTACCTTTCTGTGAATCTTTCCATCCCAAGATTAGGATCGTCGAACCTCTTTGCTGCTGGTACAGGGTTGGTTGTGTCAAAGCCTAGTTCCTTGCAGTCGAACCAATGCAATTTAAGCAGTGGTCTGAGCTCGTCAGCGCCCTTGACGCCATCACTCCATGACGATAAGTGAGCTTCCAACTCCCGCTGTAGGCTTTCCCACTGCTCATCGGAGAATTGGTGCGCTGCGCGGTAGATCGCTAATCCGAAGCCGTAATCGCTGCTCTCCCACGGCCGTATCGCCTCATGTGCCCGAAGGATCTGCTGGATCCAGGGCCGTACAGGTGGCTCCGGCGATGGCACCCGGCCGCGTATCTTTACACGCAGTTCATCCTGTACGTCTGTACTGATAGAAAGGCGCTTGAGGCGGGCCGCGTCACTCTGCGTCGCGCTTGTACCTTGAACCGTCGCAGCCTCGTTCTGAGATTCGATGCATTCTGTGAGTCGCTCAAACAGAAGCTTTGAAAACCCGTAGTTCTTGTCTTGGTGCTCTAGGTCAGGATTGTGTAGCCCAGCGATGACCTCGGAGGGCGGATGGTAGTCTCTGTAACCGTCCATGTTCATCCATATATTAAAGTCTGCCATCGAGGTGACACCAATGAGGTCAGTCCACCACTGCGTGAAGACTTGCATTTCAGGGCCTTCTGGGTTTTCAGCCGAAATCGCAGTGAAGCTGTCCATTCTCCGCTCACGTAATTCGGCAACACGGGCCAGGACCCAGGAATGAGCGGTGCTGGTCATGACTTCATACTGTGCACGAATGAATTGCTCCCAAAGGGAAATCAGGTTGAGGTCGGGAGAAAAGTCGCTTTGGGCCTTGCGCCGTGCATTCAAGGCGTCCTGCACTTCTCCGAAATCACGAGATATTTTGTTGAAGGTGTCGCACATGTTGTTCCGAATCGGAGGAAGATTTAGGTACTCGAAGACGGCAATAACGGAGGTCAGGTATTCATGGGCGATGATGAAGTTGTCCGGGTTGTTGAGATCCTTTTCGCGCCAGCGCGATGCGGGCACGGGGGCAAGGCCTCCCCAGATGCGAGTTTTGAGAAACTGAATGTTCTGTCCAATATTGCACAGCGCGCTCAAGTTTCCTTGACCCATGCCATGCTCCATTGCTCTCTGCACGGTTGAAAGATCGTCCTTGTTGAACGGCGCTGGCGCCCACTGTGAACTCGGGGCCATGAACAGTGGGAGTTCATCTTCATTGATTAAAGCTAAATCAGTCTTCTTCCCGTTCGGTAGAACGCCACATGATAGAAACTCGATAAATTGCAAGATAGCCTGCGGTTCAATCAAGGTATCCACTGATTTTGGTTAGCGAGATGACAGGCAGTGATAAGTAGGACCATACCAATTGACAACTCTTGGCTCATCCAATGTTTCTCCGTGATGCTCGATCCTTTGTAATCAGTCACGTCCAGAATAGAAGCGTTTGAGTTGACCGATGAGCCAGAATCTGTATGGGAATATCGCGCGATACTGGCCTGACTTACGCGGCGGGTCCAAGGGGCGAGGCTCCGGCTATTGCGATGTGCCAACAAGCCAGCACGGGCACTGGTGTTCGCAACGCGAGGTATCGCGCGGGAAGATAACCCAGCAAACAAACGGCGGTTGACCTGTGACAGGCTTCGGGAAAGCCTGGCTGCCATGCTGCGTAAGGTGGATGTGATCAGCAGGCTTAAGTAAATCGGATGGCGATCTCAGCCGATAAGCTCGGGAGCTTGGGAGTGCCGGATAGGTAATATATGCGGAGTAGTAATTAAACCCCTGGACCCCTTTTTTCAAATCGGCCGTAACAGAAATAGAAGACTGAGCTTGGCGCTAGCTGATCAAAGCCAGCTGCTTTATCCAACCTCTGGCGCTCGTCCAGGCTGCCAGATTAATGTCAATATCCTTATGTCTAGTATTTTATCGACCAGAAAAGATTTGATCAGAAATTGAATATCGTTATCGAGATTACCTTGTGTACCTAGTATTCGCTTGATCTGTGAGTATTTTATGTGCATCATGTGTGCAATAACTTCACATTGCCAAGGATTCAGATTTCTCGCCACTTTGCGACAGTTCAGGAGTTGATTCTTGTCTGGGCTGGGAACGCTTGTGTTGAGACTGATAATTCGACACCCCGCTAACCGCATTTGGCGCCATGCAGTAATTGTATTTCGCACAACAGCTGCCAGATTTCTCAGTTACTGATAAAACGAAATCCTCATTTTCAGCCCGGGAGAGAAGCTTCAACTCACGGATTTTAACAGGAAGTGCGCTAAGAAGGAGGATGCTCGCTTGTCGCTTTCCGACTTAGTAACTCGTATTCGGGCAACGAACGCTCGATTCCAAGTGCGTATGATGGCCATTATATTTTTTGTGATGCTTTTTTCAAGGCTGGTATCACTTAATAGAACGATCCTTGTCGACTTTGCTATTCCAACGAGCATCATGTATTGTATTCTGGATGCACACTTTGGGTTTCAAGCATCTCAATGTCTTCTTGAAGCCGATCAATTCTGGGTTGTCGTACTTTCCTCAGTGGCGTGGAGTGGGAGGAGGAGCTGAGATGCCTAGGAGCTGCCTGGCGAGCGAACCATGTAGGAGCGTAATGGCGAATGAATTGACGGAAATAGGGAAGAGAGCCACATAATATAATAAAATTTGCCTCGATAATGCTGTGAGTATTCATCTCCCGTCAGTTTTTTGTTGTCATAAAAAGCAAGGAGTTATGATTGAAGATTACATAAATACGCTGGCGAGAGCCATCTTGTACGACATATCCGTTGATGTCACAAGAGGCCATAAGGTTGCCAGACGGACTATGCTTGTTATGATGGTTCTTTATGTTTGAAAATTAGTAACCATGCTCAACAGTCGGGCGTGTAGACTCAGACAAAGACAGTGACAGCACGCCGAGATAATGAAATAAGGATTCCTTACAGACATCCGATGCCGAATATAACAACCAACCAAAGTTTCGGAACTGTGGGCATATGTAGTCCCCAAACCACCCGGACGGGAATCAATAGCAAGATTAAGTCGCTGACAGTATTCGTGATAGCTGTTGCAAGATAGACGGCTGGTCTGTTGATGCAGGAGCCTTGTGTAATTGAAGCGTCCCAGCCTTTCTGGATGGGGCTACAAGCAAAGATAAGAGCCAAGGTGAGTGCTGTGCTATATCCAGCAATGATAAAAGCAATGAGATATATAGTGTATTGCCAGGCTTGGAATGCGCTGAGTAACCTGTAGTATAGCATGAGCAAGGCGAGTTTGGTAAATGCAAGACAGCTGATATATATGGTGGCCGCAGCAAAAACGACCTATGTGGGTCAATGAGTTCAACTATTAGCTTTTAAATTCTGCGAGACGGTGAGAAACGTCCAAAGCATCTACCTTTTCACATGTAGTTATAGTTGAGGGACTCAATTCCCAAATATGAATACCAAAGCCGGCATGTGTATATCCATCTATGCCAGTTAGCCGGGCTGTTTGATCCTGACATTTCAAAAGAGAAGCGACACTTACAAAGGATGGTTGCTTGAGTGCCAACGGAAATCATCTATATTATCCAACCAAACAAGTCGGTCTTGTTCGTTGCGGCTCCCATGATCAAGCTTACCCAGGCCATAATAATGAATGCTATTACGCCAAATGTTATTTCTCGATCTAAAAGGCAGATGTGCCCATAAAAAGCAATCACTCACTGTCATCCAACCAGAAACTCCTCATTACTCGAATTTTAGTATAGATCCGCATCACGAGGGAGCTGGTGCTTAATGCCAACCCAACCGCCACTAGGATTCGATTCGTAGTCCATAACCACTGGGTTGGACTTCCGGAACTCGCTGCCTCAATAGTTTCCGCTGAAGACAACTCTTCAGTGACCCCCGCCATCTTTGAGGGACGTCCAATGAGAGATCTATAATAGTGCCAGGGCGGGGTACCTTTCGCGAAAATCGGTTGGGAGCTCAAAGTTGTCAGAATTTAAATCTCTAAAAAGTCTTCAGGATTCCGTGAATTTAAACGATATGAATCATCGACTTTTGCCGAACGCTGGTACGCCTGGCCGCCACCAACCGGCTTCCCGTGTTGCTTTCTCATCAGCATTTATGAGTGTAGAACTGGAATCTGTCAATCTCTCTTAGATTTCAAATTACTGTGCTGCCAATTTGCATGCCTGTTGAGAGCATTGCGCACAATTAGGTGTGATTAAGAATCGAAATTAGAACAAAAGATGTAGATTTCGATATGTCATAATGAGTTGGCTGAATCCTTAAATTGAACCTGGGCATCAGCACTGCATTACATCCCTTTCTTGCTTAACGAAATTGATTGATTTGAACTGATGATCTAATTGAGATTTATCATCGATTCCGGGAATAATTAATTGGGGTGTTGCAATTGCTTCTCGGTCGCTGGCTTTAGGAAGCCTCCACCATTCATCTTCTTAGTTGCTCCCTTCAACCACTGACTTCCTTTAGCACTTGAATCATAGTAAAGATTAAAGCCTTTGCTATGAACATTGGAGAAAGTTGTATCAGCATCGGTGAAATTTGTCAACACAGTGTCCCGAGTCAGGGTCCAAGTAGAGGAGGCATCAAGGGATACAGAGAAGTATGCTTTCTCATATCCAGAGTATGCCGAGCCCGTCCATGATGAGTAGTTGCCCAGGGACCAGCTGATTGTGCTTCCATTATAGGCGACTAGATCGCCTGTCAAATCAGATTCTGAGACACTAATAGTGGCTTCAGCAGGGGCAGTGGAGTCCGCAAAATATGTGAAGTCTTGTGTCACTTGCGAGTAGTTGGCAGCAACCAAAATCCCCGACGTGGTATTGATTTGGGAGCGCACCAGGCTCGCGCTGGCAATAACATTTCCAAACCACAAGCCGGCCCCATCCTCCGGCAGAACAGTGAGCCGAGACTCCGTGAACGCGATAGTGGACCCTGACTCACGGTCGCCCGAAGAGAATATAACGGCACCTGCAAGCAAACCGGCAGTCAGGTCTGAATTGTGGATGTCTATTTGGGCACCATCCGAAAATGCAATGGGAGCTTTCTGGGCATGCCCAATAATATTCTCTGCGTAGACTGTCCCTTGCCCGTAAAAGATGGCACTGCCAATGCCGGCAGTATGGGCAACGGAATCATATACATAGACATATCCTTTGGGACTATCACCTGCAAAAGATGACGATCGGTATGCTCCTGAGTAATGCTGAAGATCTTTGCCCACAACTGTTCCATAGCCAGCGGCATAGAGCCCGTGAGAGACAGGGCCCGAGCTGTACAGGGTGGAGTCCGAAACATAGGCGTATGAGTTGTTGCCATAGACATATACGTTGGCCGCTCCATTGTGAACAGTAACATTGATATTGTCCAAATAGGCAACCGAAGCATTGGCCACATTAATTGCCGCATTCACCCCGTAGAAGCTAGACTGGTACAAGTCGGTGGAGTAACCATGCTTGATAATAGTGGAGTCCGAGATATTCACTTGTGAGTCTTCAGTGATGACCACCACACTAGTGTCGTTGGCTGAAACGGAGAGTGTCTTGTGAGAAATCTCTTTTTCTTCGCCGCTGTAGACGTAAGGGCCAGTGATTGCATAGGCCTGATATGACAGTGGCTGATAGTCCCAATCTGCCGTAAGGGCGTCGTCTGCCGCATCTGCTGAAAGATCTACGTAGTCACTTGGGTCGACAATTGTGATGGTGGCTGCGCTCAATGCTGCGAAGAAGATAAGTTTCAACATGCCGATTATATGGATTGGCGAAGTAGGGAAACTCGCGACGTAACTTGGATGATTCAAAGTCACAGCTTGTCGATTAGTCTGAAACGACAGATTCAGGAAGGAGCGTCTTATTTATATGATTGAAAGATTCAAACTGCACCCGAACTGTCCACATTTACTTTCACCTGGGCAGGCACCGCTGAGTTTCAAAGGATAATTTACGGCAGTTGACAGACTGGTAAGATACCGTTATATCCCCGTATTTGATTCATCAAGCTGCTCGAGCCGTTGGTGTGCAACTACCCCTTCATGAAGCAACAGTCAACAGTTGCTATGTGGAGCCGGTGGGGAACTTTGAAGCGTAAGGTACGCTAGGTCAAAGGCACTTCAGGGTTAATAATACCAGCTTCGTGCTCCAATAAAAAGGCCTGGTGTGGCTAGCGCTAGATAAGACTCGGTTAGTTTCGTGCCTGGATTGCGTGTCTTGCGGGGTAATGAAGGAAAAATGTGGGGGAATGCCCTCAACTCTCTTCTGGGGTATACTAAAACCCTTCCTAGCTTGTCTTTACTTCAGGCCTATAGCTTACCCATAGAATGCTCCTCATCTGGAATGATCTCGATATCGGCCCCGTACCTATAATTTTGATTGACCTATTGAGTGTTGATGTCCATCACAAAGACACGAAGTTGTAGGCACACGCTGTGATACATAATCTTTTGGATTCCACGTACCACTATTATTCGACATAGCACAACATGGGCCTAATAAGCAGTGCCAAACCTCCGTGTCACTTCGTAATGTGATGGTATTTGCGGTGAGTTCAAGGAGTAGGGTGGGGCCGAAAAATAAATATCCCAACCCCTGATATTTTAGACTAATCCATCCTTAAGATCTCTCTTCCGAGGGTGGAGGAGTTTCGGATTGCAAATTTCTGTGAATATCCGCCTATGTAGCAGTCCCATGATGCCTTGTCATCTTTTCATCCTATGCAAATATCAAGTTCCATCATGGTGACGTGACCATATGTGAAATGTCATGGTGAGGAGAAGAATAGACGAAATACGAGATATATATAATCTTGGGCACATCCCTCAAGGCTTCCATACTCATATTATCATGCAACTTCAAGTCAATGTGTTCAGAAAAGGAATTTGAATATTGAAAGTAGATTTGTACTCTTGAACAATTGAGTAAAGGCTCGGCTAAATGAAGGAACATGTATGATCATCTTGTCCTTAAATAAGGTGCCCAAGGGCATTGATTAGAGGAAGAAACTGAAGATCGCACGTGAAATGCACGAGCAAGATTCAATGATTACAGTCCCTGGCCACAGGGCGTACACACATGATGTTTCATGGGCTCTAACTTCGGGTATCAGGGACTTTTAACTTAGCTGATTGGCAGTTGAATAAATCCTTGAAACCAATCGAAATCGAGATAAACGCGTGGAGTTCCAGCTACCATAAATTTGCAACGCAACCGGACTATTCATTGATCGATCTAGATTATTGGCCAGAGACCGTTCAAACAGTCCAGGATGCAAACTGAATTGATTCTACTTGGATAAAAAACAAAATAAGCTAGAAATCGGTGAGCAATCAGCCCAAGCTGCAGGTCACCCAAAGCGAAAGAAGCCAAAGAAATTGGCCAATCCAGTGACTTGCAGCTCATATACCGAGGTATCTTGGCAGTGGCGCTATCCCTGCCTAGTGACACGAATGAAAGGGTCTGCCAAGGGTACCAGCCGCTTACAAGAATGGGCATCGGTCGGGGTTGTATTTTGGCATTCCTGGAGAAGCCATCCTGCCAAATTTGCAGCCCCCTGCAGCTCATTTGCCCAAAAAGAAAACTTTACATCCCCCAGTCAATATTCTGGAACCTATCACATCTCGTGCTAATTAATATCTCACCCCATTATAACATTTCGGTTTATAATTGCGGCAACATAGTCATCCACTGGGCAGTGCAAACGCTCGGTCGGAAGAGCCATGTGGCAATCCCGAGGGCAGTGCCTTGAATCCTGTAAGGTCGGGCCGATGTCAAAGGAAGGAAATTGATATAAAATATGCTTTAAGCTCAGTTCAAAGTCTGGAGAAGGCTAAAATATTGTGGGGAAAGCACCCGTGGAGGATTCAACACGGAGGGATGCTCCGCGCTAGTAAAGGGCATAATTTATTGGCATTTGCCCAGCGCAAGGGACTCGAAAATGACATGGCTAGAATTGCGGGTTGATCAAGTCAATCATGATCCACAGTAGGACCCTTCAAATAATCAAGTGTAAATAAAGAAGATTTGAAGTAATTGAAGCAGACCGTTAAAAGGCCTTGCATGTTGGTGATGCAGAGCTCATTTATTGCATGGCCTGGCCCGCATTAGTGCATTAATTTCTATGCTATGAGTGATCATTCCAGAAATAAAATTATCCAATAACACAAGTCAAACACTAATATCCAATCAGCATCCAGAACAACCGGAGATGAACCTGGTCCGAGCTGCAATTATAGCACCAGTTTCTATTCCTAATAGCAACGGAATGCAGGGCCGATGTTCCAGATACCAAGTCCTGAATCTTTTCGGATCACGGCAAACGCATCCCTTGGCTCTAATGAGTATGGGCTCACTGGGGAATCCGCCGATTCCTATCGGGATACGGAGCTGCTCGTGCACGCCACCGGTTGGCGTCCTGTATTTTCTACTAGGGTCCACGAGTATGGGGTCACACGATAATCAGCCTCTGGGGAACTGCAGATGCGGTTAGCGCTGCAAATTAAATTAAATTCGAGGGTGGTTCAAGCTGACGCCCCAGATCGCGTGTTATAAGAATCTCAAGCTGTCCCACCTTGATGTATTCTTGTGCCACGCGGAAATCTGAGATTCTTCGGTCCAGCTGGGCAGTCTAAATTCTCAGGCTCGGTGATAGCTTTATTCGATATGTCGGACTCCAAGCAGGAAGAGGTACACGGTATCTCCAGTGTGGTCGGGGATACTCCGCATGTTATTGCAGGATATGGCGAGACTGCCAAGCGTAGTGGTGCTAAGACCACCGAGGTCCGCAACGTGAGTATCGAGACGGATTCCTGCTTTGTTGGCTTGACTGATTTCGTCGCAGGCCGAGCTTTTCGCTGCTATCAATGAGACCAAAATCGAGCGATGGAGTAAAACGTCCATCCATTTGTACTGTACGTTTGGCCGACCCATACCATCCTCTCGTTGCTCGTTTCCGTGTTCCTGACAGCTATCATAGTCTGTATCTTTGTGTCTTTCCTCTGCGCCTGCGCGAACGGATATGACGGTACGCATTCGACGATCTTTGCACTCGAAGTCAATTCAAAATGGATCCAGAGCAATACTGACAGAACTACTGGATAGGATCCTTGATGGGATCGGTCCTGGCTATGGACCACTACCAGCATGTTTTTAAAACCGGATTGACTGGTGAAAAGGTCTCGGTGGTCACCTCGCTATACACAGTGTGAGTTTTCGCATTCCGATACCGAGATATAGGAACTCCAGCTCATAGTATAATTCCCAGTGGATCCATGGTCGCCACCCCGGTCAGTGCGGTGATCTCTGACAAACTTGGTCGTCGCAAGTGCATGTTCGTTGGTGCTTGGGTGATTATCATTGGCTCAATCATCATCGCAACCAGTATGACCTTGGCTCAATTTGTGGTTGGTCGTTTCATCCTTGGAGTTGGAATTCAGATCATGGTGGTGTCTGCCCCTGCATATGCCGTTGAGATTGCGCCACCGCACTGGCGTGGTCGTGCTGTTGGTAAGCTTTTCTTCATTAAGTCTTTCAATGCATGTAGTTCTGGTCTGACGGGAGGTAGGCTTCTACAACTGCGGTTGGTTTGGAGGTTCCATTCCCGCTGCGGCTATTACCTACGGCACGAACCAAATCAACTCCAACTACCAGTGGCGCATTCCGTTCATCTGCCAGTGCTTTGCGTGTGTCTGTGTCATCTTCTGCGTGTGGTTTATCCCCGAGTCACCCCGATGGCTCATCGCCCAAGGGAGAGAGGAAGAGGCCGCCGCCTTCCTGACTAAGTATCACGGCAATGGAGATCCTAATGCGCGTCTTGTTCGTCTAGAGATTGAGGAGATGAAGGAAGGTATTCGAATTGATGGTATCGATAAGAGATGGTGGGACTGTATGTGTTGTCATTTCTTCGTCGTCGTCCTTTGCAGAAAAAGCGACATGCTAACACTGAGCTTCACTCTTCAGACCGCCCCTTCATTACCACTCATAGTGGACGATGGAGATTCATGCAAGGTACGTAAATAATGGAGAAATATCCTTAAATGGCTTTAAAAAGCCCCCTTCACGGCGCACCCCCGCTTCTCCGCCACCACTCATCCTCCACTCTTCTTCCACTCCACACCCTCAAAACCCATTCAAAACAAGCTGGAAAAGAATATTTAATTAACAGCTCGCTAGTCATGATGATTTCGGTGTTTGGCCAGGTGATTAGGGTCTCAGAGAGGTGAACGATAGGTTATAATGCTAACTATATCCTTCACAGTGGTCGGGCAACGGTCTAGGGTATTTCAACTCAACCATCTTCAACGTCCTGGGATATAAGTCGAGCTCGATGCAGCTGCTTCTCAACCTTATTAACCAGATCATCTCCGCCATTTGTGCAGGAATTGCAGTCTGCCTGACCGATCGGATGCCGCGTCGTCCGGTCCTTATATGGGGTACTTTGGGTGAGTTTGACACCGGGATCGGCCTCCTCAGACCCTGGAATACACTAACCGTTGTCCAGCTTGTGCTATTACCATGGCCATTAATGCCGCAATTTCTCTGCCAATCGCAAGCACGGGAAGTATCAGCCCTACAAAAGGTCGATCTGCTTTGGCATTCTACTATTTGTTCAACTGTGTTTTCTCTTTTACCTACACTCCGCTGCAGGGAGTGGTACCCGCCGAGGCACTGGAGACCACCACCCGTGCCAAAGGCCTGGCTCTTTCTGGCTTCATGGTCAGCTCGATTAGTTTCATCAGTCAGTTCGCGTCACCAATCGGACTGGGCAATATCTCCACGAACTATTTCTGGATTTTCGTTGGATGGGATCTGGTTGAGGTTGTGTGTTGGTATTTCTTCTGGTAAGAGAACCCAGAATTCTTATCCTGTTGCATTCGTAGAAGTCTTGTGACTGACAATTCTAAATAGTGTTGAATCGCAGGGCCGTACTCTTGAGGAGCTTGAGTGGGTCTACCAGCAGCCTAATCCGGTCAAGGCTTCACAGAGCCTGGACAAGGTTGTTGTGCAAGAAGACGGCACAGTTACTGAGAAGATTGAAACTGGTGCTTAAGTTTGAGATCGCTGGCATATGGCATGTGTGTGACCCAACGTTCGCACAAATCTTGGTATTGAAGGGGAGCTATCTGCAGTTGTGAAACTTCAGACCTGCACTTGTGGGTGAACTCCGTAGGTGTGGAGGATAGGTTATTCAAATGATTTTAATAATTTCACAATTGTCCGAATCTTATACCATTTGAATGATAAAGCTCCACAGAGACTGAATAATCTTTACCCTTTGATGCTTATTCGTAAATCAAGACTTGTCGTTTGAGTTTGACTTGATAGCTTAGATCCCGGAAAACCTTAAAATGTTCTGCCCGAATTTTCACGCTTACAAGGGCTTAAGCTTATTTTGTGACACAAACAGAGTCGCACAATCGTTTATCCCTGAGCTGGAGGGCTTCCAGAGAAATAGAATCAGACTAGGCCATTGTAAGTTATTGAGCACGAGAGCAATTTTCTCATCCAGGCAATTTTTCATTAGGCCGGTGTTTTCGAATCCATTTTATTAGCCACGAGACTTCACGTCCAATAGTCCGCACCACGTGCGAGGACCTTGGGCAAGCCAGGGCGGCGATCCCCCCACACACCCAAGGGAGGTACTTCGTATACTCGGTGAATTGGGCTTGAAAATTTATACCATATACCCCTCCTTCAGTATTATCTTTTTTAATAAAAAGAGCCAGTTTTCTTCCAACAAAACTCCTGCTCTCGGCGTGCAGTTAGCAGGGCTGAACGGACTAGGCTAGTTCCGAAGTGACGTGTTTTGCCGCGATAACGATAAGATCTCGGAAAAGATCTCACGCAAGAAAATAATCCTGCAATCGATGCAAGAGGATCGGTCTGCATCAAGATGCGGTCATCCGTCCTGCTGAGTTTGTTCACAGGCGCCATCGGGGCTGTCCTGTCAGACCAGCAGCCGCTAGGCGAATCTCATGTTGAAGAAATCCATGATGCGACGCAGTTACCACTGACGGGCGCATCCGCGCCTGGTTTGCATGGCCGCTTCTTACACATCACTGGTACGTAAAGGATCCTGGGACTACTGCTTGGAAACCCACTATTCCAATACTGATTGCGACTATTACTAGATTTCCATCCCGACAGATACTACCGATACCGCGGCGCGAGCAATGACGGAAGCTGCCACCACGGCAAGGGCGATGCGGGATACTTTGGAGCGGAGGGCTCGGATTGTGACTCGCCCTTGGCGCTGGTGAATGAAACCTTCCGCTGGATCGAACAGAACCTAAAGGATGATATCGATTTTGTGATCTGGACGGGCGACTCGGCTCGTCACGACAATGACGAGCGCATCCCTCGAACCGAAGAGGAGATCCTGGAGTTCAACAACTTCATGGCCGAAAAATGGGTGGATTTGTTTGGCGTCCGGAAGAACGATGTCGGCATGAGCGGCGTCCCAGCCGTGACTGTCCCTGTCGTGCCCACTTTTGGCAACAATGACATCGCGCCGCACAACATCTTCATGGATGGACCGAACGTATGGACAAGGCGATATGCAGAACTCTGGCGCCACTTCATCCCGGAGGATCAGCGCCATAGCTTTGTAGAGGGTGGATGGTTCACCTCCGAGGTCATCCCTGGCAAGCTGTCCGTGATCAGTTTGAATACCATGTACTTCTTCGACTCAAACAGTGCTGTGGATGGATGCGCAGACAAGTCAGAGCCTGGATATGAACATATGGAGTGGTTGCGGATTCAGTTAGAACTATTGCGCTCCCGCAACATGAAAGCTATTCTGATGGGCCATGTCGCGCCTGCGCACTCGAGTCAGAAGACCAGCTGGGACGAGACTTGCTGGCAGAAGTATACCCTCTGGGTGAACCGCTTCCGTGATGTTATTGTGGGATCCGCTTATGGACATATGAATGTCGACCATTTCATGCTACAAGATAGCCATGATGTTGACTTCAAATTCTTGACGGATAAGACTGTCAGCGAACGGGTGGGGATCCTGTCCAAGACAGACTACCTCGGCTCCCTACGAACGGACTGGACGGACTTACCATCCCCTCCACCCGGAGTATTTGACGATTACGACTCGTCAACTGTCGATTCCCAGAAGAAAGGGGGAAAAAACAAGGATAAGAAGGACCAGAGAGACAAGAAAGACAAGAAGAAAGAGAAAAAGCGACAGAAATTCTTGAAGAAGATTGAAGGTCCATGGGCTGAGCGATACAGTGTGTCGCTGGTCTCGCCCAGCGTGGTGCCAAATTACTTCCCTACGCTTCGTGTGGTTGAGTACAACATCACTGGTCTAGAAAGCGCATTCGAGGGCGATTTCATGGACTCGGCAGCTATTGCAGATTCCAATACCGAGGAAGATTCACCAGAACTCCTGAAAAAGAAGAAGAATAAGAAGAAGAAGAAGCAGCCAGACTTCAAGGTCCCTGATGCACCGTCTCGCGCTAGCCCACCGGGACCTGCCTACTCTAATCAGCCCCTTACTTGGCTGAGTTACACTCAATACTTCGCCAACATCACTCATCTCAATGCACAGTATGCATCCGGCGAAACAGACGCCCACATCGATTTTGAAGTCGAGTACAGTACAGGAGATGATGTCTACCAGATGAAGGATTTGACGGTGCGAAGCTTTTTCCAGCTGGCTGTGCGTATCGCAGAGCAAGGCGAGGCGACAAACGAGGTTGGCATCACCAAAAAGGTGAACAAGGCCTGGGGCGCGTTCCTCACGCGTGCATTCACCGGGTTTTTCGATGTGGATGATTTGAATGATCAGCTGGAATCATGATTATTATGGCGCTTTCTAGGGTCTTGCATTGATTGCATAGTGGATTGGAGATCCATGCATTCACGGTGTTCTTATTTTTCTTATTTTTAGAATACAGTGTAGAATAGGCATTACAAGTGTATTATTCAGATTACAGCCCGACATCATTCTAGCGGTGTACTTCTCGCTAAGTATCGGTACCCGCGTTATCCTGCGCCCAAACCCCCAAACCTAGCCATCTCGATTGTAATACATCCCTTGAACCCTGTCCAACGAAAAGCCTGCATAAATCGACCAGTCATTCTCCTTGACCTGTCACAATGCTCACATCATGGAGCGGTGATTGTGATCTCGACCACGTCAATCTTCATAGGGCGGGTACAAGTACTGAATACCCCCACCACGGGTACTGCCAAATCATGCCACGTTGGCAAAAGTTAACTGTACCTGAAAACCCAGGCGGACTTTGGGATTTAATTTATCCAAAGCGAACGGTCCAATTGGACGGAGGCTGCACAATCCTAGCCGCTGCCACGTAGCGCGCCTCAATTTCCACCCGGGGCGGACTTGCTTTCGACCTAGTCCGTGCATGCAAGACAGCGCATCCTCGGAAATTAGTCTGGGGAGGCTGGGATTCTCGCCACTCGCATTGCCAATTGGGCATTTGCCTCCGGTAGATCGCTTCACAGTTCGTATCAGCTACACGGCCCAATGGCTTACAATCGAAGCTGTATAGCGATTGGGTACATGAAGTCGGGAATATGACTTGGGTCGATTTCCCAAGCAAAACAGGACTAGTAACAAATACGAATGATGTACACAATTTACTCGCCCCATCATCTTTATCATTTCCCGTGCGTCATATCAAGAGGCTCGGCCCTTGCTTCAAATCTTTTCCTCCCCTTCCCGCTGAAGAGCAATTCCACTTCCGTGCTTCAACTTTCCCCGCACGGAAGTTGTGCGCTGTCAAGCATCGCCAATTTCAAACAACTCAACCCCCCTTGCCACACGATGCGTCAGAATTTTTCTCTATATCAATTTTCCTTTTTCTTCGACTGTTCCTTGCGTTGCTAGCGGTCCTGCACCACCTTCGAACCCGTCCCTTACCCGAGAAGAGAATCCGATCGGCGCTGTGATACGACACGGACTGCATTTGATAATTTTGGGCATTGTTACATCGGGAGATTCGATTGCGGGTGTCTTGGAGCTGGGAATCAATCCATTGGTGGTTCGATTGTGTTACTCTAGGATTTTTGGTCCGTGGATCTGAACCTTACAGATCGCCCGGCTCTGTATACTTGGAGAAGTGGTAGGTGGAATTGGTTGGGTGCATCGCACAGATCTATCGGATTTGCCGAGCTCCGTTCGGCGCAATTGGCTAGCGTCTTCACGATACGCGCGTGGCTGGAGCATGCTGTACGCGCTGAGTTTGAGGTTCGTTTGAAGCTTCGTTTGCGCATTAGTGAACTAGGTAAGCTTGTTTCTTTTTGTCCTTATTCAGGCTCTTCCCCAGCTTCCGATCTCTCGCATACCCTTGAACTCAATCATGCATCCAATTTCAACTATCCCCGCGTACATGACTGACTATATCGACCAGGAGGTTGCCGCCTCCGCCTCATTGGCTTTATGGATGGCCTCCTCAGAGGTGGACCAGAAGGCCCTGGGCAATTTCGCGGCCGCAATGGCCCTCGAAAACCCACTGCTGTCCGCAATGCTATATAAAGTTCTCGGGACATCAGTCATGCTATCAAAGAAGCTCCTTCGCGCAAGACGACTACGCCGACTAGATACAACCCGCGAAACAAAATCCCTCCAGCTATATCACCATATCATATGGTTATCCCGCGAGGGGTTATTCATACTAGAAGGCTACATCCTTCCAATGGTATCACCATACGTCGAACTAAAGGTGCTATCATACAAACTCCGCGCCTCATTCTACCATATCGTCGTCCTATTCCACAACAGACCTGTGATCCAACCACCAGATTCCCAACCACCGCCCAATCTAAAACATGACTCTATATACGGTCCAGACGCCTTAACAGCTCTCCGCGCCTTTGACTCCCAGAATAAAACACGACACCCTCCAGGCCTGGAACCAGTCCAGCCAGTCCAGCCAGTCCAGCCAGTCCAGCCAGTCCAGCCAGTCCAGCCCGTGTCCTCGTTCCTCCTCCCTCCACTCGACTACACCGCCACCGCAACAGCATGCTTCACCCACGCCGCTCTATTGGCCGATAAACTCCTCCCGGGCTCACATCCGCTCCGTCTATCCGTCAAGCTAGAATACGCCGCGTACCTATACGACTGTCTCCAAGATCCAATAGCTTGTCGCCGCCTCGCCAAACGCGCAATCGCGGATGTGTATAACGCGCAGGAAGGCATGGACGACGAGAGCTTCGAAGACGCGGCCGAGATTGTCGGTGTGCTCGGCAAGATGGTGAAGCGTGGCGGCAAAGCTGGTAGCAGTACAGCTGCTAGTAGTGTTTCGCGTGGCGATATGTCGCAGAGTCGGAGTAGTCGCAGCCTTTCGCATTTGGATGCGAGTATCCCGACTACTGTTTCTCCTGTTCCGGTTACGAAGACTACACCTAATCCTTCTACGACTGTTATGGAACCTGCTGTGCCAAATGTGACTATGATGAATCCGATTTGATGCATGTTGATGTTATGTTTATGTTCATGTTTATTTTATGCTCATTTGTATGGAGTTACGATAGAAAAGCCGATGACAGCCTTGTTTTTGTTTCCATTGCTTTCTCATTTCTTTCCATACTCCGCAAAGGGGCTCTATTTCTTGTTTGATGATCCGAGTTACGTGTATATAATGGATCAATACTCCTTCAGCTGCCATCACGGCGTGGAAGCCATAATCTGTGAATTGAATATATCTAATCACGTTAATATCTTGACCCAACAAAGTTTGCAGAGAACTGAACCAAGTAAAAATACGAACTAGCCAGCTTGACTTCAGTATAAATCTCCCGAGGTCGGGAGAGGGTAGCTCACTGGGTGCATCCAGGTGGGTGGTTCTTGTATACAGATTAGAGAAGAAAGGGCTGGCAGTGCAACTATGCTCTTTGTAATTTCAAGGCCATCTCATCACACGTCACATGACGGGTTCTGCGTGTGTTGAAAATCTTGGATTGATCGAGCCTTCATCTTCATTCAAACACGCACCTTCGCCAGGTTAAAATGCCATTTGGCTCTAGCTACAGCGCGAATCGCGGCGCTCAACTGTACATGTGTGTTTGATGTACTTTTCGGAGAGCTACTGTAGCTGGGTAGGAAGAATGGATCCTGTACATCTGAATGAAGAACCAACAATCAATTGGCTCTATGCTATGTGCATGCGTAAGAACGAGAACTATGTACTTCTAATCATGAACAGGTACTTCAATCCGTCTTATTGCGATCGGCTGCCTGTGTTTCATTGACAGACACTCTTGATGGAGCTCGGGATGTCATTCGAGAGTGCGTCATTTTCGCATCTGCCGTGCTGACGGCGTGGAAAGAGAAATCCAGCTCCCCAACAAGGCCTTTCACATGCCTAATGAGTAATAAAACTTTTAGTATCACGCCTGCGAAGAAAGACAGTTTGAACATACCACATGAGTCTTTCTACATCTCCAACTATACAACGAGTGGAAATTTGCAAAACGGCGAACGCTGCGAAGCCCGGCTCCGCAATGTGCTTGATACTCAAGATATCCTTATCCAGTGCCTCGAGTCGCTTGGAAAAGCTGTATGGCCGTGGAGCCTTGAGATACGGAGGCAATGGTTGGCGATTGGTAATGCTGGCCGACAGCAGGCACAACAGGGACGTCACTTCGTGAGTAGTGACCTTGGCGGTACCGACGATACGCCGGAAGTCATGCATCCAGACTGATCCGGATTCATCGTCGTCATCATCAAGACGCATCAGGGTGTCAGATGCGTATCCGAGCAAACTGAGGTAGCTCACAATGCTATCAAAGGGGACATGTTAGCGAAAGGGGCCGGAGATAGGGGATATGGAGGAGACTGACTTTTCGACGCAGACAATAATCGAGTCATATTGCTCCTTGGGAAATCTTCCACCGATGGGAACCTCCCACGTCAAAAACCCGGAGTAAGTTCGCAGACCGGCCAACATGAGCATCTGCTTCGAAAAGACCTTGTGCCGGGCCTTCTCCAACTTGCGGCCTGCGGAGGTTTTCAACGAGCTATCACCTTCATCACCACGGATACGAGCAGATAGCGTCTCGTGGATAATGGAATAATAATTGGCTAGCAGATACAGAGACGCTCCTAGACTCTGCCGGAGAACGGAATGTTCTGAGATGGGGTATGGGAAAAATGTCCAGATAAATGCTACAAAGATACCTCCACTTACCGCGGCCAGGCGATATGGCGCGAGCTCATAAATAGGATAATAAGCCTGTCCATTCGAGGTTGCCACTGCTTCCCCGACCTTTCGGACAGAGAGTTCGTATCCAATAATCATGGTTGTTGTGACGACGCTGATCAGGCCAACGACGCGGAACCGGAATAACTTGATTGGCACGTAGAAGCCAATTGAAACGAAGATGAAGAGGAAGACGATAATGCCTGGTGTCTTTTGGCCAGGAATATACCAAATTAGCAGACTGACTACCATCGCAATGGTGGTACCGATGATTCGAAGCACGAAGCTGAAGATACTTTGACCTGATGTGGGTGACATGCTCAGATTGACCATGATCATGGCCCATACCAATCGCTGCTTGGTAAAGAACTCTTGCGTGGGATGTAAGAAAGCAATGACTGCAATAGTCATTGTAGCACAAGCAACACGAAATCCGTATGAGGATTCAAAGGAGCGAAGAAAGCGTGGGAGCACCCGAATCTTGTCTCCTACTTTTTGAAACAGATTTGACGGGGGAAGGTGTTCAGGGTCTTTGCGATGCCGGTAGGCCTCCCCAAGTTCCAGAGAACTGCTTTGTGTATGAATATCTCCCAGATGATCTTCTTCATGGTTATCATGCGCACTCAAGAATGTGTTACCCCACTTCAAAATCCGTTTTAAACCAGGCAGGATAAGACGAGTTCGGGACAGCTTTCCTTTGGCAGCAACGCCATCAGCATAGTGCACAAATCCAAGAACAGTCTGACCCGTGGAATACAGAAGCTGCTCCATGTAAAGAAAAAGGTATAACTGGCGGCGACTCCGATCTTGATACGAAGCGGAGGCGTCGAAGAAGTCGCCCTTCAAGCTGTCTACTGGTGGATGATCGAAAAAGTCGGGGGGCAATGAAATCCCCTTTTCTTCAGCCCATGTTTGCAAAGCAACTTTCTTCGCAGAGCGGAATAAGCTCAAACTTTGCTGGTAGTGCTCCGCAAATCCCGGATCGCCGGGTGCCGTGGTACCCGCAGAGGCCTCCACGTCCTTTCCATCCTCCTCTGCGCCCTCACTGGCAGTTGTTGCCACAGCCACTCTCTTGGGGCGCTTCTCCAAATGAAGGACATAGGAAGTATGCAGCAATCCCTCGTCGATTGTTTGGATCATCCTCGCAAAGGGATCGTGCACCGCCCTCATGATGTCATTCCAATCCCGGACCACCTGTTCGCGAACATGAGCAGGAATAGGTTCAGCATTTGCATCAATCGGCTCATTCCACCGATTATAATCGGACAGTCTTTGGAAGATATCGACAACAAAACTCAGTCCAACCACAGGAACCATTATCTGGCGCAGATGGCGAAAGATAGACTGGATGTCGTCTGGTCCCAGTTTCCCGAGCGCGAATTCTCTTTTGGCAAAGGTCAAGTCACCGTGGAGTTTGGCATGGAGATCGGTAATTCCCCGGACTGCGCCACGGATGGCTTCTGCCTCGGGGCTGTAGACTTTGCCTTTCTTTCCCCATTTCTCTTGAGATGAATCGTATGTCTCTGCTCGGCCAAACATATCGTCCCTTTCCAGAGTCTCAAAGTATACCGCGTGAGCAGTCAATGCTCCCCGGAGACTCTTAATATAGCCACCCATTTGTTTGAACACCGCTTTTCGCGAAGTCATAGGAAAGACGAAAAGCGATACTCCACTCGACAAGGCCAGTCCGCTGAGAAAAGTCTTCAGCAGTTTCATTACAAGGGCGATCGCAGACGTCATGCTAGTTTCCTGCGGGGCATAGATAGACGAGACATTGGCGAAGATTGAATAGAGGACCACAGGGAATTGAAACTGTGGGTATTTGGCGCGGAACGTATGGACGAGCCAAATTTGGAAAAATAGCCAAACTCCGCTGACAGCTGATGCCGAGGAATTGTACGACGAGGTTGTTCCTGTTTCGGTGTGCTGTCGTGCCTTGACACTGGAATACATGGTCAACAAGGCCAAGCAAGATGCTATGCAGATAGCCAAGACATCAAAGATCATCATCTGAATGAACTTGGCGCGAGGCATGATGGCAAATCCCAAAATTGACACAATGGCTATAAGGTAGCCGAGCGTGGTGTACTCATCTGCCACATCTGTGGCTTGGTATCTGATTTCGAGAGTCAGATGCCGAACAAATTAATAAAGTGGATCCGCTTACATAGAGACCGCAATCGCGGGAGCCAATCCACCCCTAATTTCAAATTAGCGATCGTTCCTTCGCAAGTCGGAAATTAATAGCGTACTTCATCATTAGGATAACGGTTTGCTGATCTAACCCAAGTTTTTGCCATATTTTCTTCACCCTGCTCCCAAACGTGACTTTCTTGTTGGTGACCTGTGTGTCGTGTCGTGATAAAGTCGTCTGAGCCACCGAGGCTGCGGATTGTCTGCGAGACGCCATAATGGCAGCTTGCGACCGCGTCGGTTACACCACTGTCAAATGTCCAATCGAATGCGCGCCGTCCAATCCATGCATGTCGCATCTAACACTGGTTCCTGTTTGCCTTTGGAGCGTCAAGGCGCGTTAGCTGCAGGGCAAAGGCGGGGTGCGAAAGAGCAGGTTTGAGGGGGTGAAGGAATTCCGTCGTGATCCACGTTTTCGTGTGGGGCCGATCCCCAGCCATATCGTTGCGGGGGAGATTAGCTGCAATGCATGATAAGAGTTGTGCATTTTCTTTCTTCATGTTCATAATGGGAATATTGATGTCAATGTGGGAATTGAGAACTCCTTCCTATTCGATCGGGACCAATGTCAGAAAATTGTGGAAACCAGCACAGCCAATAGGCACAGTGTTATAGAGGTTCTTATCGCAATCGCTAGCAAATGTCTCATCGGGTTCTAAATGAACCGGCGCTAAAATGAGCCCCTGAAAACCCTTTAATAAACAAGCTTCACCCTCTCCACATCTATTTCTTATGGCCCTGTGCCTTTCTTCTCGGCACACATAAGGTGCATTGTCTCACACGTTGAACGACCAGCCACGACCATTATGAATCAATCGCAAGAAACGAACATCGGCAGAGAAGGAAAAGACCTCTTTCACTAACTCTACCGCCATAGCCCATAATGATGGAAGATACAACCACCGCACAAGATGCGCCCAATAGACAGACTTCAATGCTTAAGCGCAAGCCAGTCCCAGGACCAGCTACAGCTACAGCTACAGCTACAGCTGCGCCCGTCCCCGATGCCGAGGCAGCGACGTCTCAGCCCTCCCAAACAAATGGCGTGGCTGGCGATCAAAAACAGAAACTACCCTTTGTCGGACCGATAGTCATCTGGTGGACATCTCAGAAGCGATCACGAAAACTTCTTCTAATCGGCGCTCTCGTCGCCGTCCTTTTAATTGCGTTAATCATCGGCCTCGCTGTCGGACTCACAGTTGGCAAGAAGTAAGTTGCTTGAGCCTAAGGCCCAGTGATAGAGACGTGCTGACCAACGAAGCCAAAAATCCAACCTTCCCTTGCCGACTTCCAATGGGGGCCCGTACTCCGGTGACTTGACATACTACGACCCCGGCCTCGGTGCATGCGGCGATACTAATACGGAGTCCGAAATGATTTGTGCGGTCTCCCATATTGTCTTTGATGCGGCGTCGACGAGCTCAAACCCCAATGACAACCCACTGTGTGGGTTGAAGATCAGGATTCGTCGTGATGGGCATAGTGTCGATGTCAAAGTTGTGGATCGATGTGTTGGATGTGCGGAGACTGATCTTGACGTCACTGAAGCGGCATTTGAAAAAGTCGCTAGTATTCCTCAAGGAAGGGTGACTATGGAATGGGCATGGCTAGAGAAATCACCCGTGGACGCTTAATATCACGTCACTATCCGAACATCCTATGCAAGTAGAAAGTATGTCTGGGGGCTACTATCCTGCGTGGTCAAAATCTTTTTTATTGTCCTATTATCATCCCAGGACGCTTCATTCACTAAGTCACCGAGCATATTCCAATTGAATGCCCAGGCAACATTGAGGTTAATATTAGCGGATCGACAGGGCACAAAGCTATGACCGCAAATGACCTCGCCACCTCATCCATGGATCAACCCCAGATGACATACTTCCCCGCACATCATTTCTTATTCCATTCACCATCCTAAACCCACCAACCAATAATCTAAAATCATGACTTTACGAGGACGACACGTCGAATGTCCCCACTATCCAATAGGCCTTCGCAGCGAACACATCGCCGAATTTGAAAGACTCCTCTGGATCGAACCAAAATACGATTCAACATCCCCAGACGAGTACACCATAAAATATGACAGCGATGACTCCACCCTCATAACCGTGACAGGCACAAGATACGGCAACAGACGCGTCCGCGAATTCCGTGATGCCTCAGGACTCCCCATGTTCGAATTGCGACGCAGAGGTTGGCACTGGTTTACGACCCCGGCCTGGCGAATCCATCTACCGGGGAATGAAAAGGGAGATCTCGCCCATGTAAAGCGCGCAGGATGGATGCGTGACTTTGATTTGATCTTTCAAAATGCGCTTGCCCCAGATGTGAAAAACGATGATGATAAGATGGTTACTTTGGAGGTTCGACATAAGTCGGCATTTTGCGGATTCGGCATTTGGACCTCTGGGCGGAAGGTTGCTGATGTGCGGGAGAGTATGGAGAAGAATAGGACTATTTCGAGTCCGTTGTCGGGATCATATTATTCTCCACCCAGAGCGATTATGGAAGTGCTTGTTGCCGATGGGTTTGACTTTTGTCTTGTGAGTTCTGCCACACTATTTGTTTTGTTATGTCGACTAATGGGTATTATAGGCATCGCTTTGTGCGATCATGATTTGTGATACGTATTTTAGGGACTCTCCCTCTACTGAATCTGAGATTCGAAGATTGGAGAAACGTCTTAATCCCAAGATGATGTCATAAGAAAGGTGAGATTTGTTCATGCGATGTATTTATGTATTTAGTGAATCATTCGTGATAATTTATCATCTATTCGTATTATCTCAAACACTGCTCTTATAAGCACCGTAGATAGCTTGGCATGGTGAATGGCTTATGGAAGACATTACTTCGCTGCCGATTGATCCTTTACCTGCTCATCTGTCTGTTCTTCGACGTGCTCTGCGTGAGAAAAGTCACTCTTGTGGAGTGTCTGCTCCACATCTGCGCGTCGCTGCATCTCATCGACAGCACCAAAGACAAGGTCCATATCTTCCAGGGTCCGGCCCTTAGTCTCTTTGACAAAGATAGCAACAAAGATTGACATAGCTGTACAGAAGATACCGAACATGAGGAAGGTTCTCCAGCCGATTTTGTTGATAGCACGAGGGGTAACCTCAGTGATAACAAAGTTGAAGAGCCACTGGGTAGCAGCACCAAGGCCGACGCCGTACGAACGCAGCCGAGTGGGAAAGATCTAGCAAAGTTAGTTGAAATCCCAAGAATCGATCATGTGTGAGAGCTTACCTCGCCCAGGTAAACCCAAGGTGTAGGACCCCATGAGAAGGAGTAGCCAATAACGTAGAGGTAAATCATGGCCACCATGGCAGTAGACGCCGGAGAAACGCTGGTAGCATCAGCGTTGGGAGGGTGTGTTGCCAAGACAGCTCCAATAATGAACATCATGACAGCCATCCAGGCGCCACCACCGATCATACTGTTCTTGCGGCCCCACCGGTCAATTCCAATGAAAAGGAAGATGGCCGTCGCGATAACCTTGACTGTGCCATAGATGCCAGTAGCAAATAGCGACGAGTTGGTCGAGCTAACACCAATAGACTCAAAGATCTGAGGCGCGTAGTATCCAATACTGTTCGTACCAGAGAACTGCTGCCAGAACATGATCACGAAAGCCAAGAAGAACCGGTAACGGTTACTCTTCTCCAAGCACTCCTTCCAGGTGACACCCTCAGTAGCGAGTGTTTCTTCTTCAATCGCAGTATAAATCTCCGCAATCTCCTTCTGGACAGTCTCGCTATCCTGAGGCTCATTACGAATATAAGCCAACGCGGTAAGCGCCTCGTCCTGGCGGCCCTGCTTCATCAGCCAGCGGGGAGATTCCTTGAGGAAGAAAAGTCCAATAAGCATGAGTCCACCAGGGACAAGCTGAATGGCCACAGGAATCCGCCACTGGCGGGTGCTCTCCGGGATGTGTAGCTTAACACCATAATCCAGCCAGTAGGCAAAGGTACTACCGATGACCAAGAACTCCTGGAACATACCGGCAATCCGACCTCTGTGTTCAGGTGGACAGTTCTCACTGACAAAAACCGGGGTGATACTGGACATGCCACCGATACCGAGACCAGCAATGACACGACCTCCGTAGATCATGCCGATTTGGTGGTGAGAGCCAACCTGGATTGCGGCACCGACCAAAAAGATCGTGCAGAAGATCATGAGCGAGTAGCGGCGACCAATGCGGTCATTGATGTAGGCCGCGAAGATTGAGCCGAAGAAACATCCTGCTGTCAGGAGACTGACGACATTGGATGAGACTGATGCGTTTTTGTCAGAGGCAAATCCGGATGTTGAGAGGGGGAGCCCGAAGTCTTTCTTGAAGCTGTCCATAGCTAGGACGGAGCTCATGACACCCGTGTCATATCCTGTATTTCCATGGATTAGTGATTGTATACACATGGACGCGATGTTGGAACAAACCGAAAAGCAGGGAGCCTAGGTAGGCGACTGCTGTGAGGATATAGACACGGTAATTCTTCAATACACGAGGTGCCATTGTGTCGGTGGTTGTGAGGAAGCCTCACTGGAAATATTGAAAAATGAAAATAAGAAGGGAAAAAGTTGATAAACGGCCGGCCGTAGTTTGAGTTCCCCAGAAACTGAAAGAAAAAAGAAGGGGCCCCGGAAAGTGGCTTTTTATAATTGATCTAGCAATCTAGTCTGCAACGGTACCAGTGGGCCGAAAAGTTGATCGGCATGTTCGGCTACTGATTAGCATCATTGTTTGAGTGCAACGCATGCTATACCCTGTTAAGACCCGTATAAAGGTGCTAATTGCGCAAGTGAGCCGGGGGTAGCAGTCGGATGGGACCACATTGGGGAAAACATGGCGGGGGCGGCCGCGGGGATGAGTGGTGGAGAAACAGTCTTGGCCTATCGTCAATTTTTCCGTCAATCTCAGGGTCTCGTGGCTTCCTAGCGTGTGGTATGAGGCCGCTTCATCGGCAATCTTGATTGGCTTGGATTGGATGGATGGCAGAGTCCCTCGGGTGCCAAGAAGCTTAAAATAAAGCTCTGTGGTTGGTGGAAGATTTAAAATTGTCCGTCCGTTGGTCCACTTTATGGGCCTGTTTTCTGCTGCTATGAGGACCATAAATCTGGAGAGCTCGCAAGAGGTTGCGCATCAAGAGTCTCTCACGTCATCTGGGTCATCTGGGGAAGCGTGCTCGATACCCCGGAATTTTCAAACTTCAACATCGATAGCATGAATTTCACTTTCCACCCTCTCGTTTTTGCAAATGCCGTCGGCGGCAGGATTCAATTGCCGAATGTCACCGACGCTTCTGGACCCTTAATTCTGCAACTTAAAAGCCACGAAATGACTAAAAATCTACTTCCGGGCATAGGAAGTCGGGTATCTCGGGAAACCCGGACAGCGCATTGTCGTCAAAGTGTGAAGTTAAAACGAGCGGACGTGGATACCAGAGCCGACGTGACATGAGATACTGGAAGATCCGGCATTGAGATCCGGCATCACCAGAGCCGACGTGACATGAGATACTGGAAGATCCGGCAGTGAGATTCGGCATACCAGAGAAATGATTGATCAGCTGAGAAGTGCAAGGAGGCTATCAAAGCCGACACGAGACGAGAGATGAGGAAAGGCAAATACCAAATCCCGAGGTCCATTGAATGACTTCCGTTCTACATTCGTCTCGTTAACCCGTCCGCTAATTAGAAGAAATAAGTCTAAACACAAATCATAACAGATTCCCTCGAATATCTTGAATCGCGTACATCATCATGGCCATCACTGTGAAAAGCATCATTGCTTGCATTGCCTTCCGATACATTAATCATCCGTTTCCCATCCATCGCGGAGTCACGCTTTCTAGACCGGGCCGTGTGTGTACTGGAGCTAACCACATAAGGAGAGCTTAGTTCGTATGTATTCTGGCTCGTTGGTTGACTCTTCATCGAGCGTACTAGGGATCGAAGAAAAGGTACGGAGGCCGTGATGATCACCAAATATGTCTCAATATACAGCCACCGATCGTAGTCTATTGTCGCAATCGTCGGATCGATATCGTAGGATGCGAGCACGCGTGTCTGGACGGTTCGTATGATAGCGGCAACCATTGCACTGCATAGATAAGCCCGGGTTAGTTTCAATTGGTACGGTCCTCAGTGGGAGTCCAGCAGTGGGTACTCACAAAATTCCTAGTCCAAGCAAAGTGACCAATCCTAGCTTCACCCTTAACTTCAAATTCAAGGTCCAAAATATGCAAGTTGAGAAGACAGCAAGATATAGGTCTGTTGCTGAATTGAAGGCTAAGACGCGCAAAGTCAACATTGAATCAAAAGGCCTCAGAGTAATCGAGAAATGGTATCACTTACCCCCTTGGAAGTATCCGTAGTACGCTTGCACTTTGGTATTCCAACATTTCGATTTGTCCGAGTGCTCCCAGATAGCCGACGCATGCCCCGGACATTGGACAAACAAGATAATAATAAACATCGAGTTGACTATGAGTTGCATCGCGACCAATCCCCAAAAGAGAACGCGGTGCCATTGCTTTGAGGCGAGTAGTCCGATGACAAAAACAATAAAAGAAACCCGCCCCAATGCCCCACCTGCCAGCGCAAATGTCTGTGCGAGGTAGTCGAACATGATGACTCGAGGGACATCAGCGGCATTGATATCTGCCACCTTTTGACCATACCCATGCTGGATGCCGAGGGTAATCATGACAGATCCGACCGTGGATAAGCACTGCAAATAGACAAAGAAGTCAATTTAGAACAAAACAACTCAGAACAATATTTGATTATTCTGCACTCTGCGAAAATCTAACTGGTAAGAAAAGGTATGCTAACCAGTGCAAAGCCCATGAGTGAGTCATCCAGTCCGAACTTTCTTATTCTCAACTTTGCAATGATCCTCAAGGTTACGACGATGATTGCAACGGCTGTAAGACCCCAAACATCCCTGAGAAGCTGAGGTCCAGCATCATAGGCAGATTTCGACCTTTGGCTCACAATAGACATAGTGTGGCGATGGTAGTTTGCCAGGCATTAACTCATGATAGATGAAAAGGCACTCATCAGGACATGTAGTGAACAGTGCTTGCAACTGGCGAATATATGATGTGCACCCTATCAACCGGTTATCAAGATGAGAAAAGGGGAGGAAATCTCATCGGAGATCTCCATTTTGGATTTCTAAGAGAGTCCACCAGCGAGCCAAGACTGCTTGAATAAGGTTGTCGGAGGTCACCGTGGCGAAAGTTGGGGCACGCGATAATGATATTGCGGGCTGCCACCAAAGCTTAATGCGGATTAATGCGGGTGGATTGGGGCGATGATAATGGCGTTCATGGTGATTGGCCCCCGCGAACAATTTGATATCCGGAAATTTTCGAGGACTCAGATGGGCGCAGACATTTAACCAATTGTGCATCGCAGAACGCTTCTATTAGATCTTGAGCTGAACTGATAGTAGAGTTATTTATTGGGATCACTTTATTGGTAGATAATCCCATCATGGAATCGAGGATAAGTTCCCCGTCGAATCAAAACACGTCCGTGTGATTAAATCTAAGGAGGAATATAGGTACAATCTGTTGACAGTGGAGAATGTCCAGCCATTTGACGGCGATATGATGGGCAATATGATACCAGTTGAATGACCAAATCAAGGTCCACTCGGTTCAGATAAGACATGATATCCTATTGCAGAATGACCATCCCAAATTTGGAAGGATATCTCCAAAATATGCACTTGAGCTACCGATGAAAGTCGTAAACGAACCGCCCACAGAGATACATCCCATCAGCCCCCGTGACAACTACCCTGCGGGTAAAGTACCGCTGCCCATGAATCATCTCAAACCCCCAGACCTATTAAGAATACACTGACATTAATGACTCTTGGGGTAGTCTTACTAATTTTGCATCAGGAAGTTCATTGATGGCTTACCTGCTCTGATTCCCAATCCGACGTTACACTCCTCTCAAACGTATGCACCCACAGCCCCGGACCCTGGTTGTGGCCCTGGTTCTGACCTAAGTCACTCTGAGGTTCTTCCACAAGGAAACCTCCAAGAGGAGTGAAGGATCTTCCCTCATCGGGAGTTATTTCACCTCTCAAAAACCGCTTCACATCTGTATCTGGTGACTTGATTTGTACTTCAAACACCGGTCTCACGCTACCAACATCCTCAGCGCCAGATGAACCTCGCACAAAAGTACTCCAACACGTCACACTCCCGAAAATATAATCCCAGTGCTGTCTCTCCTCCCCGTCTAGCGTGCGCGTTTCAGTAGTTGAAGCCAGATTGCCGATTGATGGGGTCTGCAGAAACTTGATCGTAGTTGTGGGTTTTTCTGTTTCTGGCCGTGTGGAGTGAGATGTGGAAATTTTGAGACAAATGTCTGTAAAGGCGACGGCTTTGCGGAATATCCATTTTATTCCTTGCTGCATGTATTTAGTTACGCCGTAAATGCGTCTTAGCTAGGCTCTTGACGGGAGAGAAATCTGCACTCGTATACGTACCAGCTTGAAGACGGGGTCTATCTCACTGGACAGCTTTTTGTTCTGAAAATATATTGCTTGGTTATTTGGTGTTCCAATTTGGCAGAAAAACAATTTCATACCAGTATCCAATTCCCATTGAGAGTATCAATGGTAATTTGACAAGGAGTGGCCATGGCTATATATTCGAGTAAATATCAAGTTTCTATCTCGCTCAGTTGAAATCGCACACGACGAAAGATATGGATATCTCAAGGCTTTTCGGGTGACAACAGGGCGTGATTTATGGGACAAATTTTTTGTGGGAGTTTGAATAGCTTAACAAGGTGCCCAGGAAGATAAGGTACGGTCCATCCCTTACTGGTTATCTTATACAGTATTTTCACCGCTGAAATAATGTTACACATACTTTACTCTATTGATTATGTTATATTAATGGCTTAGCAGTAGCTTTGCAGTTGTATCCACCATATCTACCGAAAAGCAGTAGTCTGTGCAGTGGACTTCTGTGCACTCTGGGACAGGTAATGCAGTAAGGGGCGGGCAAAGCAGCAAGGGGGTGGTTTGCTCTGCACTCACAATAAGTTGGAGCTGCCCCGATCAACTGTCTGCAAGGCTATTCTTAGCCTTATAGTAGTTGTATACTTTCATGTTCTGCTCCACCATAAGTAAGCCCAAGTGAAGATTGCTCATGTCAAAGTTAACTCACTGTACATCTGCCCAATTACCCAAATTCTGTGTACGATGTCCACGCCGCATGATACAACATGTTTCGCACAATCAGGGAAGCACGCAGAGGTGACGGGATTCATGAGAGGGAGAACAGAATCGGAATCATGGCATGGTTTCTCTATTATATCTCTGGTAACTAGTTAACATGGAAGCTTATGTAACCAATAAGATCTATCCGCAATCAGAAACACCTATCGTCTAGTAACTTTGTTCAATCGGCGTCGCGAGAGAAGTGTGATCTTATATTATGCACTTGTGATCTATGGATTGAACACTACGAATAGTGGGACATGGAGAGTGGTGTGTGGTTGCAGGATATTGCTTCCGAGTATAATGGCCATTGACTTGCATGCGCGTTCAGTAGCTCTGCAAGTTGCAACAAACCACGTCTGAAAGTTGCCTCTCGGATTGGCTAGAGTTTCGGAGAGGAACTGCGAGAGGACAAGGTGGTCGCACATGCAAATGTCAGTGTCTTGCAGCTCGCTTGGGCCTTGAGATCTGGCGGAGATAGCGGTGAGCGCGGCTGTCGCGAATCTTCCGAATTACACTCGCAATGAACCTAATCTATTGAAAGAGTTTAAGAATACCTCCCAAATTTGCACTTGAGGAAAAGGTATCGGGAACAAAGCTTGAATGGCTGAAACATCTTGTGACATTGAATTTCGATGAGTCTACGCGGCTGGAGCGGGGCGGGCACTAGGGAAGAAGGGTCTTAATTGTGGGTCATAATATCCGCAAAGTTTATAGAGATTCCAGACGGTTAGAAACGGGAAAACCTGACATATTGCATTTTCTTTCCTTGTCCTGTCATTGAAGGTTCTTTTTCACCCTTTCGTTTCGGTGTACGCGAGACCCAAACAAATTTGTGTTGGAAAGTCTGATTTGAACCTATTTTAGAAGCTCGATCCCTCAATGCTAAGCGGGAACCAGGTACAGATATAAAGTTTGTCTTCCCCGTGGAAACTGAAACGCACAAACAGACTCAATCCCATATTTCCCCTTGCCCGACTCTTCACGCATTATGACTGGAACCAACATGACCCCTCACGTAGGAGCGACGCTTCGCATATGGAAACAATTGCAGGAATTGAAGGAGCAAACCAAACCAATTGTCCTCGATGGAAACAATCTCGACATTGCCTCTATCATTGCAGTTGCCCGCCATGGGATCAAGCCTACGATAAGCACGGACGAGCACCTCGCGAAGCGACTCGAACTCAGCGTCAACACCCTCGCAGACTATCTGGCAAATCAATACGTGGTCTATGGAGTGAATACCGGATTCGGAGGCAGTGCCGACACGAGAACCAGCGATGTCCTCGACTTGCAGGTTCATTTGCTGCAACATACCCAGAGCGCGATTATCACGGCAGCGGATAAGGACCCCGCCAGCAATTCGGAGCGAGAACCCTCCCACGTCATGCCTCCCGCCTGGGTTCGCGGCGCGATTGTTGCCCGAGCCAATCAGAATCTTCGGGGACATAGTGCTGTGCGATTGTGTGTGCTTCAGAACTTGCTAGATTTGTTGCATCACGATATAATCCCCATGATTCCTCTCAGAGGAACGATATCTGCCTCCGGAGATCTCATGCCCATGTCTTACATCGCAGGAGCCATTGCCGGAAACCCGGATGTATTTGTGCAGGTGGGCAAAGGCAAAGAGGCTAGAGTCATACCCGCGTCGGAAGCTTTGAAAGAGAGTGGTCTATCGTCATCTGGACTGGGACCGAAAGAAGCGCTCGGGCTGATCAATGGCACTGCACCCTCTGTAGCAGCGGCAAGCTTAGTGCTCTATGATACGCAACAGCTTGCCCTACTCGCGCAGATGCTCACAGCTTTTGCTGCGGAGTGTATGGGTGGGAATGTCGAATGGGCCCAGCCTTTTATCCATGCCGCACGACCTCACACTGGTCAGATTGAGGCAGCGAGCAACATCCGACGTTTCCTGAATGGCTCCAAATTTGTTGATGGTCTGGAGTCGAGGAAGAGAACTGGCGAGGGACTCTGGCAAGATCGATATTCGACAAGAACTGCCCCACAGTGGATTGGACCGTACCTGGAGGACCTCCTTCTCGCGCAACATCAATTGGAGGTCGAACTCAATTCCACATCCGATAATCCCCTAGTCAACCCTACAGAAAATGGTGGTGGAGAGGTCTACTCGGGTGGAAACTTCCAGGCCGTTGTGGTCACTTCTGCCATGGACAAGACACGCCTGGCTCTTCAAATGATCGGCCGCATGCTGTGGTCTCAAGTCACTGAGATCATTGGTCCTCACACCAACAATGGGCTTGAAGCGAATCTCAACCCCAGCGATCATGAGAATTATACTATGAAGGGAATCGATGTCAATATGTCAGCTTACATGTCCGAGCTGGCAGCTCTGGCGCATCCCGTTTCCGCTCACGTTATGTCTGCCGAGATGCATAACCAGGGTATCAACTCGCTAGCTCTAATTTCTGCCCGGCGTACCTTGGAAGCCGCAGACTTGGTCGCCCATATGAGTGCCTGCCATATATACGTGTCATGCCAAGCCGCCGAAATGCGCGCAAACCACATTCGATTCCTTTCAGCACTTCATGAAAGGCTGAAGAGCACTACATCCGACGGCGCAATGCGTGATCTGGGATTAAACGCATCACAAATCGAGGCGCTCGCTCAATCCCTCCAGCCTCTTATTGAGTCAACATGGTATCACTGGAATTCCAACACATGGAAAGACCGTATACCACCCGTTGTCGATGCCGTGATGTCACCCGTCACTGACTTTCTGGCTACAATTGAACATGATTGTTCAGTATCAATGCTCGCAGCCTTTAAGACGCATTTCAAAACAGTTGTTCAAGACACAGCCGACGCTTTGTTCTATCCCAGTCCGACCATCACTCCTGCAGAGGTAGCTGCCCAGCTGGGTGATGGATCCGCTCAACTGTACACCTGGGTCCGCTCGAAGCTCAACATTCCCCTCCACTGCGGTCTGAAAGATGATCCTTTGTATAACGCGCGACAGGGCCTTCCTACAGACGACAAGAAAACCATAGGCAGCAGAGTGAGTGCGGTTTATGAGAGCTTGGTGCGTGGTGAAATGATGGATATGGTCCTGGATGGGTTAGATACTGGTCGAAGCTTTCCTGATGTCTGCTTTTCATGCCTGGCACCGAAGTAGATTTCTTAGTAAACTTTTCCAGAGTTATAGATCTGTCAGAATTTCGTTTCGTTATCGGGTGAACCTGTTAAATAATTAGACCACATCTCTATTCTATTCGAAGCAACAGTAGGGATGTGAGAGAGAGAGTCAATGGGTGTGCGAGGTTTTCGATGCTATCTCGGAATAGAATGTCATTCTAGAGCTCAGGAAGACGAAAGTTGGGCATATCAGACTAAGAAAGCCGGTACTCATCCAGCTGATGGGTAGGTACCCAAATCGACTTGAACATTGGTGATATGGGCACGTCAACGTAAACGGTATCAAGGATGTAGCTATATAGTCTCAAAGTCCGTTTGTGTCTTTACTCTGATCACCTGCACAGGGATCTGAGGATTCGAATCCAACGATCCATGCTACGGTTCCACCACTACCAGTGAACATTCCCCCCACTAGTAACTCACAATTTGGTGCAAAAATTGCTTAAGCATATTGCAAACGGTCTATATTCAAGATCAATGTTTATCATTTCATCGTAGTAAATCTAGCATAACTCAAAAGTACCTCGCACTCCCAGTTCGAGCGCTCATATTTCAAACTTATATCCATCGAAAGATTCGTCTCATCATTAAACACAGGTATTTTCCTTAATAACTCTTTGTCTTCGTTCCCATCTCACCCATGGTGCGATGTTGAAGCAGAACCTCAAAGCCCATCACCATCAACAAGAATTGAGTGAAACCGCTGGGATTATCTCTTGGTCTTTGGTTTAAGATAGGTGTGGGATTTGGATCTAGTTAAGTTAACGTCGTATTCAAGCTAAGTATACATACAAATCTGACCTTCAGAGGGCTTTGGATCATTCTCTATTTCCGCACCAAAAATCGGTAGGCCCATTGTATTGACTTCAACCTGAATTGAGAAAATTATCACTCCACTTGGAATAAGGCTTTGCGAGTACCAAATCGGTGACTGGGAATATCGCTTCAGATGCTTGGAGACTTGAATGAAGTGGGCTAGAATTCCAGAGGAGAAGGGAATGTGGGGAAGATAACTACCCCGATCAGCTAGCCTCTTGGCACTATGCGGTATATCAGCTGGGCACAATTTCCCCTGTCAGTAGTACTGCGTACATAAGCAAGCAATCGCCCAAGAACTGATCATCGACCATCACGCATGAATTATCACTCAGCTTGGGAATAAGCCTCAACCCAGCCGATTAAAATATCTCCTTCACATTCGTGAGCCTTTTATAGCCCCCAAATCTAGGATAGGGCCGGAGAGTGGATACGCAGAAATGAGGGGTATGTGATGATGGCCAATAGCCTTGCTTTCATCTTTGGCTCATTTGTATCTCGGCTTCAGTAACACGAGACGTTTAGTTCCTTCGGTGTAGGTTCATTTTATTCGGTTTGATTGGAGTCGATGCCTGGGCAAGTACAGCAGTTTACCATCAGTTATACCTCCACACTTCGGATCTTGATAGATCCCAAGGGCGCTAATCAAGTTGGATTTACCGCTTCATAATGCCAGCAGAACCGTCATTGTAACTATCACACTGCCAGTGATGATGCATTGTTATAATTGTCACATGACCTGTCCACTAGTGAGTGGTATGCTGATCAGAACGCGTGTGCGCGTTTCCCCTATTGGGAGTGGCACAGTGCTATTCGCAAAAAGAGAAGGAAAATTGATCTCAAAAACTATCGCGGAACACGTATATCCTTGCTGAAACACTGGGCATAGCTGCAACATCTTATCAGAAATACTTCAACGACACCGCTTACAGAGTCAAATGTCCGGGTACAGAATTTGGGCTTACTAGATCCTTACTCTTTAAACCGTCTTGTGATAAGCAGACTCTATGTCTGCTCTGCTTTTGGCTATCAACACTGGGGATGTACGACATGATGGTAATTATATGAAAAAGTCACTGTTCAAGCTCTAATAGAAGAGGAAAGGTAACTGTGATGGTCTACGATCCGAGCTGTTTTCTGTTCGTGGAACAGAAAACACGATATTGATGCCTCAGGCTCGCATGAAACACGTCAGCATGTAAACAAAGAACTCGATTGCAACCAAAATAAAATACATTCAGACTCAAATCAAACTTACTGTGATATACTCTCACTCTACCTTCCAAACGACTCACTAATTCAAAATCTGGGGAAGTAAGTCCATGCGCCCGGCGAAAGTGTCGATCATTCCCCGATGCCGTTTCCAGGGTCCATAGCCGCGCCTATGGCATCCATTTCCAGCATCAGAAGCGGCCCGTTACATCATCCTAATGCCCTCAATCGAGATCGCTTTGGGTAAGGTTACTATACGAATTGGAGTGGAGAAAGGATTCTGGGGATCTGGGGAGTCTATAAAGCAGTCATGTCGCATCCTCCAAAATCCCCTGCTTAGCCATCCACACCTCAATTCAAATCAAATCCTGCCATGTTCTCTCCACGTTCAATCGCTTTAGGGGCTCTCAGCCTCATGTTCATGGGCACCACTTGCTCTGCAATGCACGTCCCCCAAAGCCTACTCCTGGACAGCGTTGCCCAATCACTCGCACTGCCAATGTACACCTGGTCTGCCAACGGCACCCACAACGCAAAGGGATACACCACCGAAAAAGCCGATGTCGCAGACGTGCAGGGTCTGTTTGAAGACTGTCAAAATATCAATCTGAATCGGAAGCTGGCTACCAACTTCCGGAGCGACGTTTTGGGACCTGGTGTTATTGGTTTCTTCTACAAGTGCGAGAAAATCAGCAATGATACCAATATGTATTGGTTCACTATTAGCTCTGGGCAGCGGTCCCAGATTGATCAGCTCTGCGATCCGAATCAGAAGTATCCGATTGTTTACGATCAGCAGCATGATACTTGGTTTATTGATGAGCCGTTTGATTGCACTCAGCGGACTGCACCTTCTATCTCGCTTTAAGGTGGATGAGGTTGGCGGGATTCACTCTTACAGCTACTCGTGGGATGACTCAAAATCCATACTGCGAAATTCAATCTTTGTGCTACATATAATCAATTACAAAAAATGTCAAAAATACAAAATTCGGCTCGCAATTGAACCGCTCCAGTAGCCCCATCAAGCCCTTCAAACTTTAATGGCGCGTGATTCAGGAACATCGAGGCCCCACTCCGTCTTCACCTTGGGAGGAAGAGTTCCCGACTTTCTAAGAATATGCTCCGCAAGAGCGAGCAAAGAATCACCGGCGAGAATCTCTAGAACCTGCATACTCGACTCGAACTCTCGCGTAATCCAGTTTCTGATTTCAATTGCCACAAGTGAATCCAACCCATAGACCGTAACCGGGGCTGCGGGGTCCAGCTCCTCCAGAGGGCGCATGAGGATACTGGAGAGTTTCTCCGCCAAAGCAGTGACCACAATAGCCTCAGCAGCTTCACGGCTTTGACATTGACGGATGGCCGTTGCTGGGGATATCTGGTCGTTAGATGCACCCGCATCGGTTGGACCACCAGATCCTGCCAGTGTGGATAGACGGAGGAGTTGAGAAAGCTTGGTATCGTGGATCCAGAATGGCTGTTCGGAGACTGGTGTTCTCTTGACGCCGTCAAAGCCAACGACACAGTGGCCTTCGCAGGTCTCCAGCATTTCATTTCTCATTGCTGCGGCGACAAGACCACGGATGTCGGTTGCGTCGACGGATTCTGTGCCCAGTGAAGCGGTGATAAGCTCGCGCTTGGTATCATCAGATAGATACCCGACACCACGCACGACTGGGAGGTCGATTGTTGTGCATGGGATGCCTGCGACCTGGGGATAGGCGGCTAACGCAGCCATGTATGTTCCACTGGCGGCGTATGGCGACTGGCCGAGATTTCCAACAAAGCTGGCGGCAGAGGACAGTGTGATGAAGAAATCTAATCTGGAATTCACGCTGGCGCTCTGCAATATGTTTTGCAAGTTCCAAATTCCGTGGATTCTAGGCTTCATGACAGCTTCATAATCCTCGTGGGTGAGCTTTTCGAATAGTGTGTCCTATTTAAATGATTAGTTGATGGACGTTTAATATTGAGACAAAAAGCTTACCCGAAGAATCATCGCGCCATAGACAACACCACGAACGGTAGGCAGTCGACTCAGTAGTGGAATCATGTTTTGTTCGACACTTTGCGGGTTAGAGATATCGCATCGGCAAACTTCCACGGTCACGCCCTGGCGGGTGAGGTCTTGAATAGTTTGCTGCGCGGCCTCAGTAGAAGCACCACTCCTGGAGGCAAGAACAATGTGTTTCGCTCCCTTTTGGGGCATCCAGCTGGCGAGATCGAGTCCAATGCCGCTAGTGCCTCCAATGACAATATAAGTCCCGTCGGCACGAAGTAGCTTCTCTTCCTTCCTTGCCGGGTGAACCTGGAACATAAGTTAGTATTATTCTCAGACGTTGAATACGAAAAGAACGAAATAGTCTCGTACCTTAACCTTGGCATCATCAGTCATTTCGACAACCAACTTTCCAATAACCTGGCCACCCTGCAAAGCTCGTAGCCCACTCTCAACCTCAGAAATTGGCATCACGGTAATAGGCCAGCGCGACTGAGCGTTTGTACTGGCAAAAGTGTAAAAAGCCTCACGCATGAGCTTCCTTGTCAATCTGGGGTTCTTCTCTCTCACAACACCCAAATCCACGGAAGAAAAGGTTAGATTTTGGTTGAAGTGAGCCATTTCCAGTCGGGAGTTTTGGCTAATATCTCGCTTGCCCAGTTCAATGAAACGTCCGAAAGGAGCGACGCACTCAAAGGTGGCTTGCAAAGCATCTCCACTGAGCGAGTTCAAGGCAACATCCACGCCCTCTCCACCAGTGGCATTGAGAATGCCTCGAGAGAAAGAAGTGTCACGGCTATAGAAAATCTGTTCCTCCTTCAGCCCATAGGTCTTCATCAGGAAGTTCTTCTTCTCGACGCTGCTAACAGTTGCGAAGATCTTAGCACCAATCTTCTGGGCGATGATGATAGATGCTTGACCGACTCCACCAGCGGCTGCGTGAATAAGAACAGTCTCATCTTCGGCCAACCGTCCCAATTCAACGAGAGAATAGAACGCCGTTGTGAATACAGCAGGAATTGATGCTGCAACCTGCCAGGACATATCATACGGGATGACCCATGCCGATGAGGAATGGCAACGTGTGAACGTCGAAAGCGATCCTGGAGCCATCGCACTCACACGGTCTCCCACGCTGAAGTCTCTTACAGCGGCTCCGACCTTGGACACAATTCCACTACACTCTTGACCAAGCTTATCGCCGCGCAGCTGGCCCATGGCCATCAAGACATCTCGGAAGTTAAGGCCAGTAGCATGAATCCGAATCTCGATATAGTCATCGGGGAGAGGCGCATCTCGCGAGTTGTCATCAGTGAAATGCAGTTCATCTAGCACGCGACCCTCTCCAGCGGTAAGTCGGAGCGCTCTATCTTGCTTGAATAATTGCATCTGTGGAGGTGCATCAGATGTCTCGAGTTGAACGCTCGAATTGAGAACGTGGTTGTCAAGCAGGCGAGGCAGACACACATGCCCGTCGCGAACGACAAATTCCATATCGCCTTGGTTGAGCTTTGATTTATGACAGAAGGTACTGTCGAACACCTTCAGCATGTGGTTCACAGCCTCCGCATCAGTAACACTCTCCCTCTCTCCCAAATCGAGGGTCGCGAACTGCAGGCCGGTCTCAGAGCGAACAGTTCGCGCCAAGCCAATGGCCATGTTGGAACCGAGAGACTGAGGGTCTGATTTGGTGTGACGAACGACCCACAGTATACCTCTTGCGCGACTGGTAAGGCGCTGAAATTCCTGGAACTTCTCTGGGGTGAGATGAGACAGAATGCTCCTGTCCATGCCACCCAAGAAGATGCACCACTTATCGGTTACATCGGCCGTGCTCAGATCTGGGGCAGTAATCGGCACCACATTTGTGATTTCCTTCAGGCCAGCTTCAAGGCTCAATGATGACAGACAGCCGAGAGACTCGCTACCGATGATTATAATGTCTCCAGGATTTGTGGGGCCTGTTTGCATGACGTTCGCTGTCGACAACATGACGGATCCAGTCTGGTAGGAAGCGTCTGGATATGCTTGCACAGAAAGCTCGACGCCAGTGAAATCATTTGCTTTCATGACATTAGACCATCCCTCCTCAGTAAGAAGTGGTCCATTCTGACGGATCTTGTCGTTGGCAAGCCACCATCCGGTTAGGAGAGCAAATGGGAAATGCACGGCGGAAGACTTCGTCTCTTCAATCAGTAGGATTTTGCCACCAGGCTTCATGACGGAGCGAATATTTGCCATGGTATCATTAATGTTGGAAGTCGCATGTAAAACATTGCAGGCGACAACCAGGTCGTAAGTACCAGGCTTGCACCCTTGGGCCATAGGGTCGGTCGAAACATCGAGAGTTTGGTAAGTCATGAGATGGCTCCAGGCTTCGAACTTGCTCTTTGCCTTTTCGAAAAATCCTGGTGAAATATCGGTATAAGTGTAATTGTTGAATCTTGGCGTAGATCCCGGCTCGCGGCCACCAAGACTTTCCAAGATGGGTAGAGTAGCACCTCCAGTTCCAGCACCGATTTCGAGGATGTTCAGATTTGGGTTCTGATGGGCCATTTTGTCAACACAGACTGATGCATGAGCATAAGACTCCCGGAGGTTGTCCAGGTCTTTGTAGTTCTCTTCAAGCAGGTCATCCTCAAGCATGAGTGTGAGCGCGTCGAGCTTTCCACGAAGAATATCGGGAAGGCGCTCGCCAACATAGCATGTCAGCTTTCCAGCGCCATTGGAGTTTCGCACCTCCTCGATGGCCTCAGGTGACATCTCACAAGTAGGAGCCTCTTGACATGTCTTCTGGGCCCATCGGTAAAACTTCTGGTGGTGGCTTTGAAGCGTTGGGAACTCTTCTTCGGGGACGGCTTTGAGTACTTCCCGAAGCCAGTGAACTGAGGTTGTTTGCAAGCGTTGCGTTCTCTGTCTTCCCTTCCCATCATCAACCTGGCCACGAGGCAGCCGTTGATAACCTTCGGCGGAAAGGAACTCAAAGCAAGGCTCCCAGTGTATCTTGTAGCACATAGGATCCGGAGCATTATCTTTGCTTCCTCGAGTGTCATTGGAGATAGGTAAGAGGGTCATTCCATTCAGGTCCACAATAACATCATTGTTATTGTCTGCACTGGTAGCAATAATGCGGTTGCTCTCCGGCATGCTAACCGATTCCATTCCTGAACGAGATCCAAAAAGATGCAAGGAAGTGCCAGCGCTAAGCTTGTGGTCTAAAGATATCGTGAGATGGTCAAGGTGAGAGGGAACGTAGGTTTTCTTCTGGCCTGGTTGACCATAGCCTGTCATAGCCCACATCAACTGGCAGCAAAGATCGATAGTAGCTGGATGGGCAATGCAATCAGTCTCGCGTTCGTTAGGCATGCAGGACTTTGTATCTGGAACTTGGAAGCTAGCCAGTGCTTGATGCTTCGGACCAACAAAAATGTTGGACAGCCCTTGGAACAGCGAACCATAGTGAACATGGCCGCTGTTGATATCCTCATAAAGAGCTTTTGAATCGATTTGCTTGGTGCATGTGGTCTTTAGTTCCGCCATCATTTGGACCATGTCTCGTTCCGTGATACTCTGTTGATGAGAACCGTTCACTGGGTTTACTGCCTTCTTTTCATGAACCATGACCAGACCGCTACAATGCTGGTCCCAGCCCCGGCTCTCGGCCCAGGAAAAGACCTTGAACTCATGCCAGCCGAGCATTGATCTTCCGGACTCCGCCCGAGGCGGTCTCAAAGTGAACATCGTCTCCACAGATGCATTGTCAGGAATAACAAGCATGCGGGTGATAGAAATGTCCCGAAGTTCGATCTTCCCGGGCACCAAGTGATGTAGTTGTGCCTGTTGCGAAATGGCCTCCATTGCCATTGCCAAAAACCCGGTCATAGGGTAAACATTATTATCCTGAACCCTGTGCTGTTTGATCCAAGGATGATCGTCTGCACGAATAATATTCCTCCATCGAGGCTCAAGGTCGATGTTGTCCCTTGAGATCGTACCAAGAATATCGTTGCGTGGGAATGGGCTGTGAAGGATATTTTTCGCCACTCGCGAGGTAAACCAGTACCTTTCGCTATGATTCCAGGGGTATGTTGGTAGGTTCGTCAGGACTTGACGCTGTCTTGTTGATGAATTGGGAAAGTTGATCGCCTCAAAGTTCAGGTTCAAGCCTCGGTTGAACATAGTGACTGCAAGTTGCTGAACGGCTTGGATACCATCCATCTTACGCTGAAGGGTATGGGCAAAGTGCATGTTGCGCTTCGCGTCGTGTGATTTGACGATGTCCTTCACAGGGTTCTGAAGAGCAGGGTGCGGACCGACTTCAATGAGCGTATCGATTTTATCGTTCGAATCAGTTGTTCTTAGAAGACTCTGGACTCCCTTCACAAAGTCAACCCGGGAAACCAAGTTGTCGACCCAGTAAGAAGCATCAAGTGTACTTCCCGGGACTAATTTGCCATGTACAGTTGAGTGGAAGGGAATGCTGGATAGGCGAGGTGCAATCTTTCCAAGCAGAGAGCGGTACTGCTGCGAAACCTTTTGCATATGATGAGAATGGTATGCAACATCGACATGCAACTTCCGGGTAAAAATGCCTTCTTTATCAAGGGCAGTCTGCAGATCAGTAATGACATCTTTGTCACCGGACAAAGTAACACTCGAGTCGCTGTTGACACAGGCGATGACAGCCCGCTGCCCTCGCATTGCATCTAAAATTTGCTGAATCTCGCCTGCATTCGCTCCGACCGCTAACATGGCACCCTGAATGGTCGTGTCCTTTGCGACTATATCCGCCGCCACACCTCGACTGTATGCAATACGTACACATTCTTCCAGCGTCAAGATCTGCGCTGCGTACGCGGCGGCGATTTCACCACTGGAGTGACCAACGACTGCCTTGGGGTGAATACCCCAGGATGACAACAAATCGACAAGAGCCAGTTGGACTGCAGTACAGGCTGGCTGACTCATGTATGCTGCGGAAATCGAGCTTGCATTTGCATCCTCCAATTGGAGTTCGTCTTAGAAGTAATGTTAGAATTATCCAAAAAAAATCGAATACTATCAGTTTCAAAACATACCAATGATGGAGAACGTAGCCCCGAGGGCTTTCAAGCAGGCATCGAAATCTTTCATTGTCTTTTGGAAGACCGGGTACCGTTGGAGAAGCTCTTTGCCCATGCCATGCCACTGCGCGCCTTGGCCAGTAAACACATACCCAACTGTAGGCTCCCCAGTGGACCGGGTTGGTTCCTTGGTGCTCGCCAAGCCCTCAACTAGCTCTGTATGTACAGAGGCAGAGATGGCAATGCGCCAGTTCAGATGAGTTCGGCGCTGGCCTAGTGTATAGGCAATATTGTCCATCAAGCTGTCTGTGAAAACCGGAGGGTGGCGGTGCAAATATGAGATAATTTCGTCCCCTAGCCTTGCCGCCGCTTGTTTGTCATAACCAGACACGACGTACACTCTCCGAGTCAAGGGATCTTCATTTGTAGATCCTTCACCTCCATGTACAGGGCCGCGCTCAAGAATAACATGGGCATTGGACCCGCCAAAGCCAAAGTTATTCACGCTAGCATAGGTCTTGCCTCTGGGCCAAGGAACAAGCTTCTTGGGAACCTGTAAACCTTGGTCAGTTCCGTTCTCGTCTTCGTACCCTGGTCACCTCTCTTACCTTCATATTCCACTTATCCATGGGAATCTCTTCATTTGGCTTCTCAAAATTGGCATTGGGAAGCACGAAACCACGTTCCAGCATCAAGGTGGTCTTAATCACGGACACGATGCCGCTGGCGCCTTCCAGATGCCCGACGTTAGACTTGAGGGAGCCAATAAACAAAGGCTGTTTTGGTGTACGCCCTTTCCCAAACACTGCATTCAATGCCTTGGCTTCAAGGGGGTCTCCAACTTTGGTGCCGGTTCCGTGTGCTTCCACATACCCGGTCATAGATGGATCGATTCGTGCTGCTTGGTAAACTTCACGCATCAATTTCTCTTGTGCCTCACTATTTGGCATGGTAATGCCCCTGGTGCGACCATCTTGGTTGGTACCACTGTTCACAATGACCGAACGGATGGCGTCGCCGGCAGCTTCAGCATCCTCCAAAGATTTCAATATAATACAACCTGCACCTTCACCCCGTCCGAATCCAGTCGCTCTCTGATCAAATGCATATGACCTTCCTGATTCGCCAAGTAATCTGTTCAAGGATCGTTGTTAGTCATTTTAAGACCATATTTCCCGAAGAAGAGTCTCACCTTTGACGACTCATGGTGACAAATGCCTGCGGAAACAAATTCAAATGACAACCTGTGACAATTGCCATGGTACATTCTCCATTCCGAATACTGCGACTGGCGAGATGCAAAGCAACCAAACTCGACGAGCAAGCGGTGTCAATAGTCATGCTGGGACCATGGAGGTCAAAGTAGTATGAAATGCGGTTTGACTGCAAAGCACAGGCACATCCAGTTCCCGAATACATCGGAATTGAGTCAATATCCATAGAGTTGTTGGATTCATAATCCGGGTAGGATGCGCCTGTAAACACACCCACGTTCTTGCCGGCGATCGAGGTTGCCGATATACCTGCGTTTTCGAGCGCTTCGTATGTGCATTCAAGGATAATGCGCTGTTGCGGGTCGAGCGCAAGCGCTTCTTGAAGCGTGATATTGAAGAATGGCGCATCGAATAATCCAACATCTTCCTTCAAGAAATGTGCGCCTTGGGCGTTGTATGAGCCGGGTCGGTCTGGGTTCGGATGCTGGAATGCGTCGGCGTTGAATCGGGCCTTTGGCACCTCTGACCAGGTGCTTTTGGCTCTCGAGCACAATCCCCAAAGATCATCGGCTGTGGATACTTGTCCCGGAAGACGACAGGACATGCCGATGATGGCCATACGCTCCGGAACATCGCCCACGCTGGTTTCTTTCTCCTCCATTGGTTTGTTGTCGGGTACTGGAGTGCCAGACCCAGAAGGTGGCTGAAGATGCATATTTAGAGTACGATCACGTCCGACTGTGCAAGAATTCAATGCGATCTTTCTCTCTGAAATGACCGTGGAATTCCAGAGATGTGCGACCAAAAGGAATGACAAAAAATGTCCGAGATTGATCCCGGAGAAAAAAGGTATCTCAAGGTATGTTCACGAATGAGCGATGAAAAAGATCAGAAGTTTTTTGAACACGTTTTGGGAGATTCAAGAAAGGATATGGGGTTGAAAAACGCCCTTGCTTGCCAGGTCTGTGATTGTCGATCTCTCAATAGTCACTTCCATACCGGAGGCTTTCCATCAATTGGCAGGGATGTTAGGGTTTGTGCCTTCTTTAGATGGCGAATCCAATTATAGTACATAAATACGTACAGTAGCACCCAGCTTCCGCGGGTTTCACCCTGCAGGAGGACCTCAAATACTTCCTCCTATATTCACATGTACTCAATGGATCGCCACTAATACTTGCCGATCTGACTCAGAGGATCTGATCACCTTGATCGCACCTTTATTTCGCTTGGGCGGGCGTTCTTCCCGCATAACACCTGTCGTCGAAGTCCGCAGCCCTTGCTAACGTGAGGGTGCATGAAGCATTCCGAAAAAAAGGGGCGCACCACGACTCTGGCAAGGGATTATTGTAAGGTATAAGCTTTCATGTGCAAATCTTTCAATAAAAGGCCCGGCGATTTTAAATCTCTTGCCTCGACTCGTGTGACCATTTTTATGATCTTGCCCCCAGCATCGCCAACATGAAATTCCTATGTTTGCCAGGAGGCTACTCCAACTCGAAGGTATATTCGGACATCATTCAATCTAAATGATCACGTTGGGCTAACGATAGAGTCGCAATTCTAGGCGCTGGCAACACAGCTGGGTAAGCTACTCAATCTATCAACAGCTCGTGGTTCGTGTCATAGTAACTCGGGATGCTTTAGGCCCCTTCTGTGATGCTCTCAAATCAAATGGAGACGCCAACTTCTTCTTCACTCAGGGGACAACTCCAGTCAACCCTCCTCCTGAGTTCCAGGGATTCTTCGGACCGCCACCGAATTTTACGTTTACGACCGTCGACTTCCCGGAGCTGGTGAAGTTCAATATGCGCGACTTCCCAAGGCGCGAAACCCCCGAAGCAACAATGAAATATGCGGTTGAAAAGGCCGGAAATCCAAAATTCTCCATGATCCGGGCTGCTATGAGTCGCCTAATCGAAATTTTGGACAACGATAATGACTTTGAAGGGGTCATTGGCTACTCTGAGGGTGCTGAGATTGCGGCGTCGCTCATCTTGGAGGAGGAGCGATTGCACCAGGAATCTGGGCGCATTCCTCGGCTCAAATGCGCGGTTTTCATCTGTGGCTGGCCTCCAAAGGATCCGGTCACTGGTTGTATTGTTTTGGCAGATGATCATGATGGTGAAGTGATTAAGATTCCTACATGTCATGTTGTGGGTGCAGCTGATCCATTCCTTGATGGATCGAAGGCCCTTTACAATATCTGTGACCCGGATACAGCTGATTTGTTTGACCATGGTGGTGGGCACGTTATTCCTCGGACTAAGGAGACTCTGATGGATCTCAGCGGGGTCATCCGAGATATGATCGTCTCCGTGGCATAGATCCGTGTCCAGGTCTCGTTATTTCTTTCTATTGTATGTCTAGTCTGTGTACTTGGATCACATTTCAATTTCTGTGTTTATAAAACTAAAAATCACTTTTCTCTACTTACATTCTATAATCTCATACACCATGCCCGATTGACTATGCAAGCAGCGGCCGCGTCTCGGAATCCTCCTGCCCTTCCTCCGCCAAAGCTTGATTTGCCTCTTGCCCCTGCGTCTCCGTCTCAGTCTGCGTCCCCCCCTGGCTAAAAAGTCCAACCAATGAAAACAGAGATGCCCAATTGAGCCAATCATACCAAGACGAATCTTGAGGTTCATCGCCCAAGCGCTCATACTCCGTCTGTTTCATCCGCCGCCGAATGCGCTTCACCAACCAGATAATCAGTACAACAATAGCAAACAAAGCCAAAGTCCCCGATATAGATATTATAACCGACAGAACAGTCAGCGTGCTCGCATTACATCCCAGCGGACGCGCACGCAGTTCCCATCGTTCTTTCGACCCAAGCGGACAGATCTGATCAGACCCGATAGGAGCCAGTATTGGGAATCGTCCTGGATTTGGAACACAGGTCGAAGACTATTCGTAGGTCAGCTATAGTACAGTACGATTGCGATCTGATGTATCCAACAAGGTCCAGTAGGGGGTCGTGAAACCTCATTCCGCGGGTTGGAATGCAAGGGCAAAGAGGGGGGGAATCACAAAACAATGGAATGTAGTGGCGCAATGGAAATCAAATCAAGTCGACATGCTGGGAGAAAAAGAGAGCCGAAAGGTCTGAGAAATTAAGAAAATATGGCATCAAAACGGGAAGAAGCAAAGGTAAAGGCAAAAAGTAAAATGAGAGGCATCATTCTTGTTCAACGCATGTGGTAGGTGTCACATACTATTGCGCACCAACTGCAGCTCACATCGTCTGTCAGACATTGCGAGCATGATTGTAGTCTCCAGCAAAGGTGGAAAAGGGGATCACTGCCATCGGATTCCGTTAGGCTGATGTTGTTAGGTTGTTCATCGAGGGCCATGATCCTCTGTTCTCTTCCTGTAAGGTACACTTGAGAGTGATCGAGAAGGAACACCGCGGTTTTAGGGAGATTAAGTGCCCCTTACAGAGTATCAAAAGTACCAGGAAAAAGCAAAATGGTAAGGGACGTTGGGATTGCGGGGTCATATAAACGACCTTCGACATTTGCGACGACAATGGGGCGTCAAAGAATCAGACCAACATCTTCAATCTGGACCCGATTTTTGAGCAGGTGTTCTATTAGGCCAGTTTGAAATAGTTCTAATGGTTGGTCATAGAATCGACGTGTCGGTACTTTCCAATGTTGTGAGGTGATGTTGCAATGCATACGTCTTCCACACAGGATATGACCCTAAATCCCATGGTAGTGAGCCGAAGCATCTCTGGTAGTACAGATATATTAAACTATCAAAAGCAAGTTTGCATGACACCGTGATGTAAAGGGAGGATATGAAGAAAAAATCGATCGCCAAAAATGCAGCTATTCCAACATCTACATGGAAACCGTAATCGCCGTCCACACCGTATTTCATATCATATTCTTTTTTCGAGTTCGAGATGGGAGGAAATGGGAAAGGTTTAGACAACGCGCTTAACCTGTATACAAAAACACATTAGCATTCAGTCTTCTATTCTCATGCGGATGAAGCGCAACGTACCTCGAAGAATCTTTTCAACCACCACACCTGGAACACACCCTCTCCAATGACTACAGCCAACTGGAAGGTACTCCACCACTTGACTCGGCCGTTGGTGCTCTCTGCTGTGTTCCGGTGCACGCGCTCACGGACAACAATGTACCCCTGCTCATCTCTAACCTGTGAAACGGCCTCGGACAATCGACGGACTAGAATTTCCCAGATGATCAGCTCACGCGCTCTTTCTCCCGCAATTGTCTGACCCTGTGTATACAGGCATGGGTGTCTCGGTCTTACCTTCGGCCTCCAGGGGGTCCTGCGCCATCTCCGATTCCGGCACATAGACGATACCGTGGACGTTGAATGAGACCTCCTTCGAGTTCGAAGTCCAGCCCTCGTTGCTGAAGCAGTAGTTGTATTTGCCGTCGGCTTGCGCGGTGAATGAGTAGTCTTCGTTCGAGATGGCTTGCTTGTAGTACAGGCGGTTCCTCAGGGGGTCCTCGACCTAAAGTTCACATAACATCAGTATCCAAATCCGCTCAATGTGAAAAACGATATGTTTGAGTTGGGCCTGTAGTTCCGCTTCCTGTCGTGTCGTGGCTCTCTCTCTTTCTCTCGAGAGAGCAGTCTGCTCTCCTAAGCCACCTCAGAACCAGAAGACCAGGGATCGGTGCAGGTGCCGGACAGACGTACCCAGAAATCAATCTCAAGGTTACCGCTTCCGCCAAACTCCCGGTCGCCGACTTGGAAAGTAACGGTCATCAAATCATCCTTGTGTAGGACCTCGTGGAAGCATTCCCGGGAGTGAGCCTTAAGCTGGATGGTGTGTGCGGTCGCGACGGAGAACCACCCCAGCGCAGCGGCCAGGACGGTGGCTGCTGAGAATCGCATCTTGTTGTATGTTCCGATCTCCGGCTGGAAGGACTCGTTCGACTTGGTGGGCTGAGGGCGGATTGGGGTTGAAGGGAGTCGGTCTCGGCCAACGCGAAAGGTGTCAATTCGAGGCGCTCGGACCACTTTGGTAAACACTTGGAGTGGAGCAACCACTCATTGTCGTCACACTTAATGTATGGGCTATAATCATCAATTTGGAAGACAATGTAGGTTTTGCAGGGTTTTAAAAAGGGGCTCTGGCTTGAATTGTATATTTGATATCAAGGGTATAATGGGGTACACGTCCGAATGTCTTCTCCGGCATGGTCATGTATATTTTAGCAGTTTACTGAGGTCCTACGATCATCATTGTGTACTTGCTGTGCATTCTATTAACCACAACTCGTCGGACTTGATCAACAACCGAAACTTTTAAAAAGAAAATCACTCAGAACTTGTGGGATTTATTTCAACTCCCAGGAGACAGATCTACCATTGTATTGATTCCTTTGACTTTGCACATATCCATATTGTTCATCTATGATAAGTCCAACAAGGTATCGAGGTCAGGGCGGGTGGTCAGTGCTTCGAAAGGACCATATAAGAATCTATCCTCAAGCCTGAAATCATTAGACCTCGATCTTCTCATGAGCCGCTTGCTCCTCGGCAACCACATCGGCAGGGATGCGGTCTGGTGTAGTGTTCACGAGCATGTGCATGGGTAACAAAGCAGCCCCAAGTAAACCAAAGGTCACAGAGCTAATATTCAGTCAGTTGAAAAAAAAAACATTAAAACAGGCCAGTGAGACCTACAATCCAACGAGAATGTTACTTGTTTGAGTGTTCATACTGTAGGCAATAGCCTGACCAACAGCTTCGATGCATCTAAATGCAGCGCCATTGCGAACGTTTTCTATCATTCCAGTCAGCATCCAAGTGAGCATATAATACCAGGGGACTTACCTTGTGCATCGGTTGCAAAAGACGAAATAAGCCAATACATATAGGATTGCGACAAGGGGCCGGTAGTCTGCACGAAAAAGTATGGCAGGAAGGCCGAAGGGTATAGACTGTCGCTCCAATCGATATCGCCAGGATCATTGCGGTCGAACTTCTTTTGCATGATGATGGACCAGATATAGACACCAACATTGAGAGTAACGACGGTGTAAAGACCGATCTGAGCGCGTCGACGCTGGCTAACGCTCTTCATATCGAGAATAAATCCAAGGCCGAAGCAGCCGACACTGGTAGGCTCATGTTAATACAAATGATCTGACAATACAAAAACATTTAGGCAGAGACAAGGAAGACCTACATGCAAAAGAAAGGCGAGATGAGAGATGAAAGAGCGCGAGCGCGGACAGAGAAATAGGTTCCCAAGTAGGTGGACCAGGTACCACTGGAATTTGTCAGTGTTTTCTCTTCCCAAAGATTGACTTTTAAGTGTCCGTCTTACCTGTAGAAAAATGACCATAGTGCCCAGAGTGCGGAAAGCATAATAAGTTTCGAGGTAATAGTCTTCCAAATGCGCTTGAACTCCTGCTTGGTGGACAGAGTCTCCGCAATGATGATTTTCGTCCCATCGGATCGGACAACGTGTTGAAAAGGCATAATTAACAACGCAAATGGTAGACTGAATACCGTCAGAATCAAAGTCTTCTTGATAAGCTCAATGTGAAATCACACTCACGCAAGAGACTCAATGATAACGAAAGCTAAGTAAGTATTGGGCGTGATACCGCCGCTATCCCCTCTATTGTGATTTTTGGACAAGCTTCATGAACCAGAGCCGTTAGTTGATACTCACCAATCATACTCTTTGCTCAGAAACTCTCAGTGACCATGACTTACTTGATTGCACCTCCAACCAGCTGTCCCAGATTTCGTGACACAATCCACAGAGCTAGATATTTGCCACGCGCACCAGAAGGAGCGAGTGTCATGATGGCTCCAGCTTCAGCGACATACCAGCAAGCGGTTCCTATGCCGCTAATAGCACCACTGAGAATGAGATACTGTAAGACAAAATATTTGTTAGGAACTGCATATTCCAGGGCATGGTTTGCCGAGACGATGCTGTTGCTTGAGAATTGAACATACCCATTGGTTCCCGAACTTGCTATTGCAGTAGTACGCAGACCCTTGGATGGGAAAGGACATTGCACCGATCACCAAGGCCCACTTAACACCGATCTTGTTCACAATAGGACCGCCTATGAAGCAGACTATATCGCCATTAACTGGTTGAACATTCCTATGTTGTCGGGGACTGCCAGACACATACCAACGGCAAGAAGGGCGTATGTAATGGCGGTGCAAATATTCGACACTTGAGGAGTTGCGAGTCCACCACCACCGAGTCCTTGGAAATATTAGTTGCATTCAGAGTGAAGACCTGGTCACGCATGATTTTTGAGAAGTACATACCGGTAATCGCGTCAGACATGGCCGGCCCACAAAAAGCTTGGACACTCAGAAGCATCATCTGTGTTAAACTGTGCTGCCATACTCGTTTCCAGAGTGGGACAGTCGCTCTGTATCGCTCCATGTCGATATGAGTGCCATTAGATGGGTTTTGTGGAAAGTGAGGCATAGTATCATTGTATGGACTGGAAGTAGCAACCGCAGTCTTAGAGTCGGCCATGATGAAGATTGAATAGCTTAAACGAATATCGCGGCCTGGATAATCGAGTCGCATGCGTGGTTACTTATAGAAGTGCTTCTCAGAGACCCCACGCTAAAATCAAACAAGGTTGGACCGCTCTCCCAGTCGGAGAACTAGGCTGTTCCGCCATGGAGGTGCACGGGCTTCTTCCGAGCCAGTTGAAGGTCCAGGCGAGAGAGATACGTTGAATAGCCTATACTAAGCAGATGTGACGATATGTAGGGAAAAAATTGACACTGATTGGCCAAGCACATAGCCGGTATCAGTGCCATCTTTATCAACAAAGAGATATGTCTCAAATTGGAGGCAAAAGCTGGGGAAAATACCCCACTCCACTTGGATTCCAACACAGATAAACAGATAAGCTTAGCGTGTCATGATCAACATCCTGTGATCCTTCTCAATGCTCCTGCCAAGATTCTCCTCCGGGCCATAGAAGGTCCACGCGAAATGGAGTGCGGTAGTGTCCCCTCACTCCCCTCTCCTCCGAATCAACGCCGATACGCTAGCAAAAGCCCACCAATAGCAGCCGTTCGCTTGACTCATCCGTATCTAGAGTCTAATCTCCCAAGCTTTATCAACATGGCACCATGCATTGTTGCGAATTGACAAAGCTTTGGTCTGTTTATTCGGAGGTTTAACCTTACATAACGGAGTACAGCCTGTCGCTCAACATTTTCGCTATCGCTTCTTTGCTCTTACCTCTTAATTGACATTTCATCATTGTACTCAGGTACCAACTCATCTTATCAAGTATACGCCGACCACCACAGCAAACATCCAACATGGACCATTCACGAAAAAACACCAAGATCATCATCGTCGGCGGAGGCGGCACAATGGGATCATCAACAGCCCTACACCTCCTTCGCTCAGGATACACACCATCAAACATCACCGTGCTCGACGTATATCCAATTCCCTCGGCTCAATCCGCAGGACACGATCTGAATAAGATCATGGGTATCGCCCTTCGCAACGCGCCTGATTTACAACTTTCCCTGGAAGCGCTTGATATGTGGAGGAATGACCCATTGTTCAAGCCTTTTTTTCATCAGGTCGGTATGGTAAGTAGGCGTATCTCATGGGGTTTATGTCTGGATGTAGGGTTTTATGTTAACGTGCTGCTAGATTGACTGCTCTTCCTCGGCAGAAGGTATTGAAAGTCTTGAGCGGAAGTATCAGGCTCTCATTGATACGGGTATCGGGCTTGAGAAGACAAATTTCTTGCTGGATGGTGCGGAGATTGCGGCGAGAGTGCCACCATTTACAGAAGAACAAACCAAGGTAAATTGAACTTGGTCTATATTTCATCCATTTCTTTTAGGACTCCTTACTTACCCGACTGAATGACAGGGATGGAAAGGCCTATTCTGTGGTGAAGGAGGCTGGCTTGCGGCTGCCAAAGCTATCAATGCGATCGGACAATTCTTGAAAGAGCAGGGAGTCAATTTCGGGTTCGGAAGGTAGGAAAGACTCAGATTCAAAAGCGATTTTCTGTTCTGTCGTTCTGCTAACATGAAAGCTAGAGCTGGAACATTCAAGCGACCCTTGTTCGCCGCCGATGGAACAACATGCACCGGTGTAGAAACAGTAGACGGAACATATTACCACGGTGACAAGGTCGTTCTAGCAGCCGGTGCCTGGAGTCCAACTTTAGTAGATCTGGATGATCAGTGTGTTTCCAAAGTAAGTGAAAAGTGAATCCCAATACTTCCTTTCTTTCTTTCTGCCACCACCACTAACCGACTTCAGGCCTGGGTCTATGCACACATCCAACTCACACCAGAAGAGGTATCCGAGTACAAGGATATTCCAGTTGTCTACGACGGCGAATACGGCTTCTTTTTCGAGCCGAACGAGTACGCAGTCAACTCTCATCCTCAAATGAGCAATAACATAAAGAACTTGGAATGCTAATAAATCCAAACAGACATGGAGTAATCAAAATTTGTGACGAGTTTCCTGGTTTCTCTCGCTTCAAGCAACATCAACCATATGGCGCATCCTCTCCGAAACTCATCTCGGTCCCTCGATCGCACGCGAAACATCCGACAGACACGTATCCCGATGCTTCGGAGGTGACCATCCGGAAAGCGATCGCAAGGTTCATACCGCAGTTCAAGGATAAGCAGCTTTTTAATCGGGCTATGTGCTGGTGTACTGATACTGCGGATGCCAATCTATTGATTTGTGAGCATCCACTGTGGAAGAACTTCATTTTAGCCACGGGCGATAGTGGGTAAGTAAATCAAACTGACACGGCCCTTGAGAGGGGACATGGAGAGGGTATGTGTGAATGAGCTTGACTTGCTGACTCTGTTGGGATTTAATAGGCATAGCTTCAAGCTTCTGCCAAATATTGGAAAGCATGTTGTTGAGCTGATCGAAGGATCTTTGTCGGATGAGCTGGCTTATGAGTGGCGATGGAGACCTGGAGGCGATGCCTTGAAATCTAGACGGGGTGCGCCGGCAAAGGATCTTGCTGATATGCCGGGGTGGAGACATGATGCGCAGTTATGAGCTAGATTTTAAGAGGAGGATCAATAATCAGACATCCATAGTTTATGGACAAAATGTCATTCAAATGTTTCACCATCAGAATCAGGTGTGTAGGGGGTACAGGGGTAAAGATCTTGTTGGTTCTTGGTGTATCTGCTGTGCCTCCCCTGGGCTCAAGACTTTATGTATAGTAAAAGGCGATCAATTCTTTCGTGCCCAGGTATAGGGGTTTGCCTTTGTAAGACCCAATGTAAATCTTTTTACCTTGCTTGATACTGTAGACACAGTATGTGGATACTGGTAGCCTAGTAGGGCAATTATAAATAGGGGAAGTCTGTACTCTATATGCTTAGGTACTCCGTCTATACACTTTCCTCTATAATCCTAAAGTTCCCATTCACTTTCAAGATGCGCTTATTCTGCTTCTTACTCGCTTATATTGCCGCTACCGTGATGGCTATTCCGGGCGATGACCTCTCGTCCGAAGCATCGACTAAGCGTCATTTAAAAAGAACCATTTCCTCTGGAGGATAAGGAGCTAATAGATAACCATGAATGCCTAGGCGGTAAGTGATGATACTCTCGCTAATATTAATGACTATGCGTCTAGGGCTGACGGCGATGTATAGGAGGTAAGTAAAGGATTCGCTGACCAAATAATGATGATATTATGGCTAGGGCTAATACTGTACCAATAGTTAGGTTGCAGGTCATGGATCCCTTCACTAGGAATAGTGAGTCTATATGCTAGGGACTAACAGACAACGATGAATAGGGTGTAAGTGATCTCGTGTATATGATAGGAAACAAGCAGAGGAAAAAAGTTTATAGAACATTGTGAAAGAGAGTGTTGAGCTATTATTATGTGGGTAACGATGAGACATGAAGAGTAGTGTAGTGTAGCATAAGGGTAAGCGAACGGTTATTTAAACTGCGAGCCAATGTACAAGGATACCAAAGTGCCACTGCGAGCAGGGCGATCAAAAGAAAGAAGGAAAAGGAAAAGGTCAAACTAAAACACAGGGTGGTATCAAATCCGAAAGGACGTTAAAAAATCACAGATCTGAGTCGAAGAGAATATGTATGAGGTGGTTGAAAGAGTGGCAGGAAGTGAGTATGGTGAAGGTGGAGGGAGAGGGGAAGAACGCTAGGGACATAAACAGCAAGAGGAACAAATCCAAAATGTCAGGAGACATTGATGGAAATGTTAAGAGCAGGAACGGAAACGGGCATAATTTTTCAGGACAATCTAGGGAAAGATGAAATCAAATCTGATCAACAGGAGATAGAGATAAAAAGGGCGTCAATCACTCCTCGGTCTCTTCGGGAGTCTCTTCGGTATCAGAGGAGATCTGTGGACCGAAGGGACCTTCCTCGCCAGTTTCCTTGGGAGACGCCGAGACCAGACCCCCAACGGTGCTCTCGATATCGTCGGTAGCAAAGCTATCTTGCTCGTAGTTCGCCGGCTCCGCATCGTGATCATAGCTGGATCGACGGAGGAGTGGAGGGGTCTTGGGTGGCTCGGGAATCGGTGCTTCAGAGCGAACTGAGCCACGGCGGGGAGAGTTAAATCCTCTGAGTGGCCTGCTTTCGGCGTAGGAGCGTCCCGGGGCAGGGGGTGGAGGAGCATTCTGCCGAGCGTGCGAGCTTGGAGGAGTCAAGAGTCCGGAAAGGAAGGCACTGGCATTACTAGACTTGGAAGGTGTCTGTTCAGACGGGTTGCCACCGGCATTGGCGCTTTCCCTACCCTTGCGCCAGTTTCCCCAGGCTGCTGCGGCAGCTAGAGGAAGAGATCGGGGAGACGCTGCGATGGATTGAAGCGACGGGAGAGTTGCTCCAGACATAGCGCGTTCTCGTTCCTGCTGTTGCATTTGCAGGTTCGCCTTCAGGCGGATAGCTGCATCGCGGACGGCATGCTGGTTGAAGGAAGGCTGCGAAAGAGTCTTGATAATGTCCTGTAGATCATCGATGCGAACACCGAGCACCTCGCGCAACCAGGTAATCTCGCTGTCTCGCTCCTTGATCTTGTTAGGGGCATCCTTGTCCACCGACGCAACCTCTTGCTCAAGCTCCTCAATACGGGTCTCACGCTGCTGGAGTTGGTCTTGCAAAACGAAGATAGACTCGCGAAGAGCCTGCGGGGAGATCTTATCAGGCTCGTTTGAACCCTTGGTGAAAGACATGGAAGGCGAAGATGAGTGGCCAGGGGCAGGGGCAGGGGCAGGAACGGAAATGGGACCGGAGCCAGCCTTCTGAGCCGCCTCAGCGGCGGCACGAGCAGCAGACTGGGCAATCTCAAGCTTCTCTTCAAGGTGTTGCACACGGTCCTGAAGGTGGTTGACCTTCTCACCTGCGAGAGCCAAGCGCTCCTCCGTATGAGCCTCACCACGCTGGCGATCCTCAGAAGAGTTATGCAGGGCACGTGCGTGCCGCTCGCGGAGGTCATTGAGAACCCGCTCGTGCGTCTTGCGCTGGTCCTCGAGGGCAGTCTCCCGAGATTCCTTGGCGATGGTGAGGGCAGCGATCTTAGAGTCATTAGCATCCTCGAGGAGCATCTCGTAACGCTCCCGGGACGTATCGGCATCCATGCGGACATGATCGATCTGGCTCTGAAGACGGATAATCTGGGCCTCAAGCTCGGCGCGAACAATATTGACTTGGCTGTTGGCAGCCTCAAGGTCTGCCTCCATAGCAGTACGGGTACGCTGGACCTCAATACGGCTGCTCTCACGGGCGTCGTTGAACTCACGCTCGAAACGAGCCGACTTCAACTGCAAGTCATGATTCTCGGCACGCAGGGTGGCAATAATCTCCTCCAAGCGAGCGTTCTCCTGTACCGATTGCTCGTGAACAAACTTGATCTTGGCAGCTTCACGCTCACGAACCTCGAACTCGCGCACATCCTGCTCGAGCTGCTCACGGAGCTTGATTTCGCGAGCATGCGATGCGAGCAGCTCGTTGTGCTTGGCGGTCTGCTGTTCTTCCCTACGGCGGGCAGCAGCTTGGTCCTGGGTGATCTCGGAAGTGACAGTAACCATGTCAGATTGCAGACGGTCGAACTTCTCGGTGAGATTCTGGCGAGCGAACATGCTGTCCTCGATACGAGTACGTAGATGATCAACAGTCTCATGAAGGGACTTGTTCTCGCCCTTAGTGGTCTCCAGTTGACGACGGAAGTGGTCGCTGGAAACGCGGTACTCGTCTAGAGTGCCTTCAAGAGCGATGTTCTTTGAAGAAAGCTCGGCAAGCGTGACCTTGAGAGTCTCGTTCTCCTCCGCAAGGGACTGGGATCGGAACTGCATCTTCTCCAGGTGGGGAATTTTCTCCTCCTTAAAGTAGAGGAAGCGAGCCTCGGCATCTTCAGCAGCAGCACTGTGGCGTGCGGCATCATCTTCAGCAAGCTTCAGAAGAGTCTGGAGTTCACCAAGCGATTCCTGTGCCTCCCGGCGTGCCTTATATTCTTGCTCAGTGCGCTCATCAGCCAGTCGCAACATGCTCTTAAGACCGTCAATCTGGAGCATGAGACTATCTGCACCAATCTCTTCGGCTTCCGACAACCGTGGAGTCTGCTGGGCCAATTGTCTAGCAAGAGTCTCCTCAAGAATCTCGCGCATGTCACCTACGGGATCCTGTGCAAGCTTCTTGATGGTCAAAGCCTGAAGCTCAGCAATGCTCTCCTTGAGCAGAGCCATTTCGCTGTGGCTAGAGTGAGGAGCCGAGCGGTGAGGCATGTCATGCGTAACAAGAGCCTCCATGACGATGCTCTTCAGCATCTCCACCTTACGGTCGCGCATGTGATGAGGCGAGCGATCTCTAGACGAAGCCTCGTGCGCTTCCTCACCATCATCCTCATCATCCGCATCACTATCCTCAAGTTCAGCGGATGTGCTGCGCAGCACCCTCCGAGTAGCAGCGCCAGTAGCGATAGAAGCAACGGACTGCTGAATGACAGCCAGAGCACGCTCCATGGGGCTCAAACGATCATCGATGGCAGCGCCAACGATATCATTAATGCGGCGATCGAAGAAGCGGTTGCGGTTGAAGAACTTCTCGTCCTCTCCAGAGGAGATCATGTCATCCCAATCGCTGACATGGTCGTTCTCGGTAATAAGCTGGCGCACAGGAGACTGGATACGAGAGATGAGACTCTTAACAGGAGAGAAGGTAGCATTGCTCTGAGCGTCAATGTCGGAACCGAGCCTAGGGATATCGAGCTTGTAGGTCTTGTGGCCGCCACCAGGGCTGGGGCTGGGTGCCTCGCTTCGTCCCTCTGCCGAGCCAAACGGTCGTTCCTTAGTTGGCCCGCCAACGGACTCCGAGATGAACTGACGAGGAAGAGGTGTAGTGTGGCGCTCAATGCCAACATCCGAGTCCTCGTTAAGCTGATCCATGATCGCGTTAAGTTCATCGTCATCAGGCGACTCCTCGGCGGATTCGCGGTAGTACTCAAGCTTCTGTTGAGCAGTGAGCGTCTCCGGCTCCTGGAATGGCGCAATGGTATGTGAGAGAGGTGGGGGATGAGATTTCGGTGGGCTGTTAGTCGCGAAGCGAGAAGCCATGAGCCCGCCCTGTTTCTTGTCGACGGATCTCTTCTCAGCTTGCTGGGACTCTGACTTTCGCAACGAAGGACTTTGTTCTCCGAAACTAGAAGGCTCGATGGAGGTTGGCGTGAAGGATGGAACAGCAGGCTTGAACTCGAAAGGTTTGGCTGTGGCAGAGAGCATTGTGTTCTTGTCCTTGGATTCTTGGGAGGAATGGCCTGCGGGCTCGACATTAGATTCAGGAGCTTTGATCTGAGTGGACTGTTCCAGCTTAGTCTGCTCGGCAGGTTCGTCCAGATCTCTGGTCTGATCCTCGTGATCAGATGATGCAATGTGAGATCGTGCATCAGCATCGCGTTGGGCATCGAACAAAGTCCAAGTATCTGCCTCACTGTGAGGGGTACCCTGGCGCTCGACTCGCTTGTTGTCGTTCTCATTGGGGGAAGCGTTCTCCTTGCCCTCGGCAACACTCTGGAGCATGTTAGGTGCTTGAGCGTTGCCAGACTCGCCCAACGGATGGGTGGAGATGCTGTAGCGAGCCTCGCCTTCAGCGTGGCCGACGCCTCGGCGAGCCCGCTTGTGACGATCAGTGGGCACCGGTCGTCCCTCGTGATCATCATGAGTCTCTTGTTCATCCTCTTGACTGGGCTCAACTTCATCATCTGGTCGCACAATTGGAACGGCCTTCGACTTCTTGGCTGGCTTCGAGATCTCAGAGAGATCAATATCCCCGAAAATCTTTGTTCCACTCTCAGATGGCTGCTGGGCAGTATGGTTAGAGGTGATGCTAGCAGACGGGTTGAAGACAGGCGCATCCACGTTGAAGGAAGCAGCCGAGAATTTGAAGCTGCTGGACTTGGGCTTGGGCTGGGGGTTGGGATCGATAGGGGCCTGCATCATGCCAGCAGCAAAAGGAGGTGCCGGAGCAAATCCATAACCGGGCTGGTCGACTCCTCCAAATTGGAATCCATTGTTGACAAAAGGTGCGTGCTGAGACCCGAAAGAAGCTGTTGGGTCGAACTCCTTGGCTTCAACGTTGAAAGATGAAGTAGATAGCCTGGTATGGTGACCGCGGAAAGAGCCAGCGCTTGGCTTTGCCTCGTGCCATGATCCTTGGTTTGGCTGTGCACCCCGAGTCTGAGGAGTTCCAGTGATGCTCGGGTTGGTATCAAGGTCAGAGCCTTCATGCACATTTTCATGCGCATAGTGCTCGTTGTAGAACTGGTTGGGGTGATGGGCGAAATGCGATGGTTGAGGGGGCACATTTTGAACCTGGTGATGAGGATTATTCTCCGGCAAGGCCCAGTGGGGCTTGATAATGTTATCATGGTGACTCGCGTCATGCTCATCCGTTTCCATGTGGTGATCGGTAGCGCGATTCAAGTATTCGGGATGTGTCATGTTGTCAAGCCCTCTCTGGAGAGTCTCGCTCAAGTTGTGACCATGGCCACGAGGTGTCGGGTGGGCAATTTCCACATTGGAAGCATGGAACTGACTCGGATCGTTGACGGGAGTCTGGGGAGTGGGAAATGGAGGCCCGTCCTCATAACCAGTATTTCCAAAGCGGTCGTCATATACCTCCTTCTCTTGGAAGCCATCGTTGAACCCAGAGTGGAAGGGACCTTGGTCATGCAATGGGGATACTGGCGACAGCATGGAGCTGAAGTTGTGGAGTGCACCTGGACCAATAGAGCCGTTGCCTTGCCGTAGGTTGATCAAACTCTGCGGGGTCATGACTCCCTGTGCAGGTGGTGTAGGCTGGAATTGGAATGGGAATCCAGAAATCATGTTCTGGTCCATGCCATTCATGCCCAGGAACGGAGTCTGCACGCTGAATTGTGAAGCTGGCGAGGCCAAGGATCCAATACCTCCACTTGCAGCCCCGGTTGATTGGCCGAACTGCGGGGAGAAAGGATGGATTCCGCCGAGTGGATTGCTGGCAGCGGATGCACTGGGAATTGGCGGTGATACTCCCATGCCGGGGAATGGCGTTTGCGAGGGATTGATCGAGCCGGAAGCGGGAGAAATTGAAGGACCTGGTTCATCGTCACCGAAGGATACACCGAGAGCCCGCAGCTTCTCCTCTTGCAAGTGGGCTACATAGGAATCCCATACGGCCTTGTCGGGGAAACGAATAAAGGCGGATTGGGCCTTGCCCTCATCGTGCATCTCAGCTGGATCGGGGTATAAAGGACGAGTCAAGCCACCAAGCTCGGTTGGCTCGGCAGTGTCGTGCACATCGCCGATAGTGAATCCTCGAACGTCATAACCCTCATCCTCCCACTTTTTCAAGCGGGCCTGGACCTCTGCGGGTTTCAAAATATGGTGACCAGACGCGTCGGTCCCGCGAGCGTCATCAACCGGCAGATCAATAACGCATGCCTTGCCCTTCCATACAATCTTCTTCCTCCGTCTCTGTGGGATTTGCGTGGGTGTAGTGTTGACCTTGGCCGCCTGCCTCTTCGAACTATCGGGTATCGCTGACCACTCTGCATTTTCTTGTGTTTCGGGCTCATCGTTTGTGTTTGTTGGCGGGGCCGGCAATGGCTTCTCCACTGGTGAAGTTACCTCCACAGTCATGCCCTGCGGCTCCTTAGAATCTGACATAATGTTGTTAGGCGATTCCTTGTCGTATGCGAAACCCCAAAAATCCTCCTGGCGCAGCGTCTCCGTACGCTTGTGGGCGTTCTTCTTTCCTTTTGCGCGGCTTGCAGCTCTCTTTCCAACAAAATCGGAAAGTGTCGGTGTCTTTAGAAGCTCACTTTCCCGAGTATCGTCCTCCAGACCAAGCCAGTCGTCCGAAAGATCGTCGGCAAGGTGATTCTTGGCCGTGAAAAACGAGGGTGCCTCGCTTCCTGAATCGTCGCTCAGCCAATTACTGCGTTCGGTCCTAGGCTGACCTGACAAATATTGATTGATCCAATCCTGAGTGAAATCCCGAATTGATTTTCCTTCGCGATGGCCAAGAAGATCCTCGGAATTGACGGCGACACTAGCTCTCCGAAACTCGGGGGGATTGACTATAGACGGGGTGGGCGAGCTATCTCTCGATGCTCCGTTGTCGATGCTGGCGTATTGGCTTAGAGTCAGCGATAATCTCCGGGTGCTGGGTGCTGCATACGGAGACCCCCAGGCAGTGGTATAGTAGACACTGCTTTCTGCTCTGCGATTGTCCGGCGACGAGGTCAGGGAGTCGCCTGGGCGGAGGTTGGCCGACAAGAATGGAAGCGGCGGGGGTTCGAGTGTCACGCTCTGGGAGGGAGAACCAGCGGAAGAGCTGGAGCTCGAGTCTCCTGACGGAGTGGATAAGAACACCGCCGGGGCCAGACGCGATTCGGCACGCAGGTTGCGCGTGTGTGTCGGGGACAATGAAGGAGATGCCGAAAGGGCGGAAGATACGGGGAGATCTAGATCTGGGGATCCATCAACCATGGAATAGTAAGCATATTTTTCGGGAGGGGTGGTCTGGGGAAGAACAATTTCGGAAAGGGAGAGAAATCGCGTGGTTGACGCGGGCTTGTAGGGAGGCCCAACGATCAATGCAACAAGAACCCGAAAGCCACCGAACAATTATAATAAAGCCAATAGTAATGTAGAAATCAAATCACACACCTTCCGTGTCGACTCCTGCAGCAAGCACTTGCTTGCCGCTCCGCTTATCGTCCAGAATGTTGACGCATGGAAATCCAACCGGAATTGAAGACCACCTGGCAGAACAAACCGTTGATTGGCGAAAAAGGACTTGTACTGGACGTCTTTGCTTTCCCCTATTTTTTCTGTGAGGGAATCGATTCGAACGCGCTAGTGTTTCCTCCGCCAAGGATCAAAGACTCGAAAACCAAAAGAAAGTAGAAAGCGAGACCGCGAACCAAAAACTGCAAGGAGCTTAAAGAGACAGAAAGGGGAACGAAAATTAAAATAAAGAGCTTATGTCACGTCACGCAGGTACCTGCTACTTGGCTAGACTATTATGAATAGGAGCACCGGCGGTGTACCTAGTACCAGAGGGAACTAGTTTAATTCATTGGACCATTGACAACTAATTCAACCGTTTTTTGAACCAATTTCCGGCACATGCACTTTTAGTGGTTGGCTAATGGAGCAGGACCACTAACTATACCCTTGCGGTCGCGCAGGTACCCCGGAGATCAATTATAGGAAAGGATTGGCCCTGACCGCCACTAAGACCAACTGGGGACCGAGGTCGGGTATACGGCGTACGATGTACAGTTTATCTGCAGTTTTGCTTCCCCTTACTGAGAGACTTACGTGTGATGTATACTGGTTTACATGCAGAATTATCTACTTCGCGTTTCTATGTAAACAAACATTGGTTCGTGGAGATGGATTCAGGGGTAAATGAACCATGGTTTCTCATGTAATCGTACCGTAAGTTGAAGCTGCAGCACGATGACATAATGGATTTCCATCCACCAATCAAATCATAGTATCACAGGAAGTGTGCTGTTCGGGAAATCAGAGACACACAAACTTCATCCTGCATATGTGCTACGTTGTACATGTCGAGAACTCCCGAGTTGAATAGGTGCCAAGGAAAATCCGAACCTTGGAAGCAGCACAAGTTCACCAACTAATTTCCGATGGGCCATCGGCCTCCAGGGCTAGGGCCGTGGGTTCAAATCAACAAGACCGTGCATGTCTAACCACGAAGTACTACTGTATCTCTACGTGGTCCCAGTCTAAGCAAGCAAACAAACAATTAATTCCGCATTTCCATTCAAATCGGATATTAAAAGATCAATAATAAGAAATACACCCCGAAGAAAAAAGTATCTACTCGGTCTCGTTTGCGGACCTCTCATTTAATCCAGCTCTAAAATCAAAAAATGGTTCAAGAAAAGAGAGAAGTCGCTCAGTTGGAACAGGTAGTGTTGAACTTGTCCTGGCGGGAAGCAGTGCGGAGACCCCAGTGCTTCTCGTCCATGGCCTGGCCGTTGTCACCAACGCTGTCGGGCTTCCAGGACTCATCAAAGGCCTCGAAGTAGAACAGGTCAACACCCCAGGCGAGCATACCACAGACACCGGTCTGCCAGAAGGTCTCAGCATTAGCGGTACCAGCCTGAGCAGCCTCATAGTCGGAGCCACCGTCTGAAAGAAGTTCGTTAGCTATGATCTCATGCGCGGGTTTATTTCAAGTTTGGTCATACCGGTGGGCCAGCCAGTCTCGCCATTAAGGATGTGAATCTTATCAGCATTGCTACCAGCAACCTGCTGGATGTGCTCCATGGCACCAGACATGTCATCGAAGTAGGTCTTGTAGGCCTGATCGGCAGCAGTTCCCTGCCAGTAGGCAAAGGCATTGGCAAGTACATAGGTGACAAGCGGAGCATCGGTGGTGTCGCGAGTGAACAAGTCATCCGCAGTTCCGTCAGCGAACTTGTTCCAGCTATCGGCGGTACCGACAGTGATGGACGGGAACTGGTTGGCGACCAGACCAATGTAGTTGTGCAGCGAGGGGCCGGTCTGGTCGCCACGGTAGAGAGTCTCCGAGCCGACGGTGATGGCCTCGACGTAGTCCTCGTATCCAGGAACGGCCTCCTTCAAGGCGGCGAAGTCCTGGGTGAAGGAGGGGTCGTTAGTGCTCAAATCGCCACTATCCTGTGCGCCGACCCTAGAAAGAAACATGTTAGACATCCACAGCGCAATTGTGCTAAAAGTAGCGTATGTAGCTGGAGCAATGGGGTTTCTTACCAGATACCAAGAACAACCTTGAAACCCCTGCTCTTCGCGGCAGGAAGAATGTTTTGAGGGGTGTCACACTCGGTGCCAGAGTAGGTGCGGACAAGGGTTGCCAAGTCCTTCAAGTTGTCGAAGTCGGCCTCATAGTCACTAGTGGCCTTGCAGGTGCCATCGGCATTCTTGTCACCGAGCGAGAAACCCAGGGTACCGCGTGTAGAGGTTGCCAGGGCCGGGGCGACGGCCAAAGCGAGGGAGGCGAGACCAGAAACACGCATTGTGAAAACGGGGGTGTGAATTGGTCGTAAGAGCGAGAGACGACCGGGATAAAAGATACAAAAACGAACTGGAACAAAGAATTCGAAAGAGTGTTTGGAAAAAGGAATGGACTACCCAGTGGGTGGAAATGAATGGACTCTTTTATAAAAGAGAAAACGTCAGTACGGTGGAGGAGAACTTGGACCGGGGGGAAACGAACATTGGTACCACTGCGCAGGGTCCTGTGTGGGCCGGGTCCCTGATCAAGGGGTTGGCCAATGATCGGACCCTGCAGCCTACTTATTCTGGGACCAGCGTGGGTGAAACATTCCTCAGGGTCTCTCTGGATCCACTTTTAGTGGCTTTCGCCTTTTCCAGAACATACCTATGGGGAAGCTTTTACTCTATTCTCTATATACATTTTTTTAAATCTATAAATCGTTCTCTTTCTTCTATACAATTTGTCTTCCTCAACACCGCCGATCCGATTTTGACCAATGCCAAGAACTGACTAAGCCCCCAAATCTAGTCATGATGTCACTCCACCACTATCCATTGTCCAGATCCCTACCAACCCTGGATAATGGAGTAGCAGTGGAGTCATACCGGGGGATCGCTCGGATGGCAACAAAAGCTCGTGGGTAGCCGGCGACTCCGACTCAATTGACCAATGGCTTTAAGGGAGCATGCGGACAAAGGAGCCACCGGCCTTAGTTCCCGGGGTCGAAGTCTCCTGGTTCACCCGAGTCGAGACTGGCCAAGGCATTGTTCTCAGTGGAAAGTATTTGCCTCTCAACTAAGGCGGAGACTCCGGATGAGTCCCACCTGCCCAAGTCGGCACCCCGGGCGTGTCTGCCTGATCTAGGCCCTTTTGTTGGGTTGACCTTGTTTACCTTACCACTGGGTATTCTTACTTGTATAGGAAGCTCGGGTGTCAATATGCAGAAAACGGATAGGAAAATTCTCGAGGTCATTTATTGTTCGGGAATAATCAATTGACCGGACAAGTAGGCATCTGGGTATAGACCTCGGAGCCGAGCAGGGGGAATGCCATTCATACCATCTGAATATGCACAATTATAGTCCGACCTTGGGACGAGCAAGTTCCGAGGTCCTGCTTTGATTTTCAAAATCTCTTCAGTAACGAACCCGTAGTGTTAATTAGGTGGTAATTCTCGGTGTTGTAAATGAAATAGGTATACATTCTTGCAACACGTACTTAATAGGAAACAAAGAATTGCTTCATATTTTCTCCATCCGAAATACTGGAGGCGCTGAGAACCATCCTAATATTCCAAGGTTATTGGGCGTAATGATTCCACCCTCACTGAGCCACCTGGGCATGTCGCTATTGTGGAGGGTGGCGGGCATCAAGGTGGCGAGCAGCTTAACTTGGATCGCGTAAAAGGACGCAGAACCGCGGTGCGGATGGGTGGGGATTGAATCTGGACTCAAGTGGGGAGGGCTAGGCCAAAGAGAGAGTGGTTGATGGTTTGTCTTGTGGCTTTCCACTACCCCAAGCGCTTAATGGTCAACTGGTTGGAGTGAGATTTTAGGAATATTAAAGAGACATCAGATTAGGCAATTCATGGCTGTTTGGATTTTTATCAGATCAATGTCACATGCAGGTGCGGAGGATTGTGGTTATACTGTACATGTATATATATCTGTGTGGAGGCTCTACGCAGTCAGCTGCATAGGTGACTCGTTCTGCCGGTGGGATCGAAATGAAGCAGGCAAATTGAACGTGGCTCCATCGGTACAACGCCCATAGACCTACTTGTGAGTTTGGTAAAGCCGTCTAGGTATTCACCTATGTACCTTGATGGTTTTGTTTGGTTCTCATAGCTTTAAAATAAGTAGGTCCCTCTACATAACACATTTCCGCTCCCAGGTGGGGCTTTCCTATCTTAGCTGCCGCTGCTTTTATGAGGGCGCTCAGAGTTAGGCTCACTGAGTAAATCTCAGTCCGGGCTCGGGCTCAGTGAGCGGCTTAGTATCATCACGTGATATCCGGTGAGGTCCAATAAGCACTCAGTAAGCGCTCGGTGAGTGCTCAGTGAGCGTGATTGGCTACTCACTGATCCATCACTGATTACCATGAGATTGATTAGAGGCATCTAGATAACTACATGATTCATTGCTCCGACACGTCTGAAAAGCCGCTCAATGTCCTTTCCTCCTTCTCTTCCTCTCCCTCTCTCTACTGCCACTCCTCAACCCGGTCCCTTCATTCGCCTGTCAGTTATCCTGCCCTCCGAACTTTCCAAGCACGGTTGGATATGATTTTTCATTGAAATGCTGCGTTTCTTCCCTCGAGTCTATAGCTCATTCTGGCGCCAGCAATATCAAATCATTCGCAAAATGTCATTCACGGGACCTTCGGGGGAAGATATCCCACTTGAAGGAATCCGAATGTCCCGGTCAAACACTTCTTTGAAGAAACCAAATCTTCCATGGGGCTTTTCAATTTATCGATGCTCATTCAAAGACGACACTGCATGGCATAATATGCTCCAGCTGATTCAACGAAAGGTACAGCAAACGGTCGAACTTTCGCTCTCACCTGGACAAGAAAGAACAGAGCTGCTTGAGTCTCATGACCTCGTCATTCATGATAAGCTAGAGCAGCTCAACAGTGCGACTTCGCACGAGGTGCGCGACCATTTTAATGATTGGGTGGCGGGACAGCTACCAAAAGTGGTCAAAACGCATGAAATGCTGCAAAGGCTGATGGAAGAGCACAAAAAGATTCCTGACTTTGGCCCCGAATATCCTCTCGGGGCGCGGCTCAACTTTGCCTTGTTTGTTGATGATGTTTGTTTGGAGTCTTTGGTCCATATGGACCAGCCCGTAGTGAAGATCCTGTACAAGCAATGGGGAAATTTGACTATCGAGGAGAGGAAATACAAAATTGACCCTGACTGGCACGATGGGGTTACTGAGGAAGAGGAAGAGGATGTTGGATGGATGTACATGTCTGTCATTGACTACGTCGATATGTACGATAAGTTCGAGTGGGCTCACACTGGTGTCTGGCATAACACCTATCTTCGGCCTCCTCAAATGATGGACTATTATAATGATAGGGAGAGCCAACCAGGCTTCTGGCGGGCTTAATAAATTGCCAAATCGATGCCCCGACAGCAACAGAAGATTACATACGAGATATTGAATAACTTTCTGTCCTTGTAGCTTGAACAACAATCCATATTCCTATCCATTTTAGGCGTATCCCACTCGCCTATAGCGCCTAGAGCTCTCCAGAATAGATTGCGGCACCAACTGTAAAGAGACCGCATTGGAAGTGATCTCGGCATGGCAGCCCTGTTCTCCCATTATGGAAGATCAACGCCTGCGAGATATGCCAGTGGCTGATAAAATGCCGTCTCCCGGTCTCTGTGGACAACATGTGGGGCGGTAGAGTAAGTGAATGAGGTTTTTAAGATCAACTTACTGCTCGGGGCTTTATCATTTCTCATTAATGCCAATGATATAGGCAGTGAGTAAATAGTGAGTACACCTTTGATATAATAGATACTCACAAGGTCTTATTTCTATATAATATGATTCATCATCAGCCTATAACTATCATAGTTCGATGAGATCTCTAAGACAGTCAACCCACGTGCGTGGGATGACATAATGCAGCAAATTTCGGACCAAATCAAGACCAAATTGCCGGTTCGGGCTACAGGTAATGAGAGAGCAATTTGATTCACTTTCTTCTAGCTATTGGGGATTTTTTTGTTATTTTTAAATAGACTCACTGGCTACATAAGAGGGTAATTTTTTTTTAAAAGCCATATAGCCAGATACTATAGACCCTGGATTCAGGGACCACGGCGCTGGTGTTGGTCTAGCCAGGAAGAGTTTAGTAGCCCACCCCGGTTAATGCCAGCGCGACCCTAGTGGCGCTCCCTAATCCTCATAAGTTCGCAAAGAAATCTTTGCTATTTTAGTTCATCTTAGTTAGCCTGTCATAATACAGCAAACAATGCCTAGTTCCTTCGCTTGAGTAGCATATCTTAGCGACTAATTCGGACTACAGCCGAGGGTAATTTTTGCCGTGGGTTCCTTCTGAACGACTAGATACTCGTGATCAAAGTGGAACTCTACCCTTAAGCTCATATATAATCCCTGAGTTTTTTTATTCAAATAAGGGGAATATAACGTAGGGGTGAGCAGTAGAATATACGGCCAGCTCTCAGCAAAATATTTAGCGCTTTATAAGGAGATAACGATTGCCCATAGAAGCATAAGCTTATTAGCAAGAGGAGTGACTTATCGTCATATCCCGTAGAATATTTCTCTAGTAATCACTACCTATACTATAGCAAATTATAAATCTACGAGCAGACTCATCCACTTTTTCTAGCACCAGTAGTCCTAAAGGATATATTTCATGGTCACATTGAGATAGTCGATACTTGCATCTATTTCCAAGACACTCGCTGATGGTAGATATCAAAAAAATCCAGAAAGATGAGCCCCGTAGACTCCGATTACCCGCAAAGACGACATTTCACAGAAGAATGTTATGTTCCCGATAATACAGCTCTTTCACCAATTTCAGCTGGTTCACGGGCATTGTGGTGCGGTTGAGAGTTGGGGGCAATGTAACAACAGCCTTGTGAACGAGGACAAGGCCAATTTGCCCGAAAAAACCTAGTATTCGGTCCCCGGAGTTTCGAAGCATCGACTGCAGGAGAGTAATCTGGGTATCCAAAATTTCTGATGGGGGGAGCGAAAGGATCTTCTGTAGAGAATGCCAGAAGATGGTGTTGGGGAAGGGATTCCGCCGTGTAGTCTTGCCGAAGTTTCGCAGAGTCAATGCGGCAAATCCGGCACCGAGGGCTGTCATCCGATCCAAGTGTGTTTGCTCAGTGACAAATGGGCCTCCGGAGTCAGTTCGCCACCAGCCAATAGCACGTCGGCCAGACTCTGTATCTTCGCGGCCAGTAAAGCCCCAGAGAGCCGGACAGACCACACGATACTTGGCCCACAGGATGTCTGACATGTGGACACCCTTATACATGAATGTTTCAGTTGAGAAGATCTGAGCGGCGAGAATGCCCACGGGTTCAGCATGTGCGGGTTGGATGGAGGCTTCAGTGACAAGAGCGGAGACCAAACACTTGGCAAAAATATTGAGACCATAGATGAGCAGGGCAGGAACCTTGTTCTCTGAGTTGGCGAGTTCTTCTGGGGGAAACGCCAGGAATTGGCGGATATCCACAGAGGGTTCTGCAATCTTCAGAGCCTTTTCTAGCTCAGCACGGATTTGCTGTGTCTATATTTGGATCAAATATGTTAGCAATGCACCAGCGATCATAGCTGAGGCACCTTTCAGTCTTACCTGCTGTTTATTAGTGCCCTTTCCATCTCGCAGCTGGCCCACTGACTTCTTGATCGAGCGTCGCATATCACCCATGGCTTGCTTGATGGCCGGCTCTTTCTTGCCGAAATCCCGTAGCCACGAACGCATATCTTTCAAGGTTTTGTGTAGCGCAACATATCGCTCGTGGATGTTGATCTCTTCGGGGGTAAGACCGCTGCCACCGGCCTTTTGTTGCCGTTGGCTGCGGGCCTTCTCCTCTTCTGCTTCCTGGGTTTTCTTGGCCGCTTCTTCTTTTGCGCGCTTCTCGGCCTCTAATTTCTCCCGTTGTTCACGCTCCTCCCGCTCCTTCTGTTCTTGCGCGGCCCGCCGCGCTCGCTCGGCCTCCTCCTCGGCCTTTTTCTTTTGCTCCTCCTTGGCCTTGCGCTCGGCCTCGCGCGCAGCCTCAAGACGCGCCGCCTCTTCCTGTTCGCGTCTTAGCTTCTCTGCTTTCTCGCGTTCAATGCGCTCTCGTTCCTTGCGAGCTTCTTCCTCCTTGCGACGACGCTCTTCTTCCTCGGCGCGGTTATGTTCTCTTAAAATCTCCTCCGCTTCCTCGCGAACTTGGTCATGGAAGGCCGCGGCCTCGTCGAGAGCTGCGGTATGCACTGCTTCCCGCTCGCGGTCAATGCGGTCGAGGTTCTCGTAGAAGACTTTCCGCTCGTAGGCATGGACCTTCTTAAGTTCTATGTCAAAGAGTTTGACTTGTTCTAAGTCCCGAGTGAGGTCGAGCATAAGTTGCTTAGACGGACTGTCCAGCGGGGGAACGTGAATCTTAACCATTGTGTGGAATTGTAAATTGTCGAAAATGTAATGACTGAATGTGAGTGCGGCGATCAAGGGCGAGTGGACAAAAGTCGCAAGGAGTTGTGAACGCAAACAAGACGTTCAAAGCACGAGGGAAAGATTATTGAATCACGAGAAATTGGCGACAAGATCGAGATCCATCCTCCCACAAATTATCAATGAAGGAAAGAGTGTAGCAGTGCTGATGTCAACGAGGTCTTATAACAAAATGCCGCTCCGGTCAAATTGGCCCGACAGGAGACTCGCGGTGGGGACGGAACTTGGGAACAGGATCGAGGTTGGTCCTAAGATATCCGAAGTGACTGTATTGGCGGTCCGAATGATCGTGGAAAAGAATGTGAGTATTGGGGAGCTGGAAAGTAGGTGGTGTTCGATCTGAACCTGTTGAATAAAGTAGACCCAGGTCAACACTTCTCTCGATTGGTCTCACTGCAGAAAGGCTTCATTGGCGCCTACTTCTTGCATGGCTGGGCAGCAATGCTAATAGCCGACGAATTGAATCTTACCTCCTGATTATCGGTAATTGGTCCCAATGCAGCCAACCAATGCAGCAATGTTTATCGCGATTCGACGTCCAAGGGAGGAATAGGTAGAAAATAAGATACGAAAATTACGCTTAGTCATATAGACCCGCACCGGACCAAAGTGTGGTTCATTTGCATCATCATGAGCATCACTCATTGAATGCTTCAAATAGATTGCTGATGATATATAGGCACCGTCGAACTAGATTAGAGTCTCCTCAAGTGACCAAAAAATTAAAAATCCGTGGATGCAAAACGCCATCAAACTCTGGAGTGAGGTGCGCCCTAGGCGGACAGGCATATCAATGTCAGAGCCAATTGATTAAGTGAGTTCACTTCTTTCCCTCCAGAAAGCTACTAGTCAGTATTATAGTATTTATCGGAGGGGGGCGTCGATCCCGGTCTCCCAGACCGACCGGACTCGGCTCCCCCACACCTGATGCAGCTTGTGCTACCTAGATCGTATGTGATCAAGGGTGTGAATTCCAGTGTACTGTGAAGGAGGTCTTGAGCATAGTGATGGGGTTGTCGGGAGCAATGGAGATCATCCACGGAATCAGCTGGGGAAAGACTTCTGTATAAACACTTACAATACGAGTACGTGACAGCGAATGAATGCTTCGAGTATGTGTAATCAGTGAGGAATAAATCCTGGTAATGGTGTAAATACCAAAACAAACGTTAAATACATGGCCCTTCTCCCCACACCCGCTGTGTATGGATCCATCATCATCACCTTCTTTCTTCTCCTTTCCCCCTCCTCACCTTCTACTCTTCTTTCTCCCAATCTCTCCCCTTTTCTCTCTCTTCCCCCATCGCTCCTTCTGATTGAATCGGTCGATGTCTACATCGTCTCGATTCCATCCCGCCCCATAATTTACTTGTTGTCATTCTCTTCGAGGACGTGCAACCCACTCCGCCTATTTTCTGGCTCGAAATTCGTTGGCATACAGAAGCAGCTCTTCTCAACCACCGTTCTTCCCGGACACCGAGTCTGATCTCACCGTCTCTCGACCGAGGATCTTCTTTGATTCCTCTATCCACCAACTTTTCCCGGCTTTCGTTGTTGGCTACGGTGCAATTCACCAAGCTTTCTGCCGCCAAATCGGTCCTTCCAACTCCCTACTTTCGAATCGAGCGAGCGTCGTCTCTTTCAGTCGGTCCTTGCCGTTGTCGATACCAGTGCATTGAGCGTGCAATTGACTTGACTCGCTACTCCTCTCGGTTCCTGCGATCTGATTGTGTACAGACCGCTATTGCTTCGTTGGCTTCTAGCAAATCTCATCCCACGTTGACAGCATAGACGTCATTTTGGAATGCTAGGGCTCGGAGCTCGTCATTAGTCTCTCCTGCAGGTAAGGGTGTCGAACTAGTTTGAATTTTTGACAGGCGTGCATGGCCACCATGAATTGTTTGCCTATGGTCCGAAGAAGCTTTGGCTGCATCTCCTCCCTGTCCTGGAGATACTACGGGTCTCCTGGGGCTTTCTTCCGCCCATGGGTCCAAGCGAACCATCGCAATTTCCATTTGCACGTCAACTGCGTGCTGTCCCCTCCTTCCCCATCGTCGTTCCTTCACGCTTTTGATCTCCCTTATTTCCTTCGCTTCTACTTTGCTTTCTCGTCCTCGACCCTCCATTCACCTTATACTGATCATCACTTTCTTTCTCTTGCAGTATAGTTCCCAACGTGTCCTGTTGAAAACTATCGTCCGCACATATAACCACTACATTCGCGGTCGGTCGGTGATCCGCATAACTTGGTTCGATTGTCTTTTGAGGCAAAACCAGTCTCTCTTGTCGTCGGATCCTCTCCGTCATCCCGCATTTTACACTCTACAGTGATATTCGCCCACCATCAGATATCATGGATCAACAAAACCAATCCGGGGTCCCTGGCCCCGCTGGGCGCAAGCTCCACATCGCCCATCGAAGAAGTCCATCTGAGCTGACCCCTCTGATGAGTATGTCTTGATCTCCACACCTTGGGCTTTCTGCTCGCCAAGACAGCTTGAAACTAATGTATGTGACACAGTGGAACAACTTGCCATTCAGCAACAAATTGAGCTGCTTCAGCAGCAGCAACAGCAGATCGCTGCTACACACCAACAGTACGTGAACATGGGCCTGCTCCAACCTCAACAACTGGGCCAGGTCAACGCATTCTCTCCCGGTGGTTCCATGGGTGGTGTTTCGCCCCAGGTCAACGCCTTCCAATTTCCTCAGCAGCAGAACCCGCAACAAGGGCAGCAGCAGCTTGGAGTTCCCATGAACGCACCAAACCAACACTCCCACCGTCGCAACCAGTCAGCCCTACCCGGCCTCGCAATGGGCCCGCCCCCTGCGCCGTCGTCGGGCGCTTCTGGATACGCCGATTATAATCAGCAAGGCCAAAACAATCAGAAGAACGAGAACGCCAACCACGGTCGCGGTCGTGGAGGCCCGCCGGGTGGTGGTCACCAGCGTCGCCACTCTCTGGCTCTGCCTGAAGCGAAGAAGGCTGCTGAGCTTGCGCAGCAGAAGAGAACGGCCTCTGGCTTCCAGTTTCCCGCTCCTGCCCCGGGTGCTAGTGGATCGGAGAACCAGTCGGGACCTGATGACAAGCCCCAACCCAGCACATCTCCTGCGCCTCAGGGACTTGGTCTCCAGCGGGCCGGTAACATCCGCTCCGGTGGCGGCCATGGCCGAAGCCAGTCGATGGCTATTGGCGGTAGTCGAGGATCTATCTCTGGCCGTGGTGCCGGTGGCTTCCAGTTCCCTGCGACCAGCGATGCTGGTCAGGCAGACAACCAGCGCCGAGGTAGTCAGCCTGGCCATGCCCGCACAGGATCTCGAAACTTTGACGGCAACTGGCGTCAGCCCAACAACCAGAACCAGAACCAGGATCAGCAAAAGCCATTCAACCAGCAGCAAGGTAGCGGGTTCCAACCTGGACACCGTTCGCGGCCTTCTATGAACCAGTCGATGGGCGCCATCGGCCAATTCCAGTACCCTGGTCAGCCTCAACTGATCCAGCTGCCTCAGGGACAGGTCATGATGGCCCCGCCTCAAATGTTTGGCGGTCAACAGCTGAATCCCCTCCAGCTTGCTCAACTGCAGGCGCTCCAGCAGCAGCAGAGTGGCCAAGGCATGGGTGGCCTTGGTGCAAGCCAGCATGCCCCGCCGCAGCTGTCTGTTCAACAGCAGCAGCAACAGCAGCAGCAACGGAAGACTCTCTTCACCCCTTACTTGCCCCAGGCCAACCTGCCTGCCCTCATCAGCAATGGTCAATTGGTGGCTGGTGTTCTCCGTGTTAACAAGAAGAACCGATCTGATGCCTATGTGACCTCCACCGATCTTGATGCAGATATCTTCATCTGTGGTAGCAAAGACCGGAACCGTGCTCTGGAGGGTGACTTCGTTGCTATCGAGCTCCTGGACGTTGACGAGGTTTGGACCCAGAAGAAGGAAAAGGAAGAAAAGAAGAAGCGCAAGGATATCACCGATGCCCGTTCTGGCAGCAACGCTGGCAACGACAAGCTGGGTCGGTCTGACTCCAACGGCGACAGACAAGAGATTGGTCCGGATGGAAGCATTCGTCGCCGTGGCAGTCTACGCCAGCGACCCACGCAGAAGAAGAATGATGACGTCGAGGTTGAAGGCCAGAGCCTTCTGCTGGTTGAGGAGGATGAGATTAGCGATGAGCAGAAGCCCCTCTACGCTGGACACGTGGTTGCAGTCATTGAACGCATTGCTGGTCAGATGTTCTCCGGAACTCTAGGTCTCCTTCGCCCTAGCAGCCAGGCAACAAAGGAGAAGCAGGAGGCTGAGCGCCAGGCCAGAGATGGTGCCCATGGACGTCACCAGGACCGCCACCAAGACAAGCCTAAGATTGTTTGGTTCAAGCCCACAGATAAGCGTGTTCCTTTGATCGCTATTCCTACTGAGCAGGCTCCGCGAGACTTCGTTGAGAAACACCAGGATTATGCCAACCGTATCTTCGTTGCCTCCATCAAGCGATGGCCCATCACCTCTCTGCACCCCTTCGGTACCTTGGTTGAACAGCTCGGTGAGATGGGTGACTTGCGGGTTGAGACAGATGCTTTGCTTCGTGACAACAACTTTGGTTCTGATGAGTTCTCTGATGCTGTCACCAAGAGCATAGGCTACGAGGATTGGTCTGTTGCTAATGAGGGTGATGCCCTGGCATCGCGCCGCGACTTCCGTGAGGAGACCATCTTCACGATTGATCCGGAGGACACCAAAGCATTGGAAGATGCTTTCCATGTTAAGACACTTGCCGATGGAAAGATCGAGATTGGTGTCCACGTGGCTGACATCGCTCACTTCGTCAAGGGCAACTCCCTCGTTGACCGCGAGGCCAAGAAGCGCGGTACTGCAGTGTACCTGGTCGACCGAGTTATGAACATGCTGCCTTCTCGGGTCTCTAACGAGCTTTGCTCCCTTGTTCCCGGTGAGGATCGCCTGACTGTCAGCGTTGTGTTCAATGCAAGCCTTGAGACTGGTGCTATTGACGATGACGTTTGGATCGGAAAGGGTGTCATCAAGAGCGCCGGCCGTCTCAGCTATGAAGAGGTCAACGCAGTGATTAACGGCAAGTCGGATAAGACCACTGCTGGCATCACCTCGGACAACATCCAACTGATGAACGTGAGTCTTTCAGTCCCATTTTAACTATTCTAGATTATATTGACTAATTCTCTTCAAGACCATTGCGCACAAGTTCCGTGACGCTAGATTCGGTAACCGGGCGACCAATGTTCCTTCTCTGCGCATTCTGCAGCAGCTTGATGACGAGAATGTGCCTGTGGAGTTCAACATTTTCGACTCTACTCCAGCTCACGAGCTTGTGGAAGAGCTTAGCCGCCAAGCCAACTTCTTCGTTGCCCGTAAAATCGCTAGTGCTATGCCTGAGAAGGCATTCCTGCGTCGCCAGCCTGCCCCCAACCCTCGTCGCCTGACGTTGTTTGTGGAAAGAATGAACCGTCTTGGTTTCGGTATCGATGCTGCTAGCAGTGGTACTTTGCAGAGCACGCTCTGCAAGGTGGAAGACATCGACCTCCGCAAGGTTAGTGGGGTTGCATTCAACTTTCAAACGATATTAAAAATACTAATCATTAACCACAGGGAATGGAAACTTTGCTTGCGAAGGCCATGCAGCGCGCGAAGTACTTTGTTGGATCCAGTGCGGCTGAGGACCAACGTCTTCACTACACTTTCAACGTGCCTGTGTACACTCACTTTACCAACCCCTCGCGGCGCTACACCGATATCATCGTGCACCGTCAGCTCGAATCTATCCTCTCGGATGGTGCTATCGAGTTCACTGATGACATTGAATCCTTGACCAAGACTGCCGATCTTGCAAACAACAAGAAGGATTCGGCTCACAATGCGCAGGAGCAGAGTGTTCACATCGAAGCCTGCCGCAACATGGACCGCAAGGTCCACGAGATTGGCGGCGATCTCATCAGCGAGGGCATTGTGCTTTGTGTCTATGAATCTGCCTTCGATGTCCTCATCCCCGAATACGGCTTCGAGAAGCGCGTTCACTGCGACCAGCTGCCGCTCAAGAAGGCCGAGTACCGCAAGGACAGCCGTGTACTTGAGCTCTACTGGGAGAAGGGCGTTCCTTCTTCCGCTTACGTTCCCGAGGATGAGCGTCCCAAGCCTGGCAACTCTCGTGCTGCTCAGGCGGCTGCTGCTGCCCGTGAGGCCGAGGCTGCCAGAGAGCGTGCCCGTGAGCGTGACGAGGCGATGCGAAAGCAAACAGAGACCGGTACCATGTCAGCGGATGATGTCGATGCGCTCTTCGACGATGACGATGACGTGGACGAGGTGACTGAATTAGCTGCAGGCGTGTCTCTTAACTCGGCTGACCGGTCGACTCAGAGCATGCCCCCTTCGCCGACTCGCAACGGTCACCTCCCGCAGGCCCCCCACCGTACTCGCTCCGACCCGAAGATTGCCTCGAGCACCAGCGATGCGCCAGAGAGCAAGATGACCAACAAGGAGAAGTATCTGAAGCTTTTTAAGCTGAGAGAGGAAGATGGCGACTTCATCCAGGATGTCACCGAGATGTCCCGTGTTCCCATCATTCTCAAGACCGACCTGAGCAAGAGCCCACCGTGAGTCCAAATCCTTGTCTGTATAGATATAACCAGAGTTAACCATTGTATTTTTTTTATAGATGTCTTACCGTTCGGTCTGTGAACCCTTACGCTCTGTAAGGAACTCCACGGTACTACTTTTCTCCTTCCTTGGGATATATTATTGCATGTCTATCCTGCAGATTCTTGGGCGTTGGGTAACATGGCTTATGTTCCTGTTCCCACGCTCCTACGGACATAATCTTCCTCAACATGCGGATCGAACATATTGTTATCGGGTTGAACCTGATATCCTCCTTCCTCGTTCTTTGGTGGCTTTTCAAATCCGCCTTCATCCGATCAATATCCTTCCGCTGTCCTTTGGGGCTATCATACTTTAACCCTTTGTTGTTATTAGTCGCAGCGATTGTTTTTTGAACTTTGAGGATTTGAGTCCTCTTCCGGAGAAAGTTTTTTCTGTGCTCAGAACTTTTTCTCGGTCCCTTTCTTGACCGGTCTCCCGTCCTTGTGGTGCCTGAGACTGGAGATATTTCGCCATGATTGGAGATTGGAGGGAAATATTGATTACAGCTCGATAGTTCTGGAGAGTATTTCCATTAATTCAGGTATTTACATAGTCATCATTTTCCTGTAGACTTTGACAAGTGTAGAATGATAAACCACCTCCACAACCTAGATTGCTCTTTAACCTTTGACGCTTATTGGCAAATCGAGACCTGTCGAAAGACATAACAAAGTACTTCCCTCTGATGTACTCAAATGACGCCCCCTTAGAATGGAGGATACCCGTGGACCTGGGTATCCTTGGACTGGTAGATGGGAACCTTGGTATAGCCTACTGCGGTCTCATTTAAGTAAACAAAAACACTAGGTTCAAATAAAGGAATCTGTAGATCGAATCTCAGAAATCATGAAATCAGAACCCAGAACAAAAGCAAAAAAACGCCATGATCCGACTTATGCAACCTTGACGCATACTCAATGCATATTTTTCTCCATCCCCATGCAGATAAGCCCGGCATATTGCCAGGAGTAATCAAATGTAAAGAGCGAAATGGGGTATCGTGCCCTCGAATAACAGTCCAATCCCATGCAAGATAAAAAGAAATAATTCGGAAGATCTCAAGCAAAATTGTGGCTTAAAGTCGTCGCAGCCCAATTCGGGGCTTCACCTTCGGCATAGCTCCCTTCCGTAGACCGAGAACTTTCTTCGAGACCTTCGAAGGGGATAGCTTTGATACCAAAGACGCAGTAGTGTTCGGCGGGTGACCTGATTGCATTGGTTGGGTGTTGGCAGGGTGTGTCACCTTCTCAGCATGTAAACCACGGATATCTTTCAAGGCACGAGGCACGGATACAGAATCGCGGTTCTCTTTCCCGTCGCTGCCGAATCGACGCGAGATATCGGTTAATGTGCGATCTGGGACATCCTCGTAGATCTGGACATCTTCGCGTAGGCGGGTTGGGGTGTTTCCCCTCCTACTTAAAGCGAGTTTGGGGGTTTTGCGCTGTGGAGACATGGAGGGGGAGTGGCGTGCGTAGCGAGAGAATGTGGTGGAAGAGGATGAGGTATTGGCGGCGATGTTCTTGTCGGAAGAGCTGAAGCTTAGGTTTGTGGAGGGTGTATCGGTGTCATTTTCGGGTTCAGAATCTGAGTCCACTAGCATCATCTCTGTGTCTGGGTCTTCGGGGTATGCCAGTGAGAGAACGGAAAGTGGTCGTTTCCCGAAGGCATTCTTGCGGGGGCTTGAGGGGGGTGCGAGGCGAACGGGAGTTGGGGAGAGAGAGGGATTGTTTTCTTTGCTTGCGCTCGCGGGGTCATCGTTCTCGTCGTCCACGTCACTCATTTGCATGGGGTCGTCTTCGGGAACTGGTGGTGGGTGGGTAGCGATGTCGCGGGGTGGGTGTGGAATGTATTCGGATGGGGGGCGATTGGTTTTCATGGTTGTGCCTGTCTGGATGCGCTGTTGTTTTCGTGGGCGCTGGTGGTGGGTATCTGTTTCCCGGTGCACAGAGCCGGGATCTTCGCCACGGTGTTTCGCTTCTTGAACGGCGCCTTGGAGGGCAGGTTGGATTGGAGCATGGATGGAGGTCATCAGTTTAGCCTGGTGCGCGAAAACATCGTAGTCTTCACGGAGCAGGTTTCCTGCGGAGGAATTGAGAGCCGAATCTGGGTTGGGGTTGATGAGAAGACAAGAGATTGTCTACAGATATCATGTTAGCTCGGTCGCCCGATAGCAATGCCGGAAGAGACTTCTAATCTTCACTTACAATAAGAACATCTCGGAGAGTCAATCTGGACTGCCAGTCTCTCTTGAGTGTATCCACACAGACCGCACCTGTCATTTCCTCGACATTGGGGTGCCATATCCGGGTCCGAAATGTCGCCTTGGGCGGGCTATTGGGATAATCCTCCGGTATCTTCAATTGCAGTCGCCACAGGCCTTCAGAGTAGGGAGTCCCTGGTGGACCGGTAAGCAGGATGGTCACCTGCGATAGGTCGTCTGCTGCGGCGAAGTGGCCATCCTCCGGCTGCAACACGTAGTACGGCGGGAGCTTCGAGTGCAGAGCGGCATGGTCAGCCGCCAGCCGGCGTAGATTCAAAACCTGGATGGCATTAGCGCTTAACTCTGGATCGTGGTTCTGGCCCTCTTTTTCGGGGTTGGACCTAAATGGCACTTACCATGGTGGTGGGGATGTGGGTTGTCAGAGCAGCAATCAAAACAATCGGTTACTTCAACAACGGTGTAGACAGTTTGAAGTGTTTGGGGACGCTAGACCAGATAAGGGTGACGTGTGCGCGTTTTCGTGATGTGCGAACACATGACGCGCTGCCTATTACGTTTCCTATTTGGGTTTAGCGTGGGTGTATACTCTACACATCACACCGTTCCTGCACAACCATCAACTACATTATCTGAGATCTGTCACACCAAGTGATAGAAAGATGAGACTTGAAAGTGAGCAAATTACATTTCAAAAATTGCATTGTCAGCAAATATCCAATGATAATCTTTGGTATACAGTAAGATTGGAACACACTAGAAGTTTCGAGCAATGGTGATTCAAGAAATCTCTCATGTATTTACCGAGTAGTATTATGCTAATAATCAATACCGTATCAAATGGGAGGGGAAAGATTAGATATGAAAGACGGGGTCTGCGCCATGAATATGCTGTCCAATTCACACAAAAACAAGCAAACAAAGCCAGGCTGCAAGAATTACAAGCCCCCCAAGATTAAAATGTTCAATAAAAAGGAAAGTCAAGAAAGAAAACCTTTGATAGCATTTTCACGTCCCTCATCCTGTAGATCCAGATACTCCCAAAGAGTCATCTGGGTCCACGTCCAATGACCACTATGATGTCCTGAATTTCCATCAAGATATTTGCAGTAGAAATGGCAGGCTCGATGGCAGATTCAAGGTGCCATTGAGCTGAATTTGTATCAATTGCTTTACAGGAAGGCAAGGATAGCAGCACCAGCAGCGAGACCCATACCAGCGGTGGCGAAAGCAGCACCGCCAGTAGAGGTGGAGGTGGAGGAGCCAGTGGTGGAGGAGTTGGAGTCGGAGTTGGAGTTGGAGTTGCTGGAGGTCGAGGACTTGGTGGAAGTGCCGGTGGCGGTGGTGTCAGAGCTAGTAGTGGTGAGAGGGGTGCTGCTGCGGACGGAGCTGGTGAAGCTGCCAGTCGCAGCAGTAACCACCGGTGCGGTCAGGCCAGCGGGGATTGAGGCAGCAGCATCCTGGGAAGTGGCAGCAGCAGGCTGGCTGGTGACAACCGAGGGCTGGCCGGTAACAACACCGAGGGAGTTGGTCTCAGTGAGGTAGTTGACCTATTGCCACCTGTATTAGCTGGTTGATTTCCTTGACAGGCCATCAATGGGTGTTCAAACTTACAGTAGACTCAGAAGAGGTCTCGGCGACGACACCGGAGGTCAGGGCAAAAGCCGAGAGAGTAGCGAAGAGGATGGAGGTACGCATGTTGAACGATAGTGTGGGGAGTGGATTATAGTCGTTAAGGCTGGTATGTGGAGAATAAACGAAAGGTGTGGAGATGAAGAAAGCGAAGTAGCGAAAGTTGGGGGGTGGGAGAGTATTTATTACTGCCTAAACCAGGATTGCACCTTTTTGCTGTTTTGTACTAATGGCAAACAGGGAGGCTACTCGGCTTGTTTTATAAACTCGCAACGAACACCGTGAAAAGCAACTACGGGACCCGTGGTCCAGTCATACACGGGGAAACACTAGCGCGCCTATCGATCTGCAAGGTCGAATCTATTTTGGTCCAGGGCTTGTCGTACCGGCTGCCTACATGCGCAGCACCAAATTCGTAAGCTTAGAGCAGTGCCCAGATGCTGGGAGAAACAAATTCTGGAGTTTCCTAGATTAGTAGCAGGGCCCACAGGGTATTGCGACGCACCTACTGTTCATGTAAACAGGATTCCATGCAGACGAAATGCTACCATAATCCCCCGCTAGTGGCAAACCTTGTCCAATCACGCCAATTTGGTCCTTTTGTTCATGCACTGGCCGGTGGCAATAAGACCTAATTTTCGGACAGAAATACCAAATGCTTACCTGACACCGTCTTGGCAGACCGCGTAAAAGCCTACGAATCCCCTTCACTGCCATCCAGTCATTCCTCTTTGTCGATCCATTGGGATCGTATTTGAACTCATGCTGTTGGTAGTGTTCTTGTTGTGAAAGACCCTCATAGAGGGGGTTGGTGGATGTGGCGTCCCCGGGTGAGACAAGCGGCGCGGAACTAAACCCAAGAATACCATAGATCACCTTGGAAAAGGTGAGACATCACTTGATCAGGCGTCGGTACTTGCAGTTACAGAGCCAACTCTAGCTTTTTATGGAGCTCCAACTCGCTTAATTGTTTTATAATTGGGGTAATGATTTACTCAATGGACATTCCTCCGAGACAGTTAAAATCCATTCATAAATGGGAACGGGACAACACATTAGACTCAGGACTGGAGAGTGGGTCTTCGTAACTCGGTAACCAAGTCGCAATTCATTTACTTCTTTCACCTCAATTTCATGGTATGATCTGTCTATAGTATCCCGCCAGCCCCTGCCTTTGCTTAAGTCTCGTAATCAGGAAATTATTGCCACTAGACAGTGACAATGACAGGTTTCACAGCCACGAAATCACAGGGTCCCAGCCCCCTCGATATGACATCTCATGTTATGTGCCCCCTCCCAAATATTGACATCTGAGCAAGACCCTGCAGGGAATGCACCTCCAGCCTACCCAATGTAAGTTGAATGCATGGCGGGTAACGGTGTTCCGGCCCAGTCTGGCTTCTGTACCACGGGCGACACGTACGCTGTGCACGACTTGAGATGCGATGCTGATATCATGACCACGATGATATCAGTGGACTACTTGTTCAACGTGGAGACTGTGTATAAAAAGTACATCCGTATACGTAGTGGTGAGTAGGGGTTGACTCCTATCGATGTTGACAATAAACAAACCAAACATGTCGCGCGACTCAAAACAAGGTACATGGCCCTAGAGCGCGGGTCCTGTACTTGGCACGGCATCCTTGCTCCATGAAATAAGAGGCGTACCGTATATTAACTTTTCTTTTTTCTCGGATTGGTCCAGCCCGTCGATCGACCGTACAATGCCCTTCTCTGGACGTGCCGTGGTGCGCTGTTGATCTCTGCAGCAAACAGTTGAGTCCAGGCACACCAATCCAGGTACAAGGGAGAGAGGTCTAGCCTCTGTTTTTAGTTTGCAAAAAGCTCCATGCAGGGCTGGCTTGGCACGAGAGGCTTGATCTAGAAGAAAAGCAAATAAAAGGGGCAAGACGTGAAGGAAAGGGACCAGAATGATCAGCAACCACACGATCAAATTAGGTATATTGATTTTGATTGCAAAACTCCCTCGCAGTGCATTATACACAAAAACAAATCACTGCAGCACCGGAGTCGAGAATGAGTCGTTTTTCAGAGGTTTCAAGAAATGATAACAAGCTACTCCTTCAGCGTGTCCGGACCCCGGACCCAGTCTGCAAATTCCTTCCGCTTGGCCTATATCAACCAGTTAGCTCACATAGATCACTTCAGGGCATAACAGCCATCCAGCGGGCGCATGAGAAAGAAGGCCCGGGCCTTTGAACAGCATGAAGGCCATTTTGGAAAGCAAATTGAATCACTCACCCGAATATCCCAGAATCCATATCGCTCCTCTAATCCCATGTACGGGTTCCGCGCACCACCGTCCCGCTCGATCTCGCCCGCCCAGTCGCGCCAGCTAATCGGCTTCAGTTTCTCTGCGCCCAGCACCAGTCCAATCGAGACTGCTAGGACCGCGGCCAGGGTCTCGACGATGATGTCACTCGGAAGGGTGGCGATGGCCGCGATGTTGGCGTTGCTGAAGAGAACAGTATGTTCGTGGGCGGAGTAACCTCTGTAGTGGGAATTGTTAGCTGGTCCGAGATTATCCGATGGGGTTTAGTTCGAGGCTTTGTTGGAGGTCTATACGCACGCGTGAACTAGTAGAACAAGGCCAAACAGTGTGACCACACGCGAAAGGAAGCTCATGGTGGATGAGAGGTGGTCAATCGGGGGTTTAGGAGGGTGGTGGTTGCTTGTGAAATCCGGATGAGCTCAATGGTAGTTATGAGCTGCTGCAAGAGGTTGGGCGAGGAGAGTTTTGCCGCGTTTACTTGATGCTGAAGAACCAGGATCCGGGGATAGACGTTGGATCGTATCCTCATGGGGGAACTTGACTTCGATCTGCGGCCACAGGTCCCGCAGCTTGTATTACCTAAGCGGGCGGTTGGAGGGCACGAAGCCCCGGTTTTTCGTTGCTCTATGGGCAGCGCTCTCAATGAGGCTTCGGTTGGTTTATTTTACGTATTTGAGTCTGAATGTTCATTTTCAACTTATAAATTCATCCGTGGTTCTTATATTCAACTGTCTATGTGCTTAACATCAACCAAATTAGAACATTTGATGGGTGTGGGGAAATCTGGTTCCAAGGTCTAATATATATTTATGCGCCGGGTTATACCCAACCAAGGTACCTCACATTGAACGGCTAGGTACAAAGCTTCCGAGGTTCAAGTCTTCGCTGGAAGTGCAAAAAGCCTTCATTTTCTTATGCTACATTCTGAGGAAGCCGAAGAGAAAATGTGATTGCGAGAAGAGAAGACAACCACCTGGACAAAGACAGGATGAATTGTACCACCTGAGCAGGGGCAAAGGGTGGAAGCACCTGGCCATCAAATACAAATAAGATAGGAATGGAACCTTCCAAGAATGAAGCACTTGAGCTAGTAGCTAATGATTGCCCGAGAAATTAGAGAAAGCGACAGTGCATCCATCTACAAGACTTTCGAGGTCCTCATTTCCTTGGAATCATTTGTTAAAAAAAAAAAAAAATGGTCGTGAAAATTTTATTTTTTCATCGTACCGGCCCACTTATGGACTCGGAATCTAAATTCGTTACTATTGGGGGTTCCTTAGACATCAAATATTCCATCATCACGCCATTTCTTCTTCATAAAAAGGCATCTCGTCTACAGCTTCTGCATGGCAGCAATGTCGGTGGACTGGACGTGGTCCTCATCCTCCTCGATCTGGGCCTGGAGCTCGTCGGTGGAGACCTTCTCGTCCTCGACAACCAGGTTGATCTGGAGCTTCTTAATACCGAAACCAACAGCAACGAGCTTAGAGGCACCCCAGACGAGACCGTCCATCTCAATGGCGCGGACGTTGGCCTCCATCTCGCCAAGGTCGGTCTCATCATCTGTAGCAAGGAAGTTAGTACTGAGAATTTGATAATAATAAATGAAAGAGAATTAACATACCCCAGGGCTTCACCTCCAGGGTGACCAGAGACTTGGCGGCGGGCTTGGGGCCCTTGGCGGCCTTCTTGGCCTTGTACTCCTCGAGACGCTTGTTGCGCTCCTCGACAACGGCGGCATCCTCCTCCTCAGAGTCGGAACCGAAGAGGTCCTCATCCTCATCCTCATCCTCAGGCTTGTCCTTGGGGTTGACGGGGAGGTCGACAGACTCGGGGCCGTAAGCAGTGAAACCCTTGGAGGCATCACCGGGGAGAGTAGAGAACTCAGCCTCGTAGGAGGCAATGTGCTTGTACCAGCGAGCAACGTGGGGGTACTTGGCAGCGTCAGGGGCGGCGCTGAAGGCCTTGAAGGTCACAGCATCGGCCTGGCTGGGCTCGTTGCTATTGAGAACAGTCAGTATTGAGCGTTCGACAAGGACATATATATTCATGCAGCAAAATATGCAATTGAAAGTCAAAAAGATCAGAGACGCGATTGCTCGCAAATGGGTTTTAGTCAAGCAGCGGGGTCTTAAGCCGCCTCATCAACACGGACCAATGTTTCTCATCATAAAAAAGCAGGGTGATTTAAACCAAAAGAGGCCACAGCAGATAAACTGGTAGAGCGAAAAGATGCAAGAAATATAAGTCACTTACCCAACGATGTAGCTGCGGGTGGCCAGGTAGTTGTTGGCCACTGAGGGACACAGTCAGTCCAAATAGTTCAGACATTCACATAAAACCAAGGGTTTGCCTACAGGTCAGGCCAGTCTCGGAGACGAAGTCGGTGAAACCCATTGTGAAGTGTAGGGAAACTTTTAAAGGTGGGATTAAAAAAGGGGGAGAGAGTAAAATGGGAGGGGAGAAGAAAACAAAGTGGGAGACCGAGGGGTAAAAGGTTTTTTTTCCTCCCGTTTAAATTGGCTCCCACGTGACCCGAGTGGTGACGGAGCTTGGTCCAATTGATAGTGGAGCTTCCGCCACTCGCGACGGTGGAGCTTTCCAGAAGAATCGCGACGATGCTGCCATTGAAGTATTTAAGCTATTCCTGACCGTGAAAATCCCCTGCATCCCCGGATTTCATAGTATCCACCATGGCGGCGAGACTATCTCTTAACGCCCGTAGTCGTCTACTACGAACACCCCTACTCTCGACGCTTTCGCGTTCAACCCCACTTCTTCCGAGAACCGCGTCGCTACTTGCGCCATATGCTAGAGCTACCTCGGTTTCTTCGATCCGCCATTATGCAAATGGCCGTCCTCATCCCCCCGGTGGTACTCACCGCATGAACATGAGCGGAGAGCCAGAAAAGGCTGCTCTGGAACAGTTTGGTGTTGATTTGACAGCAAAGGCAAAGGCAGGAAAGCTGGATCCGGTCATTGGAAGAGATGCGGAGATTCACCGAACGATCCAGGTGCTATCACGTCGGACCAAGAACAATCCTGTGTTGATCGGTGCGGCCGGTACTGGTAAAACTGCAGTGTTAGAAGGCCTTGCGCAGCGCATTGTCCAAGGCGATGTGCCCGAGAGCATCAAGAACAAGCGCGTGATCTCGCTGGACTTGGGCTCGCTCATTGCGGGTGCCAAGTTTCGCGGTGATTTCGAGGAGCGTCTGAAATCTGTGCTCAAGGAAGTCGAAGACGCCCAAGGTGGGGTCATCCTATTTATTGACGAGCTCCATACATTGCTGGGTCTGGGTAAGGCCGAAGGTAGCATCGATGCGAGTAATCTGCTGAAGCCAGCTTTGTCCCGCGGCGACCTTCAATGCTGTGGTGCTACTACTTTAAATGAATACCGCCTGATCGAGAAGGATGTTGCCCTGGCGCGACGTTTCCAACCTATCCTAGTTGACGAGCCCTCCGTCGCCTCCACAATATCCATCCTGCGTGGTATCAAGAATAAATACGAGGTTCACCACGGTGTCCGAATCACAGATGGTGCTCTCGTAGCTGCCGCCACCTACAGCAACCGCTATATTACCGACCGCTTTCTCCCAGACAAGGCGATTGACTTAGTAGATGAAGCTGCTTCGGCACTTCGCTTGCAGCAAGAATCCAAGCCAGACTCGATTCGAGTGCTGGAACGTGATATTACAACTATCCAAATCGAGCTCGAGTCTTTGCGTAAAGAAACCGACGTCAGCAGCCGTGAGCGAAGAGAAAAGCTAAAGGAAGACCTCAAGGTCAAGCAAGAGGAAGTCGGCAAATTGACCGAGGTCTGGGAAAAAGAAAAACTCGAAATCGATGGCATCAAGCGCACGAAAGAGGAACTGGAACAAGCACGATTCCAATTGGAACAGGCACAACGCGAGGGTGACTTCGCCAAGGCCGGAGAGCTCCGCTACTCAACAATTCCTGCCTTAGAAAGCAAGCTGCCCAAGGAGGGTACAGAGAAGGATGCGGGCGAGGCCCTCATTCACGACTCTGTCACAGCTGATGATATCGGAAATGTGGTTTCCCGGATCACAGGCATCCCGGTCAATAAACTTATGGCAGGAGATGTCGAGAAGTTGATTCACATGGAAGACACGCTTCGGAAGTCGGTTCGTGGACAGGACGAAGCTCTATCTGCGGTTGCCAATGCCGTTCGAATGCAAAGAGCGGGCTTGAGTGGTGAAAACCGCCCGCTGGCATCATTCATGTTCCTTGGTCCGACTGGTGTGGGCAAGACAGAGCTCTGCAAGAAGATGGCTGAATTCCTGTTCTCCACCGAGAGTGCTGTTGTGCGATTTGATATGAGTGAATTCCAGGAGAAGCACACCATCAGTCGCTTGATTGGCTCTCCAGCTGGATACATTGGCTACGACGATGCCGGTCAACTTACTGAGGCTGTCCGACGAAAGCCATATGCCGTGCTTCTATTTGACGAGTTTGAGAAAGCTCATCGGGATATCTCAGCTTTGCTTCTGCAGGTCCTCGATGAGGGCTTCCTCACAGATGCTCAAGGCCACAAAGTCGACTTCCGAAACACATTGATTGTCTTGACTTCTAACCTTGGTGCCGAAATCCTAGTTGGAGGCGATCCCTTGCATGCCTACAAGGATAGTGGTGAATCCGAGGTTCCCGCGGACATAAAGAAGGCTGTCATGGATGTTGTCCAGCATGCTTACCCGCCAGAGTTCTTGAACCGGGTCGACGAGTTCATCATCTTCAAGCGTCTCTCAAGGGAAGCCTTGCGGGATATCGTCGATATCAGAATCAAGGAGCTACAGGGCCGGCTTGATAGCCGTCGTATGACACTTCAGGTGGACGGTGAGATTAAGGATTGGTTGTGCGAGCGAGGCTATGACCCCAAGTTTGGTGCCCGTCCTTTGAATCGCCTCATCGCCAAGGAAATAGGAAACCGGCTGGCCGACAAGATCATTCGTGGCGAGATTGTTTCTGGCCAGACTGCTCAGGTTTCCCTCAATGACGACAAGACTGCTCTGGTGGTCACTCCCAAGGAGATGGAAGAAAAAGCATAAAAGTGTTCAATTGTGTTTTATGTGGCGTTTATAACGGGGGTTTTCTAGACTGGGATTGTATATCACCATCGGCATTTAGGGATGCATTCTCTCTCGTGACTTTGTATTTTAGTTCAGCATACTTTCAATGTACATTACTGCAATGAACTGCTCAAATAAATAGTCTTGTATCTTCATGGTAAATATTATGCCCTTGCGTAGGTGATTCCAAGGTCAACCCGGGATGGAAGTAAGTGTAAAGCAACGTGACTTCCATGCAACTTGTGGTTCTCCCATTATTCTCTTTCATCTGATATTCATCCAACCTACCACCTATCCTTTAGAACTCTCAATCATGCCTTCTTCAAAAAGAAAACGTTCGCCAGCGACGTTGCACCCACCTCTCATCACATCCCGCACTACAAAATCAAGACTTGCCTTCGAGGCTTGGACGACAAGTCCACCATCCCACGTCCAGCTCCGCTCCGCTCATCCATCATCTTCAGTGGTGAGACAATTACGAACTCCGTTTCGCACTGAAACACAATATGAAGCGGATTATTCGGAAAGTTCCATTGACGATGATCTTGGTCATGTCATCTTGGCTATCGACATCAAGGACTATGGGACGATAGGCTGTGCTTACTACTCAACCGAACATGAAAAGTTGTATTTGCTGGGCGACAGTCGATCGGGTGGAATGGAAACTATAGATACCTGTATGTTCAGTCTTTTCGAGAAATCTCGTGACATTCAAAGGCAACTGACTCGTGGAAAGTGATTGCCCAGATAAAGCCTACTGTGATATTGACGCCTCCTCGGGTTGACCTATCCAGCATCCACGGTCAAACCCAGAGCCTGGCGCATGAAAAAGGTACCAACATTGCCTATAAATTCACAATATTTCGCCACTAAATTATCCAAATCTAGATTCCTCATCCTATTTGCCCTACCAGGTGGATGTTCGTCCCACACAAGAATTCAGCCATTCCAACGCAGAAAACCGACTGGTTGCCCTAGAAGTATCATCCTCCCATGAGGATCGAGTCAGATTCTTTGTGCCCCACACTGGCCTTACTGGGCCTGAAGAAGTGAGCCCTGAGGACTTGGGATTCACGCTCCATGAAGGACGACTCCTTCACATATCCAGTACTATCGACATGGAAAACCCCGTAACAATTGGATGTGCTGGAGCACTTCTTACTTACCTACAGAAAAGAAAAGCCGCAAGCACTGGGACAGAAATTATCAATAGCTGTGCTTTTCGAGTGCGATTCTTGGAGATGTTCAGTTTGAAGGATACGCTGTAAGTTTGAAGAAACTTACTTATTTACGCTAATTGAACCTAACAGAAATATGATAGGTGGATTGGAAGCAATACTTTATTATCTCTCCAGGTCTTACAATCCGAGTCGCATCCCAACATGTTCAACCAAGGCCCAGGAAACAAGTCAGCTTCTGGAAAAGAGGGTCTTTCGGTCTATGGGATTTTTCGGCGCTTTGCCTACACACCCCAAGGCAGAGCTAGGCTCAAGCAGCTCTTCTTCCGCCCAAGCTTGAACCTTGATGTCATTCGGGAAAGACACGACTTTATCGGAGTGTTTTCCAGGCCGGATAACATGGCTGCTTTGGACAAGATGACAAAGGCACTGAAGCATATTAAAAATCTCCGGCCTGCAATGATTAATCTTCACAAAGGCATCAGTACGGGAAGTGGGAAAAGCACTGGATTCAAGGCAACGGTGTGGGAGAGTTTGTTGGCTGTATGTATCTTGACTGTGTAGCTGAGTCGGGCTAACGCTCCTGATAGTTTGCTTTCTACGCAATTGACATCCATGTCGCCCTGCAGGAGATCTCAGGAGCCGATACACTCTATCTAAGAACAAGGGTTGAAAGTCCGACCATCAATTATGCAATCGAGCGCTAACAAAGAGCAGGCCTTTCGAGTATTCGAAGCGGCACAGCTCCACAGGGTGGGGCGAATGATTCAAAAAATAGTCAGTCTTCACTGAGAAAATTTGGGACAGTAGCTAACTTGTCCAGGTTGACATCGACAATTCTGACGAGCAAGGAAGAACTGTGGTCAAACAGGGTCTCGACCGGGATCTTGATCGGATGAAAGACCGCTATGATGGCTTGGACAGTCTCCTCAAGCATGTGGCCATCGATATTGCAACGACGATTCCAGAAGACCTTGGAGTTGACGTGAACGTAATCTACTTTCCTCAACTAGGATTCAACATCGCTATTCTACTCAATGGCAATGGCGAATCTGCATATTGTGGATCTCATGGAGATTGGGAACTGGTGTTCATTACCGAAACTCGAGCCTACTTCAAAGACTTTCGCATGAGAGAGCTTGATGAAAAGCTGGGGGATATCTACGGACTCATCTGTGGTAAGCCATCTTTCACAAAAAACGATACATCTCTTGATTGAATTAATTTCTGGCAGAGAAAGAGATTGAGATCGTGTATGGTCTGGCTCAAAAGGTACTTCAATATGAGAATGTGCTGGTAGAGGCGTCTGATGTCTGTGGAGAAATCGACTGGTTTGTGCCTCAAGCCGGTATACAAAGGCGGAAACTAACCTTTTATCAGCAATCTCGCTCTCACCCAAGCTGCTAGCTTTTACAACTTGACTCGGCCAAGAATGGTATTGAAAAATGTTATCAGAATCAAGGGCGGCCGGTAAAAGATACTTCTGCCTGCTATACTCGTTTCGTTTTAACATGAATCAGACACTTGTTGCAAGAGATGACAGTTTCCTCTTATGTTCCAAACGATACACTTCTCATGGGAGGAATCCAAGACCAGGAAGACCTTAGGCTTGGAAATAGAGTTCCTAGTATGCTTTTACTGACAGGGCCAAATTACTCGGGGAAGAGCGTATACATGAAGCAGGTAAACGGCTCTTGTAAGGCATCAACCTGCTCTTTACTTACAAAGACATAGGTCGCTCTTATTGTGTATCTCGCCCAGATAGGGAGGTGAGCAATATTTGATGCAAAACGAGTGCTACTTGCTGAGTCCTCTAGCTTCGTCCCTGCAGACAGTGCAGAGTTGGGGATTACAGACAAGATCCTGACAAAAATCAATACCCAAGAAAGTGTGTCAAAGGTATGACAACATCGTTCTTTGCCATCTATGAAGATTCCTGACCCGATACCCAGATCCAAAGCACCTTTATGAGCGACCTGCAACAAATTTCACTTTGTCTGAAGCAAGCTACCAGCAGGAGTCTGGTACTTATCGACGAGCTCGGCAAAGGGACAAATGAAAGTGGTCCGTCATAGACATACCACGCTTACGTGGAACCTCTTGGGTATTGAGCTGATCAGTATAGATGGCATTGGTCTGGCATGTGGAGTTTTCGAGCACTTGCTGGGCCTCGAAGATTCTCCGAAGGTCCTTGCTGCCACCCACTATCATGAGATTTTCGAGAATGACTTCCTTGCTTTGCGGCCAAAATTACAACTAGGACACATGGAAGTCAAGGTCTGTGAGGAGTCCCAACAGGTGGAAGATCAAGTGACATACTTATACAAGTTTGTTTCTCTCGTTTATATGCGGCACAAGACTCTTACACATTCAACAGCTTTCGCGAAGGACGGAGCAACAAAAGTTTCGGTACTATGTGCGTAATTCATCGGCTCAATCGCCGTCACGCTGGAAATATCCAGACGATTAACTTCAATTCATAGTTGTGCAGCAATTAATGGTATCGATGCATCCATAATCTCCCGCGCCAATGAGATCGGCTCACTTGCTGCCCGAGGCGAGAACCTCATCGCCGCATGTGCCGCCATATCCGTAGAAGAGATGCAAGCACTTCAGACTGCGGTATGCATGCACGATGCAGGGGAAACTTATTGGTGCCCAGTCACTGACTCAATCTTCAGGACTCTCTCGCAAGGAAATTTCTGGCGATAGACCTCACGATTGAAAGCGGGCCGCAACGGGACGCGAAAGCAATCCTAGAAGGCTTATTTGACACTGCAGATCAAGACCACAAAGGGTTGTCAACCTAACCAGTCAGCTGGTACGCCTTACTCAATCCTAGTCTCTATTTGTGCGTCTTGCCTATCCTTAATTGGTCTTTTATGCCCCATCATAAGACGTCGATCTACACTATTAACAGGAAAATATTATGTCTTCCTGAGTCTCCTTCACTTAGAGCCCTCACCCTCGTGCTCCGGGGCCGCATGGACGAGTTCACCCCAGCCTTGCTCCGGTCGGACGACGCGATGGACTCAAATACGATGCGCTACCCAGGGCGGGATGCGGCTGCGGCTTCTTGCTGGCTTCTATGAACCCTTAATACAACTCTTCCAGTGCCATGACAACTGTGACCTAACCTGGATATCTTCAAATATTCCATGTTGTCCTTGCTTCTATAACTAAGCTTCTACTACATACCTAAGTACGAACCAAAGGATCTCCTTTTATCCCACATGTCGCAAGTCTCCGATCTCGTCAAAGATGCCAAGTTGTCTACCAAGCTTGATTCGGAGTATACCACACATACTTTCCTTGATTCCTCATTAGTAGCAGGTAAGCGCCTCAGCCGCCGACAGCGAGATGGAAAATGAACGAGAGTGCGACATCTTGGTACCGGAAACTTTGGTACGGCATGGTTGGAGGCATGTATGGCCGACAGCAGCAACAATTGCGGGCTGTGAAGGAGATTTACAAGATTGCGCCGGGGCTCCAGCCACTGGATTATAGTCATGAGCTAGAAGCCATCGCCAAGTTTTCTTGTCAGAAGGTTAGGCATAGAGTACCCATCATATTGCTCTTTGGGTTCTACTAATTAATCATAGTTCGATGGGTGTTTCGTCAAGTCATCAGGGTGATTCGAGAACGATGAGTCAGTTTTCGTATGCATAGAATACTTCCCTTTTGATATCTCCAAATACACATCTCTCAGCCCTTTACTGAGGGCGAAGCTCAATTCATTACCTCCAGCTACTCAAGGGTCTGGATTTCATGCATAATAATGAGTTTGCCCATCGTGACTTGAAGCCTCAGGTACTTTCCCCACCATCATTGTTGCGTTTCATTTGTAACTATCCAAAGAACATCTTTGTTCTATCTACAGGTCCAGAGTGGTGGGTCAAAATCGTCGATTTTGGAATCAGCAAGCGAGTGATGGGAGGGCTTGGCTGGGGTGCAGACATTCAATGGCGCACCAGCCTTTACTGCACCAGAGGTGTATACAAGAATGTGGGAACCAGTCGCAGACAGGCACACTACAAGCTCAGATCTCAACCCAGACGCTAATGTCTGGTCTTTGGGGCTGATTAACTACTACCTTCTCACCGGAAAGCTTCCATTCACTGGACAACGCGAGCTACTTTCATACTATACACTGCTACCGTATACTCGACGAAGATCAGATGCGGCACCTATTCCATTGGCAGATTTGAACTATACGACTCCACGAGTTCAGAGTCCAGTCGAGAGTCGGGGCAGTACGATTAGCAGTGCCTGGGATAGTATTGATCGTCATAGTTCTGATAGACGACTCTGAGAGGATTCGTCATGTTTCGGGGAGTATGTTGTCTAAGCGTCACCAGCGGTCACAGGATCATGTGAAGAAGATTGGTGTGTTGATTTCTCAGACTTAAGTTGTCTGTTCTCTTTTTGTTAGGCTTGATTATGTTGGGCATTTGCTGATTGTTCACGTAGTTCGAATGGAATGAAAGGATCTAGTAAGAATATTTCGGAGAAGACTAAGTCTCAGATTGTGGGTGTTCCCGGTCGTCTTCAGTTTGCGGAGAGTTTACCTTTGTTTCCTATGCGCTCTAAGAAGGCATAGAAATGTGGTGGTTGGTACTCCGATACAACGAAGTGTTGGTGCGACACCGAGGAGGTACCTGGGTATGTTACAATTACTGTATGCCGAGACGTTGAACGTGAGAGTATGAAATTGAATTTGTATATACACATCAAACAAATCCTGTATCTGCCATGAACCACAGTTGACGCCTTGCGAAAAGACAAAACACATATCCATGATTTTAATCCCGCTCTAATCTCAGAGCTTGACACTCTTGACCAGGTTCTTCTTGATACCTGTAAGCTCACCACCGTAGCCACCACGGCCCTCACCACCCTTGTAGATCTGCCGAACACTGCCGAGCTTCTTCTTCTTCTCCTCGTACTTCTTGCGCTTCTTGACACGCGGGTTGCGCGCGTCCTTGCTCCGCTTCGCCATGAGACCCTTGTTCTTCTCGATCTGGTAGGTGATAGCACGCTTGCCATCCGGCCCGATAGTCGCCTGTACCTCGACATGACCGCCTTGGCGAGCTGCTTCCGCGTGTGCGTCAGCGCGGGCCTGCTTGTCATCCTTGCGTTGCTTGCCCCGTGCCGCAAGCATGTCGTAGTAATCGTCATCGTCTGTGCCGGAGCCCTTGCCTTCGCCGCGGAGCTCCTTTCTGACGCGATTGTCTTCCTCGTCACTGTCTCCGCCAAGCTCTTGGCCGATATCAGGATTTTGGCGACCGCGCTTCTCGGCCTCGGCATTCAAGCGGGCCTGTCGGTCCTTCAGACGCTCGCGGTGAGGAATATCGGCATCACCACCGGCATCACGGCCAGCAGCGTGACGCTTGTTAGCTTTCTGAGCAAGTTGAGAGGTGTAGAAGCGGAGAGAGCGCTTCTGCTTAAGTTTCTCCTCGGCTTCGCGAGCTGTGAGAGCATCCTCGTCACCAAAGTCGGAGTCGTCATCCTTGGCGAGGGTCTTGGTCTTCTTGGTCTTGCGCTTCTGAGTAGGCTCTGTAACCAAATCGTCCAGATCGGCCAGACCGGCCTCTGTCTCACGAAGTCGGTCCGCCCGAAGGGCATCAGCCTCAGCCTGTGCTGCCAAGACTTTGCGCTCAGCCTTGCTGAGATTCTGTGTCGCCTTGACCTTCTTGGTATCCTTGGATTTGGGTGTCTCGACCTTGGTCGACTCAGTCTTGGCTGGAGACTTCTTGATAACCTCAGTGATCTCCGAGACTTCGAGATCCTTGACCTTCTCCCAGATTTTGCGGAATTTGACTAGAGAGCGCATGACAGGATGTTGGCGGAGCTCGGCAGGGGACATGGGGGAATGACTCTTGGTGCCGTCGGAGGAAGAAGCAAGGAGCAGGAAGTACATGTTGATTGTACCCAGATATGTTGACAAAGCACGCAGTTTCACAACGGCCACGGGTGCGGGCTGGGGTTCATCTGCGGTCTCATCTGTAGATTTTGAAGCCTTTGCCGCCTGCTTTTGCAAAGTCTGGTAGGTTGATTGGAGGTCGACATAATCCTTGGCCAGTGGCTCGAACTCAGGATACCTCGATTTCAGGATCTTGAGCTTCTCGTCGCTGCTCATGTCCTCGGTGATTTCGAGCTGTGGAAGTACTTCGGTAACAACTCCGGCGTTCTCTGCCTCGTCCTCCGCATCCTTGCCGGCTTCCGCCCATTCGGACTCGTCAAAGCCAAAGTCTGCCTCATCCATAGCCTCTAATTGCTTCTGTTGCAGTCGCTTTGCCTCCTGCTCTTCCTCTAGGGCATCGACTTCGGTCTCGATCTGGTCTGCATTGTAAAGGTCCTTCTTCGATGTACCCCATGCCGCAATTCCCTCTTCGTCTTCATCGTCTTCCTGTGCATTCTTCGGCTCGCCCATGTCATCGTATTCATCTTCGGAAACTTCTTCGTCTTCAAGATCGTCCTCGTCCTCGTCGAGTTCATCGTAGCCTAGGACCTCCTCCTCGGAATCTTGGAGTGCCTCCTCTGTGACAATAAATTAGATCGACTCGTACACTTCAGTTCGGTTTCTCAAACATTGACATACCATCTTGAGCAACTCTCCGCCGGCGCTTGGCCTCGGGGGCTTCATCCAGCAGAATTTGGTCGCGGCCCGCCTGGAACTCGTCCTCGGAGTCGTCAAAGCGTTCTTCAATATCGAACTTGGTGCGCGCGGGAGCTTCAACCTTTGAGGGGCGACCGCCAGCCTTTCTTTTTTTGCCCATTTTTAAATGCTTGTGGATTTGTTCGTTGATCTGATTAACCGGTGGTCTCGACTGCGCGGACAAAATAATTTTTTGGGGCTGCTTTCACCGCCCGTGATACACTACGCCCAGAATGGATATTTTTGTCTGGTTTGCACATGCTGAAATATCAATACGGGTTTACTTACGAAAAGCCCACATGATGTATTGTATTTATGTTCCTGGTTGTATCCGGTCACCCCTCTCTGCAGCTCCTGCCTCGTATCCAAATCAGCAAAACATCTACAATAGGCAGTCACGCGCAAGTGAGATCCCACTTCTTCCAATTTGTTTTCTTTCCAATTCCATATGCCTCAGTTACCACCCTTTATCAATCCATCTCATATTTCCTCACCGGTCCTTGGGATATCCGTACTCGTCTGCTCTGTCATTGCCTATACGATTGCTAAGATGTTCGGATTCAACCGCAAGAACGAGTTCCAGGTTGAGGGTCGTGTAAGTACAAAATCCCGCCTTATTTTCTCAGCTCTTTCACTGACCCATTCATCCAGACTGTGATCATCACTGGTGGATCTGATGGCATGGGTCGAGCTGTTGCAGGCCAACTTGCCGGAAAGGGTGCACACGTCGTAGTCGTTGCTCGTACTGCCTCTAAGCTTGAGCAAACCGTGGAAGAACTCAAGGTTCGATCTCTCTATGCCCTTCATGTTGTTTGTGACATTTTTTCCCCCTAACATTCCTTCCAGTCCAAGGCCTTGAACACGCTCAAGCAACGATTCACGTACATCTGTGCCGACCTCACTAATGCCTCTGAGTGCGATCGAGTGATTGCTGAGGTCACAGCCTGGAATGACGGCTCTGCCCCTGATGTTGTTTGGTGCTGTGCTGGCTACTGCAACCCTGGTTTTTTCATTGACGTACCAATCGAACTTCAGCGTCAACAGATGGACACAGTCTACTGGACTGCTGCAAACATGGCTCATGCCACTCTCCGAAACTGGTTGGCTCCTGTTCCCCCAAGTGGCCAGATGCGGAACCCGCGTCGTCACCTCATCTTCACTTGTTCTTCTCTTGCATTTGTTCCCATCGCTGGCTACGGACCCTACTCTCCTGCCAAGGCTGCCATTCGCTCCTTGTCTGACACTCTTAGCCAAGAGATTGAGATGTACAACGGCGCTTACACTCAACGACACCGCAACACAGCCCCAGCTGCTGACGTTAAGATTCACACTGTCTTCCCCATGGGTATTCTGAGCCCAGGATTCGACAACGAGCAGAAGATCAAGCCCGAGCTCACCAAGAAGCTCGAGGAGTCTGACAAGCCCCAGACTCCCGAAGAGGTTGGACAGATCGCCATTCAAGCTCTGGAACGTGGCGAGTACCTCATCACAACCATGTTTGTCGGACATCTCATGAAGGGTACCGCACTTGGACCCAGCCCTCGCAACAGCATTGTCGGTGATACCTTCCTCAGCTGGCTGAGCAGCCTGATTTTCCTTCAGGTCATTCCCGACCTTCGCAACAAGGCATTCAACTGGGGAAAGACCAATGGTCTCCCGCAACAGACTTGAGTCAAGTAATGGATCACTCATGGTTTATGATTTGGTGACTGTATTATACCCTTTTGCATTGCCCTTCTGGCCGTTCGATCGTTTGGCCTGATCGGCGTCCACCCATTTTTAACCCGATTTACTTGGGGACTCTATATCATTACTGGTCGGACTCAACAATGCATTCTTTGTCCTAATTCTGGGGGTTTTTAAGAACTCAATCTGCTGTAGATGTCAAAATGTAGGGCCACAGTGGAATGCGGGCGGCGGTGACGTAGTGCAGATCTTAGTCCCCTGCCACCCCAGTTTTCTTTCTTTCTTTGCAACTCCCCCACCAACGAGCTTCAAAGAATCTCGGCTTTACAAAGGTCTTTGACTCGAAAATGTATTTTTAAGATACTCTTCCAGTCCAGTTTATGTCTTAGACCTGTCGATCTCTTGAGGGTAGCAGAAATCCCCCTCCGCTTCGTAAGACTCGATCGGCATTCCAATCAGCTACAACCACAAGTTTTGCCCTGACATCTAAGAGCTATTTCTGCGATAACATTAACACAATGGACGCCTTATTCTCACTTCCCATTATCTCCCTCCTCCTTGTCCCCACCATGTCCTCCTACGCGACCAGTCTCAACTTTATCTTCTTCTATTTGACATGGTCGACCCTCGTGCTGTCGCACTCCCCGCTCCGCGTCGAGCTGGTTGGCACAGCCGCAGTGCGCGCATTGTTTTTCCTGCTACCTTCCCTTCTCTTTTTCTTGTTCGACATCCTCACGCCATCTGCAGCCGTGATCATGAAGGCGCAGGGTGAGGCCGGTCTACCCAGCGGCCGGAAGAAGGGCAAGGTTCGCATGCAAGATCTCAAGGTCGCAGCCTGGGCGCTTTTCAATGTGCTTCTCGGAATCATCCTACAAGCTGTAGTCGAGACCCTGCTGGTCCAGGTTCTTGCTATTCGCAGTGCGGTGAAAGTTTCCATGAAGCTCCCCATGCCGTGGGACATGGGCAAGGGCCTCATACTTGGCTTACTGATTCGCGAGGTGAGCATTCTTTTCTTTCCCAAATTCCTCTATGACAACACACCTTACTGACTTCTTTCGTGTTTACCAGGTCTTGACGTACTATGTTCATCGCTACGTGCTGCACAACTCGAAATCGATCTTCACTAGATATTTGGCCCGAGCCCACCGGTCATGGTACCACAGTCTCAGGACACCGTTCCCTCTCACTGCGCACTACGATCACCCGCTGGTTTACATCCTTGTTCGCTTCCTTCCTACATATTTGCCGGCCTTGCTTCTTCGTTTCCACATGCTTACCTACGTTCTCTTCCTGTCGACTGTGTCTCTTGAGGAGACTTTTGCGTATTCTGGATATACTGTTATGCCAACCGGCTTTTTCTTGGGGGGTATGGCACGTCGGACTGATGAGCATCTGCTTGAGGATGGCGAGGGCAATTTTGGTCCTTGGGGTATTCTGGATTGGGTTTTTGGAACCAGTGTTGGGAACTCTGTTGAGGATGATTTTATGACAGGACTGGATGAGCAGGAGGTTGAAAAGCAGGTTCGAAAGGCTATGGAGGCTTCGAAGAAGAAGATTAGGGAAGGTACTTTGCGGAGGCATACACAGCCTCGGAACTAGATAGACTAGATTAGACTGTTTGGTCCTTTTTGGGGATTTGGATTTGGATATGGAGAGGTCCCCGAGCATGTTCATTGATTGGAATGTTTTTAGCTATCAGAGACCTTTAATACTAAGACTCTGGGAACATTGGTTGAATCTAAATCCTTCAATTGGAATGTTCCAAGGTTGTTGGGCATGGGTGTTAAGTGCATATGTTGGGATGAGCGGTCTCGGTTTATAGTTCGTATAGTTCGGTTAGTTGCAGTTTGCGGAGATATATATTTTGGAGTCCCCGGATATTGTTCAATTACGTCGTTACCGCACAATAGAGCCTCAATGTCCACTTTAAATATCGATCTGATCTGTGGCTGATATAATCTACGTCAAGATAGTGTTTACAGTGCCCATGTTTACATGTATCCAATAAAATAAAATGACCCAATTTTTGGATTGCCGTCTGTACCTGGGAATTGGAGATGTATGTCATACTGAACATGAAAGAGAATCCAGCGGGGCTGCTGGAGCGAGGTATTTTTTAATCTTTTTTTGTTTGAAGTCTTTCTTCACACCACGGCTCTTTTCCTCCATTCCCCGAAGAGAGAAGAGAAAGGAGGTCATGCTGAATCGGCCGCGCCGAGAGGGGAAAAATGGTTGAAACGAGGCAAACAACAGCCGGATATCCGAATTAAACGCAGAATCCTAGAAACCAGCGAAAGCATGTATAAAACGGATTCCTCTTGGAGTTACATGAATCATAACCGCTCCCTCCGTGACGCAAAAGGGCGCCGATTTGCAATCGAGCCGCCCCTCGTTGAAAGATGAGTCCTCCTCAACTATCTACCGAACCCGCGGCCGCCGCATCGCACTTTTTTACCACTTCATCTCGTGGGGCTTGTCACCGTTGCGCAGGCTGAAGGTGGTGGCAAGGTAGCTGCCGAGGAAGTCCTCCTTCTTGATACCGGCAAGGATGGACTGGTCGATAGCCTTCTGGTCGGTGGCACGGGCACTGGCGACAACCTTCTTCTGTAGAGCGAAATTCACGTTAGTCTATGATCGGCTTCAGAATCTGGATCAGAATGGGTACGTACCTGGGCCTTCTCGCCCTGCTTGAAGAAAGCCTCCTCGGTCTTCTTCTCAGCGGCCTTCTCCTTGGTGAAGTAGCCGGAAGCGGAGACCTTCTCGATGATCTTCTGGTCAACAGCGGAGACGTCAACGCGCTTGGAGGTGGCGATAACGTAGCGGGCGTTGACACGGCGGAGGGGAACACCGTTGATCTTGAAGGGGCCGGTAACGAGGAGAACACCCTGCTCGAGGTGCTTGAGCAGGATGACACGCTTGCCGCGGAAGCGGCCAGCCAGGAGGATCAGGACGGTACCGGGCTGGAGGGACTCGCGGACCTTAGCGGGACGCAGAGTCTTGCGAACCTATAATCATAACATGTCAGAATATTGAACCTTGAAAATTGGTCGTGCAATCGAATTGAAATGCGCATAAATGGGTCGAGTTGGTGTGGCGGAATGAATGCGAAAATGCGGCACGCCTGGGAAGGAAGCCTCAAAGAGACTTCACACTTGTGGCGGGATTCTACCCGGTCTCATCAACAAGTCGCTTTTTGTTGTGTAGAGACGATTCGATCGACTCGGGCGCCATTATCGCATTCATCCCAGCCACCAATTCCATGCTCGTATGCTCCGCGTTGTTCCTTTCGATTGCTTCGGTTGATTTGTGGAATACGGACCTTCTTGGGCTTCGACTCATCGTCCACGGGGTACCACTTCTGAGCCTGGAGGGCCGGGTGCGGCACAGTCCGCTGACCCTTTCCAAACTGCTTCGTCTGGCCAACAGTAGCGTCCGACATCGTGGCTGCTGGGACGGTGTAGGTGGTTGTCGGGTTGGTGGTTGGTGTTGGAGGTTGATGTGCGGACTTGCAAGTGGAGTCTGGTATGAGGGTTTGTGGGAAGCGCAAGCCCTACCTCACGTGATGCAGGGTTAGCCGAGTAGCATTGGGGGAGCATGATGAGTCATCTAGACAGGCACACGTGACCGATTGGAGCGGGTCTCGGCTTCCAAGGTTTAAGTGGGGCCAACATTGCCCTAACATCTCATTCTACGATGTGAGAGATCCACTACTCCATGGGTACAACTCCTTTGTTCGTGGGAAATGTGAAGATTGAGTGAAATATCAAATATGCCAATTCTGACGTCAATTTACGTCCCCTGATACTGATAATGCTCATTTACATTACTATATCACAAATCGATCTATTCCATTACTTCGTTCCGCTGACGCTCTGGATAATCTGGAACAAGCCACCCACCCCGATTCTCGTTGGCATACCTTGCAACAAGCTGGGGGATATGAAGTAAACAAATGAACCACGCAATCAAACGTATAAGTGCAACTCCCCATTCTGATTCAGGTAAACCGTATCCCAGCAGGCGAGGGTTGATCTTCTGAATCTCGTCCACGAATGGCCGTAAAGTCTTGTCATACTCAGAAAATGCCCGTGAAAGATCCTCCGGGCTTCGACAGATCTCACCTGCCAAAATATAGGCACCGACAAGAGACGCACTGGTTCCCATCCCGGTAAAAGGCGAGGGGCAGTGAGCGGCATCCCCAAGCAACACCACACGGCCCTTGAACCATGTTTTGGTTCGAACTTGAACGACTTCCTGACAGTACCAATTTTGGGTAGTCTTCATGCCTTCCAGGAATCGATCAGTTTGCCATCCAGCATCGTGATATCGCTGACTCCAGAACTCTTTCTGTTGTTCTTCCGAAGCTCTGTGAATACTTGAGACTTCTGGTGTAGAGTCCCGGAGTATGAAGTAAACTTGACTCTCGGTCGGATTATGCGTGCGGCGCATGATCATTCGGCCGCCCGAGCAGCTATAAGTTCTGCGGATATTGTTGTCTCCCTCAGCACGTGGAATGAACCAGTAGGCCATGTGAATCCCCAATCTAATGTATGGATCTGAATCGGAAGGCAGAATTGCTTTGCGAATTCGAGATCCTTGTCCATCCGCACCAACGAGGACATCAAATGTATCTGATGAGCCGTCAGAGAAATGGGCGATCACTTCTTTCTCATCCTGTTCGAAACGTTCAACCGTCTGGCCAAAAATGTATTTCACGTTGTCTTTTGTAGCATCGTATAAGATGCGAACGAGGTCGCCGCGCATGACCTCATACTCTGATGTCAAAGACTGTGCGCCTTTTCCGGTCTTGTTGGCCATGAAGGTTGCGCGTACCTTCCCTTCTGAGTCCACAAAGGCCACGCCGTCTTCGTCGACGAGCTTGCTGCGTATGGCGTTTATGAGACCCATTCGTTTGGCGACTTCAATGCCTTGCTTTCGTAGATCAATTTGAGCACCTGTGGCTCTTAAAACAGGAAAGCGCTCCACCACAACCACTTGATGACCATTGCGGGCGAGCCAGAAGGCTAGTGCTGGACCGGCACAACCTCCACCGCAAATGAGGATTTTGAGAGCCATGGATGACAGCCTAGTATAGAGCTTGAAAAAATGAAAGTGGTGTAAATATTTTAAGAAATTGCATCCGATTATTGCGGACGCTGGCGCGTCATATATGTACACTTTACGAGGAATTGGGTTTCTGCGGGCATTTACGGTATTTTGCCTAAACCCCGATACCTCGAAGGTTGTAAGCGTGCACTGTAACCTTAATCTAGCGACCGGTACTGATTTCAACTAGATGCCATATTAGAATATTGTATAGAGGCTTTGAATTAGCTATTTATTCGGGGCCTATGAATTGATTGTTTCTATTGATTACAGGACTATAGACCGTCACCATGGAGATCATGACGTGACTTCCTGATCGGGTTGATGAGAGCCGATGAAAAGTTGCGCCTTATTGCCTAATTATCAAGGCGGCCACAACGGCAGCCCACATGCCCACTCGGTGCAAGTCAGCTGCTCAACCACAAACACGAACTGACGTATCCTGAAGCTTCCCTAGACCTTCACACTTCCTTCCAAAGACCGCCTTTAATCCACCTGGTGTGGAGTTCATCTAACAGACCAATCTTTCACAATTGCTGGTTTGCATAGCGATACTCTTCCATTATGTCGATAGCTCCCATCATCACCTTCAAAGCAGGTATCTGCGACCTGGATGTACGTGCTCCCAACCTCATCAATTAGACCTCATGCCATGGCTCAAGTGGTTAAAATCTCTCATGAAAAAACTGACCTTTGAATCTTAGAGCTCCACAACCCCTGCTACTGTGAAACCCAAGCCCACCCCGGGCTATATCTACCTCTACTCCGAAGATGACCTGGTGCACTTCTGCTGGCGGCCCCGTAGCTCGCCCATTGACGAGCCCGATGTTGACCTAGTGATGATCCCTACAGATGGAAGCTTTACACCCTATAGAAAGGATGTTACAAATGGCCGAGTATTTGTCTTGAAGTTCTCGTCCAGCTCCCAGCGGTATCTATTCTGGTTGCAATCTCAGTCCCAGCACGAGACTGGAGATGCGAGCTGGTTCAGTCCCCGGGATCTGAAGCTTGGAGAGATTGTCGATGTTCTTTTGCAGGGCGAAGACGTGGACGTGGAACACGAGATTGCCAATCTACCCCAACGACCCTCTGGTGGCGATGATGATGAGACCATGGAAGATGTGGAGGGAACAGACCATGACGCGACCCATCACGGTGCAGGCAGTGGTGGAGCTGGTGCAGATGCAACCGGAGGGGATATTCGCGAGGAAGGCCAGGAGTCGCGTGAGGGTGGTGCCGATGGTGGACGAGCGTAGGTACATATCTCTGCCCGTCGCAATTAGAGCTTATGAAAGTCTGACATGTTATTCTTTTTTCTACTTCCAGAGCAAATGATGATTCCGATCCATCTTTGGTTGTCCAGGACTTCTTGCGGTCTCTGGGTGGCCAACGTCAGTCTCAATCCCAGGACCCCGAACGACCTTCTACAACTCTCCAGGACCTATTGCCACCCCCCACCACCCTGCCCTTTATAGAAACCGCCGATGAATCCACTGCCGACCACCTTCTAAGCTTCTTGCCGCCTGCATTGCTTCTGCTGGCCCAGGGCAATGCGGAGGCATCGGAAGCGGACACGGACCCCGAGTTGGCCCAGGCGGCTCTTCTTTCTCTCGACCTCACTCAGAAAAAAGACATCCTCCGCAAGGTGCTTCGATCCCCCCAATTTACACAGAGCTTAGCTAGTCTTACTGTGGCTCTCCGTGACGGTGGACTGCCTAGTATCAGCGAAGCCCTGCAGATTCCGGTGGCCAATGGAGGGTTCATGCGTCGAGGCGGTGTACCCCTGGGTGGGGGTGATGCAGTGGAGGCGTTTCTAGATGGCGTTCGGCAACATGTCAAGAAGGATGAATCGCAGATGGAGACGGATTGATATGAATATGCTCTTACACATCTCATTTATGCAAGAAAATGTTTGAAACCATATACTATTTTTGGTAGCAGGGCAACCCCACCAGGCATCATTTTCTTTTCTAATTCTTGACTAAGGACTCGTAATCACCTAAGATAGCGCGAGCCGTAAGGGGGGGGGGGGCAGCGTAATCTCCCGGAGGACCCCGGAAATATCATGTTGAATGTGAAGAAACTCTTGAAATGCAGGTACTCTCTTAGATGTGTGGCTATGTAGGTTACCTAGCTATCTAAGTAAGCTAATATAAATCATTGATTTACTCTAGGATAAACTAAAATCTGTAACATGAACTATGAGACAATCGGGCGGTGCGACGCCGATTCCTCAGCCACGGAAACGTTGTAATCTGCAAACCAGCCAATCACCATAAAGTGTTTTGGCGCTGTTCCCGTTTAGTGGGTTTGCGACCGGCAACTTTTTGGTCTAAACACATGTTCAGCTGCTAAACCACCAGCTTGGCCCCAATTCAACTCTTGGCTCTTGCAATGTTCCGAGCCGAGCGGCTGGTATGAGCAGAACTCTTGTCTATTGATTCTTCCCTTCTTACCCACTACGCGTACCCCTCGAGTCCCCTGACGACTTCCCCTCCCAACCTATCGCGGTTTGGCCACGTACAGCCTGCGATGTCTACGGTTCGATAATCTATACACTTGCCTGACGATGGCGTCGAATAGTCGAAGCCCTGGCGAGAATGATAGCTCCAACCAGATCCCGCTTCAGGACCTGTCCCGATCTGAGATCAATGTCCCCGCAGATGGCCATAGCAGAGGCCGCACCAATAGTGTGGGGGGCGGTGTCTTTTCACGACGATCATTAATGGGGAGAGGGTCGCGCAAGCAGTACCAGAGTGTTGCAGAGGAGTCGCCGGTCGACTTGGGAAATGCAAGCAGAAATCCTTTTGAAGAATCGCACACCGACGAGGAGAATGATCTAGGTGCCCTTGCACAGGCCATGTCGTTCGGCATTACATTTGACGCGCCGCGATTATCATTATCAGACCCTTCAGCTAGGCATGGATTCAACGATGGGGCCTCCGATCTTGATAACGTGCCCTTGGATAATTATCATTCCCATGAGCCTGACGATTACGCACCCCGAGACGACGCCGAAGATGACACTGCACGCTTGACCGATCCTCGATTTCTCCAACCGATTAGTGGCGCCCCTGTCTCGGAAGGTCGGCCAAGCAGCGATGCTGGTGGCCACTCTATGTACTCCGGTGATGGGTCGCGTTTGGGCGATGACCTCCCACATGTGGAGGACGGATTGGGCCGACGTCGAGGCAGTAGCGCCCGGTCTCGTTCTCTATCCCCATCGGCTTCCGGCGGGGCACTGCAGCGAGCCAGTTCCTTGGTAAAATCCATGTCACAGCGAGTGGTCAACTTGAGTAATGAACCGGAAGTCGTGCAACAGTCAATCGAACGAGAAGAGTCCAACAAAAATTCACGGCTGGAAGGGCCTCCAGTCCTACCTGCAATGTCGGATTTCGCCCATGATACCACTCCTGGACTACCGCCGAGGGAGAACCATGCGTCAAGCACGATGTGGAAACATCGAAATAATCCTTTCCGAGGCAGGTCACTGGGCGTCTTCGGACCAAATAACCCCCTTCGACTCTGGCTTTGTGATATTCTTGTTCACTCGTACATGGAGCCGTTCATTTTAGTATTTATTGTGGTTCAGACAATTCTGCTGATCGTGGAGTCTTCACGATCGGTTTTCAACCGACCCTTAGCGGTACGATGGGGCAGCACCCCGTTGGATTATGTCTTCTTTGTCATTTTCATCATCTATACCCTTGAGATTGGCGCTAAGATATTGGTCTCTGGTTTCATATTCAACCCGAGGGAGTATAGCACGCTAAATCGAAACATCGGAATCAGGAAAGCAATAGCAGAGAAGGGCAAGAACCTCATTACTCCTCATCGGCAAATGACCAAGAAAAAAGTCTCATTCTTACAGCCCGAACCCCAAGCCTCAATTTTGCGGACGTTTACTGGGATGAATGCACTGGATGCTGAAACCTACGACGATCCTCTTCAGAAACGCCGCGTTCGACTCGCCCACCGGGCGTTCCTTCGTCACTCTTTCAACCGACTGGACTTTGTGGCAGTCGTCGCCTATTGGGTCTCCTTCTTCCTTTCACTACAGGGCCTGGAAGCAACCCACCAGCTTTATATCTTTCGTATGCTGAGTTGCCTTCGAATTCTGCGTCTCCTTCTCCTCACCAATGGTACTTCTGTAATTCTTCGAAGTCTTAAACGGGCTGCGCCTCTGCTTGTGCATGTTGCATTTCTCATTGGATTCTTTTGGCTTCTGTTTGCTATTGTCGGCATACAGAGTTTCAAATCCAGTCTTCGGAGAACATGTGTCTGGGTTGATCCCGAGGGCAAAGAAAATTTCACCTCGAATGACCCATACGGCACCATTCAATTCTGTGGCGGGTATCTCAACAGTACAACAGGTGAGCGGATGCCTTGGCTTGAGGCCTCCGGTAATAGTTTGGTCAGTTCTACCGCCAAGGGCTATATTTGCCCCATGGGTTCTCTCTGCGTTGAAGGCACGAATCCCTACAATGGAACATTGAGTTTCGACAACATCTTTCAGTCATTGGAGGCAGTTTTTGTCATCATGAGCTCTAACACGTTCACCGATTTACTTTACTACACCACCGACAGCGATTATCTTGCAGCAGCGCTGTTCTTTGCCTTCGGCCTTGTCATCCTGAGTCTATGGTTGGTGAACTTGCTTGTTGCGGTCATCACCCATTCTTTCCAAGTCATTCGAGAGGAAAGCAAACGCAGTGCTTTTGCTGTTCAAAAAATCGACAATGTTGAAAATGATGATACCACGACTCAAAAAGTAAGCACGCTCAAACGATTCTACGACAAAACCGAATACTTTTGGGTGGTCATCATTATCTACGATCTTATCATCCAAGCATTGACAAGTTCGACTATGGGAGATGAACGAGCTCGCTTCATTTCCAACACAGAGTTGGTGGTCACGCTCATCTTCCTCCTTGAAATCATAGCGCGGTTTGCGTCGGATTGGCGTGTATTTCATCGGAGACGCCGAAATTGGTTCGACCTCCTCCTTGTCGTCGTCACTTGCGTCATCCAGATACCTCCCATAAAGAACTCGGGCCGTCCTTATACCGTCCTCACTCTCTTTCAAATTCTTCGGGTCTACCGAGTTGTGTTGGCAATCCCTGTTACCAGGAAGCTTATCATGGTTGTCTTCCGAAACACCGTTGGTTTACTCAACCTGATATTTTTCCTTTTCTTGATGACTTTTCTCGTTTCTATCTTTGCAACCCAACTCTTTCGCAGCCAGATTCCTTCCGAGGACCCAACGGGAAATTCCATCGGCATCACGTTTGCCGATATCTACAACTCATTTCTGGGCATGTATCAGATATTGTCAAGCGAAAACTGGACAACCATTTTGTATAATGTCACCGCATATACAACTAACTTCAATACCGCATGGATCTCCGCCTCGTTCATTATCTTGTGGTTCATTGTAGCCAATTTCATCATCTTGAACATGTTTATTGCGGTCATTCAAGAGAGCTTTGATGTCTCCGAGGATGAAAAGCGTCTTCAACAGGTTCGCGCATTTTTAGAACAGAAGCACATCGGGCAAGCTACCCAAGGAAACCTTGCGCTTTCAAAGATCCTTCGCCTGGGCCGTGATTCGGGCCGCTACAAGGACCCGCTTGATCATGGACCCGCTGCTTTGGAGATGCTGTTGAAGGATGCCGTTGTCCGCGAATTCCTCGATGAAGAAGGGGGGGAGGAGCTGGAGGAGGAGAACCGGCGCCGAGAGGAGACGATCCCGGACAGTGCTGCTGCAGAGACTACTGACCCTGGTTTCATCTCACAGGCCTTGGCCAAGGCAAATGCTCTCGTCATGGGCCGGGAACCAAACCCATTCTACTCCAAGCTTAAGTTTTCTCGGGCCTACGAAGAATTGGATCCTCGAACCATGGCCAGAGAAGTAGTGTCGGCGGCCGAGGCGAGGAAACGGGCACAGCGAGAGTATCTCATCAAACATCCAAAGTATAACAAATCACTTTACATGTTTGGGCCACACCACCCAATCCGAAAGCTGTGTCAGCGAATCGTTGGGCCTGGGCGCGGTAATCAACGAGTTGAAGGCGTGGATCCATATAAGCCAGTGTGGTTTACGTTCTCAGCTATCATTTATGCTGCCATCGTGACCATGGTCGTTCTTGCATGCATCACGACTCCATTGTACCAGAGACAATATTTTCGTACCGACCGCAACTGGTTCGTTTACACCGACATGGGATTTGCAGTCATCTTCACCATCGAGGCAACCATCAAGGTGATTGCTGACGGCTTTTTCTGGACACCCAATGCATACTTCCGCAGCTCTTGGGGTTTCATTGATGGAATTGTGTTGGTCACCCTTTGGGTTAACGTCGGCAGCTCTCTCTATCAGGACTTCAGCATCTCCAGACCTATCGGTGCTTTCAAAGCACTGAGGGCTCTGCGCTTGCTGAATGTCAGCGATAGTGCGAAGGACACTTTCCACTCTGTCATTATCCTAGGAGGAATGAAGATCATTGCCGCCGCGGCGGTTTCGTTGAGTTTCCTAATTCCCTTCGCCATTTATGCCGTCAACTTGTTCAACGGACAGTTGATGTCCTGCAACGATGGCAATTTCTCAGGCAACCTGACTTCTTGTGTCAATGAGTACTATAGCTCGCCCTACAATTGGGATGTCGTTGGTCCCCGAACCGTGACCAACCCCTGGTACGACTTTGACAATTTCGGGGACTCCCTTTTCATTCTCTTCCAGATTGTGTCTCAGGAAGGTTGGATCAATGTCCAGGAAAGCGTGATGAGCATTGTCGGGACTGGTATACAGCCACAGAATAATGTTGCTCCCGCCAACGGCTTCTTCTTCGTCGTCTTCAACTTGCTTGGAGCCGTGTTTGTCTTGACGCTGTTTGTGTCTGTCTTCATGCGCAACTACACGGAACAGACTGGGGTTGCCTTCTTGACTGCTGAACAACGATCTTGGTTGGAACTGCGAAAACTTCTCCGGCAGATTTCGCCGTCCAAACGGTCTCTCAATGAAAAGAGTGCACAGTGGCAGCAATGGTGTTACCGAGTTGCAGTCAAGAAACACGGTCGATGGGCACATTTCGTCACTTTCACCCTCTGTATACATTTGGTTCTTTTGGTGCTGGAGTTCTATCCGGAGCCTGAAATGTGGGAATTGGCTCGTTGTAAGTTTTGACCCTGTGTCCGTCGGATGTGAGACCCTAGCTAATTGCATCTAGCCATCCTGTTCTTCATCTTTATGTTTGTCTATGTGGCCAATGTTGCCATCCGATTTATCGGCATTGGATGGCACCGCTTCAGTCGAAGTTCATGGGACCTATACTCCCTCCTAGTTGTACCTGGTGCATGGATCACGACTATCTTGCATATCGCGTACTCGGGACAAGTTGTCCTCGAGTTAAATAAGCTGTTTCTTGTCGCGATTGCTTTACTCCTCATTCCACGAAATAACCAGCTGGACCAGCTGTTCAAGACTGCCGCAGCTAGTCTGCCAGTCATCGGCAATCTTCTTGCCACCTGGTTCGTGTTGTTTCTGGTATTCGGCATCGCCATGAACCAAGCCTTCGGTCTCACGAAATTTGGGAGCCAGGGGACCCATAATCTCAACTTCCGCGACGTTCCCAAATCCCTCATCCTGCTCTTTCGATCCAGTTGTGGAGAGGGATGGAATCAAGTCATGGAAGACTTTGCCACCATGGAACCGCCTTTCTGCACATATGATTCCGACTTCCTTGATGATGACTGCGGCAGTCCCGGCTGGGCTCGAACCCTCTTCATTGCGTGGAACATTATCAGCATGTACATCTTTGTCTCGCTGTTTGTCTCGCTTATTTTCGAAAGTTTCTCTTATGTCTACCAACGCAGCAGCGGGCTATACGCGGTGAGCCGTGAAGAGATCCGCCGCTTCAAACACGCCTGGGCGACTTACGATCCGGATGGAACCGGTTTCATCACTAAAGAGCAGTTCCCCCGGTTACTTGGGGAACTCTCCGGAATCTTCAACATGCGGATCTATGACGGAGAATTTATGGTCGGTGCCATTCTAGATCAATGTCGAACCAATGCGCGGGACTCGGTTGTCTCTTTCCACTCGTCACGGCATACGCGCTCGCAAGAGTCTTTGAATCCCATGATGCATCCTCGTGCGGAAGATATTGTGGAAGAGGTCAATCTGAAAGAGCTAAATCGCATTCTCAACCGCATCCCGGTTAATACGATTCGAGAGCGGCGGCAGCGGCTCAACACCTTCTACGAAGAAGTTCTTGTGTCGGCAGACCCAGATCGTGGGATCTCCTTCCACCAATGTCTGATGATTCTCGCCCATTACAATGTCATCAGCGATAGCAAGAGTCTACGACTAGAGGAATTCCTTCGTCGCCGCGCCCGCCTCCAGCGTGTAGAGGAAGCCGTCCGTCGCAACACAGTGATTGGTTTCTTCGACACTCTGTACTGGTCCCGTCAATTCCGTCGGGCCGTTGACCGCAAGAAGAACGCGCGCATGACTGCCGTCCCTCAATTCACGGTACCCGAGATCTATGTTGATGACCCCGTGGACGATTCCGAAGAGCATGAGGAGCCAGGCCCCGGCACGATGACACCGCAAACCCAGCCTGACCTTGAAGGAGCCTTTGCGCCTATGCTCTCACCTTCCTCTACCTTGCATCGCCGCGCCGAATCCAGCCCCACAGCCCACCGGCATGACCTCCCTCGGCTGGACACTACTATGGCCGGTCGATCTCCGGGTGCCAGCACCCCGACGGACTGGGCCAGTATCAGTCCGTCACGTACACCACGCCATATGTATGGCGACCGGGCGTCATTCGATTCTGGTGAACGCCGCGACTCGGCTTCGGGTGCCGACCATTCCCGACAGAATAGCGCCATGAGCGTGCAGGATGTGATGAACTCATTGGACAACTCCGCCTGGGGCGAGAGTATTCGGCGAAGCTTTACACAGCAGCGATCCGGCGAGGAGCGATCAGGCGAGCGCTCCAATCGGTCTACCCAATCCACCGAAAAGGGTTCACCCTCCTCCTAATGCATGATGTTGAAGTCTCCACAAGAGACGAGTACGGTTGTACGAACAACAGGTCGAAGAGCCTATCTGGTCCGTTTCATTACCTGAACATTCTTCTACTTTCTATTTCCTTTTTCTCTTTGGGTTTCCGAGCGATTATCGGAGGAGTTTCCTGTTTTGATTTTGCATCCATTTTTGCTGTACAATACCCTCAGTCCTGGCATCCTTGGAAGCATCTTGCATAGCAGCGGCGTGGGATCTTGCCGTTTCCTTATTTTATGGTTTCTTTTCTCCTTTATTGATCCTTTCCTGTTCTCCTTCAATAGAATGTGGCATGTACATCCAACTGATAGAAACGTTTTCAATATGGGGTGGCTGAAGTGGGTCCGAAGTACCAACTATTGGATCGACGTATAGCCGGAATCAGGATGAGGCTGGAACATCAGGGTAGAAAGAAAATAAAGACTTACAATTATGACCATGTCCTAGTAAGTAAATAGATGTTCTCGGAAGATCGACACAATGAGGATTGATGAAAACAGTAAATCCAGGCACAATCCCATTCATCCGGATGCGGCCACCGCATCCGATATCCATTTGTCTCAAACTCCCTGCAGCGACGTCCTTGCAGAATGAGCTTGATATTTGACCATAAACCAAACCTCATCCTCAAATTCTCCTCTTCAATTCACTTATCACCTCTCCACCACCCCTGACCACAACATCATAACATGTCCACCCTCCCACATTGATTCATACATCCCGCATTCCACATACATCACCACCAACCTAAACCACGAACAACAAAAACCAAGAACAAAAAGTGACCACGAAAAAAAAAAAAAAAAAAAAAAACAATATGGACCAATTCCCAACTCCATTCTCTCCAACCCAAACAACCCGTCCAACAAGCGAAACCTCAAGCCCACCCAGCTCCCGGACAACCTCTCCACCCTCCTCACCAACCTCAATATTCCGCCACCGGTCCCGAACCACAAGCCGAAGCCTAACATCACCCCACCACCTCTTCAACCTCTCATTCCAACCACACCATCAATCTTCACAGCACTCAACATCTACATGTGAACACCACGCGGTTAGCATCCTACCCTGCGCCGTCCTCCGCGGCCGCTCATCACTTATGGTCGTGAGACGGAGGCCTTCTGCTGTTGATATGGCGCTTAGCGAAGAGCGCTCGAGGTGTGATGGGGATGCTATTGAGAGGGCGGGGTTGGATCTTATGGAGCCACGGCCTGTGGAGATGGAGAGGGGGACTAGGATGGCTATGAATATGAATATGGGTATGGCTATGGGAATGGGCGCGAATGCTACGGCGTCTAGTGGCAATGGTAGTAACTCGCCTACTTCGAACGAGGAGAAGCGTGGGAGTATTTTGCGGCCGCAGCAGTCGCCGCGTTTTGTTATGGGGGGATTTTTGAGGTTATGGAGGGTCGGGCTTGATTTTTGACCAGTTTCTTTTTTTAGCGAGGAGTTTTGTTTTTGTTGTTCTTCTGTTTTTGTGGATGTCATCTTTGAGTGTATAGTTGGGGGCGTTAGCAAATACCCATTTTGACCTTTTTTATCTTTTATTCCTAGTCATTGGTTTTTAGTGGTTATCAAACAGAAGTATAGCCACTATGTCTCGGTTGAAGGAATTTTAATTCTGAAATCATTTTCATTAATTCCATACTCCATACATAACATCAAAACTCTAACAGGGGTATCATAAAACTCCGCTGGCAAATCAATTGCGCCTGTAGATGCAGAATGCAAGGAATCAACGCTATGTGAATAAGCCAGAACATCAAGGCCTAGAATCTCGAAGTGTAAACGCAGGGCTATTTACTCTTCGAATTCTTGCCGTGGCTTTATCTGGCCGTAGCTTTAGCCTTAGCCTTAGCCTTAGCATTAGGGCTAGTCTTAACGCCCGGGCCCTGCTTACGCGCGTTAGGCCATAGCTGGCCACGACAATTGTCCTCGCCACAAAGACAAGTAACGGCGTCCGGGTCGATCTTATCCTTATCTTTCTCCTTATCTGTATCGGTATCAACCCAGAAGGGATTGTAGTCAAAGGTCAACTCGGTGCCTGGGGGAATATCGGATAGAGCGAAAAAGGCGAGGTGGTAGAGGTTATCATCACCGGGCTCCGTAGTGGATACGGGGATGATTTTGCAATTCGGGTTGCAAGAGTGATTAATGAAGCGGGTGGGCGAGCCGAACTTTTGACCATCGACGACATAGAATTTTTGATCAAGCTGTTTGTCTTCGTCCTCGTCGTCGTCATCGTCCTGCTCTTCCCGCTTCCAGTCGAGAATAAAGAGGTAAGATTGGCCCATTTGATTAGTGGCCTCGCGGGCATCCGCGGCTTCTTGCGTAAGGACTTCACCGAGGTACCGGTCAATGAATTGACCGGCGATGATGGGATCTGGAGAGCGAAGACCTAGCGTCACAGGTCAGTGGGGTCTTCAGGTGAAGAGAATATTTACATACCATTACCACGAGCTCCTGTATCAAAGATCTCGAATCGGACCTGACGACCACGCTGAACAACCGTATTCCAACAGCCGCCTTCGAGGCCCTTGCAACTGCATAGTGAACAGCACTCGGCGATTTTCGAGCGACGCTCCAAAAAGCTGGGATGGAGCACAAATTGTCCGTTCTCCAATGGGTGGTATGTGGAGATCTTTTGATTTGATTCTTCCTCTTCAAAGAGACAGTCACAGGTCGTGAGGTCACAGGGGCCAGACCCGGAGCAATTACATCCGTAATGGAAGCCTTCCGGAACACGCGTCACACCGTCGAGAAGAATGTAGTCGTTGACAAAACCAAAAGTGGTAGAAAGCATCGCAAGTCTCTCATCGTCGATGTCAAATGTAACCGCCGGCCCGTCGATTTGCCGCAGCCTTTCATCGAGGTTAGCCCGCAAGAAGGCTATCGGGTCAGGCTGAGGGATTGACGGAGCGGATTCAGATGAGGTGCAGAATGAAATGATGCCCCGGTCGACCTTGTCACGCTTGGGATAAGCTCTTTTCAAGGCCTTCTGTTTCTCCACTCGAGCTATAGGAAAGTATTTCTCTGACACTCCCTTATACTTTGGCTCGTCACCAGAGATGGGAAGCTCCAGGAGTTGTTTTGTCCGTTTAGCGGACGATGGAATGACAATCTGAGGCTTTGCACCGCTTGCCGTGCTCGTGGTGGATAACCGTTCGGTCTTTGCAGTTGTGTCCTTTGACATGGAGAGTCTTAGACTTGACCGGCTCGAGGAGGGCGACGCGCTCACATTCCCGTTAAGTTCCCTTGGCTCCTTTGAGCGAGACGGCCTTAGGCTTGACTTTCTCGAGGGCGACCGGCTGGTCTCCGCCTTCGGCTGAACCGCCGTTGAGGGCTGCGCACCATTTGTGCCAGACTCGGATTCAATTGACGTGGTCGGGATATCAGAGTCCGGAGCCTTGCGTTTGTTGGGTCCGGATGAAGAGGATCCCAATTGATTGTGAGTCAGGGTAGTCACAATTGCCACGTTCTTCCCTTTGTTCAAGTTGGTCTAGAGCAGGAAATACCCGATATTAGTGTTATTGGTCGCAACCGCGTTGTTGATTGGTATGTTATAGTGATGGTGCATGATATGCAGGTCAGGCCACCCCGATGCAAAATCAAGGACGTGTATCGAGAAAGGAAAACCATCCAATGAATCTCCAATAGACGTAAGCCAAGAGGAGACTTGGGTCAAAATCAGACCCAAGAATGTGATTTGGAACAGAGGAATGTGAGGAAGGCGCTACATGTATACCATAGCACATGGATAGCGCGCTAACCTCTTTGGGAAATAGGGCGACGAAGGGTGGTATATATATCATAGGAATAATCGCCATCACACGTCCACATCTGAAAACTCACCTCAGAATCATCCTCGTCACTATCGCCAGTTAGGTCAATAACTCCATGCATCATTTTCTTAAAGACATTCTCGGCGTTGGCGGCAAACGGCATCACTACCATCGGCTACACGTGAGGCCAGCGATGGTAGTGACGTTTAGGACGAGGAACGCGCGTCTCTTAGAGACACATAGGGGTGGAGCATCAAGTGAAAGACTAGAAAAACAAGAAAGAAATCCGTGGTGGTTGGGGACAAAAGATTTTGAAAATTTTTTAAGAGAGGTTGCCAGTTGATGTGGCGGGTGAGTAAACATCAAAGAACATCACTGAAGAAGTGGGAGTAGATCAAGGCGCGTGAAAAAGTGGGAAATAAGACAACGGAGTTGCGTAGGGAGAAGGAGCCCGGAGAGCCTTAAGGGAGTTAGACGACGTTCTCATGAAAAGGGCCCCTAGGGTGGTCTGAGCTTCTCGCCCTTAGTCAGCATATTTATATATGTCGCTGAATGAATAGCTGATTTTATCCTTGTAAACTATCTATCTTTCACCGGGGGCGTTCATAAGATCCCTGGCAATAATCAAACAAACAAAGAAATCGGTCACTAAGTGGGTCAATATGTGACGGGCTCTCGCAGTAGTGTCTTGGGCTCAAGCAAAGGCATTCCGGTACGCGTACATTAATGGCTGAAACAAGCGGTGTGATAAACGGTAGAAAGTAGCAGGGTTTAGACGGGGAATAGGGCCTGTTCAAAGCGCGCGTCAAAAGTGAAAGTCTTTGACTATCGCCTTGGCTTGGCTGTTTCCGCTTCCCCCATCGTTCGTGGAGAATAATAACCATAAATTCGGGCTAAATTTGGCCATACAAGCTAGTCAGTTCCCGGCCTAAAGAAAAACCATCAGGGAGGGTGATAGCGTATCTTGACTTGCCCTTTGCCGCTTTACGCCATAGTCCTAAGATAAATGATCGCTGATTGGCTAACATCATGACTAAGCAAAATATATACCTTCTATTTATCAAGTAGTTTATTTTTATGATGAATAGAAAAGGCTCTTGATTACGTCTATATATTAAAGAGCTTAATATTAGTGGATTCTGTAGCAGGAGAGCCGATAGAAAGTTCTATATATCGAAGCATGTTAAGGTAAAAGGATGGACTAGGTAAGGTCAAAGGTGTCACGTGTAATTCAGACGTAGAATAGACAAAGACTAATCCTTAAGGAACTATCTTGTTCCTTAAGTGCAACAATTATATACATGAGGGGGCTAAACCCTGACTTAGCGAGTCATGCAGGTGCTTTCCGGGGTCAGATCGGGCACGATTAGACTGTTAAGGTAAAAGGATGGACTAGGTAAGGTCAAAGGTGTCACGTGTAATTCAGACGTAGAATAGACAAAGACTAATCCTTAAGGAACTATCTTGTTCCTTAAGTGCAACAATTATATACATGAGGGGGCTAAACCCTGACTTAGCGAGTCATGCAGGTGCTTTCCGGGGTCAGATCGGGCACGATTAGACTGTTAAGGTAAAAGGATGGACTAGGTAAGGTCAAAGGTGTCACGTGTAATTCAGACGTAGAATAGACAAAGACTAATCCTTAAGGAACTATCTTGTTCCTTAAGTGCAACAATTATATACATGAGGGGGCTAAACCCTGACTTAGCGAGTCATGCAGGTGCTTTCCGGGGTCAGATCGGGCACGATTAGACACTATATCGGTCTGCCCTGATATCATGCCCTAACATCCGGGTTAAGCCGTAACATAGACACTATATCGGTCTGCCCTGATATCATGCCCTAACATCCGGGTTAAGCCGTAACAAAGCAGGTTGTCCTATATTAGCTAATCACTGATAAGCATCGGAGGTAACGATAAACCCCTAAATAATATCACTGTTTGAAAAATGGCCTACAAGAACTTGGTCAACAATGACTAAATTTTTTAATCTAATTCGCTATATCCTATAGGCTTCCTTTGATATATCCACCCAGATAAGTATTTCCATAAAATAGATATTAATCTAGATATTAGGAGGGGTTATCACGTGATGACATGCATCGATGATAAGCATATTTGGACCAGGGGAACAAGACTCGTTGGGGGGAAGGCCCCGGGCCGCGGGCGGGACCAAGCCTAGAGTTGCGGGCTGGTCGCACCTACGGATGCCCGGGCGGGATACATTTATAACTGGAACGCTACCGCGTGGTCCCCAATCACCTGAACAGGGTTCGAGATCTCCCGAGATCCCCTCTTAGCCTTCTCTCGGTTGGCATTTAGGCTCTGAGTGGCCGCGCGCGCCCGAACCTTAGAAGTCCCTCTCGCGGTAACCCCCAGCGGTGTTCCTCCGCGGTGCTCCATGGCTTTGCTACCTAGCGGCAGTCCCTAGTACTCCCCCCGGCGGAGGTCTCGTCCCTCATGATGGGGCCCTTCTTAAGTTGAATTAACATTCATGGACCTCCCCCTCCCAGAAGTCTGCCAATTTCTCAAGACCTTGCAATCTTAATATATATAGCAAATTAACCCATAAAAAATTCTGCTTTATTTCTGCTTCTTTATATGCGTCATATCACTTGTACGGTGCACGGCGCCTTGATTTAATAGGCGTTATTATTGGAATACTAAAGACCTTGATTAGGGGAGAGTCGAGACCTCAAACAAAACTGATTGGAAGGTCATGTAACTGCATAGTAGCAGTTACCCACCTAACATTATGTGTTGCAAGTTTGGATGAACCCTGATGTACGGATACATATATTGGCTGACCGACCGGTCGCACCGTGGACCGACGCGCCCTGCACTCGTGGACGGCACCAATTTTTTTCATTCAGACCACCTTATAATAGACTCTCTATTCTCTTATAAGTATACATAGTAGGAAAAAGGGGGGTTAATGTATTTAATATCGCGTGATTTCGCGAGGTTCAGTTACAATACGAACCGCGACCAGGCTCCCACTACTAAGTGACCACCGCGTGGCATCACCACGAAGGATTACCGCAAGTCATACAAGTTAAAGGGACCGGAAAATTCATACTGGTATCTTACATTAGATTACGTGTCGGTCTGTGCATTAAAAAAGAATAAAACTGATCAAAGAGCCAGTCTTCCCAATAAAGGCCGCCGGCTGATTATTTTCTTTGTCTTTCTCCACTCATGCTTTGACTATACGCTCATAATCCATTCTTACCTACCCTACTATTGGGCACCAATTCTGAAGAGGCATCTTAGCTTTACATAGAAGGAAAACCCAATATAATGGTAAACATATAGCAGTCTTATAGACGGAAGAGACTCGTGCACAGAGGCCCAACAAAGGCTATACAACGCCGATTCCCTGCCTCCCCGACGCTGAAAGAGAGCAGCAGGGATGCAGATAACAAATCAATAGAAGTCAGGAATGTCTTCAGCTTTAATGTACAAGAAGACTGACACGCTTTTCTAGAACGACGGTGTGGGAAACAGACAGGACAAGCCCGGATAGGTAGATGCAAACCGGAATGATAGGCTAAGAACAAGCTGAATAGGACAGGGGAGGGAAAAAAAGACAAGGGGCCCTGGAATGCAAGGATAAAACACCGATATAGGAAACGCTCTCATGCGGTGTCGTTGATCAATGTACCTGTACCTGTACCTAGTGGGGAACGTGAGATGAAAGAAAATAACAAATATGTGCCATCTAGGCAAGGCTTCTATGTTCCCCACCCAAGCTAACATGCATGGTGTTTAATAGATATCTTGCCCATCGGACTGAATCAAAGTCGCAAAGCATCAAGAATCTTCTTCGCCATCTCTCTGTATTGCCACATACCACCCGAGACCTTCTTGAACTGAATGCCGTGTAGGGAGAACAGAGGCACCTTCACAATGAGAATCTCGAAGCGAAGCACCAAGTTCTCGCCAGTGTCGCTTTGGACGCGGGTGGTGGTCTCTCCGACCACCCGTTCGCCCACTGCACCACTCTGCTGTGTATCGCGGACAGCGTATTCATCCGATGCGTCCGAGTTCGAGACGAAACTGCGGTCGGGTTGCGTCTGGGGCCGACGGTGCACTTTGTTAGAGCCTGAACGGCTGTCATCGCGGCTGTCGTCGTGGCCAAGAAGTCCGCCAAAGCTAATGCGACGGCGGTGTGAGACCTGGCCCTGGCGGTCCGGACTAGGAGGGCTAATGTCGACTACCTTTTCGAGGTCGATGCTAGGGGCGTGTCGACATCTGAAGCCACCCTTGATCTCAACGTAGTCCACAGCCAGCTGTTTCAAAACGCGGATGATATCAGCCCGGATGACGGGCAGGGGTTTGCTGCTCGTAGTCGACACGCTGAAGAGACCCTTAAGGAAGACTGGCTTAGACAGGTCCTCGCCTTCATTAGCACTCTCCAACGCGGTGCCCGCACCGGTGATGTCTTCATCAGTTTCTTCGGGCACGTTGGCCTCGAGGGCTGCCTCCCGCCGAGCACGTCGGGCTTGGATGCTTTCACGGCGGGCATGGCCCAGAGACATGGTACGTGCTGTATGTGTACGGCTGCCGGTCTTCGCGGCGGCCTGATCCTTTTGGTTGTTGGGACCAACTTGGTCCGAGCCACTGGTTGAGGGAGGCTGACGTTCAACATCCAAAGTCTCAGTTTCGCCCCTCCGTGCAGCTCTTCGAGGTCGGTAATCGGCGGAGTTAACGCTCGTAGACCGTCCCAGGAACTTGTTAGACTGTGAAGTTTGGTCACCCGAGGCCGAGCCCGGTGCTGCGAGTAAGTCTCGGTGTTGAGGCTGGCTTCCTGCAGAGGGGAGGGGGGGCTCTGGCTCAGGGCGTCGAGTTCTTCGTACACTAAATCCACGGTGCAACGGAGACGCGGAATCGACAGGAGGTTGAACGTTGAGTGTCGGCGTATTGGGGGTGCTGATACGCTCCCGTTCGACATCGCGGCTGCGCTCCTTGGTTTTGCGGGTGCTGAAACGTCGCAAAATGCCAGCAGCAGCGCTCTCTTTCTTGGCAGGTGTGTCGGGAGTTGCATGTCCAGACGGCGAGGAAGTATGGAGATTCTTCATGCCCTCTACAACTTCCTCCTCGCCATGAGTTCTGGCGCGAGGACGAGACCGTCGGCCGGTGTCCTTTTCGCCTGGGACCGAATATTGGTTGGTGTGGGCAGCCTCCGGAGGGGCCAACTCGGGCATGCCCGCATCGACCGGGGTCGGACGAATGCTGATAGCACCGGGGCGACTCTCTAGTCTTTCTCGGTCAAGTTTCTCCTTGACAAGGTGGTAAACAGACACCAGCGGGCTATAAGCGTTCAGAGGATCATTGCCTAACTGGATTGCCTCAGCTGAAGGTGCTGAGAGAGTATCACGACTAGCAGCGGAGTTGCGTCGCTTATAAAAGTCGAAGACGCCGCGCTTTCGCTCCGCTTGGCTATTCACTGTGTGTTCCCGGAAATTGAGTCGTACAGCGTGTTGGTATTCATCTGATTCCAACACCTTTGTTAACTGTGATGTGATATAATCCGGTGAGCCGAAATCGAAGCCTGTCATTTTCTCGATGACTTCCTGGTCCAATGGAAGCTGAATGGGCTCTCGCTGAGGGAGGTAATTTTCGGGAGGTGCATTAAAGCCTTTGTTCATCCATGGGTGGCTCATAATCTCGGCCAAGCTGGCGCGCTGCTTGGGGTCGGTGACAAGCATACGAGAAATGATGTGTCGGCATTCTGGAACAAGTCAGTAAAAATTCACCGGGAAGCTGGTATAGAGAAAGGCATACCGGTTGTTAGGCCAGGTGGGTATTCCACAACACCCTTCTTAATCTTTGCATGGAGTTGAGGCATGCTCTGGTCATCAAAAGGTACCTTGCCGCATACCAAAACGTAGAGAACAATACCGAAACTCCAGACATCGACTTCGGGCCCGGTGTATTGTCTTGCTTGGAGCAGCTCTGGAGCAGCAAAATAAAGACTACCACAGAAGGTTTTCAGGAGACTTCTGGGAGAGAAGAGGTTGCTGAGACCAAAGTCGATGATTTTGATATCACCCGTCTTGCTGATCAGGATGTTCTCGATTTTCAGATCACGGTGAACGATGCTGTTGCGATGACAGTAATCCAGAGCACTGGCGATCTGGCGAGCAAACTTGCGGGCTTGCTTCTCCTTTAACTTTCCGTGAGAGATGATATAATCTAGCATTTGACCGCCGTTGACATACTCGAAGAGCATATACCAGTGATACGTTGTGCGCACCACATCTCGCATTCCGCAGATGTATGGGTGGCTGACAAGACTCACAATGGCGGCCTCTCGAGCCGTTCGAATTTCTTTCGACCGATCTGCCCTCTCTGTTTCTCGACCGTTGCGATGCTCCTCGGTTGAAAGTCTGGGGACGATCTTGACAGCGACCTGGAACGTGGCATTGTTAGAACGATCTCATTTGATGGCAGAGAAGATGAATTTCGATTAGGATTGAAGAGATAACTGTACCTGTTCACCAGTTTCCATGTTCTTTGCGAGCTTTACTTTACCCATGCTGCCCGCACCAATGGTCTTCCCCAGGGCCCATTGGCCCGTTGGTGTAGTGATCGTCGTCCGACGCCTCGGCTGTGTGGGGGCGGTTGGCGCGGTCGCATTTTGCGAGGTATCGGTTGCGCGGTCTGCAGTAGCGGTGCCTGTCATGTCGACACTATCTCGTTGATGAGCCTGCGTGGAGGAAGTGCGCTGGTGTCGTCGGGTGGATTCGGTACGAGTTGCCGTGGCCGGGCGCTCTTGCGAGCGCTCGGAGGAAGGTTCACGGCGAGACGGCATATTTTGGACATTGGATGCCTCAAAATCCCGACGGGCGACGCTTTCTAGCCCAGCGTGACTTGTCGGTGGACGGCGGTCATAAGAGGGGGTTTTGGAGTGTGAGTATTGTGTCTGTGGAGGGGGCTGGGACGTGTTTGACGATCGGACCGCCACGCTTCGAGTCCGATGGGGCAAATCAGACGAGGGGGCCCAATGGGCGGGACGAGACGAAGTGGATTGACTGCGAACCACCGTAGGCGACTTCGAGGCAGGCGCCGGTGCCGACATAACGACTAGGACGAGTCTGGGGTTGGAATAGATGAAGTTGGAGCGGTCAAAGGGCGCGAGCGGGGAGAGGCTGACGAACGGTAGACACGAGCCCCACGGGCTGGTGAATCCACCCGTTGGATGGAGAAGGAAACAAGAGGGAAAGTGTGATGACTTGAGAATCCCTATAGCCAAGGGGGAGGAAGATGATAGAAGCGATGGAAGAGAGAGGGGGAGAAGGAAAGAGGTGTAGGTTTGACAGGGGTCTCTCAGACTCTCACGCCCAAAGCCCAAGCCCTGTACTCGTTTCGCTAGAACTCATCGAATTTCTTATTTGAATTCGAGCTGGGTGTGACCCTGTGGGATTCGATTGTTGCACCAGTTCTCTCTCCCCTGAGTTCATTTAATCCTTTTGGGCCCCTTGGGTACACTTCTACGCCCCATGACGTTGTCCGCGTTCCCGGTTCCATCATCCAGGCACTGAGTTTAGTGGAGATCTAGACCTGAGGTATATACCAGATCAGGGTTTTTATCCCCATGTTATACAGTACGTACTTAATACTCTAGAGCTCGACCTAGTAGAGACGTAGGTACTTATATCATTCATTTTTGCAAATCGGATTCTATTCACGAGACGAATCACATGCAAGATTGCAGTTTCTCGATAAATGCATACGTAATCACATGACCCACACTATGAGTATCCCAAATTTAGATTGAAACTCTGCTCTAAACCTCCTATATCATGCGTATTCAAACTTCACATCATCAAAACCTGAAAGTCCGACCTGCACTCTTCCGGTGGTAATAATACTTCTGCTAGTTCGCGCTGGTGGATCCCAAACCACTTCTGCCACGCTCGTACGTGGACGGGATATTCCACACCCAGTATCATCTCGATCATGGAAGAGGACAAGATCCGGACAAACGCCAGGTTGCACAACAAGACTAGTTTCAGCCGAAAGACCAATCGCAGCTCGGGCCCGAGTGGATACGCATTCATATAAAAGTTCCGCATCGTCCTGTGCCCCTGCCTGATAGACCCCCACCCCGACACAAGCCAAAAATAAGGGATCGGCAGAGCCCCAGGGAGTAAACGCATTGCCGACATTGTTGACACCGATCACTGCATCCAGATTATGTTTGCGGATCATTTCGGGAACTCGTAGGGTACCCCTGGGCCGTTGGTGAGGACCTCCTTGGTCCCTCGGCGCCGGCGCAGCCATATATAGATCGCTAGTAGGTAAACCGACGAAGCTCACGGGAAGGTCGTTCCCATGGATGAAGCGAGACAATTTTTTCCATTCTTCGTCTGTGAGGAGGGTTAAGCGTGTACAATGTCCTAGCATCACGCGTCTCCGCGTAGTTTGACTAGTCCAGCCTCGTTGTTGCAGTGTCTGCAACACATGCCAGATGAGTGCCTCCTTGCCGGGATCCAGATTATAGTCCAGATGGAAATCGACATGTTTGTCAAGGAGTAAAGCGCGATCAACCGCCCATTCGATGTTCTTCTTTGAAGCCTCCACGCTGGATTCCACGTAGGGCGTGGTTCCCAGCACGTCGATCTCCGGATAGGTTTCCAGAGCCTTTTGAATTAGGGCGCGGTTTTCTTCTCCGTATTCGCTGGAGAAAATGGGGTCTTGGGCGAAGCAGGCAATTTGAATATGACAGGCTTCGCTCCATTGGCTTTTCAGCGCAATCGCTGCATCCAAACAGGTTAACTGGACTGTATGATCGACTTCCACAAATGCCCTCATTGCTGTCACCCCCGAGGAAATAGATTCAGCCAATAGCCATTCCCCTCTTTTCAGAAGGTCGGCCTCGGTAAAGCTCTCTTTGGCCTTTGTGGTAGAAGATAAGGCTTCTTGGAAACTCCCCATGCAAGGTAGAAGGTGGGAATATTCACGTGCATTATGAATATATGCTTTGTCCAAATGAATATGTGGGTGCGTCAAGGCCGGCAAAGCGAGGGGAGCTTGGATGTCATCACTGGAAGACTCGAGCGGGGTGACCGACGCGATTATGCCTTGAGAGTCTGAAGGGAATTCGAGATTGATATTCCAGGTAGACGAGGATCCAGCGAGTCTCACTCCCTGGATTGATTTTATCTTCTTACTTAACTTAGGAGGGGGCATGGTGTACTGCGAAAAAGGTGATGTGTCAGGACTCAGAGCTCTGTCTTTTACTATCTTTTACGATGCTCCACTCCCGGGGAGGTCCGCTATTGAGCCGTAGAACGCCGTCTCATTCTCCATTATTTATGCATTAGATACCCAAACTAATAATTAAAAACTCAAAATCAATGGCATATTTTCTGTTTGTACCGCCAATAAATGAATCAATCATTTCTTCGCGTATGGCCAGGTCCAGTTGCGAATATACTCAGGATCGACACCATTTTCGAAAGCCTCCGCCTTACCAGCGAGACGTGCATTGGCCAGCTTCTCCCTGGCACTCGATGCAGTGTTACCCAGAGATGGAATCAAGTCAATTGCATCAATGGCCAAACTAAAGCGATCGGTTCCATTGCGCATTGCCAGTTCGAACGGAGTATCAATGTTACCCTTCTCGCGATATCCCCTAACATGCAGGTTGTGCTGACCAGGTCGCTTGTAGGTCAATCGGTGGATGAGCCAGGGATAAGAGTGGAAATTAAAGATGATCGGCTTGTTGTCGGTGAAAATGGCCTTCCACTGGCGATCAGGCATGCCATGCGGGTGATGGATCCCCGATATAAGTCGGAAGAGGTCCACGACATTCACGAAGCGAACCTTAAGCGCGGGAAGATGCTCGCGCAGAAGTGCAGTCGCAGCTAAAGCTTCGTGGGTCGAGACATCGCCGCAAGATGCGATCACGATATCTGGCTCTTCGCCCTGGTCGTTGCTGGCCCAGTCCCAGATTCCGAGACCCTTCGTACAGTGCGCGATGGCATCTTCCATGTCCAAGAATTGAATATGCTCTTGCTTATCTGCCACAACGACGTTCACGTAGTTCACACTGCGAAGGCAGTGGTCCATGACGGACAGGAGGGTGTTTCCGTCAGGTGGGAGATAGATTCGAACCACATCGGGGCTCTTATTGGCCACCACATCGAGGAATCCAGGGTCCTGATGAGTGAATCCATTATGATCTTGTCTCCAGACGGTGGCTGTGATCAGAATGTTGAGAGAGGCGACCTTGGCGCGCCATTCGACCTCAAGACACTTTTCAATCCACTTGCAGTGCTGATTAACCATCGAGTCGATGACGTGCACAAAAGGCTCGTAGCTGTTGATGAGACCGTGGCGTCCAGAGAGGATGTACCCTTCGAGCCAGCCTTCGCAAGTATGTTCACTAAGGATTTCCATAACACGCCCACTCGGGGACAAATTGCCTCCGTCGTTGTCCTCTTCGAAGTAATCAGCCATCCAAACTTTCTTGCCTGCCTTGTAGACCTCGCCCAGCTTATTTGACTCCGTTTCATCAGGGCCGAAAAGGCGGAAATTAGTCATGTTCTTCGCGACTACATCACGAAGGAATTTAGCCATGTTGGCCATACCTCCAGCGATGGATTTTCCGGGGACAACGTCGGGGATCGCATATTTACGGAAGTCATTCAATTGCAATGGTTTGCGCAGGAGACCACCATTGCCGACCGGGTTGGCACTCATACGCGAGTTACCGGTGGGCGCAAGCTCCCTGAGCTCTGGAATAAGCTTGCCATTCTTATCGAAGATTGTCTCGGGCTTGTATCCCTTCATCCAAGTCTCAAGAACCTTGAGATGGGCCGGGTTGGTAAGGACATCGGTGATGGGAATTTGATGTGCGCGCCAAAAACCTTCGAGTAGTTTCCCGTCGACTTCCCTCGGGGCAGTCCAGCCCTTTGGCGTACGAAGAATAATCATGGGCCAGCGGGGACGGAATGGCTTATTCGATGATCGGGCTTGTTGCTGATACTGTTTGATCTCTTTTACACACTGCTCAAGTGTGACAGCCATAGCCTGGTGCATGCTATCCGGATCGCTTCCTTCCACGAAATATGGCTTCCAGCCATAACCGACCATCAATGCGGTCAATTCCTCATGACTGATACGTGCAAGAACCGTCGGGTTGTTGATCTTGTAACCGTTAAGATGAAGAACAGGGAGAACCGCTCCATCAGTGATCGGGTTGAGAAATTTGGTGCTGTGCCAGCTCGTCGCAAGAGGACCGGTCTCAGACTCTCCGTCACCAACCATGGTCAAAGTGATGAGGTTCGGATGATCAAAGACAGTTCCAAAAGCATGTGAGATAGAATATCCCAGCTCGCCACCTTCATGGATACTACCAGGAGTCTCGGGAGTAGCATGACTACCAATACCACCCGGGAACGAGAACTGCTTGAAGAACTTCTGCATGCCCTCTACATCCTCAGTCTTGTCAGGAAACACCTCCGAGTAGACACCCTCAAGATAAGACTGAGAGATAATTCCAGGGGCGCCATGGCCAGGACCAGAAATGAAAAGTACATCCAGGTCATATTTCTTGATGAGGCGGTTCATGTGGATCCAAGTAAAAGACTGGCCTGCGTCGGATCCCCAGTGTCCCAGAAGTCGAGCTTTGAGATGCTTCACTTCCAAGGGCTCTTTGAGAAGGGGATTTTCACGGAGATAGAGCATGCCGAGACAAAGGTACAAACTGGCGTGGAAATACGCGTTCATCTTGCGAACCTCTTCGGGATCTAGGCATTTCCCAGACACCGTTGAGCGTGCATCGCCGTAAGCCGAGATGCTTTTGGCTTGGGCATCATTGGAATGAGAGGCCATGATGGTTGATTGTGTAAGTTACGCCGATCTTAAGATGAAAAGATGGAATAAATGTGGTGAAGTATAGGGCTGGTGAAGAAGGTAGAAAGGCAGTTGCGAGGACGATCGAAAGTGGGGGAAATTCGAAGGATGATATACAGTACCAAAACTCATGGACAAACCCATCAAAATCTTGTTTTATAAGTGAAAATGAATCTGAGAGTTGATTGACGAGTGGCCTGATCCTTGATTGTACTTTGTCATGGTCCCACCGGGAAGAGCAGTCAATGACGTGTAGGTCGTTGATGAACGCACCACTGCGAACCCTTGATTCATGCATGCTGCTCCATATTTGAAAAATGACATTAATAGATCATTTGGACCCCGAGAAGGATCGCTTAATATAACCGACATTTTATCGTTGGTGAATGAAATACATTGGGTGTTGTTCCTCTTGTCATCAACCATCTTGAATTACCTCCGCCGACATCCGGATTGAAATTGCGGGGAAAGCTTTACATGATAGTATATTTAAACAGGAAGAGAAAACCAAAATCCGATAGAGCAATATAAAAAAGCACCTGGAATCCGATAAGAAGTTCAATTTTAGACTGTGATCGGCACTTTGAGTGATAGAGATGAGGGGTGCAGGTACCAATAGATGGGGGGCAATGCCCCATTTGGGTGCACAACATCAGATAATCAGCTTGATATTGCCACGAGGCGCCACATGCACCTTCCATCGTGCGATCATGTAGCGCGTTGTCTCATGTTACTAGTTCTAGGCCATTCGGCTGGGCCCATTCGGTTAGAACGCCACCCAAACCCACATCAATTCCCGCGCCTAAGCATGTTCGGGTAATTTAGTTGGTACAACTCTCACAGCCTGGAGTAGTTCATATCAATGAATTTCATGCCGAGCTCGCTTAATTGAATCTTAGTAGACAGCATAGAGTCAGACCATAGTGAATTATGCACTATCTCTCTATTCAACGGGTTTCAGTTGCCCGAGGATACAACTTCCACCGTTCTTTTTTAGAGAAATACTGCCCCATTGTGCCCATAAAATAGTTGATATTAGTATCCAGCTCTTAGAACGACGGTCAGTTGATATTTCATTCCCAGCCAAAGGGCCAAATTAGGTACCTTCTACTGGCATCTCGCTGCGAGCGTGTAATGAGTAATGATCCTTAAATTCGTGGACCAGAATGAGATCAGCAGGCGAATGTGTCCCTACAAGATGTCCAAGTCAATAAAAGCATTGGTTCAACATTGAACGACTTCGGGGAACGAACCCGCAAGAACGACATATACATGGATAGGAGATCCTTGAGGAGTATGTACAAGCCGCTGCTGGGGCCTAGTATTTGGGCGCATCGAAGCACCGTTACGCATTAAATGGAACTTACATCAGCGATCAAAGCTAGACACCTAGGATCTATCGATCATTTAAAGTAATAAGAGGCGGGGTAAAGAGCCTTTGGTTGGACTTTCCGTGCGGTTTTGAGGAGATCGAAGTTGCGCTGCGGTCGCACAGGACCTAGATGGGCTAATAGCCGAATCGACGGGCCCATGTTGATACGAAACACCTCCTTGGGCATTTGAATGAAGGATTCATTTAATGTGTTCCATGACATCTTGGAGTGTTTCTACAAGGACTGAAAATGGTGGGCGATGTCAGTCAAAGGGATGAGACATGGTGCTATCTGAAAGTTATCATGTCTATGGAGTACATGAGCTATGAACTTGGGGACGTTGTTTAAATCCGGCCGAAGTCACCTCAGCATGTTGGAATGAAATAATTTGGTCTCCTAGAAAGTAAGCCGTTAGCAAAGTGACATAGAAAATATCAAGTCATTGCATGTTGTCTGAAAGAGAAAAAAATAAAAGAAAAGTCCCCTATTTCATCGAGTTAAGGAAGGGGTTTCAACCAAAATGGGTCTGACTCGTCTATCATGGCGGTGACAAGCGGTGTGATACTGACCAATAGCTAAGGCGTTGGTTGAGCCCCTGCACCTTTCAGGGGCTCAAAGTTGTCTTGGTTTCTCATTCCTCTGGTCTATTTACCTTATTCACTTACTAAAATCACCCCACAGGAAATACTGACCATGGCGACAAGTAACCCAGTGTATGCTGTTGATGAAGAGATCGTTAATTTCTTCCAGAAGACCACGGTGACTCGCTCAGCCTGTGATACCTACGCAGAGAAACTCGGAGGAAAATCTATTCCAGTAAAGGTGCAAGGCGTTTGCAGTTACACCGTCTATGCTGGCCGGAATGCCGAATTTGTGGCTCAATTTCGCCTTAAGTCTCTACGGTTGAATATGAAGATTATGAATCTTGCCCAAGCTATCTATGGTGAAATTGCACCCCAGGTAACCTTCATGGGGAATATGGGCGAAGATATCGAGGGCGAGGGTGAACCTCTCTACATCTATTTCATGAACCGGATACAAGGTGCCAGTTGTTTGGATTTCATTCTAAATCACGACGTGGACGATGAATCACCCGAAGTTTCTTACTGGCGGGAAAATCTTACAACTGATGTTGCGAGGTATGCGTATGAAACTGGAGTTTCTATTCGTATACTTTTGCTCATGATTTCTTATCACAGATTCTTCGCTAAGTCCTGGATGGCCCCTCAGGATGTTGATCAACCCTACCGCGATAACTTATACCGTCAATATGAGAAAGACTTACGCCTGCTGCTCATTTCGCTTCCGGCACGCTTCCATCCACTGATACAAAAATCCCTCGATTCATTACCGACTATATTCTCTCTTCCAATGGTGTTATCACATCGAGACTTCAGTGTCTTCAATATCATTTTAGACGGAACTTCTGGTCGTCTAGTTGGAGTGGTAGATTGGGCCGAGGCTGAGATAGTACCTTTTGGTCTAAACCTTCACTTTTATGAAAGCTTGATAATGACGGTCAACCGCGAGGCCGGTTGGTCTAGACACAATGACTATATCGGCTTGGAGAAAATATTTTGGTTAACTTTTAGGCTAGAAGTACTTGAAGGATTGGCTAGTATCAAAACGGACCAAATCATCAGAATGGCAAGAATCGCAGGGTTACTGTTGACTCGCGGCTTTACACCTCGCCTTGCGGACATGCCTGAGCCAGTACCCATTCAAGATGATACTAAGAAGGGAAAACTTAGCATGGATGCGCTGGATGCTTTGTTGATTAATCCTGCGACGAGGTTCACGGATTTAGCATAGATCTAGGATACTTTAAAGTGCGCTTAGACTCAGACTCCCTGGGTGATTTTCAGTCTGGGCGTAGGCTCACTAAACAGCTCAGTACCATCACTAAACCAAGAGAAATTGTCAGGCTTGTATTATTTATACAAGAGTAAGACCAATTTTCTTGTCGGTACAGATCTTCTCCGAACACCCCGTTCCGGCTCACTGAACTCCAGCCAAGGTTCTTGATCAGATGGTTATTTGTCAAAGATACACTATCTTCAAAATTTTGGTGGCTATTTCAACAGCTAATGAAGGATATTGCAAAAATAGGTTTCTTGGACGGCATAGCAGCATGCTGGGTCGCGAGTAATACGGAGTAGAGGTGCGCCCTGGCGCTAAAAAATGATCGTCCTGTGTGGAACCCGCGGTTGGTTCCCAACTTTAAGTAATCAACATGCATTAGTGCGCGCCTAGCTCTTGGCACAGAAAGCTCCAGGAGTCTTCGGGAGATATTATCGTAGTACATTTTCTGTTGAATCCTTAGTAGCAATGAAAGTAATGACTCCTTAGGCTCAAGGCGAGTTCAACGGTATTGGTGACGAATCCGAAGATACATGTTTGAGGGTTATTTTTTTGTTGGGGAACTATTGTGTTTATGAATGGATTTTACTGCCGCCTGGCCAGTTGAATGCCCGTATGCGAGGTGAAATTAAAGAGTCTATTGCCAGGCCCACCTGTATAGAATACACAAGTAGGAACCTTGAACCAGGTGTTTCATATCCTAACCAATAAGAGCCCTCGAGGTGCGATAACCATTTTTCCCTGCGGCGGCGCAGCAAAGCCAAGGAATCGCCAAGTACTTGATTATACATTGAGACCACGGAAATAATCCGCCAGCTTTGATTGATTATCAAGATTGATTACCAAGTCCGACAGCGGTCATCGCAAACCAGTCAATATAATTGTATCCAGTATGCCCGCTCAGTCGAGAGCCTTTCTGTTTTCCACTCTCCGCCATTGCTTCGAACCCCATTTCTTGACCCGAAAGGCAACCTCAAAGACAATCGCCATTCCTGCATTCTCTTCAAGACCATGAGGTTCATTCTCTTTATTTCCTTGCTCAGTGTTGGGACAATCGCTATTCCGACCTCCAATCCGTCCGAGATTCTGCCCACCGATGGAAAGTCATTGTCGCACTCCTCGAAACCAATCATACCTATCGATGTTCCTTCAATGAGACAATATCTGCACCCCGTTATGAAGATTATACACGACGAAACGTATCCAGCACGATCGTTTCGTGGGGCTGACGACTATGAAAAGCTTGTTGCGTTTTGCGAGGCCGGCTTCACGTCTAGTTGTCGGGCGGCAATCGAGCAAGCGGAATGATTTCTGTAAGGGCAAAATCTTGATCCCATTCTACCTTCATGTCACAGAAGAAGATGATTACGAAACACTGCTTATGGGACAATCAATTCTCGAATATCTGGGTCTCTACCTACGCTCCTTTGACGGTTCCTGGCTTCCCTTTCCGTATTAGTGCTCTTCCGGCCGCTTTTGCTCACTGAGTAGATCTGCAGTGATCGGATCACTGAGATCTGGTTATTATGGTTCGATCACTAAGCGCTATCAATAAAAGGCAATTTGCGAGCTAATGTAATAAATGCAGTCTATTACTTCTGCGCGAACGCACCACTAGGAAAGGCGATATAAGATAGGATTCCCACTTTGGGGGGTGCCCAGGGCTAGCGTAGAGACCTTCTGAGTGTAGACAATGTGAGATGTGACGTAGAAAAGACAGGGTCTGTCAGTGGGTCTGGTTTATTCCACGGAAGACCCCTTAATGTACGCAACTTGCATTAGCGCATTTTCTGAATCGTCTCCACCTTACACTGTTGCCACTGGTGGTGAGTGTTCTCTGAGAGCCCCTGAGTTCACATTAACGGCCGAGCTGAACTGAATCGAACTAAACAGGCGCAAATGGCCTGGGAGAGGCATACGTTCGTGCTCTTATTGCAGCAGGGTAAGGCAGTAACCAAAACATCCCGTTGTGGCTTACAATCACTCACACTCATGCAGAGCGTTAGTGGTGATCGCGCACCGTGATGTTCCAAAGGGACGAAAACTTGAAGAAGAGCTTACAGGGTATGTATTTCTGCGAATTATTGAGCACTATCCCCTTCACTAACCATTTCAAAGCGCTAAATTTATCGAGTGTGATACTACCAATTGGGATGACCAAGTCCGGCTGTTTGAAGCAGCAGCTTCTTTTTCTCCTAATGGCGAAATATCTTTTGTTGTCGCAAATGCTGGAATTCACCGCAAGGATGAAGTCTGTGCATATGCCGGCGATGGCAAAGCACCCGAAAAGCCGGATCTTGCTACTGTCAATGTCAATCTCATCGGGACGCTATATACCTCGAAGCTTGCATCACATTACTTCATCAAGCAGAATGGACAACAGCCGTCCGAGTCACAGGAAGATACCTGCTTGATTGTGATCGGATCAGGAGCAGCATTCCTAGATTGCCCCCGAGCCCCTCAATACTGTGCCACAAAATGGAGGAATCATGCATTCACTAAGAAAACTGCCCATTTTTATGGGAGTCGCGTGAGCGTTATACCACCATGGTAAGGAGCTTCCACTCGTGCTAGACGTACCTGAAACTAAAAAGTTCAGGTATGTGAAGACAAATATCTTCTCGGAGGACGAATTTGCGCATGTCACCAGTGTAGGTGTTCAGTTCACCGAAATCTCCGATGCAAGCCAATATCTTCTGCACATCCTTCATGACAGCACCATCAACGGACGTTCTTACTTCGTTTCTGGAAAGAAGTGGTCTCCAAAGGGATATATGTATCTTGATCTTGAGGACTACCAAGGGAACCGTTTGGTCGAGAGTATTCAGGAGAACCAAGTTAAGTCAGCCCCCGTTGAGCTGGGCCTGTTTAGCTAGCCTTACAGCCTCCAGTATCCGAAGAGAAAGTGTGAATCACTCTATGCATGTTTTCCAAATTCGGCAAAGATGATGATAATGATAATCTATTGACCTAATGCTACCTAGCTAGTCATCGCCGTGGTAACGACAAAGCCAATGCCTCGTAAATGCCAAGTCTCGTCTAAGGGGGAATTTACGCTAGGTTTCCTATCTCCTCCCCCCCCACCCTTCCCCCCACCTCAGATCCATCCTTCAACACCCGCGAAAGCTGCCAGTTCCTAAAGCAGCGATTCCTAGATCGTTATCCTTGGGGGTTCATCATCTATCGAACAATCTACATGCCTGAGTCTGAGGAACTCTGGTCGATTGCTATGGGGATGACCCCCACCCTGAGCAACTAATAAAAGAGTCACATAAGGATGTGATCATCTCTAACGCGAGTCGTTGGGACGGTGCTAGTATTAAGCAAGTCCGTGCTTATTTTGCGGAGTATTTAAGATGAAGTAGGAGGATTGCCACTATGAAGCACGCTGGCCCCTTTATCAGAACTTCCATTTCGATACTATGGACGCATTATGTCCGAGGGGGGCAGATGGATGGATTCCTGTTTATGATGCCGGCTATGGGGCGGCGCAGGATGAAGATGGAAATGAAATTCCCAAAAACCTTGCCCAGGAGTGCCCCAAGGGATTAGTTTCGCGAGGACGTGGGAGATAAATTATCCACAACCTAATGCAAGGAAAGGATCGAATAAGATCAATCAGTACTTTATCGTTTCTACGGTCAGTTAACCCGACCACGAAGGGAGATGATAGATGTGATTTGTAATCCGTACAATGTCTCCGCCCCACATGTTGTATGTGATTCGGGATTGAACTGTAGATAGACAATTAGTCAGAGAGACTCGGAGTTGGTTTCAGTCAGTCGGTCGAGGATTGGTAATAGAATGTGAAAGGAGGGGTAAAGCAAATCATAAGAGGATAGTACCATCAGAGTAAGATAGTCGTCATTTTAGTTCGAATCCTTCCACGCGAGATGACCACATAAAAGCCCTCAATCTTCATCTCTGAGAAATCAGTACAGCCCAGTTCAATTCAATTGATAAACCCTTAATTTTACCTAGCGAAAAAAGCGAAATGTCCCCTCCCCTCCGCACTGCCATAATCGGCCTCTCTTCAGGAGCAACAACCAACTGGGCCGCCGCCGCCCACCTCCCTTCCCTCCTCTCCCCAAGCGGTAAGGTCGTCTTCACCATCAACGCTCTATGCAACAGCAGCACCGCCGCAGCATCCAATGCCATCGAAACTTACAACCTTGATTCCTCAACCGTAAACCCCTACGGTGATCCTGCATCCCTGGCAGCGGACCCTGCCATTGACCTCGTCCTTTGCAACACCCGGGTCGACAAGCACCTCGAAACGGTCTTGCCCAGTCTCCTAGCTGGAAAGGATGTATACATCGAGTGGCCAATCGCATCGAACAAGAGCCAAATAGATGAGTTGCTTGCCGCCGCCGCTCAAGGTGAGGGCCGTGTGGCAGTGGGATTACAAGGACGATTTGCGCCGCCGATCGTACGAGTCAAAGAAATACTCGCATCGGGAAGAATTGGCAAGCTGCTTAGTAGTGAAGTAAGACTTTTCGGAGGTACGAGAGATCGAGAAATCTTGCCGGTGGGACTGAAGTATTTTGCCGAGAGGAATATCGGCGGGAATCCCATTACGATTGGATTTGGACATGGTGAGATAAAGTTTATTTTTGTATTGCTCTGTGATCTCTGTTCTAATTTTACTTAGTCATTGATTATATCCAATCCGTCGTGGGTGATATCATCCCCGGAACGGACCATGTGCATCTCCAGATCCAGCGTCCAGATATCCGCGTTCGAGATCCCCAAACAAACGACATTATTGACTCGATTCACTCTGACGTACCTGATCTACTGAGTCTGCATGGTAAGCTGAAACGAGAGCATGATAACTCATACCACAGCGCTAATTACGGAACAAGGATCTCTACCTGAGTCCTCTCATGTGCGTGCTAACGCTAGTCTTATCGCGTATTTCCATCGTGGCCAGCCTTACCCTGGCGATCCATCATTATCGTGGACCTTGACCGGAGAAACTGGCACCATTAGATTGATTTCGCCTGCTGGTATTTCGCTGCAAGCCGACGCATACGCGGAGCCGGTGACCATCGCAGTGCATCAATTTGACACGGACAAGGTGGAACAGGTCTCTTGGGACTGGTCGGAAAGGCAAAAGGAAGTGCCTATTCAGGCACGATCGGTACAGCATTCCTTGATTAGTTTTGCCAATAGGGATGAGTCGGGGTATGTATCTTTGGAGGACGCAGCGAGGAGGGCGGAGCAGATTGAGGGCTGGTTACAGAGCTGGTGAGAGTGTGTAGGTTGATGAAGAGATCATACTGTTATTTGGATTTACTGGAATCAAGAATGGAACTTACAGTAAATGGAAATTCAAGTGCTAGTGATGTCATTTCATAGGGCAGAGTCTAGACATTGGAGATCTCTGGTACCTGGACCCACTTTTCTGTGTAAGCACAGCCCCTCAGATAATAGATTCCCTCCCTTGTGTTAAGATCACGTTCATAATGGATGGAAGACACTGGCCAGGAGGTATTCCCTCTACCATCCGCCCTCATCCAGAGCGACAGGGTAGTGGCTTTAATTTCGACGTCGTCACACAAGGCTTTAGACGATTCATTCGCAAAAATTGGAAACCCCGAGACAATGAAGTTGATGAAGGATCTGAATATGAAGATAAACAGCGACGGAGACTGATTGAAGCTTGGGCTTGTGCGGATCAAGCTTTTCGTGAAGTGGGTACCTTTCTGAATACAGAAAAAACACTAAACAAAACAGTGATGCTAAGCAAATACAGAACTATCAAGATGATCCGATAGACATTGAGCCACCATTCAATAGGTATGACGGAGCGGTATGTCACCAAGCACCAAAACAACATTATGCTCAATTTATGTGCGATCAATTACTTAGCATGATCATGATCTGATCACTACAGGATTCCTGCCTACGGGGTATACCAAAAAGCGCCACCTCGACCAACTGCTACTGCATTGCATCAATAAACACACCCGAAGACCACGGGCGAATGGTGAAAATAATCCTCCTCCTGTTCGTCTGGGATGATAGCGAGCCTCTATTCCCACTCAATCGACCGGTATCCACACTTCCCCCGAACCCCGCAAGCGGGCCCATCACACCCGACAATTTCAAAATGGCTCGATCAGTAGAATGTCCCGATCTAACTGATATGGGGATGACAGTTGACGGGACTTTGGTGTTCCAATGGGGTGAAAGCGATGTTTTGGTTGATAATTACACTCTGGAATCGGGGTTATTGTTGATGAACCAATCTTGGATTAATGGATTAGTCAAGTACTCGGCTCGTATCCAGCCTAAGGACTTATATCCGATATGGGGACATATCATAGGTCTGGGGTGGAGTCTTCAGGAGTCGGTTGAGAGTAGTCATCCTTCTCAGGAGTGAGTATATCCTTCCATATCTCTCCTTGTATTTTGTTTTCTGCTCGCATGTTGTGCTATATTCTATGGGTAGCTGATCTCTATAGACCGTTCGATCTGCGACCATCTCTAGTCGATATTCTACTTTCTCGATCAGATGCACTTAGTCGGAAAGAATTGATGGAGCGGATTGAAAAAGTTGCGCCGGGGTATTTGGAGGCCGAAAAGGAAGGGGGTGGATTTGCTGGCCAGTATGATATTGGTCAGATTGAGTTTGAGCCATGATCGGTCTGCTTATGTTATCTGGTTCATGTTCGAGTCTGTATAGTCCTACTTATGCCAATACCTCGGTGTGTAGCCAACATTCGCGTTATCAATTTATCATTATCAATTAAGTGCACGCCAATATTTGCCACTCCAATTGACCACCAAATCATTCCACATTAGACTCTGATCATAACAATTATCACATTATATTGTGATAGCCCTGGAGCACTCCCTAAGCAATCACTGAGCGTGCGATGGATTAGTCGTGCATCACGTGACTGAGGCATGATGACGTCGGCCCAGTGAGAACGAATAAAAGCCGCGGCAGCCCAGATAGGAAGGCCCCACGCGGCAGACGTTATCCTGTCTTTATAGGTACATCTATAGTAAGGTACCAGGCACCACACTACGTAATGTTTATGCATTTTCCATGGCAGAAAAGTTTAACCCAGATTCCTGCCGCATCATCCGATCTTAAAAACCTGCTTGCGCCTCCAAATTTGGTACACAATATGTGGACCTCGCATAGTCCGCACAGACCAGCTGGAAAAAATTTTCTGACCAGGAAATTTTGCACGCGACCAAAGTTCACGATGGTGGAGACTATAAAAGTGGCTGAACGCCCCGATTCCACAAATTCCGACGATCAATTCATTCTCACTGACATCAAAATGTGACTGATAACCTATCTAGCCTATCTCCGGCTTAAAATCAGTGCCCTAATCCTGAGAATCCTAGTCAGACTAGTTGAAGGAACATTCACCTTTAACCCAGATGCAATCCATAACCTCCCATCTCGGGATCCACGACGCAATATCAAAGTCCATATCTACAAACCCTTGCAAAAATCAAAAAAGGACATAAGTCCAAGTCCTGTCTTGATCAACTTCCACGGAAGCGGTTTTGTCATCCCGTCTCACGGTAGCGACGATGCATTTTGTCGAGAAATCAGCCAACGCACAAATTACACTGTCCTAGATGTTCGATACAGACTCTCACCTGAGCACCCTTTCCCCGCTGCAGTGCATGACGTCGAAGATGTCATCAAATGGGTCCTGCAGCAACCCGCAACCTATGATCTCACACGCGTAGCAGTGTCAGGCTTTAGTGCCGGAGGAAATCTCGCACTGGTCGCCGCGTCTACTTTATTCCCGAAAGATACTTTCCGTTCTGTTATCACTTTCTATCCCAGTACTGAGGGCCACAATGATCCGGCCACGTTGGTTGCGCCGGAGGCGGGTGGACGTACGATTCCTGTATCCACTATGAGGCTTTTCGCGAGGTGTTATGTTCAAGCTGAGGTTGATAGACGGGATCCGAGACTTCTGCCTGTGTTTGCTGACCCGGCGCGGTATCCGAAGAATGCTCTTGTTATTACGGCTGGTTATGATCTTCTTGCTGACGAGGGTGAGAGGTTGGCGATGCAGTTGAAGAAGGATCCGGAGAGGAATGTCGTTTATCAGAGGATGCCGAGGTGCAATCATAATTTTGATAAAAAGGCTGTTCCGGGTACCCGTGAGTGGGAGTCGAGGACTTTGGCTTATGATTTGGCTGTTGAGATGCTTCGGCTGTAGTTTGTGTCTTTTGTTGATTTTTTATTTCTCCTGCATAGCCTGAGCGTGAGCGCAACGCATATATGAATGTCAGAAGCAACCTTGGAGGTTGCAGAGAATCTTCGCATGTACAAAGTTATACAATTTCAATGTTGCTTTTTCTCTCCACAAAAGTGCGCAGTTCAAGTCATTCACAAAAGCTCGTATAAGCTAGTGTAAAAGGTTGTTGTGATCATTTAATATTGAGGGGAGAGCGCAAATTTACGTCTCATAATAGTAGATGAAACACAGGCGTTTTAGAGCCAAGATTGCAAGTTTCGATCGAAAAATGTTATAGAAATGGTATCATTGAAGTATAACTTTAATGGGAAGCTATGCCCTAAATAACTCTGTCCATTTGGGTTTGATTCCCTTACGGTATCCAAGAGGTCCAGCCTCATATTTGTCCCGGATGATTCTGCTCTGTGATATATTAATTTGGTAGATGAAATTGTTATAAAACCCCTGCACTGTTGCTTCTCGGGGAGACACTGAAAGTGAGTTGCAAAGATTGCATAGACTCCGGTGTGTTCTCGACATGGAACACATTATGCCAATGGGATCGAAAGTTTTCGTCACCCTGTGGTGTTTCCAACCACAAGACGCTCTTAATTTGGACGAGGGCATCGTCAAAATCATTCAACTGCAAAGATGCCGAGACGATTTGTGCTTTCTCAATAAACCATTCATAGTTGGGCGTGCCCGTAGAAGTCAACAGTCCAATTGAAACAAACCAAACATCAAGTGAATCATACACCCGAGGTGCTGATTCGAGTTGTTTGAAACATTCCACAAACCGTGTGACTATTGTATTCATAATGACTGCATGTGAGTAGTAGGTTGGCCCCTGGATGATGAGCATATATATTATAATTGCGTAGCGAAGAGATTCGGTGATTGGTGACGGCTGAGGGTTTTCCGTGTTCGGGGTAGAGAGAAGAAGTCGGTGTACGACAAAGCAGGTAAGGTCGTGAAGTTGTGTTGGTGAGAAAGGCATTCGCTGTGACCGTTCTAGCACGCTGCGGAGGCGTATGAAAACATTCCAGACGTCATAGTCGACGTCAATATTATTGAATCCGGATAAATCATTAAGGGCAGTTGGATCCAGTTGCCATTCCGGGATGCAAGGTATACCATCTCCGAGGCCGACGTCGTCTTGAGTTTCGAACTGAGGATGGCCCATGATGAGCATTGAAACCCTTCAGTAAATCAGCATCTAATCTCCTCGAATGTCCATAGGTTACTCACCAGCTGACCATTCGCGCAGTAAGTGGACTGGTCTGCCTCACTGAATTGATGCCACCTCTCATATTGACCAGTTTTTTCACTCCATCAACGTGCATCTGGCTGACATCGATATTTCCTTTACCAAACTTTACAGATTATTGTCAGTGCTTGGCCTGCATGTAAAGATTGGTGAATATTAGGTATCTTACCTCGATGGCCGCCAAGGTGATGACAGAGTTCATAGTACCGTCTTGTACAGCCAGCGACATATTCTCAACTTTGCGCCGTAATAGAGCGACAGAATCCGCCATGAGAAGTTCCGAAGATTGAAAGCCTTTTTGCGCCAACAACTCTTCATCAAGACATGCCGTTTGTAAGGAGACATGGAATAAAGCCGGATCGCCGAGAGCAAGCGGCCACCAGGAAATAAGGAACGGATTTGATGTGGTGCTCATATCGAGAGGGTAATATTGAAAAGCGATTTTATGAAGAACTAGACATGTAAGCGAGGCTTCGCAACTATCTTGACGCAGCGCATACGTACAGCCATATATAAGACGTTGGACTTGTTCCCGCGGAAATCGTGTCTGTGGATAAGAATCGAATGGATCAAGGGATCCAAATGTGCAGTCGGTCAAGGAAACGGGTACATCCAGAGCTTTTGTTAAGGCGCTCTCTTCTCTGCCGGGGGCAGCCGGCGCCGCCCAGGGTTCATTGGCATAGACGCATTGGATTTGACGCTTGTTGCAACGAGAGCAGCGGGGTGTACGAAGATCACAGCTAATTTTAGACTTAAAACAGGCAGCGCATGACCGACGTAGCGTTTGGCGCATTTTGGGGAGGGAACAAGGCCCGGCGCGTTTGTGAAAGTTGAACAATTAATTCTAGGAGGAAGAGGGTTAGTGGAGACAGTCTAGTCTTTGTTACCCAAGCCCCACACCGCCTTGGGCTTATAGGGTACAAATAGCCCTATCTGACTACAATATTGCCATTTTAATTGGGTAATGTTGCATCTATGCATGCAGTATGAAGTATGAGAAAATATGAGATCGGTCCTGATTCCTGGAAGAATGCCCTGCTTCTTCACCATATCATATAAGGAGGAAAGGTCGCAACTATGTAGGGAAGTGAATTCCTCCATTCCGGGTGGCGATATGGCCTATTAATATGGGCTCACCCGACGTTAAGGGGCCACTATTTTTCTCAAGCCCGGCAATTCCGATCGATCATATATGCTCTTAGATGAGCAGATCCCCCGCTTACAATTGAATGTGGATTTCCTTATCAGGACTAGACCCCGGATGCCATTTTCAACGCTAACCCGAATAGGACTAGACCCCGTGGTCAATCTATGTCAATGCCGCTGAACTATGCTTACGGCATCAAGGATCTTGATAGTATCAAAATGGCTTCATTGGATAGCTTGGAGATCGGGCGATGTAATCTGATTGTTAATTGGGCGATGATGATTCAAATTCCACAATAAATCATATCTAGGGGTCGACATATCCCGAAGTCCGTCTCTCTAATGCGTACTATGTAGATTGCCGACGACTCCTACCTTGAGTCTTATTTTTATCTCTCTTATGTGACCCACATAGAAGACTGAAGACTGACCTGGCCTTCTTATAAGAAAGCGCTGGAGTATCCCTACTGAGTGTGTCAGAAGATGCAAGGCTCATAGCCACCAAAATCACCGCCATGTCTGTTGAGTTCATCAGCAATTCTAGCGCTCAACATGAGCTTCCACAAACATGGCCAGCTGGGCCCTCCACTGCCGAAAGACTTTTACCGAATGCTTTTGTTGGCTGGTCCACTTGGCAGTATATTGTGACTTTTTTGCTGGGAGTGGTGATTTATGACCAAGGTATGCAATTTCGAATATCGGCCATGATTCCTTTGGCTAATGATACCAAGTCATGTATATCAAGCGCAAAGGCTCTATTGCGGGACCTTCATTCAAGATTCCTCTCGTCGGTCCATTTCTCCAGGCTCTTGACCCAAAGTTTGAAGAGTACCTTGCGCAATGGGCGAGCGGGCCCCTCAGCTGCGTGTCCGTATTTCACAAGTATGTACCTCAAGTGCTCGCACTAACCCTCTTCGATGTGAATATTTATCACCAGAGCTCTTACATATGTTTGCAGATTCGTTGTCCTTGCCTCCGACCGAGATATCGCACACAAGGTGTTCAAGTCCCCTTCATACGCCGAGCCCTGTATAGTGCCTCTTGCTAAAGACATTCTGGGACGCACAAATTGGGTCTTTCTCCAAGGCAAGGCCCACACCGAGTATCGCAGGGGATTGACACCTCTGTTCACCAACAGAGCCTTGGCAACCTACTTCCCAATTCAAGAGAAAGTATTCACCCACTACTTTGACAAGTTCATCACCGCCAGCAAGGAAAATGATAACAAGCCAATGGCTTTCATGACCATGTTTCGTGAGATTAACTGTGCGATCTCATGCCGTACTTTCTTTGGAGATTATATATCCCAAGACGCGGTCAAAAAGATTGCCGATGACTTTTACCACGCCACCGCCGCTCTCGAGTTGGTAAACGTCCCTCTGTCGATTTACATTCCCTTCACAAAGCCATGGAAAGGAAAGCGGATTTCTGATGCAGTTCGTGTCGAGTTCGCGAAATGCGTGGCGAAATGTAAAGAAAATATGGCAGCCGGAGCGACCCCAACCTGTATCGTGGATCATTGGGTACTGCATATGATGGAGTCGAAGAGATATTACGAAAAAATTGCCGCAGGTGAAACAGACGCTGCGAAGCCCACAAATTTGGTCCGAGAGTTCACAAATGAAGAGATCAGTGAGACCTTGTTCAGCTTCCTCTTCGCCTCACAAGATGCCTCGAGTAGTGCGACAACTTGGCTTTTCCAGATCCTCGCCCAGCGACCCGATGTACTCAATCGGCTTCGCGAGGAGAATCTTGCTGCCCGCGGTGGTGATAAGAGCAAGGCTTGTGATCTCGCTATGTTAGAATCTCTTACCTACACCAGCGCCGTCATCAAGGAACTCCTTCGTCACAGACCGCCGGTTATCTTCGTTCCTTACCAGGCTAAGAAAAACTTCCCTATTACGCCGGATTACACCGTTCCGAAGGGATCCATGGTCATCCCATCTTGCTACCCGGCTCTGCATGATCCGGAAGCATACCCAGAGCCGGACGTTTTTGATCCTGAGCGCTGGATCACAGGGGATGCCGAGTCCAAAACGAAGAATTGGCTCGTCTTCGGAGCGGGGGCCCACGATTGCCTTGCGAGGAGATACGTGCCCCTATCTATGGCGGCGATGATTGGCAAAGCAGCGATGGAACTTGACTGGACGCACCATGCCACGGATCGATCCGAGGAAATTCGAGTGTTTGCGACCCTTTTCCCAATGGTAAGTTCTATCCCCACATTTTATCGGTGTTTGGTCTTGTGGCTCTCGGAGGATTGTGCTGATTAATGATATAGGATGGAGCTCAGTTAGTTTTCACGAAGCGCCCGTAAAGGAGTATCGATGGCACGCAATAGTCTGAGATTCCGGTGTTCGATTATTCGGCGTTTGATTGGGGAGGATGAGAAGGGGATGCATACACGAACGGGATGCGTAATATGGTCGCCCTTTGTCTGGGTCCGGGCTTGGAATGTAGGGTCGCGCCCAACTTTATTATTCATTTCAGCGCGTTTGATTCTCCATGAGCGTCATAATAAATTGTACGAGATATTACTAATTATTTGATTCCGCGCTACTGTTCAACAATAATGATGCCGGTAGACCAAAGCAGATAGGAGACTTCGCACATTCTGAGAACTCGAGGGTAATCCTGGGCGCGCATTATTCAAATCTGACACGAGCTATGCTTCCGCCACAAACCTTGAAATAGAATATATAGCGCCAAACCTATCCTTCCAGATCCCACTTCTTCTAAAGCCTCGACTCGGTGTCTGAAAACTTTGATGACTCATTCATAATTTGTAACCTCACCTCACGAACAGTACTTAATCAAGCTCTTGGCGCTTAGCGAACCTTCTGCAGATATTTGCAAATAGTTACCGATCGGATCACTAGTCCCATGGGGTTTTATTCGAAAGCTCGGCAGCCGCGGCTCGGGATCAACGACCCTTCGGTTCGGCCTCTTCGACTGGCTGTACTAAAAGCTGCGAGCATCAACCTCCTGATCTTGCAGTTACTGTTCCTGGGGCTTTTTTGCTATCTTTTCGGATCTCTTTTTCGACAAACGACACATGTTCATAACATCAACATCCTTTTCGTCGATTATGATGGTGCCGGAATTGGTACAGCTGTCCGCGATGCGTATCAGAAACTCAAAGGCCCGGGGTTTCCAACATTGATTGAGCAATCCACTCTTGCATTCCCCCAACCTGAGCTCACCGTTGAGGCTATTTGCAATATCAAATATTGGGCAGCACTATACACCACGTCCAATGCCACGGACCACTTACTCGCCGCGCTAGGCGGAGGCTCCGCCGCCTCCTCATACAACTCAAGCAATGTCCTCACGATGGTGTGGAATGAAGCGCGCTATCCGACCGTAGTTGACTCTTCTGTCTCTCAAAACTTGGAATCACTATCACAAGCTGCGCGGGTGACCTACTTCGAAGGAGGCGGGAAACAATTGCTCCAGACCGTGAACAGCTCCGATCCTGCAGCGATCGCTGTTTATGTCGATCCCTGGACTTTAGCCTCGATAGATCTCCAACCAACTGAACAAGGATCGCGGTTGATCTACAACACTCTTGTCATCATTCTGATCCTGATCCAGGAATTCTTCTACCTGGGATTTATCAACGGTCTCTACCAACAATTCAAACTTTACACCGCGGTCTCACCCAACCGTATCGTGATAGTGCGTCAAATTATATCTGGCCTCTACACATTGGCCGGGTCACTATCCACAGCAGGTGCTATCTGGGCCTTCCGAAATGGCTGGCACGTAAATGGCAACCAATTCGTGCTCACCTGGATGATACTCTGGCTCTTCGCTCACTTGAACTTCCTCGTGCTGGACGTCTTCAGTATCTGGCTCCCGCCTCCATTTGTGCCCATGGCGCTCATAACCTGGGTTGTACTGAACGTCACCTCCATCCTCCTCCCATTTGAACTTTCTCCAGGATTCTACAAAGTCGGGTACGCGCTCCCAGCGCATAGCGTATTCCAGGTCTTAATCGATATCTGGTCTGGTGGCTGCAATCCCCAACTCAACTATGCGCTTCCTGTTATGTTCGCTTATGAGGTTGTTAGTATCGCTCTTTCTTCGATAGGCGTTTATCGACGGGCTCATTATGGCATTATCAAACAAGAGGCAGAGGAAAAGTCGTTGCAGCAGCGCATTGAAGCTGCTGTTGCTGAGAAACAGGCGCAAGTCACTCGACCAGATGCTCTTGAGGGCGAAACGCCTATCAATGAGGCGGAGGAAGGAGCTGCTATGCAACGACGCGGAACTGTGAGCACCCTGGAGGAACAGGAGGAGTGGGCTGATATTATTCGACGGGAATTGTCACGTCCTGCCGAGAGGGCGGAAACTAGTCGCGAAAACACTGGTCCCTCCTTCTACCTGCCATATAAGCAGTGATTTTTTGTACCATGTGGGGTGTACTATTTGTCGAAATTCGATTTTAAAAAGCATATGTTTATGGTACGAATATATCCATACTTTTTCAGAGCAATTTACCCGCGGAGTACGGATAAGTCTAGCTTATATAGGGCTCACGGAAGAAATACTCCGTGAAAGACCCACTTATGGGGACTTGCTGTATTGGGCATATTCAAAGCCCGAACAACTATAATTCGAGCACGGGCTTAAAAGATATGCTTCATTGGTGTGGGGGTGATATGAGGGTTATAGCAGGTAGATTGCCAATAAGGACATTGGACGTCGCTTGTCTTTGAACCCCTGCAGTCATCCTCATTAACACCCGGCCAGAATATGCATAATAAGAATCTGTGTCACTCCAAGAGCCGGCATGGCACCGCTGAGTCAAGCTGATGGGACGGTGGCAGTTTGAGTTCAGCGGGACACCGCTTATAGAGAAAATAGCAAATTCTACTTAGCCCTGGACGTAGCATGTATCGACAAAAATCTAAGACCGGAATACTATCGCCCGCAATAGGCGGAGTACTATTGACTGACTCAGCAATAGGCACACCGAGTCGTATGTGGAGGTGGACCTTTTTGCTGTTTTCAGTTTTTCTGGGTAAAGATCGCGCGTACCGAATCGGGTTGACCTGATTGGGGAAAGCCGACCTGCAGGATTGTACCTCATGACCTTTGATGTTGGGTTGATAATCTATTGAATCCAGGCCGAGATCCATAACTCTTTCTAAGCTCCTGGTCCATACCCGTCCAGCAGGGGAATGGATATGGATCGGCTAATTTCTGCTGAGACCGGAGCAGGGTCCTCCGAGCGGTTCCCGGTGTAGAGGTGGGCATCACAGGGCCAACGGTTGGGAGTAGTCCGGTGGGAATTTTCTTTTGCGTATGATTTGCCTACGTTTTGCGTACTGTTTTGCTATGTAATATGTTAATACCACTCGAGTTGACCTTGGCTGCATGATCGCGTTGGCCATTGGCTGAGTCAGCCACTAGAAGGTGTCCAACGCTCTCTTTATACTGGGATAAATCCCGGAAAATAGTCAATAGTCAGGCTGAGTGATGCAGTAGCGCAGCTCTAGACTGGAATAGGAGGTAGTGTACCGTATTGATAGTTCCTCCATTGGCCGCAGGGAGATTGTTCCGGGGGTTATCGTACCTCGCACCGCCCTGAGCAAGCAGCCCGGACTGCAGCGGCGGTTGCCCCACCACAGACATCATACCCCACCAACAAATACGTCCCCTCCTCTCCCCTTCTTCCCTTTCCCTTCCTCATCCTTTCTTAAGCCATTTTGAAAGAGTATGTTGCCGTGATCCTCGGTTTGAATTTTCCAATTACTGACAATTATACCAGAATCTGCCATCATGGGTTATTCTGATCTGGACGTGTTGGCTGTCAACACCATCCGCCTTCTCGCGGTATGTTACTATCTGGCGCTAGGTCAATCAAGGGTCTCAATTGGAGAGCGAAGCTCCCATTGAACTTCACCCGTACACGATTGACTGTATCGCAACAATTTCCCTATAATATCCATACTGATTGCGCTTCTAGGTTGATGCCGCTGCTAAGGCTAACTCGGGTCACCCCGGTGCCCCTATGGGCATGGCCCCCGTGGCTCACGTCCTGTTCAACAAGTTCATGAACTTCAACCCCAAGAACCCTGATTGGGCCAACCGTGATCGTTTCGTTCTGTCGTATGTGCTACCCGCCACCTCCGTCTTCCCGGGAGCGCATTCTCTTTTCCCGCGCGGCAAAATACCCCTCAATTGAGATCATCAGCCCCTCTAACCGCGACGATCGAATAGTAACGGCCACGGCTGCTTGTTGCAGTACTCTTTGCTCCACCTCTTCGGTTACCAGCTCACTCTCGATGACCTGAAGGCTTTCCGTGTAAGTTTTCCAAAAAATTTGTAACCAGAAATGGCCTAGTGCTGATCTTCCCTAGCAACTCGACAGCATCACCCCCGGCCACCCCGAGGCCCACGACACCCCCGGTATTGAGGTGACCACCGGTCCCCTCGGTCAAGGTTTCGCCAACGCTGTTGGTCTGGCCATTGCCCAGGCTCACTCCGGCGGTGTCTTCAACAAGCCCGGTTTCGAGCTCTTCAACAACCACACCTACTGCTTCTTCGGTGATGGCTGTGCTATGGAGGGTATTGCCAGTGAGGCCGCCTCCATGGCTGGTCACTTGCAGCTCGGCAACCTGATTGCCATCTACGACGACAACCACATTTCCATTGGTGAGTGGCCCAATTTTACCTGAATGCGGCCTTACTTAGACTAACGCTTTCCAGACGGTGACACCAAGTGCGCCTTCACTGAGGACGTTATGAAGCGCTTTGAGGCCTACGGCTGGCACACTGAGTGGGTCAAGGACGGTGACAACGACCTCCAGGGCATCGAGGACGCTATCCGCAAGTGTCAGCAGGTCACTGACAAGCCGTCCGTCATCAAGCTGACCACCACCATTGGCTTCGGCTCCAAGCTGGCTGGTACCGGCGGTGTCCACGGCAACCCCCTCAAGGCTGACGATGCCCAGCAAGTCAAGCGCTTATTCGGCTTCGACCCCGAGCAGAGCTTCGTCGTTCCCCAGGAGGTCTACGACCTGTACCACAAGCACTCCGCCGAGGGTGCCGCTAAGGAGCAGGAGTGGAACCAGCTCTTCCAGAAGTACGAGCAGTCATTCCCCACCGAGGCCGCTGACCTGTCCCGCCGTCTTTCCGGCAAGCTGCCTGAGGGCTGGGAGAAGAGCCTCCCCACCTACAAGTCCACCGACGCTGCCGTTGCCTCCCGCAAGCTGTCCGAGGCTGTCCTTGAGAAGGTTCACAGTGTTATCCCCGAGCTGCTGTCCGGATCTGCTGATCTGACTGGCTCCAACAACACCCGCTGGAAGAACGCCGTTGACTTCCAGCCCCCTCAGCTTGGCATTGGTGAGTGGTCTGGCCGCTACCTCCGCTACGGTGTCCGTGAGCACGCCATGGCTGCCGTCATGAACGGTCTGGCTGCCTACGGTACCGTCATCCCCGCCGGTGGTACCTTCCTGAACTTCGTCTCCTACGCTGCCGGTGCCGTCCGTCTGTCGGCTCTGTCCCGCGTCCGTGTCATCCACGTCGCTACCCACGACTCCATCGGTCTGGGTGAGGACGGTCCTACTCACCAGCCTATTGAGACTCTGGCTCACTTCCGTGCCCTGCCCAACTGCATGGTCTGGCGTCCCGCTGACGGCAACGAGACCAGCGCTGCCTACTACTCGGCTCTGACCGCCAAGCACACTCCCTCCATCCTGGCCCTGACCCGCCAGAACCTGCCCCAGCTCGAGAACTCCACCATCGAGCGTGCTCTCAAGGGTGCCTACGTCGCTGTTGACACCCCCAACGCTGCCGTCACCATTATCTCCACCGGTTCCGAGGTCGGCATCTGTATCGATGCTGCCACCTACCTCCAGGAGAAGCACGGTGTCGCTGCCCGCGTTGTCTCCGTTCCTTGCTTCGAGGTCTTCGATGCTCAGGACAAGGCCTACCGCCTGTCTGTCCTGCCCGACGGTATCCCCGTTTTGTCCGTTGAGGCTTGCTCCACCATGGGTTGGGAGCGTTACGCCCACGAGCAGTTCGGTCTCAACCGCTTCGGTGCTTCCGGTCCCTACAAGGAGGTGTACGCCGTAAGTTTTTCTGATCCTATCTTTTCCCGCTCTTTACTTACATTTTGCAGAAATTCGAGTTCACTCCCGAGGGCATCAGCAAGCGCGCTATTGCCACCATCGACTTCTACAAGGGCCACAACGTCCGCTCCCCCATCAACCGTGCCTTCCAGCAGATCCTGTAAGGAACGACGAAATGTGTCAAAATGTTATGATTGTTTTTTAGTTAAGAAGCGACAGCCCTTATACACAATATTTAAGAATGAAATAGAGCGATGTCTGCCAACCAATACTTCTGAATCTTGTAATTTTAAACCAAATTAGATCTAAAATTTATCTCTATAGCTCTCACAGAAGTTTATTCTGCATCTCAACTATGCTTTTGGTCATAACCTCCTTCTTCCGACGCTCCTCTGCCGTAGTGGAAGGTCCATATGCCTCCTCAGCCTGGCTCACGACAGCCTCCCTCCACACCTTAGCTCCAGCCTCATCACCCTGCTCCCCATCAATATCAACCTCCCCCAACTGCCCCCAAACATCCTTCAAAGTCGGCGCCAGCTTCTCCAAAAAAGCCCCAATGCCACCCTCCCCACCACCAGCATGATAACTTTCAAAAATCCCACTCCCCGCCCATCTAGGACCCAAACTAGCCATAACAAGCGCATCCAAATCCTTCACTGAAACAACACCTTCCCCAACAAGATAACAAGCTTCTCGCAACAACGCAAACGCAAGTCTATTCCCCACGAACCCTGTAATCTCTTTATGAAGCACAATGGGTCTGTAGTACTGCTCGTGCTCGTGCAATCCAGATGAACCCGGCCCCGGAACCTCCTCAAAATACCTCTTCACAAACTCCACCCTCTCACTCTTAGTCTCAGGCCCAGGAACAACCTCCACAAGCGGCATTACATGCGGCGGATTAAACGGATGCGCAACGAGTAACCGTTCCACAACATCAGGTGTGCAAAGCGCGCCTTGAGCTGAGGCGGCGATACCTGACGAACTACTCCATAGATGAGCGCCTGGTTGCGTGTACCGCGTGACTTCCTGCCAGAGAGCCTGTTTCGAGGCTGTTTGTTCTGGAGATTGTTCTTGGATGATTGTTGCGTTTTGGACGGCTTGTTGGATTGTCTTTGCGAGGGTTAGGCGGGTTGAGAGGAGGGTGGATAGTTTTTCTTCTTTGGTTTGGTTTTCGGCTGGAGGATCTAGGTAGGAGGGTAGTGTACTTCGGAGTTGGGCTTCGAAGTCTGGGCGTGGATCGTAGATTGTTACGGTTGTGTCTGGGCGGCGGAGGTGTAGGGCTGTCATTGAGAGGCCGATTGTGCCGCCGCCTAGGATGGCGATATGGTGTTTGTATGACATGCTTGAGGGTTGGATTTGCTGGTCTTTGGGTTGTGGTTGAAGGAGGTTATGACTGCAGGGAGAGGTTGGAGTTGTTTATTGCGGGGTGGTCTGGGAACAGACCGAGGTACAGTGTGTACTGTATAGACACTTGAGTCCCACTTTACTAATCATAGACAGTGCCCTTGGGGATTTTTTTAATGGCTTGTGGCCAGTTGCTCTATAGCTCTCATGTCCATGGTTTTATTGTCATCTATTGCTGTGTTGGGGGGTTCTTTGCGAACATCGGCTTTTCATCCGATGCCCCAGTATGAATCTTCCAACTAATCTAACAGCATAAGCTATAAGCGGGAGCTAGAGGGATAGCTAAACTTGTTCGACGCATATATTACCTAAAAACGGATTAGCGTAAACAGAGTATATTTACGTTAACGGGCCCACATTGTATGACATCGGCTATAGCTCTTACAGTATAGTTTCAGTGTATTTATCATTGAATCTGGTCGATATTCAGAATACATTCTACGAATAGCCGACCAGCTAGCTGTTCGTCTGATATGCAACCATGGTTATAGGTAGTGGTTCTCTCTTCACCTGGCCCAAGTCCTACGCATTCTTATCAGGCACGCTTTTCAAACATTGAATCAGACTACAGTAGCTACGACGAACACATTAATCCCGAAATAATTTCATTCATCATGAGGTAATCCATAACCTCTCCATACTTTTATCATCCTATATTGCTAATGCGAGCCCAAGAAATTCAAATCGGACGAAATGGTTTACTGGTTAAGGGCCTTGCGAGCAAAGTTGGGCAGCACGAAAGCAGCGCGGTGGATATCCGCGTTGTAGTAGCGGCAGAGACGCTCCTCCTCCTCGCGGGTCCAGGAGCGGAGGGGCTCCTTGACGTTGCGGGTGGCATCCTTGCAGCAGACCATGAAGCCGATCTGGCCGGAGGGGTAGGTGGGGATGGTGGTGTAGGCGTACTCGGCGACGGGGAAGACCTCACCGCAGGACTTCTTCAGGTCGGCGATCAGGGGAAGGTGCAGCCACTGGTTCTCGGCTATAAACAGAAAAGCACAGTCCATCGAACCGAACCCGTAAAGTGGGTTGGTTGTCGGATAGTGCAGAAAATGTTAGCCTTTGTTCTTCAAGTTGTTTGTCCATTAAGATATCCATTAGAATAATGGATCCAGTGTCCCAATTGGAAAGAAATGCCACGTAAATAAATATAACAGAAAAGAAAAAAGGAGAAATCGAGACACGATGGGGTAAATATGGAGGGGAGGTGAGGCAAGACAACAGAGACAAAGGAACGGGAACAACAACCTTGGGTAGTGATAACACCGCCGTCACGGAGGGCGTCGTTCAGGAGCTCAAAGTAGGGCTTCTGGAAGAGGCTCTCAGCGGGACCCTCGGGGTCGGAGCTGTCAGTGATGATAACATCGAACTCGTTCTTGCGGGCCTTGAGGAACTCGAAGCCGTCACCGACGTGAGTCTTAGCGTTGGGGTGCTGGAAGCCAATGCTCATGCCGGGGAGGTACTTCTTGGAGACACGGATGACGGCCTCATCGATGTCACACAGGATGGCCTCCTCAACGGACTCGTGCTTGACGACCTCACGGAGGACACCACCGTCACCACCACCGATGACGAGGACCTTCTTGGGGTTGGGGTGGGCGTTCATGGCCAGGTGGGTGATCATCTCCTGGTAGGAGAACTCATCACGCTCGGTGCACTGGATAACGTTGTCCAGGACAAGGACACGGCCGTAGTCGGTGGACTCGAAGACGAGGACATCCTGGTACTTGGACTTCTCGTGGTGCAGGACCTCCTTAACCTTGAGGTTCATGGCCTGACCGGGCCACATGCCGGACTGCTCGGAGAACCATCCATCTGAACATTGGTGGGGTTAGCTATGAGCGCGACAGTGGGCAATTGAGGGGCAAAGTGGGATGGTGGTACTAGGCGGGGTGGACTAGTAGAGGGGATAGCATACCCTGAATGGTGGGGTGAGTGATCTCGCTCATTATGAAGGTGGAGGAAAAGCGACGGCTTGAAAAATAGAAAGGGTTGAGTGAACGAAAAGGAAGACGGAGGGAGCGCAGCATGCGAATAAAAAGAAAGCGGCGGAAGTTTGGTCGTTTTGGGCGAATTTTTACTTTGCCGGTTACAGTGGGGACGTAAGTTACGAGCATGCAAGTTGGCACTTATTTAGGGAAATTTCACGCAAGCCAAGATTCTACATCATATCTTATCATGTAACAGAAATTGTCCAATTGACTTTATCGGGGTTGGGTGGTGATCGGATGGGCTTTGGAGGGGAAACAAGAGAAGAGGGGCGGTAAGGATCTTGAGCTCTGCTGAGCCAATCGTGATGGCCCAAATCACGATGACCCTAGTATACACATCACAAAACACTACAGCTAGGTCATATGCTCTCTGACAAGCTAGAGAAGCATGGCAAATCACTCAATAATAGGATGCCAGACATAGGAAAACCTCAAACGGTGTATTGCTTTCTAGTTTACTGTACAATTGATACAGCCGCGCAGCACTTTCGCGTGTGCACTCCGGTATAACTCAAACTCAAAAGATTAAAAATTGGCATCACTTCCACTCAATGGAACTCCATTTACTCCTCATCACCACCACCCTCAAGCAGGCGGCCGGGCTTGGAGTTGAGGTAGTCGTTGCTATAGCACAGATCATGTCAGTACGGGGCTCAATTGACTGATTGTCTCCCCAGGGGTGTGGTTGATCTTACCGCTCAATGGCCCAGTTCATGGCAGCGTAGGCAGCGACGAAGGGAGGAACAACGTAGAGGACCTGGTTGCGGAAACGACGGAAGCTGTTGAAGATAGCGGCGTTGAAGGCACCGGCGAAGGGGCGCTGGCGGTTAGGCGAGAGGGCGTAGGTGGCAATGCGCTGGGGGGTAGGGCAGCCTGTAAAGGTGTATTGCATTAGTGTACTGTTTCAATTGCGATTTCGTCTGTTGTGTCTGTTGTCGTCCACAGTCGCTTTGCGGGTCGAGGGATGTCGAATCCAGCGATCGTGGTGTCTCCGGCTTGCGCGTTCGGAAGGTCAAGGCATATCGTTCACGTACCGAATTTACCCCAGTTGCCGATGTAGCTGCAATCACGAAGTCAGTAAACCATCCCAATTAACAGACCACATCCATTGAAGCTGGAGGGAGTCCCATTGCATGCACTCCTCGGGTAATCAAACGAGCGGGTGCGACCGGACTCCCACCCCAGCTACAGGGACCCCAGAAGGGAGTACTCACTGGCCAGTCTTAGCGTCAGCGTGTCCACCCATTGTGAAGGAAGAAAGACGGTAGAAAGAGAGGAGGAAGAGAGGAGGAACTGGAGACGGATTACAGGGCGAGAAGGAAAAGACGTTCAAGTTCGGGAACGAAGTTGGCTCGAACCACGCTAAACCCGATTGGGCGGGAAAACCCCGACATCATCCATCAACTAAGAACGAACCTCACATCTACATCTGGTCATTCCATCCTCTCACCCACAACCATGGCCAACGCTCTCTATAATCTCTACCGGCTGGCAGGCCCCGCCGCAGCTGGTGCGCTGCTCTTCAACGCCTCCATCTACGATGTCAAGGGTGGATCACGAGCTGTCATCTTCGACCGTATGTCCGGTGTGCAGGAGCAAGTCGTCAACGAAGGCACTCACTTCCTTATCCCGTGGTTGCAGCGGGCGATCGTCTATGATGTGCGAACAAAGCCTCGCAATATCTCCACTACGACCGGAAGTAAGGACCTGCAAATGGTCAGCTTGACACTCCGTGTGATGCACCGTCCGGATGTGCCGAAACTGCCGCAGATTTACCAGGTGAGAAGCTACCCACACCCCCAGACCCTAGTAATCTCCTTGCTAACAATCTGTGTCTGGATTAGTCGTACGGTACCGATTACGATGAACGTGTCCTCCCTTCCATCGGAAACGAAGTCCTGAAGGCTATCGTCGCCCAATTCGACGCCGCCGAGCTCATCACCCAGCGTGAAGCCGTCTCCAACCGCATCCGTACAGACCTTCTCAAGCGTGCCTCCCAGTTCAACATCGCCCTGGAGGACGTTTCCATCACCCACATGACCTTCGGAAAGGAGTTCACCAAAGCTGTCGAGCAGAAGCAGATCGCCCAGCAGGATGCCGAGCGGGCACGTTTCATCGTCGAGCGCGCCGAGCAAGAGCGCCAGGCTAACGTCATCCGCGCTGAGGGTGAGGCCGAGTCCGCCGATATCATTTCCAAGGCTGTTGCCAAGGCTGGCAGTGGATTGATTGAGATTCGTCGTATTGAGGCTTCCCGTGAGATTGCTCAGACCCTCGCCAATAACCCCAACGTCACATATCTGCCTGGTGGTGGTGAGGGCAAGGAGGGTGGTAAGGGCACTAGCCTCTTGCTTGGATTGCGGACTTAAAGGAGGGTTAAAGTTATGAGACTCTGGCTTTGATCTCATTTTGTATCATTTAATTGCACGCCGTGTTTGATGCGCCGGCTCGGTTGTGCTTGATCCTGTGCGCGCGAACTGGATTGGCGAAAGCGTGCCATCTGGTTCTTTTTTCTGACCTGTAGCAATACCAATACCTCTACTCTTATCAGAATTCTCGCTCCGTTTATCTTGCTTTCATGTGCTTGATTGATATCTATAGAATGACTTCGAACTTTGCAATGGTATATATAATCCCCTAGACCTGGGATTTGATTTAAATCCGCCGATAAATATGCACCTGGAAACGCATATCCTCTAACCCAGCACCCTCACCAACCTCATACCTCAACCGCGCCGCCTCACGTCTCCACCACCTCGAATCCTGTGAATAAACCTGCTCCCATTGACCCTTAGCCACGGAAATAAGAGTATGATCCAAGAGGAACTTCATAGGATAATTCCTTTCCTGCTGTTCACCGTCCGGACCAGGTTTACCCAGCTTCAACGACGAATAGCTACCAGGACTATCAACAACCAGAAGGATAGCACCAGGCTTAAGAATCTCCGTCAACCGAAGCATAAAAGCCGTAGTCTTAGGCATAGATGTAGTGAAAAGCTCATTCAGCGTGAACATCAGGGTAACAAGAAGTGAGGAATGCGATGTCTCCCCACCCAAGACGACATCTTTCAACTCCTTTTCCGGGAGACCTAGTAAATCAGCCCGGTGGAAAGTAACATCCACATTATCGCCTGCGGGCACAAGCGGAGCCTTATGCTTCGATGTTGATGGAGCAGGTACATCGGGAGATGTAAGCGTCGCAGCTAACCGCTTAACGACGCTGGACCAATCCGCGATATCAGCAGTAGCGATGGATAGATTCCGATTCGAAGACGGAGCAGAAGTCTTCTCTCCTTTGTCTTCGGCCTCTTTGTCTTCGAGACATAATCCCTCCGCCCGTCCACTTAACGAATCAACCCCATCCTCAAGATCCCGCCAAGCACCAGCCAGCGCAACAATTTCCGCACCAGCACCACCTCCAAGACAGACAACGCGTGTACCATCTTTGGAGTTAGATCCCTCGGCATCGCGGCGCATCCAACTTAACACACCCTTGAATAAACCTGCATATCCCAATGCCCTAGACGCACTCCAACGCAAAGCATAAGCGCGCAAATGATCTTCGCCAGCTTCCGTGAACGCGGAATCGAAATCGCGCTGATAAAGGTGGGACTTGATAGTCTGGATCAGAGACTTAATGTCCAAGGACTCGAATTCGGGTTCAGATCCGTCGGCTCCAGGGGTTGAATTGAGGAGGGCGGTTTTGAAGACATCTAGGAGAAGTTGTTGGAGGGAGAGTGGGATTGGTGTTGAGAGCTTGATTGCGCTGGGATCTTCATCGCTGTGGTCTTCTTCTTCTTCGGGTTCTTTGCGCTCGGGTTTGGTTTGGCGGGGTCGTTGTGGGGGTTTTTGCTTGGGTTTGGCTTTTGGCTTTGCTTGTAAAGTGTCGCGGTCTGCCCGGCGGTTTCCTTGTCGAGGACCTGGCATTTTTATGTATATAGGAGTAATTGAATTACTCGATGTGTTGGTGTCTAGGTTTGCGAAGTGCGCGGGGAAGTTAGGATGGATGACTTTTTTTTTTGGCTTATCTTAGCTTATCGAGTTAAATTGCCACAACCACTAGTTAAATACACGCCCACGCCAAATATAAAAACGGGATGACTTTAAGGAAAAAACACTCTTGCCAAGATGGAAGAGTGTGAATAGTATTCTGGGCTATAAGCCACAAAAGAAGAAGGATAGAAGAGAATAACAAGGGTTAAGGTCCATCATAGGACAACGATCGTAGAGAAGGTCAATCAATCCGGGCGTCACCGGTACATAAACGATGGACAAGAAGAACGAGAGTGTATCGTACTCAGACACGGGCTGACCATATCTGGGAGTAAAGAAATTCGTAAGGAAAGTCTGAAAACAGACGAAAGGTAGAATAACCGCCGAACAGGAGCAAAAGAAGAATCCACACGAAAAAGAAGATGAAACCGGAGTCAAATATGTACAGTCCGATCAAGGAGAAGCCAGAGGCAGGGGCGAGAAGAAGATATGCGGGAAACAGATGACTGAGGATATCGCTATGCCGAGATTTGTTGCGCCATGAAATCAAAATAAAATGCATCCAGATCAAAGAGTCGGGTTTCATACCGGCCGCTCCGGAATGGTTGGTTCAGGCGCGGACTTCTCTTTATCTTTCACTTTCCAGAAATGCATCAGTCGACTGATCCGATGGTTCTTCTTCTTCAATTTATCGGCTGCATCGCCAGGAGGCTTTTCTTCGTAGTAGAGTTTGCTTCGCTCCGATTGGGGAGCACCAACCAGCTTGGACAAACTGGCCAGGCTAGACCTCTTGGACGAATTGGCTTGGCTGCTGCGTCGGTGAACAGCAGCCGAGAAGGATGCAGCCCGATCCGTCGAAAGACGACCGCGAGGGAAAAATGTGGCGGAGAAGCGATTCCGAGTGTTGGTGGTGGTGGATGCACTACTCGTCAGGGATGGGACATCCTCAGCGGAGCCATATGGGTATGGATACTCTGAAGGAAGGTGGTGATAGGAATGGCTCGAAAAGTTGCGATCAGTAAAGCGTAGCACATCGGGAGACGGGAAGGATGAGTCGGAAGGCGAAACTCCAGCAGACAAAGAGAAGGGCGGAATGTTGAGTGGGAGCTGGTTAGGAGACGTAGCTGGTCGCTTGTCAACAGCCAGGAAGCCAGGAGAGACATCAGGACTAGGAGGCGCCATTTGTTTCGGGTCAATCTCTTCTGACCTGAGAGACTCAACAGGAGTGCGGGCCTGTCCGGTAAATGGGCTGCCAGCATTATGAAGCGATTCAGGGATATCTTGTTGAACAGGAGCAAGAGCCTTCCTAGGGCTGACAGGTTCATCAGTAGCCTGAATACCAAGGCCCTCAGTCTGTGGCTCGGACTGAGACTCGGGCAGAGGAGGGCTAGATACAGGTACCCGAGTCAAGGTATCAGCGCTGTCGGTGCTCTTGACAGACTCTGCAGGCTTCTTATCGTTTTCAGTAGATTCCGGAGATTCGGTTACAGGGACTGGAATAGAGCGCTCTCGTCCATTCCTAGGAGACTGGTTCTCAGCCAGGAATGCATCTTCTTCTTCCTCGTAGAACACATCTGGAGTTTCAGCGCCTTTTCCACCCAAGCGGATTGGACCTAGTGCGCTGCGGTCAAAGGGCTGCATCACCGGAGCACTTTCAGTACGACGATGATAGCGCATTTCAGGACCAACAAACTCGCCTCGTCGGCCACCACTGTACATGCGCTGTGTTGCCACAGAAAATTGGCTCAGATTTCTCTGAGTTTGTCGCATGTCAGGAGTGTTGAATGGGCCTAGAGCAGCATCAAGATCAATGATAGGGCTGCTGATCATTTCATCCTGTGCCGTTTGTTCGTAGAAGCTTCTCGGCTTCCACGCCGTCTCTAGGGAAGGAGTAGGGCGCTCATCCAAAGATCGCTCGGTCTGGGAAACAGGGCCTTCAGGGTTTGTAGGAGTCCGGATGATCAAGACATCGTCATTATCAAAATCGACTTCCATAACGGAGCCGGCCGCAGAGTTAGTGCGGGTAAGAGTGGGAGGGGTTAAGGCAGGCGGTTTCTTGTGTTTGCCCTTAGCCTTCTCCTTCTCCTTCTCCTTCTCAGGCGAGGCTTCAATTTCAGTCTCATGCTTCGCATGTCGCTTGCCTTTGCCCAGAATGGCGCCCGCCCATGAGCGAACACCCTTCTGCTTCTTCTTTGATTTCGATTTCTTGGGTGAGGAGTTATCATGGTTCTCGTTGTCGCTAGAGGTTTCGGATCCATCGTCAGAGTATGAAGGTCGAGATGTGTCGGTCGAATGAGCGTCATCACTGGCGTGATTCGAAACAGTTGCATTGAGATACGCGGGCCGGCTCTTATCTTTACGAGAATGCCCAGTCGATTTAGAGCGTTTCACGGTAGGCACGTCCGGCACATTTTGGGCTTGCATAAAATCAAAAGCTAAAGACGCATCGGCAGTTTTCGGCCGTGGCTTCGAGCTGCGTTTTGGTGTCCGCTTCTCTGCTGGAGGTGTCGGGATCTCCGGCAGCGTATACTTAATCGTCGCAGGGCTCTCCGGGGTTTCGTGGAAGACTGCAGAGACAGGGTTTCCGATGTTCAAATCTTCGTTACTCGGGGCCGATTCGATCCGAATGGCGGCCGGGATGGGTGGGACTGGCGGGATATCAGAAGGCGGAAACTGAGGCGACGCAGGAGGTGTCGGGCGACCAAGACTTCCAGCTGAGTAGGAGAGCGGCCTGGAAATATCTTCGTGTCCCTTATCTGACGGATCGCCAGGGGTATTTGGTGCGGTACCCCCTGGGGTTGCAAGTGCTTTTTGAATGGCCATCAGGTCGACTCCTGACACCGCTTGAGAGCGGCGATGGGCATGACCACGTCGTCCAGGGCCTCGTGGCGGACCGGGTGCTGGGAGGCTCGACTGTGTTGGCGCGGACGGCTCTTCCCGTTTGTCGGCATCCCCTAAACTCGGTGTAACCAACTGATTATCCCCAACAAATTCACTTGGCCGTCGTCGGTGCCCATTCGGTCGGTATGGGACATGTGCTGGTTGTAAAGTAGACTCCGATCCGGGGTTGAAAGAGAACGCTGGCAGAGCCGGAGGCGTTTGGCGCTCAGAGTCCTGCGCAGAGACCGGAGCGTCCGGGTCCTGAGCCGGAAAGACGAACGGTGGATTAGGCAATGGAGGCATTGTGAGGCGACGGCTGGACTCGGTGTTGGAGGGAGGTGAATCGAAGTGCTGAGAGAAGGCCGACCGAGACTGCGGGGGCAGAGAAATTGAAGCCATCAATGCTGTGCAAGAACTGAAATAAATTCAACGAAAAACGCAGTACAAGAAAAACAATGGTCGAACAGATCCAGATGGACAAAGAGACCCCCAGACCACTCGACTTCCCTGGCGATAAGAGAAAGTCGCAAGGAATCTGGAGGTCAGTCTAACAACCTCGAACAAAGGTCATTTGAATCTTCCGCACCAGGCAGAGAAATGATCGGGAATAGAAAAGTGACGACGGATTGAGTGTAAAAGGAACGGACGGCCACGACGAAGGCCAAAGGAGGGGGGCCAAGGGAAAAGGGTATGTCGTTGAGGGAGATGAAGAGGAGAACAACACAGGAGAGGGGAGGTTTACGGGCGTAACCATACAATCGTATTACCCGTTGCATCCGACCCGCGAGCCAATGATTTGGGGGGAAAACGATGGGGGAAAAAGAGATTAAGCTGTAATTTTAGCTGTGGAGATACGTACAGTGTTTTTTTTCCCTTTCTATTCCTACTTGACTGCTCTATTATTGCTTTACAGTACTACTTGATTACTTTTACTATGTGGTAATATGCCTACAGAGTACAGGTATGATTTGAATTCAGATTTTGAAGTCAAGGTTTTCTGTATACCAAACAAGGCAAGATCCCTGCGCCCTTGACTCGGCTGAAAAGGAAAGGATTTTTAGATTTTTAGATATTGAGTTTCCTTGGACAAAAAGGCATTGTGCATGAAATTGCATTCTTTATTTCGCATCTCCCATCTAGGAAGATCTCAAACGGTTTGATCATCATCCCAAACGATGCCCCAATACGAGGTTAGTGGCTTAGCCACTTCAAGTAATAGAGGACGTCATGACTCTGGTTGCCACCAGGTTACGAGTAGTTCGTCCAATTCCCTGATGGGGCCGGAACGCTGCCTGTTACGGGCAGCGCATCAAAGGATCCTGGGGTCCTAGGCCGCGTGCACCAATGACTGCGCGCACGCATCCGGAGAAAAAGTGGGCTGCAGGCACCAATGAGTCTAAAGCCAGGGCCAATCACTGGGTGGACAAATCTCGCTTGACAGAGTGGGTCCACGGACGCCACGCTGGGGATGCAAGTCAAAGGGGTGAAAAGGGACAATGCATTGGCGCACTAAAATCGGCTCTGATTCTGCAGTGATACATCCCCCTGTCCCTGGTGAAAATTGCTTATTTTTGCTTCTTTGTTTTTCTGTTCCTGGTTACACCATCTCTTATCTATTGAATACTGAGCATATAGCTGCTGAATGACAAAAAGCTATGGAGCCCAAGTGGAGGACACCATTGCCCGGGAGATTAGCTGGTCCATCCGTGGGTCTTGGCAAGTGAGATCGGATATAAATAGTGTCGCGCGAGGCCGAAGCGCCCATTGGACCACTTGACCAGGGGCCTTAAACGGAAGGCCCAGCTGAACGGACCGAAAGTACTAGTGCAAGGCTCCTGACATGGGAAATTGAAACATCTCCTCATGTTGTTCCCCCCCCTAGCGTCGACTTCATATCGAGAACCAATCAACGACCCGCTTTTCATGCAAAATTGCGAGTGGGTTTGTCCGAGGTGCACGCGTGGGGCTGTGATCGGCAGCCAATTGGGACGGCAACGGGGGATTCAATCAACTTGGGCCATTTGATTTCCAAGTTACAGGGAAGCCTTCCAAGGTTGGTGGATCTGTCGGGGGTTCCAGATGATATATACACCGGGGCAGGGGAGTATGTATGGGACTGTAACGGAGTAACAACTGGGCAGTTCAATCTCATCGCAAATCACGATAAGACAAGCAGTAGCCTGAAACTGTCACATCGTACGCGTATGAGTTCAGTGGATCTGATTCACGGACAATAATGCAATCGCCACCTCCAATCAACCATAGGCCTCGTCATACAGTACATAGCGCAGACAGACAGGCCTAGCCTTCCAGTAAAATGAAGCAGCACTTTGCGTACGATTCGTGCCTGGTCTACAAATCTACCGGATGCCATTTCTTCCGGTCCACCCGGCGGTTGTTCCTCCCGGGATGCCGACCCTAAATCTCGTTTCCCTGGGCTCATCTGGGGGTGTGGAGAGTGACCCTGTCTTGGATTTACCGGTCGCAACCGCCAACCAAATTGGGGTCATGATATCAGATCGGACACTGTCATCCCTGATCGGGTAATTATGCCAAATATTGGGGGATTATTCCTTCATTAGACTCTCGGGCTGCCCGAAGCCTTCTACCTAGGAACAGGCGCAGCTGACGGGCATACGTCGGATAAATACGCCGGTGGTTCCTTGGTTACATTTCAATATCGGATCTCAGCCACAGCCAAATAGACTTTAAATGTTAAAGGTTGCCCTGTGCATGAACTCTTGTAGGTCGCACGAACCATTGAACTCCGGATTCATCATAGTTCTGATCAATTGCTATATCCCTCTCATACATCTTGAACCAGTTGGCCGTGAGTCTATAAAATGTGGTAGCCTAAATCCATAAACAATGGAATTCCGCGGTCCGCAGTTCTCCGTCCTTGGTTCAAAATATATCTCCACTCATGCTCAGGTGTCCATGGGTTCTATTGATACTCGGTGACAGCGTAGATCAACTTGGCCTCCTTTCTCCTATTCACCCCAAGGTTACCTAGCGCCACCTTGTCAATTCATTATTCGAATAATTGAATACCCACCCGTGCGCATACGTAGTCTAAGCCGTGATGACGCACTTCAAGCAAATCCTCGATTTTCAGGAGTATCTATAAGATGTCATCAGTAAAGCTCGCCAAGTCCCCCTTTCACTAGGAACTACGTCTTCAATATTAACTAACTATTTTTTTTTTTGTCATGCCTGTTCCATTCTATTTGGAAACAAAGCCGAGTGGATAGCTAGGTAACCTTGGAAACACCAGGTGCGATCGTATACCTATATTAGGTACTCTATACGGTGTACGGTCTAGGCTGCGAAATTCAGATGTCCGTCAGGGTTTTTTATATCCATTTTTATCCACTGAAAAAGGGATGTCCAGATTTACCCTACAGTGAAATGGTTCGTTTATGGATCTCCACTCGATAATATCGAATTGTCAGAGCCTACTACCCTGGACCATCAAGATTCATCACTTCGTCCGTTCTGAACAGAAATTCGTCAAAGTCCAACCCAATATCTTGAAAGACATCATCGAAGCAGCAACCCGCACCCTCCGTCAGGGGCTCACCCCCACTCTGCGAAGGCAGACAGTTCGCTCGTGAAATCTTCTCCGCGAGAGCCTCAAACGTCCAAATACACTGCTGAACATATGTACTCAGTTGGACATGCGCGCGGAGAGCCACCAGAACATCCTGCCAAGACCTGGAGACCGAGTCGGTGAACAAGTCCCCGACCATAGCCGCGAGGAAAATCACACCCGCGATGTGAAGATAGTATATTCTGGTCCACCAGGGGAGGATACCGATAGACTGGCCAGGATCCAATGTTTCGATGACTAGGGACGAGACGGCTTGAGCAGCATCAACGCACATTTTGGCACATTCTCTGAGAAGCCGCTCATTTAGACTTGAGGGGTTAGACTTTGTGGGATCGGTTTTCATCGAGTAGAATTGGGCGAGTATTGGTCTGTAGAGGTAGATGCGGGTATGAAGAAGACTATGGTGCAGATTGGGATAAGTATAGATAAGACTTATCTGGAAATTAAAGTTGCTTACCGAATATGTAGCAAGTATCGCTCCATCTGAGATGTTCTGTCTTCCAGATATTTTATGTTTTGTGATTGTAAATCGCTTGGGAGGCTAGCCTCCCATTTGTTGAGACAAGCGTCTAGGTGGACTGCCGCAGTGTGATATTCTTCCTGCTGATCAAGACGCGGTGCGACCGATCTGGACGCAAGAGTACTTCGTGTCTGGATCTGGGCCAATTGTATCTGATTGCCAATTTCGTGAAGCTCCAATTTCCAACGGGAATGCTCCGTGTCACCTTCCTGCTCACAGCCGTTCATCGGCGAGGGAATAAGGGCTAGTGCTGATGTCTTTCCGAGCGACCAGGAGACGCATCTGTATTTATCAGCTACATTTTCCCGATGCGAATAGCGTAGTCAGAGGACGTACCGATCTAAAGCAACACAGCTTGCCCAAACCTTACGTTGAAGCCGCGCATCATCACTGGCATCCTTGGAAAGAGTGTTTGGGTGACAGCACATAGTTTGTGCAATTCGCATGGCCAGTCCTGCGGTCATCCATGTCTTTTGTTGATTATGGGTGCAGTGAAGGTAACGGTTCATTAGCATTAGACATTGCACCCGCTCGAGTGACCCAGGCTCCCAAAGAATAGACTCGACCGGGAGCAGGACCCATGCACGCCGAAAATAAGTATTCCCCGCTTCATTTCGTCTATCGAGAGAAGCGAACTCTTGTCTTTGCACTGCGAGGGCGAAGACCAGATTGAGAATGCTGAGCCGAATGTGAGGGTCTGTATGTAGTGACACACCAGACGTGGAGTATGAAGTTGCATAAAACTTTGAAAACTGTTGGCGATCTAATATGGGTTCAGCCGGATCGATATACCGCCAATATATATCCACGAGTTGATCTGCATGTGTCCGGGAAGGCAATTCAGTGGATATAGAAAGAGTGGAGCTTCGAACGGGTAGATCCAGATCTCCAAACAGGGGCGCATCGACGAGTGGAACAAGGTACGACGTGGTTGGGGGAACAATGCCCGCTCTCTCGTCTATAGCGGCTGTGACCTGGTCCGCGAATCGACCATGAGCTGCATAATAAGCGCTGCTATGATTCGGATCCTGGTCCGAACTTTGGCCGTCCAAAGGGCCCGGAAGGGAACTTGACTCAATGGATGCGGGGGTCCTAGCCGTTGATATCGAGGGTGTCTGCGAATTTTCAGGTGAAAATGTAGGCGAAACGAGGACTGTAATGTGCTGTGCCTGTTTCGGGGCAAGTTTGCGCGTGACCTCGACAGCGAACGGCCGAGTGTAGTTACACGTTTTCCCTCTAGCCCGACACCTGGCGCATGCTGCTCATTGCTCAAATCAGCTTGATGCATGAGGCCAGTCGGTTCAGGATGGGAGTAATATACCCGGGCGGCCGTCACATTTGATCTTCCTTGAACGACATGCTTGACAAGCGTTTGAGACTTTCAATCGCTGTCTGCGTAATATACGTGCCCCGCATTCTTCTGACTGCATCATGCCGAAGATGCGAACTTCAAAATTTGCGATCCTGTCATTATCTTGAGCCCTATCTTAAGTGCCTACTCAAGGCAAGGATGTGGTAAGAAAAGTACTTCAGAGGATAGTTCCAAGCGGAGAAGATGGGGGTCATCAAAGAGATAAACAGTCCAATCAGTTGACAGTCCGCGATATCGAGCCCCATAGCGGGAAGAATGTCCATTGGACACATCGATCCACAACATCTGACACAATCCAATAGAAAACCGGTCCGCACAGATCTACCCTGCATCCTAACACCAATAGAAATGCAATCCGCTTTTCATACCTCAGATGGCATCTACAAAGTATACTCTCAAGGTGCTATATAGATCGCAATAGCCCCTCACGAGAAGCTTCGTTCGGAAAATGTGTCACTGGGACTACTCATTTCGATCACCATGTCTAGCGAGATCAAAATCACCGCTGACCCCGGCAAGGTTGAGAAAACACCTGCCTATGACGGCCAGGGCACTGATGGTGATCCATTTGTGGTAGAATTTCAAAAGGACGATCCTGGTAACCCGATGAACTGGGGTTCATTTCGCAAATGGTTCATTACACTTATTGCAACCATGTCGGTTTTCGCCGTCACCTTGACCTCCTCTGCATACTCTGTCTCCGCCAACGAAGTCTTTCAAGACTTTGACATTAGCTCTGAGGTTTTTACTCTCGGTCTTTCCCTCTTCGTTTTAGGATTTGCAATTGGTCCAGCTCTCTGGGGTCCCCTGTAAATATCTACATCGATGGGTACTATTGATACCGTTCTCGTTCCCTTGCTAACTGGCTCTAGATCCGAGCTATACGGAAGACAAAAGCTGTGGGTGATCACTCACGTCGCCATGGTAGCCTTTCTCGGGGGATCCAGTGGGAGTCAAAATATTTCCACGCTCCTAATACTACGATTCTTCGCCGGCACATTCGGTGCATCTCCTCTCGTGAATTCCGGAGGCACGATTGCCGATCTCTTTCTACCAGCCCAGCGTGGTCTCGCTCTGACGGTCTACTGCGTCGCACCATTCCTTGGTCCCGTTCTTGGCCCGGTAATGGGTGGCTTCATCTCCGAAAGCGTTGGGTGGAGGTGGGTTCAGGGCGTGTGTACCATATTCATCGGGGTCATTGGTATCCTGGGTGTCATCTTCATTCCCGAGACGTACGGCCCGGTTCTTTTACAGAAACGGGCGCGTCATTTGACCAAGACGAATGGGAAGATTTATATCAGTGTTCTAGAAAAAAGCCAAGGAAGGAAGAAGCCGTCTGAAGTCTTCAAGCGAGCCTTGTTCCGACCTTGGATTTTTCTTTTCCTTGAACCAATTGTCTTGATTGCATCCGTCTATATGGCTATCATTTACGGTACGGTCTACATGTTCATGGGTGCTATGCCGATCGTGTATGATGAAGACCGCGGCTGGAGCGAGGGAATCGGGGGCCTTTCATTTCTCGGCATTGCCGTGGGAATCGTTTTCGGTCTGATCTATGCAATCTGGGACAATAACACACGGTATATGAAATTGGTTTTATCGAAATCCACGACAGCCGAATCTCGCCTACCACCTGCGATTGTCGGTGCGGTCGCTCTGCCCATCGGCATGTTCGCCTTTGCTTGGACTAACTACCCAAGTATCCACTGGTCCGTCAGTATCATTTTGTCTGCCCCGTTCGGATTTGGCTGCGTGCTTGTTCTGCTGCCGATCATGAACTACCTGATTGACTCCTACACAATCTATGCTGCCTCTGTTTTGGCAGCCGCCGCCATCTTCCGCTCTATCATCGGTGCCGTGTTTCCTCTCTTCACAACGCAGATGTATCATAACTTGGGAATTCACTGGGCGTCCAGTATTCCGGCTTTCATGACACTAGTGTGCATGCCGTTTCCACTGATCATGTATCGCTATGGTATGCAAGTGCGCATGAAGTGTAAGTATTCGTTCGAGGCGATGGAAACTATGAAGAAGATGCAGATGCAGCAGACGCAAGCCAATCAACCGGAGGAGGATGCTGCCTCAGAATAAGTGTAATGATACTGGACGGTGGTTTTTGCTTTCTTCATAAGATCGAGGTATTCTGCGTCTACCCGGCGCAGTAGGGGAACCAGGCACAGGGCAAGGAAAACTTCTGCAATTCAAATGAGCAGTTCCTCGATTTTCAGGAGTATCTATGAGATGTCATCAGTGAACTTCGCCAAGCTCCCCTTAACCAGGACTTACGTTTTCAATATATCGGACCCCTATAATAATACCATCTTCATCTTTGATATCAACACCCTGCAGGTTGAAAATATTATCACCACCACTATCAAGGCAGCACAAGCAGATAAGGACCAAATTAGTATATCGATCTCCCACCAAAGTAGGCAATCGTGCTTTCGCCAACGCAGTAAGCCGTCTCTTAATAGCGAATCCCCCTCTCTTGGCATCCTTATCAAGTATAGCCGAACCTATATCCAGCTCCGACCAAGGCGTTATGGAACCACCCTCCAGACAAACAAAAGAGCGCCAAAGTGCGATTTCAAGTAAACATACGCCGAGACTATAAATGTCATGTTGCATCGTGAATGCCTCTTCAGACCACAATCCCTGTCGAACGGGATGACGATAGAAATTCCTTTCCCATTTCAAATCACCCAAGAAACTAGTTTGAGTTCCTGCGCGTCGGATTTGTTCGAATCCAATCAGAAATGATGGGCCCATATCCTGTTTATCCTGAGAGAAGATGATGATGGTCTCGGGTCGGATACCTTTGTGTACGAATCCGCTTGTGTGTACGAACATCACTGATCGAGCGAGCTGCTTGGCAAGTTGGATGCGATTGCTTAATGAACACTCTGGCTTCTCTATCAGAAGGGTTCGTAGTGTCTTTGGTGAATCCAGACCCTTGGGTATTTCGAAAATGAACTGGAACTGTGTATCTTGGTCTGCGGGTCTCTCTAGAACGCCTTCACACCTTAGAAGACCAAATGACATCGGGTCGACATTGAGTAAGAGTCGTGCCAAATCTCGGACATGGACCTTCCGTGTCGAAGAACTTGTCCCCACAAAATTTGTGTTGTCCAACAGAATCCGTCGACCGTTGGTTTTGTACCACGATAGATAAGTATTTGTCCCGGGAATTCTCTCGGCGTTTTCTTCTATCATTTCGGGATAGACAAAGACAGACCCGGATTGTTCACTTTGATGTGACGAGGACTGCTTTATGGCATGTCTGATTTCTGATAGTCTCGAAGCGGAGGAATCTTGGCTGTCTGCATTTGTCTGGCTCTCTAGTTCGCGATCCACCTTGGTTTCGGCGATCCGAGTGATAAGGTACCATGAGGGATCAAAGCGTCGTTGCCAATCTTCTAGATCGTTCACGACCTCCTGCAGGTGTCTTTTCAGGTATACGACCTTCGCCCTTTTGGTAAACGTTGTCGCTGCGATACTGCGGGGGTAGATGGTCGTGAACTCAGTGGCAGCGGCCGATATCTTGATCCGTAGTCGCTGAACTGCATCAGCGTAATGGACCTGCAAAGTGGGTGCTAGCGAGCCCGAATCCCACAAGCGTTTCAATGAGTCGAGTTGGACTTCTGTCTTGATCCAAATACCCTCGACATTTAACGCGATATCCTCCAGATCACGTTCTAATCGGCGCTGCTCGCGACAAAAAGATACAAGCTCGTGACCGTACCTAGAAAGAAGCTTGTTTAGTAGATATTTACTTGGAGGAAATAGGGTTCCCAACTTAAGGCAAATATCGAGCGTTCCGACAACTCCTAATATTAATGATGCTGGATCCATCGTATTATGCCAATAGTAAATGAACACTAAAGGATAGATTTCAGGGTCGAAGGATATGGGGGCTGAGAGCGTGCGGGGATTTGATCGACATGTGTCTTTGCCTGTTTAACAGACCAGGTACAGCCTAGCGGATCAACTGTAATCCCGACAACGAAGCTCAGCCTCATCCTCGTCTCATGAGCCATGAATATGACATGAAAGGAGATTCTTTGTTGGAAACTTGGTACAGTACCGTGTCTGCTCGAAGGTGGTCTGTGAGAGCAACAGTAGTGCACTTCCCGCAGGTTGTATTTTCCCAGACACAGACTACCGAGAAGATTCGGCAGCCATGAAGAGCCAAGGGCTCGCAGAGCAATATAAGCTCGACATGACAGTTCTTGATCAAGAACGCAGTCGTGAGGTTCACTATCGGCCTGATCCCCATCAGCCGGGTAGGCCGTTAAGGGAGATCACCTTGTGGAATCGAACGCTCAGGCTAGCACATAACGTATCTGTATACAAGTCGCCACAAGGTCAACTGCGAGTTGTGAAACAGGTCTCCAAGGTTTCAAATGAAGAACGCAGACTCAACGATTACGTCTCGGAGCTGGAAGTTCTGGGGCAAGTTTCAAATGTTATGAGGTATGACTTCACCGTGGAAAGTTCATTTGTCGCGATGTCATCCTGAAATTTGCTACCCCAGATTCCAAAACAAGCACTCCTTCGTTGATTTCCAGGGATGGTTCGAATCGGACGATCATGTTTGTTTCGTGATGGAATATTGTCGTCTTGGGGACATCTCGAAGTGCTTTCCTTATCCACTTCCCGAAGTCGAAACTCGGCGTGTATGCAAACAATTGCTTGAAGGGCTTAGTCTACTCCATGGGATGGGGATCGCTCACCGGGATATCAAACCACAGGTAGTTCAATGTCCTTCCATTGAAGCTTTTTGAATTTTGCTGATAGTTGATTGATATAAGAATATCCTTGTTTTTCAGAATGACCCGATATGGGTTAAAATCGCGGATTTTGGAATCAGCAAGCGGGCGATAGAGGATCAAACTGATCTGCGAACTCAAATTGGGACGCAAGGATATATGGCTCCAGAGATATTAGATCTCATTGAAGATTCAAAAGAAGATTCAAGCTACACCAGTGCTGTGGATCTCTGGTCTCTTGGTTGTTTGCTATACTACCTATTGACGAAGACAACGCCATTTTCCGTGTATGAGCTTCAGACTTATGCGAAAGGATATACTGAATTTCCGCATAATGCCTTGGTTGAGAGGGAAGTCAGCCCTTCCGGACAAAGTTTCATCAAGTCTTTGTTAACGCCTTCTCCCAAAGACCGCCCTAGGGCCTCAGTCAATCTAATAAGTGACTGGGTTGTTGAGCATGAAAAGACTGTCTTATATATACCTCATTCTACGGAATCCGCCCGAACCGAACAAGAGTCTCAGACATACATCGCATCAGAGGTTACCATTGACAATCCACCAACGCTTCCCCTCGAGCCAATCCCGCCAGTGGAGCCAGAGATGGTATGTAATTACAAATCCCCAATTTGGTAGAAGCCCCACTGATGCTATTCAATACAGAGCTTCTTTTCCTATGAGCTCTGGCGTGTAACCAAATCTACAAAGGATAAGACGACCTATGCGGAGCAACTGCTACCCATCCTCGACCAAAATGCGAACCCGAACATAATGCGTGAAGGATATACTGCTCTTCATTTCGCGGCACGGCATGGGAGTGCAGAGTGGGTCCGGATAATTCTTGAATACCAAGCAGACGTGACAAGAAGCACAATACCACAGTGCGAGACTGCACTACACCTGGCAACCTGGCAAAGAGACCCTGAGATATTCTTGAAGAAGCTTCGGTCATTAAACAAACACGGGATAGACGTGAACGCCCAAAACATCGATAATGACACTGTTTTGCATCTGGCAATTACAAGTTTTGAGTCAGTGAAGGCTATCGAGGCATTACTTGCTGCTGGAGCATCTACGGAAATAAAAGGAAGGAAGGGACATACACCGCTCTTGTATGCAATGTACTTGCAGCGAGAAGAAAAGGCAGTTGCCCTGTTAGATGGAGGTGCCAGCGCGAACTGCCAAGATAACGATGGACGTACACCACTACATCTTGCCATCGCTTCAAACAGGATGGGGATAGGATTGATTCGACGACTCATTAATGATGGGGCCGATATCAATAAAGCTGACCGAAACGGGCATACACCTCTTTTTGATGCACTCAAGCTTAGGAGGCGCGATGTCATTAATATTCTCCTTGACTGCGACGTGAACTGCGAGCTTGGGGACTCTGGACTTCAGAGATATCTAGCCCAGGTGCAGATGTGGAGGAAAGGTACCCAATGGTTGTCATCACTATTTACTTGAACTCCCTTTGCCTATTGTTGTTGATATGGCATGCCTTTACTTTCCATAGAAGCCCAGTTTCATTTTTTTATCTTCGCTCTGCTCTGTCGAGTTACTTGTAAAATACTTACAAGTGAGACGAGGCTCCATAGAATGACGACTTTTATTAATCGGTGCATGATTTCGGAGTATCAATAAATATGAGAAAGAATAAAGCAAAAAAATATGAGAGAAATTACTCAAGAAGAATCTCCCGCTATCCATATCAATCAGATTCTCCCCCACGGGATGCGCCTGCGGACAGGGCTTCCGTATCATCCAGAGTGATGGCGGCAAACCTGTACCGAGAATACTCTAAAGGTGGAAGACTCACATCTTTGAACAGGATATAATGCTTGAACAGATATGGCAGTTGCACGTTAATGCGATATAGAATGAGGTTCCTCGTGGGAGTGTCGAAGATGCGGCCAATGTCCTCCAGAGAAACTCTCTTAGTCTCTCTCATGATAAGCCATACTAGCAAAAAGGAAACAAAGAGTGGGATCCTATTGTTGGTACCGAATCTGTAAGTACAAAGCGATCGACGTTTAAAGGTCTCAAACCCAGGGGAAACACTCACGAAAGACCACGTTGGGAAGGGAATAACTTGGTTCGTCTGAGGTAGAAATTACCAAATGCAACCATCACAAGGCTTCCATGATTAACTGACATGGCGATTGCCATGCCAATATCTATAACATCAATGTCAGTATGCGCTCTAAGTACCAACTGGCTGAGGGCCATACCATTGTGTTGCGTTGGGAAAACCTCGGCTGTGTAAACTGTGTGAAACATGTCTGTGGTTTGATAGAAGATAATGTAAAAGCACAGAGCTACAACCGAGAATATTTTGGTGTTTGCTGCTACCAGATCGATCCCAGGAATTTGAATGAGTAGAAACATGACTAGGGTCAAGCCCATCAAAAATGGGCGGCGTCCAATTTTGTCGAGCCACCCAGCAAAAATGATCATTGACATTATGGTGACGTTTGAGGCAAGGCATTTAGTAAATAGAACGAAGAATGCTGCGATGGAAGGATCATGGAAACGCTGGTCTGCTTTATCCATCACATAACCATAAAGATTAGCCTGCGCAACTTGTATAGCCGATAAATTTCGAGTAAGTATTATCGCAGCTGTTGCTACGATAGCCCTCCTCAACTGGGCATTGGCAAACAACATTGTAAGCTGAGAAGTAAATGATGGGTATTGAGCGCCATCTCCATCTCTGTGTATGCCATGCATGTCGGCAAGATAAACTTGCCAGAGATCGCGGGCGGCTATAAATTTGGCTTTTCGGAAGAAGCACAAGGACTGGAAGGCCTCCTGCATTCTTCCGTTGGATACACACCAATATGGTGACTCGGGTACTCTGTTGGCGAAGATCACAACTATGAGTATGATTGCAGAGGGCACAATCATTAAGATCCCAAAGTCAATGTCAAGGTTGATGCGGAAAGGGAAACCCTTGACGAACCAAAGCTTTCCAAAGGAGACGAGACCTTCGGAAAACATCACAAAACTTTTCCACTTGTTAGTACTTTCTCACGATGGCCTCAGGATGCCTGGTAAAATTCTAGGGAAGTGAACGCACATATTCCAGATAGCGATCGTGAGACCGCGAGAGGACGCGACGCCTGTCTCGGCAACGTAAAGTGGAACCGTGCATCCTAAGATGCCCATCGAAGTCCCCGCTAACAAGTTCACCAAAAGTGACATTTCGAAATTAAATTGCAATCGCAATAACATCTTCCCGCAAGACGCGACGAGAGCCAAAAAAGCTGCAACACATATAGCTTTACGACGACCCAAAAGACGATTCAAAGGCACCGTAAACATGCATCCAAAGAGCGCACTTCCTATCCAAGGAGCACTACCTCATGCATTAGATGATGTAATGGACGCTACGTAGTTCCACCTACCAGTTCAACCAAATAGAGGAGTGGCTGTATGTTTCTTCGAAAAATTCCACATCGAAGTGCAGTAAACACCCACTATTCAGGCAAGTTAGCCAAAAAAAAACTCACGATAGCAACACACCGAGAGAAAACAGACTATAGGATTGTTCCCACACTAATCACGTAGGAGCTCGTGTTTGTCACCATTTTCATGGGAATAGCAGACACTTCCTTTGTCGACTGGGACAGTATCATATGTTCTTCCTGGGTCAAGCTCCCAATCACCGTTGGATCTTCAGGATCATGATGTAGAAGAGCTCCATTCTTTATCAAATCTCGGATGTCGTCCAGATGATATTTAGTAACGAATTCGTCGACATCGAGGAGGATTTGGTCCTTGTCTAACTCTAGTCCTTGGCTAGATCTTCCATACTCACTGTCAGCTTAGGCGTATGATTTGTTTCAAGCCGCAGTGCATACCTGGCTGAATGTATGCTTTCTTCATGGATGGTATCTATTCGTCCGTTAAGTTCGACCGCTGACGGAGCTCGACGAAGGTAGCTTTGGTAGCCAGTTGGGCTAGGTAATGGAAACATGGCTGAATTGCGTTCGAACAAGCCCTCAACTCGCTAGTCCGCTCCTTGGATTTTGAATCGGGAGAGATGGAGAAAGCATAAAACGGGGAACATGAAAACATGGGGTATTTAGGTAGTCACATTCGCTGTGCTCGGATTCAGCCACGCTTCGCCCCATTTGCAGATCACCTTACGCCCGGGCAAAGCCTTTCTATTTTAGGCCCCATGTGCCAAGACGCCATGTACATATATCTCATAATTTTCTGAGTTAGGTTGACTGACCAATAACTTGGACTACATACTCACGGGATTCGGTCATATATGACTAGAGGATTATAATCTTGCGACCGTCATCTATTCCAAGGTTCTACTCAATATCCTCAAAGCCGCTATCCAATGGATCTTGATTCACCCATGCGAGTATCAATGCTCCAAACAACTCCGGATTCTGGACATGCCAAGCATGCCTGATGCTGCGATTGAGCACAGCGCGACTACCATTATCGCGTCCCCTGACGACTGCCTGAAACAGTGTTCTTGAGCATTCCTGACGGTCTTTTGCCAGAATTGTATTCTCGGACGCGCTCGCGATTGCCAGCAAGCGAACATGTATGTCCCCGATTTCCCGCGGTTTAAATATTGTCCTCGTCACCCCTTGGATGAATTCATAAGATGTCCGGCCCTCTTGTATATCTCTGATTTCCGCCATCGGATTCGTCAACCCCGTAGTCAAATGATGAAGGCAGAAAAAGGCAGGAGTGATAAGCGCAAGTGCCATCGGAGGCGGTTTAAAATAATTATATCCCGACGCGATGACTGATAGGATCTGTTCGGGTTTCCCATGCTCGGCAAGGTAAGCTGCGACGTGGGCCCCTAGACTGAAGCCCACGATATGTGCGCAACCATTTTTGGCTTGCTTATCGACTAGTTCTAGAATCAAGGTCGCGGCGTAATCCACCCTAAAGGGCTGGATTGCTAGTGATCTTGCATGTGTGGGAAGATCAGGGACAAGGACGTGGAAGTCTGCTTTGGTGAGTGAGGGTACGACCTGATCCCATTCTTCATTGCTGCCAAACGCGCCATGGATAAGCAGGATTGTTGCACTTCCTGTCGGGTTGGAGGATTGGAAGAACAGTTCTGGGTTCTTGGCTAAATCGGCGGCCGTAGATAAAGACATACCGCCAATGGACTTTGATATAGTACCAGCACGTACGTAACTCTTCTTTCATTTGCGGTAGCCTAGTGGTGGGTGATTTAACACGCTAGTCAGATGACCCGGTCCATGGATGCTAGGCTGGACGAGGACTAGTTTGCGCTACATGCATTTTAGCAGACCTCGGAGCCAACTACAACTTTTCTCTATGAAGATTTTATCTTCTACATCCACAACTAAGATATTTGAGAATGGAAGAAAGTGTTTCTAAGGTTTTTTTTTTTTTTTTTTCAAAATATCTATTGCGTCTCTTTTGGGGTGTGTTTTACTGAACAATATGATCATTAATGTTTGGTGATAACGGGGAAATCCTACTCACATTTATTGGGTTGACTTCGTATGCCTCTTAGCTGTTCCCAAAGCTGCAAGGCATGCTCTGCCTTTTCCAATGGTAAAGCATAAGGACACCGTTCAGCGGTGACAAGGATGGCGTGAAGAATTCGTGCGTCTAAAATTTCTATATTCCAATGCAATGTTAAAAAATTCCTAGATGGATGCTATAGCTGTACAAGACAAGATCAAAAGAAATGCGCAATCTCAGAGCGTAACAATATAAAATGCTGTGTCACCAAATATGGTGGTCTATTCGTCAATTTCAGACTCAACTTCGTCGTTCTCAAGACGTTTTCTCCGCTCCTCACTGAGTTCGCGATAGGTACTCCAACTCAAGAGGAAAAATGCGAATATGATGAGAATGCCACCAATGATGGCTGCAAAAGAGAGAGGTTGCCCGGTGCGGAACCAGTCGACGATAGCGACGAGGAAGATTGTCAGAAGCGCAGCAACCGAGGAGAGGACGGGAGATGTGAGAGAAATGAGGACAAGGAAAGATCCAGAGAATGCTGAACCAATGTAAGTATCATATGGTATGCGTATCGCTGGGGGATGAACTTACTGGCATTGGCACAGATAGAGACGAGGAGCATACGGCCTGCCTCGCCGGTTGGGAACCGGAATGTCTCCCAACCCAAATAGTGAAGGATTGGCAGTGGAATCCACAAGACGGAAAGAGTGAATGCACCAATCAGACTGCCAAAGGTATTGGCGAAAATGGTGCCACGGCCCGGGCTAGTGCCTTCTGGAGGACAGGCAAACCGTTTATACAAGACCTCATAGAGGCCATAGAGAACACTACCGACGCCAATAACGACGTTACCTAGCAGTCGACTTTGCGCTTCACCGTCTTCTTTGGTTGCTCCGCCCTTGGAGACTTTCTTGTCTGGTCGGTCGCCATATGCCACGACAAGCACGCCGATGATGGCAACGCCCACTGCAAGGACCTTGTCTAACCGCAGCTTCTCTTTAAGAAGAGGAATCGAGAAGGCGTATGCAAAGAAAGCCGAGCAGTTATAAATTGCGGTCAAATCACTGGCTGTGGTCAAGTTGACGGCGACGTACCAAGAGCCGCCGGCGATAGTGAGAGCACTGGTGACGAAAGCAGTTGTCTTCAGCATATATGGGATCGGGGAACGGCTGGAGTGACGAGACGAGAGGTGGACTTCTTGGGTCTCTACCATTTGGGCAGTGCTTCGGATAAGGGAGACATGGCGGCGCCAGAATGCTTCCCATGATAGCTTTCGTTTTTGGATTCGGAGAATAAGGAGCTGGAACGGCCAGAGCAAGATCCAGGAGCCGTGGGTAATATAACTGCGTGTGGGAAACGAAGATGGTAAGCTATTATAAGTCCGGGAAGACAGATATGGAAGAACTGTATGTGTGGAAGGAGGTCGATCTGTCCGTAGTCGCTTCAAACTTACAGCATGCAATACGGTTTATCCCAATGTAACTCATGCTGAATATACACGGCAGTTTCGGTTTGGACCACAAAACTAGCCAAGCTCAGCAGCAAAAAGCCTAGAGCGATCATATACTTTTTGCGGGTGGCCTGAGCGGCATCGTGTTCCGAGTTTTTACTCCGAATGGTGGGCCGACGGGTGTGGTGCAACATAGGCCGGCCTTCTACATCGCCGTTGTCGAAGCTGGATCGTGAGGGACGGCGTTCATCGTCCTTGAGTAACGGTTGTTCCGAACGGCCATCCGTTGGTCGGTGCATTGGGGGGCGATTCATGTCGTCTGAATCTTGGGAATCACGGTCCGGAATTGGGATTGGGATTACCCGAGACTCTCCGAGTTCGATGTTATCCGAAGCCACAATTGCGTTGGCCTGTGTTCTGGCTGGGGGTTATCCCAATACTGAGTGAGTAACTGAGTAATCAACACAAGTTCACTGGGTCCACCTGTCACCCTTGTGGCGCAAAGATAACAGATAAAGATTTAGTAGAGATGTTCAACCCATTCAAAGAGAGCTGACTATTGCTGAACGGGACTTGCAAAGTCAGACAGGTTTGCTGCTTGTGAAATCGATCGATCACAGGCCGGGGCTGAGGCTGCATGCGATCGAGGAATTGTTGGGATGCAGCTGTACGTTGTAGCCACGTAGATGGAGTACAGGGGTTGCGACCACGTTGAGGGGTGACCGGATGAAATGGGTTCGTAGAGTTTCGAAGGTTAATTTAGACTTGTCCAACACCTCCAGACGAGACAAAAATGGGGAACTTTCACGAATTATAAACTAGGGAAACACGATGCCCCGTGGAATTGGACGCCTTCGTCATCGTGGCTCTAGACCGCTTTGGGAAATAAGTGGGTCATGTGACATTGGTCCTGAACGCAGACACTAGTCCATATAGGGGCTAGCGCTGTTCATGAGTCTCAGGCGTCCATTGCGAGTGACCAAAATAGCACCGCCTGACTAGCATATACTTGGCATTCTGGGAATATGGGCGTGTATTCTGGCTTAATCCAAGCACAGGCCCCATTTTATGAAATTCATCGAAATATATATTCACCTGACTCAACTTATACCTCACTGCCCTATTTACCCAGGACAGGGAGCGAAGAAGCAAACAAGAGAACGATACATAGTGTATGAAAGCTCATTTGCATGAATTTGAATACCTAGTGAACTTTGGACTTACGTTCTATTCAGCTAAGCCCTCAATCTAAATTCCTTTACGAATTCATAATATGCACTGCGTACCACTTTTAAGCCTTGGGCTTAAATAGGGCTTCTTGAGTGTTGTAAGTGTACTTCAGGTCCAAATGCCAGTATGGTGGAGAGTATGGCTTCGCAACGAGCCAAGCCTTATCCAAAGCATCAACAACCTCCTGCGGGAGAGGCCCCTTCTGAACATCCGCAAGGTTGGTCTCCAACTGAGAAAAGCTGCTCACACCGATGAGAATGCCGTCGCGGCCACCGTTGCCGATTTTCAGAGCCGAGTGGTGGTGCACCCACCGAAGGGCAGTCTCAATCAGTGTCAATCCGTGCTTCTCAACCACGGGCTCGATGATGCTTAGAGCCTCGAAGTTCGAATCCTTAAAATAACGTTTGCGGTAGTTGGCTCCCGTGGCGGTGTTTTCTCCGAAGCGTCCTTCTGCGGGGACATCGGTGGTCTTGTACTTTCCAGAGAGCAGGCCGCCAGCCAGTGGGTTATAGATAACAATATCGAGGCCGTAGCGACGGCAAGCATGGACCAATTCGACCTCGATGTTGCGAGCTAGGGAAAAAGTGTTAGTATACCTCGATCTTTTCGAATGACGCGATCATGACATACTAATGGCATTATACATGGCCTGGAAAATGGTCGGGCGAACCCAGCCTCTCTCGGCACAGGTAGTAACAATCTCAGCTACCTCAAAGGCTGTGAAGTTGCTCAGGCCCAAGTTAACAAACTTGCCCTCCTTGTGAAGCTTGTTGACCTCCTCCAAAGTCTCCGTGAAAGGAACCGATCGATCCGGCGCATGCAGGTAAAAGATGTCAACCTGGTCGGTGTTCAACTCCTTCAGTGATTTCTCGAAGTTCTCACGCAGGACGGCAGGCTTGTGGAAGCCGGGAGAAGTGGGATACCATTTCGTAGCAATGGTCAGGCCACGCTCTTTCCAGCCAGCCTGAGCCGTGAAAGCTTCCTGTTCTCCGCCGACATAGATACGGGCAGTGTCGATCTCAGTGAATCCTTGTTGCTGGAAGTAGTCCAAGGACTTCTTGTATTCGTCCAAAGAGGTGATACGAGCACCTTTATCCGGGCTGGGACCAAAGGTCATCAGCCCAAGGATCACTCGAGGCAATGGGTTCTGCGCGACGAGAGGCATGGTGGCTTGGCAGTGGTACTTGGTTGTTTTCGGTGAGTTGGAGAAAGGTGACTCGGAGCGGGGGAGGGGTTGCGGAGTGAGCCGATTGTCGATAACGGTGGGACCCATTGCGCAATGCTTCTCACTTCGGAACCTCCCGCAGCTTCGACGTGCATTCTTTTTATTGACGGGCTGCGATGCTGTATTATCTGGAGAGACCTCCTCCAAATCGTCTTGTCAGCGAAGCCACAATGACCATGCCAACCAACGCCGAGCGCGCTATCCGGATCTTGGTCATCAACCCCAATACCTCCACCCATATGACAGATGGCCTCAAGCCGATATTAGAGCGCCTCAACTATTCCGATGTACAATTCAAATATTTCACGGCGCCGAATGAACCGGTTACGGTTGATGGACGCACCTACGAACCCATTTCCAGCATCAACTCCGGGGAAGAATCCGCCCAGTCGGCCCTCAATTGCTGGTCAGTCTTGGACCAGATCTCGCAATACGATGCGTTCCTCGTGGCATGTTATTCGGCCCACCCACTCGTGGGTGTATTGCGAAAGCATATCCGAGAGTTTGAGAAGACCCACCCCTCAAGTCGCAAGAAGTATGTGACCGGAATTTTCGAGGCGAGCGTCACTGCCTCGCTATCATTGATCAGCGCATTCGACTTTGTGACAATGGGAGAGCTGGATAAGAAAGAAGTTGAAGAATCATTTGGAATTGTGACTACTGGCAGTGCCTGGAAGGCGGAGCTTACCAAGGCGGTTATCCAGACGCTCGGCACCGGCCATGGCTCTTCTCGGTTCGCGGGTGTTGAGACCACTGGATTGACGGCTGGCCAGCTCCACACAACACCACCGGAAGCAGTGAAGCAGAGGATCATTGATGCTACTCAGAAGCTGCTTCGGGAGTCAGCAGTTCCTGTTGGTGCTATTTGTATGGGATGTGCAGGCATGGCAGGTATGGAAGAGGCCGTGCGAGAGGGATGCATACGTGTCTATGGCGATATCAAAGGCCACCAAGTCAGAATTGTCGATGGAGTGGTTGCAGGAGCGGGAACACTGGTGAACTCGTGCAAAGCAGGATTTTGATACTCTACAGAGACGAAGTGATCTCTCAAAGCACAGCGAGTTTCAATATTTGATGTATAATGATTGCATTGTATAGCACTATTCACTACCATCCATTTTATCCAATCATTGAACAAAATTAATTACAACGAAAGTTATTTTAAGTTTATATTGACTTGTTAGGTGGTGATGTTGATGTCCAACTCGTTTGGTGCCTGAGGCTACAGCTTATGATCCCAGCCAAAAAGTTCCCCGCAACAACGCGCTACGCGTGAACCATCTTTCTCCCGACGGCGCCATTGGACCACGATGCCTAGGTGAGAACTTAAAAGATGGCGTGAAGCTCCCGCAGAGCGCTTGAACTGACCTGACTGTGTGAATTAGGGAAATCATCACGATCCAAGCCGGCCAGTGCGGCAACAACGGTACGTGCCTCTCCGCAACCCTCGACCGATTCCTAGCGCTGCGGCGCCTTTATAGCTCAAATAGCACGAAGATGAACGAATAAGGCGACTGCTTTTTGATCACGCTAGCTGACCATATCTTAAGTCGGTAGCCAATTCTGGCAGCAACTGTGCCTGGAGCACGGAATCAGCCAGGATGGTAACTTGGAGGAGTTTGCGACTGAAGGCGGAGACCGCAAGGACGTGTTCTTCTACCAGGTGCGTTTTTGAGACTTGAAATGTCATCTATTTTCATTGCGCTGCTTTGTTCGATCATTCAGGCTAACCTGATCTCCACAGAGTGACGACACCAGATACATTCCCCGCGCGATCCTCCTCGACTTAGAGCCTCGGGTATGATTCTTGCCTCATATTGACATGGAATGAAATGCGTGTCGACTATAAGCAATTGAACTATGGCTGATACGCCAATAGGTTCTCCACAGCATCCAATCGGGCCCCTACAAAAACATCTACAACCCCGAGAATTTCTTTATGGGAGAAAATGGAGTTGGAGCTGGTAATAACTGGGGTGCTGGTTACGCCGCAGGCGAGGGTGTGCAGGAGGAGATCTTTGACATGATTGATCGAGAGGCAGATGGAAGTGACTCCCTAGAGGTTCGTCTGATGATAATACTCCATATGCAAATCTATTAAGCTGACTCGTCATCGCCAGGGCTTCATGATGTTGCATTCGATTGCAGGAGGTACAGGTTCCGGTCTAGGAAGTTTTCTCCTGGAGCGCATGAATGATCGCTTCCCTAAAAAGCTGATTCAGACATACTCCGTCTTCTCGGATTCCAATGATGTGGTTGTCAACCCTTACAACAGTCTGCTTACTCTGCGCCGATTGACCCAAGATGCTGACTCTGTGGTATGTATACCTGCTGGAATGCATCTGCTCAAATGATTAAATCGCTGGCAGGTTGTCCTGGATAATCTCGCATTGGCGAGCATTGTTGCCGATCGGCTGCATGTGCAAAAACCCAATTTCGATCAGACTAACCAGCTTGTAAGTTGATAATTGATAACCAAGATCAACATGAATGTTGAGCTGACGTTCGAAGGTGTCAACGGTCATGTCGGCATCTACCACCCCCCTACGATACCCAGGCTACATGCACAATGACCTCGCAGGAATCATCGCCTCGCTAATCCCGACACCGCGCACCCATTTCCTGGTCACCTCATACACACCATTCACAGGTGACAATATTGAGCAGGGCAAGACTGTCCGTAAGACCACCGTTCTAGATGTGATGCGCCGTTTGCTCCAACCGAAAAACCGCATGGTCTCCATCAACCCAAGCAAGACCAGCTGCTACATGAGCATTCTCAACATCATCCAGGGCGAGGCCGATCCCACAGACGTGCACAAGTCCCTCCTGCGTATTCGTGAACGTCGCCTCGCATCATTTATTCCCTGGGGTCCCGCTAGTATCCAGGTCGCGCTCACCAAGAAATCGCCATACTTGCAACAGACAAACCGAGTCAGCGGTCTGATGTTAGCCAACCACACCTCCGTGGCAACACTCTTCAAGCGAATCATTCAGCAATACGACCCTCTGCGCAAACGCAATGCGTTCATTCAACAATACGAGAAATCTGCGCCCTTCGCCGACGGACTGGGCGAGTTTGACGAAGCCCGAGCGGTGGTAATGGATCTCATCCACGAGTACGAGGCCGCCGAGCGCGAGGACTATCTAGACCCGGTTGCCGGCAAAGAGACTCACTCCGGAGCATGAAAACCGGGGTAGAACATTTCCATTTACTTCACGATTCATTGCTTTGGCAGGGGCAGGGGTTTCGGGCGCATATTCGGGCGCGAGGCGGGCGTTTCTTCTCTTTCTTGTCTCTTATTTGTTCCTTTTTCCGTCCTAGTCCATACACCGATACTTTCATGAAAGCCTACACCTCGGTCATGCCAACACATTTGAAATACGCCCTAGACACGTAGACGAAACCGGTGTGGATTCCGGATGATCCGCACAGTTGCAACGGGCCGGATACTGCAGTGGTGGAGATATGCAATCTGCAAGCCAATCCCAAAAAAGAGAAAGAGTGTTTGAGTTGGTTGGGTCGTGGATGGTTTACGTGGGCAATTGGTGGAGAAGGGAGAAGTATACGAGACGTACTCCGTAGTAGTGTGGGTTGGGTACGAGTCAAGAAAATGGAAAGAAATCAAATTAAATTGAAAAGAAAAACAAAAAAAGTCAATGCTGTTAGGGGGAAATGGAGAATCGATTGACCATATCGATTTCACATTTCAAGTACGTGGTCGTCTCTAGTTCCATGTACTACAGTAGCTCCCCGCAGATCATCGTGCCTCATTTAGAAGCGCATTGACCAAGGAGACTGATCCAATACCGCCATGGACACCTCATGGCGGGCCATAGCTCTTGCATGTCTCCAAGAGGCCTGTGGGCCGAGTTGCATCACTTCCCGTCGGGCTCCAAGGCCATGATTTAACCACTACAAGGTTTTCTAACGAACTCCATTCCTTTTGCCACTCATTACTGGGCCCGTGGGTGGCGCGGTGTGCCCGTGGTGGAACTAAAAACCTTGGGGGCATTTCCTCGGGTAACAGGGTAGAAATTGGCAGTTGGATAAGAAAACGGGTATTCTACCCAGTCGATCGCGATTAATAATTGCCGAACTTTCCAAAGTTCGCATTCCTGGTTCTCGGGTTTCCCTGAGTTTCGAATCGAGTTTCCCAACGATCTTGGATAATTCCACGTGATGGTGAATCGTGACTCAAGTCAGGTGAATACCGCTAATGAGCTAGTCCTTACGTAGGACTTATACGGAGTACACCTGGGCAGTGGCCTGATTCTTGGAATTACTGACTAGCCTTGAACTGGTTTAGCTGCTTGAGTTGGCGATTTGCATGTACTGAATTGGGTCTACCTACATCTCCTGGTTCACAAGGGTCATGCTGGATGACGGAGGAGACGGAGTACTTGGATATGTATTAGCCGCTCCCGATTCGCACGGACGCATTCCGATCATTGGACCTCAGCCTTGAAGGGCAACTATTCGGGTCGCGTGCGGACTAAAAGGCGCAGGAAGCGCAAAAAGGGGTGCAATGGAGATAGCCCATGCCTAAGGGGATACTGTTACCTACCTAAGTTAGGGGGGTGGACACCACGCCACGCCGAGATTCGGTGCCGGTAAAAGGGGGTTAGAGTGATTAATAAACGGGGGGTTAAAGTAATATTAGTTCCATACTACATAAAGGGAATGGAGCCTATCGAACCTTCTCGGGACCCGCTCGCCTCCAGACTGATTCCGTCACTCTCCACGCCTCAAACTGACTCAGCCATAAAGAACTGACTTTCTCTCTTCTTCTCCCGTCCGTTCCGAATATATAATACGTGGCCGCCCAGGTATTCTTCTTCCCCCTTTCCTGTATCACTTTCCTCTCCCCGTGGAACACTACATCCCCGTCTCCAACGCCGTCCTCTCCTCATCTCCAACTTACACATTCCCCCAGTCTCCCCCAACTTCGCCAGGGGATCATCTCGGAATCATCACCTCTCCATAATTCAACGTCCTCACTGCGTCAGCATTGTCTAGCAGCTCTCGCTCATAACCGCCCATCTCTCAACCCGACCCCAGCGCTTATCTCAAACCTAGTCAGCTGCAGTCACCTCAACCAAACCCACCCTTCCATCCTCGCGCCTCCGCCCCAACAAACCTTCTCCTCACCAACCAATCCACCACCACAATCATCCATAATGGCCCCCCGCAAGCCCAGGTGCAACTTCAAGGAGTGCAAGGAGGCTGCCCAGCGTATCGTGGGTGACTGTAGTTTTTGCCACGGACACTTCTGCTCAAAGCACCGCATGCTCGAGGCACATTCCTGCTCTGGGCTGGAGGACTGCAAGAAGGAGTCTCATGCGCGGAACGCCGACAAGCTGAATAGTGAGCGAACGGTTGTTGTCAAGGGTGTATGAGAGTGCAGCCTAGAGGATGATCCTATTTCTCTCACTCCTAATTTCTTTCCGGGATCTGATCCTAGATGTGCAAGCACAAGCGCCGTCTAGGAATCTGTTTCGATTCTTTTACAAGGAGAGGAGAAAGGGATACCGGTGCTGATCAATTCGCCGGTTGAATCTTTAGCACGGTGTTAATCTGTTTCCTTGTTATATTTCTTTCGACTCTGCACTCCGTTTTCTGTTCAGCTTCGCTTCTTACTGGGGGTGTTTGTAAATGACTTTGTTGTGGCTACGGCCGGACTGATTCTGCGGTTTTTCTTTCCTTTGTCTTTGTTTCTGGGGGTGGGCTTCATCTACATGGCGTTCTTTTCTGATCTATATCTCCCTTCTTACTGGGGATTTGCATTCGCCTGGCATGATGATTTTAATCTGCCTTGATTTTTCGGGGTCGCTACGTTGAGATCCTAAGGGACTCGCATGGGCATTAACTATCATCTGTTTTAGCCTTGGTTCTTTTTTGGATTTACATGAATATACTACATTTCAAATCTTCCAGTTTTGATTCGGTCTTATGATACATGTAGCGATATAACGTAGCAAACATCATTGTGAAACGATCTAGCCCGGTCCAATCTTCGGCCTGTTTGATAGTTAGCTTCGGCTCAATCTGACAAGTAGAAAGAAAGACATACATATCGTGATGCTCACTCAGTCGACTGAGATACTTATTGAGTTCCTCCACACGCTCTTTATGCGTCTTAACACCCTCCCGCTGGAGTCGCTCATGCATCTAAAATCCCATTAGCCTTTCCAGTCCACAGCAAATAGACAAAGAAAGAAGAGAAAGAAAGTACATACCCTCTTCTTCCGCATCTCCTCATGCTTCCTCTCCGTCTCCGTCTTGCCCACAGACCCGGACCTCGCATCACTCAAAGAATCCTTATCTTCGCTCTTGACTCGGTCCTCACTCAGATCTTCTTGCACACCAGACCCTGACTCCGCTTCCTCTGTAGGCTTCACATCATCCTTCTTCTTGCTCCCCTTCTTCTTCTTTTTCTTCTCCACCCGCCCATCACTCACTTTGCTCCCCTTCAACTTGAGCTTCCCGCCCCCTCCAGTGGCGTACTCGTCTGGCGCCATAGTGGGCCTGATGTGGAAAGAGGGATTCAAGATTGCGTGCGGAGTGGGTTTACCTCCCAAGGTTGGGTTGGGAAACCAGTTCTTCGGCGAGACTTTCAAGATAGAATTTTAATGTAGTACCTGGTGTCCGGGTACTTTGCCACCTCTTTATTATTTTTGGGTGGGCTTGGTTGTCCTTGTTTTCTTATTCCCTTGGTTTGGGTGTGCCACTGAAGCCACTGATGGGAGTGGTGCTTGCGATGGAGATGTGAAGTTGGGTTTGGGCGGTGGACCAATTAGATGCGTTCGGGTGGGGATGATTGTTGGTTTGCGATAAGGATTTGAGGGTTTCTTGGCTTTTGGCCGTCAAAGGTAAATGGGCTGTTGATCTTGATAGTGCTTTAAAATAGATATTTTGTTATTTTGTTGAACTGATTATTTGGTTTTTTTATTTCAAATCTTATCACGTGGTATTTGGTTATGCGGAAGGAGTAGCTGGTCGATGAAGAATCTTTACTGCACCTGGTGATCACTAATTTGCGCAGTACTGGTATCTATAATCAATGGATACATTGTAGAGGTCATTATTTTCTCATTATTTTCAAACTGTACAGGTTTTAACTCTGCATATAATTTTTAATCAAAAGGAATCGGGCGCAACCCGGACCCGCCCATCCGCTTGCGCATCTCCGCGCCAGCAGCGATTGTACTAGGGACCTTGATACCGCAGCAGTCACCGAACCAGTCTGCATGCTCCTGTCCAGGAGGGTGGTCATGCCCAGCATGGTCATGATCGTGATCATCAGCCCCATCCTGAGAAAGCTCACCCATACCTTCTGCAGCAGGTAGAAGGCTTCCAAACAGGAAATGCTGCATGATGGGCAGCTTCCCCAGGACCTCCTTGACAAACATTTTCTTCATACCACTCTCCACCTTGAACCAATTCTTCGCACCCGAGATATCATCCAGCATGGGACTGTGCCAGCGCAATCCCTTCACCGTCTTAACACTATCCACCCACCGCACCTGATCCAGATATAGATACTTGTCCCCCTCTTCGTCAAGTAATGCGTTATTGTGGATCCCCAGTGGTGTGATATAAGGGTGATCCACTAGCTGGCTGGCACCGAACAAGAACGGCAGGAAGTGGTAGTCATCCAGACCCCAGACACCATGTGACCCAGCTGGCTCCAGGTAGTATGTTGATTGAATATCCCGCATGAGATGCACATACTCGAGGTAGACCTTGAAGACCACGGCGGGGAAATCTGTTTTGGGTAGAAGACCGAGCTGGTAAAGGCTGAGCAGCCACATCATGAAATTCAGCTCATGGCCCGATCCGTAGTCAATCCGGTCTCGGGAGCCTAGTGAGTGGATCAGGTATGTGGATGCTTCGTCGATCGCGGCAGGGTCTGCCATCCCGAGGATATCGGTGTGCCATGTTGGGCTCTGAGTGGCGACGTCGTCGAAGAGGGTGCGGAATGCAGGATTGCCGAATCGCGATCCACCCTGGTCCAGAGCGGGATGTTTCTCTACAAGGGACCGGAGTTGTCCGACAACACTGAGGATCTTGGAGATGGCATCGGAATCGGGGTTGGTCTGTTCTGGGATTGGACGGCCTCTGACAGAGTCGGAAAGACCGAGGACAAACGCTAGGACCAGGTTATAGGTGGGGGAAGCAAGAAAGAGGTCATGGTCCTTTGGGGAAAGAATGCGGCGGACGGGTCGGCCGTATTGTTGGGCGGAGAGGTCTGGCGGCGAAGGCAAAGGAGGGGTGGTTGGGGTTGAATCACGAGATGAGGCGGTCCGGGATCGGCCGCTACCTGACCGCAACTCTGAAAGTTTCTTGGAGAGATCCACCTTGCCAGCTCTGGGTGGCAGTGTCTGCGCCATCATGTCTGAGGAGCTGAGGTGAGGGATGAAGAATAGTGAACTGAGGGACCCTGGGAAACGATAACACAATCCACAATTATCTAGCCGGGATCAGTGGCAGAATATCTATACCGCCTACTTGAAGTATACTAGAGATGACGCCATATCAAGTTAGCGTAGTGGAGCATGTGATCTTCCCCGGAAAACAGTGATCGACCGATCTTATTCTCATTTGCAGTCACGCTGGAAGAACACATGATGGGTGCCTCAATGGAGTAATAAGCTATCCACGTATTCCCACCCCAGGATATGTCAGCTGTGAAGCATTCCGGATCAAACCATCAACTATCCTCGACCTTATACGCAACACCCGTTTCACCTCATCACGGGGCCCCCGAAACCCCTCGACAGTGCCTGGCGCCTCTCTGGCTGCATACCACTTGCCTCTATAGCCATTCTGATTGGACAAACCTCCTAGTCAACGGTCACGGCGCGAGCACGCCATCATGAATACAACTGAGCCATCGGCGTCGTCTCCGACAGGTGCCCACACCAGCACAGCCAGAGATATAGACGCATCTTCATCCCGCTCACCCACTCATGTAAACTCGGATCTATCCTCATCGATAAGCAGTAGCCGATCCCGCTCAAGCGTTACGTCCCGAAAATATTCCGGCGCTCATCAGTCCCCGCAATCACAGAAGTGGCTCACTGAGAACACACCCATAAACGGGACTAGCTCATCGCGTGGCTATCAGGCCACCGAGCCGCCAAATCCGACTCGCGGAAATTATGATCCCACCAAGAATGATCAAATCGGTGCCCCTGAATCTAGCAATGCTGCCGGTTCCTCCAACCAAACGACCCAGACTAATCAGCCCGAGCCTCAGGAGGGGGAACACCATCGATCCTGGTTAGGCCGGTTCGTGGACCGATTCGGTGCTCTAGAACTGGAGAACAAGGGTAGCGTAGCTCGAGATCACTTGGCCTTGGGTAGGAATACCTTATCTAATTTCTTATCTGGGAATATCCTCGCTAACCGCGGCTACTAGAACGAACATTCCTTGCGTGGATGCGCACATCTCTGGCGTTTGCCTCCATCGGCATCGCCGTTACCCAACTATTTCGATTAAACTCCGCCAACGCGTCTTCAAATGCCAAATATCACGGCATGTACGATAATCACCCTGGAATTCAACCTCCTTCCGATTCCGCGTCCATCCTCGACACCTTCGCTATGTCCTCTTCACCCCAGGACACATCCAGACTCCGCAGTGTAGGAAAACCTCTCGGCTCAACTTTTATTGGCGTTTCTATTTTAATTCTAATCATTGGGTTCCACCGTTACTTTGAGAGTCAGTACTGGATTGTCCGTGGAAAGTTCCCAGCCAGCAGGGGAAGCGTGGCACTTACGGCTTTCGTGGCGATTGCATTGATTATTGCGGCGCTTGCGGTGATATTGGCTGTGGCACCGAATGCATATGAGTCTTAAGTCTTCTTGCATGTGTTATAGCATTTCTAGGGTCTCCTTTTCTTGTACTTCTTCTTTACCTTTTTTGCTATGGGTTTTATGCATAGTTTTCGGGTTTCTTATTTTGACTTGATACCATTAGCTAAGACAAATACTAGACTGGTCGATGCTACAGATATTCCATTGTTGTTGCCATTTAACATTCTTCTACGAGCGGGAGTTTGAGTTGGTATATGTAGTCTGGTCCCGTGGGCTTCGTTATCTTTCGTATTTCGACCCTCGAAGTAGCAAACCATTGCAAAGGGTACACTATGATATAGGCATGATCACTATGTATACATCAGCTTACGAGCAATATCAATAGAAGATTTCTTTCTTTTCGGTCAACGGCCCCGGATCCACCCGCACCAGACCAGTCTAGGCACAATATAGAGGAGGCAGTGAGGGAAACAAGATTGATGGGAAGGATATCGACAGGATGGATAGCCGGAGGAAAGAAAAGGAGACAAGACACGGCTTGCAGATCATGCGGAGTGCGAAGCAAAAGAAAACGGGAAAATAAAGACCAAGGTTAACAACCGCCTAAATACATCGCTTATCGCGGGCCAAGTTTTGCCAGGGCACGCGCTCCCTGCTCCTCCCACTCCTGCTTAGAGACCCACATGTCGTCCTTGTCGGCAATCTGAAATTCGATGTTAGTTTGATGAGAAAAGAGATGAAAGGGGACTTAGACGACTTACTAAGTTGGCGAGCACAGCACCACCCAGGAAGACCATGTGTCTCCGTCGTGGGGGATCTTCAATGCGGACCTTAAATTTCTGTAAAAATGTTAGTCTGTGATGTCTGGGGTTGCAGTAGTATTTGCTTAGACGTACGTTCAGACGCTCCGGGTCTCCACCCAGAACACGGGTCAGCCAGAGCTGCTTCAGCTCCTTCTCCAATCGAGAAGGCAAGCCAGGGTACATGCTGCTACCACCGCTGAGCACGACGGCCTTGTATAAGCTGGATCGAATGTCGACGTCGGTGCCTTGAATTGTGTTGAAGAGCAGCTCGGCCATACCGGGCTGGTCCACGTCGACCAAGTGAGGCTGGAAGAGGCACTCGGCAGCCTCGAATCGCTCGCTACCAACGCGGATCACACGGCCATCGGGAAGGGTGTAAGACTCAACCAAAACAGTGGTATCCTCCGACAGCTGTTTGTCAAGCTCAAGGTCGTAGGAAACGTAGCACAGCTTCTCCTTAATCTGGCGAACGGTCTCGAAATCGGCGGTACGGTTCAGCGCGTATCCACGGCGCAGGAGAAGAGCAATCAGGTTGCGGGTAACATCACGACCAGCAACGTCCAACCGCTTGATGTGGTGGTTCAGCACGGTCGACTCGTAGACGGGGATGATGTGGGTCACACCGTCACCGGAGTCCACGACTACACCGCTGCTTAGACCCTGGGCATACAGTGCCAGCACCGCCTGGATCGCCACATAGACACCCCCAAAGTTGTATCCCTCCAGCATAACCTCGGCCATCTGTTCGCGGTTCTTGAGCGGGTTCATCGGCGGCTCGGTGAGGAGGATCTTGCGTCCTGTAGGATCGATCTTCAACTTGTCGTAAAAGGTGTAGTTCCAGAGATGTTGCATATCATCCCACTTCTTGACGATACCATTCTCCATCTAAACGAACCGATTAATAAATGCATGCCTTACTTTGCTGCCTTCTGCGGAGAGAGGGGCGGGGTAAGGAACGGTGAGGCCCGGAGCCTCATGCAATAGCGACATACTGGGTAGCTGATCTGGAGCATTGATCGAGCAGCGGCAGCTTCCTCTCCGCACATGATATCCTTCACAACAATGTCGCCAGCCTGCTCCTCTGTTCGCAGGATGGGACGCCCCACTATCGAAGGGAACTGGTGCTCTGGGAAATTCTGGCACACGGACGAGTCAGTGGGTGGTTCAATTGTTGGATAGTATCCCATGACATACCTGACCGGCATAGCCGACCTTGAGGAAACCCGTTCCTCCATCGAGGACTGCGGGATGTTAGCTAGGTGGAGCTGGGGGGACAACACGGTCGCCTGAGGAGAGGGCGCACATACCAATGGGCGTATCCGCCATTATGGAGGCAGATGGAGGTATCAGATTCCGGGTGAGTTCTATGCACGGAGCTCCCGGGAGAGGGGAATTGGAGGTGTGGAGGTGGGGAGGGTGAGATGATGGGGAGTCGAGGTACACATTGAAGTTGGCTGCTGCGCCATCATCATCATCGTTATTTACGTGACATTACAATACGCCAACCATCCCCGCAAAACACTTATAAATTGGGGGCACCAGCCGCTCCCCATTACAACGATGTAATTGCACCAGCCACTATGTATTCATTTTAAAATAGTAGCTATTCCATGGTATGGGACTTGGGAAGATTTATTTCATATTAATACTATGCGGCTTTGAGAGACTCACCATCCTAAAAGGGCAGAGCATTGGACACTAATTGAAGTAGTCAAATAGGTCGAAGATCCATAGAGTATAAGGTCAACTGGTTGCTAGCTGCGCACCAAGAATCGCATTGCAAAGCTGCAGTAAAGATATTTAAAGCTATAGCGTAAGTAGCCTCAGTACAAAGATTACTGCTAGGTGTGTAGAAATGGTGGCCTGGTAATACCATAAACTATGAATCTGCAGAAAATGTCAGCTAAACGAAGGCCAGTCGCGAGTAGTTTCATGCCGAACATCCCAGTCTCAATCCGTCCCATTCTCAGCGTGCAATTAAAATCTCCTTATCACCGCTTTTTTCACTAGCCATGTTTATTATAGAGCTTCAACACATCAAGATCAAAGATTGATTGGACTGAAAACCTCCGACCGGTGGACAGTATGTGGTATTGCAGCTTGTTAGATAGTACATCCCCTGAGCAGAACAAAGCTCTGGCGGTAGACCATGGCAACCATTATTCCTATATGACTCTCATCCAAAGAGCTAAGTTCCTCGGGTTCCCCTCCCGACAGCCTTGAAAGGTATAGTCGGGCCGAGATCACTATAAGTGATCTTTAGCCTCTTCCATAGCCAAATTCGTCTCCTATCGGCCGATTCCGATTCCCTCGGGAAACCAACCGAACGCGCTCCACCAGATAGGCCTCTTCAACAGATATATTATAACGTACTTGCTTCCCACACATCTTCGAGTCCCGAAAATTGCATTTCCATAGCATCAACGTTTTACACAGCTCCCTAATTCAATTGTCAGTTGTTCCACAGGGATTGACAGCAACACGGCCAATCACGGCGAGCTCCGACACACCAGAACAAACACAATGACTCAAATCGGCTGGGTAAGTGGTCCCTCGAGTCAAATCTAAAGCATATAATAATTGACACATATTCAGTATGGCCTCGGGTCCATGGGTCTCGCCATGGCGAGCAACCTGCAGCGACACCTTGTCACCAAAAAGTCCCTAAACCTGCTCTACACTAACCGCACAATGTCGCGCGGTGCACCACTGCAGGCCCTTGGCGCCGTCGCCGAACCAAGCTTTGAGAAGCTGGTTTCGCGCTGCGGAATTATTTTCACCATGGTATGTAGACTGACTACCGCCTGGGCCATGGGCACTGGCGCGGACACAAGCTAACGATGGTGATCAGGTTGCAAATGACTCTGTTCTACAGAGCCTCATCTCTTCTGCTATCCAATCAGGTGATTCACTCAAGGATAAGGTCTTTGTTGATTGCTCGACCGTTCACCCCGATATGGTGAGCTCAGCGGTTGCGCAGCTGAAAGAACCCGGTGCTTCGTTCGTTTCGGCGCCTGTTTTCGGCGGCAATCCCATTGCCGTTGATGGCAAGCTTGTATTTGCTATTGGTGGTCCTAAGAGCGCGACCGATGCCGTGAAGCCGCTCATTCAGGATGTCATGGGTCGTAAGGTTATTGAGTGTGGCGAGGATGCTACCAAGTCTTCTTTGTTGAAGATTGCTGGGTATGTGCTTTTTGTGGCAACGATTCGTGGCTTGCTTGCTAACTTGTGCTAGTAACATCGTGACTGTCAACATGATGGAAGCTGTCGGTGAGGCTCAGGTCTTTGCTGAGAAGACTGGACTTGGCACGGGTCCTATGGAAGAATTGATTGGTGAAGCTTTTGGTCCTGTGGCCGGGGGATACTCTAAGAGGTATGCTATTATCTTCGAGTATAGGGTTACGATTTCTAACTTTTCTAGATTGACTACTGGAGCTTATGCACCGCCCCTGGACTCTCGCCCTGGATTCGGCGTGTCCTTGGCTATCAAGGATGCGAACCATGCTATCTCCATGGCAAAGGCAGAAGGTGTTCAACTTCCTGGTCTCGAGCTGGCTCGTGCCAACATGGAGGCTGCTAGAAACTATGGCGGTGAATGTCTCGACAGCAGTTCTATGTATGGAACACTGCGACAAAAGGCCGGGCTTGAATTCTGGAATGAGAAGAGCCGAAAGCAATAGACTAATAATTCATAGAGAACCACGCGCTACATATCCATAGCGAGTTTAGATCAATATGTTTCTGTATAATCTGTTCACTCATTTCCCAGCTCCTGGTCTCACGCTAGACAGAAGACTGCTTTTTGGCAAACCTAGCTCCAAGAAATCGTCAATCTCATCATCCAGACTCGCAAGAAACTTGTGTTTATCCCAGATCGGCTGCCATCCTACAATATCTTTATTTTCGCAAATCACATCGGTCCTGATTTGATTTCGTCATTAGCATCATTCCTCGTGCCTGTTGTCATCCGCCAGTTGACTTACCCAGCATTCCACATACTATAAGCCCATTTCGCTGGAACACCTACTGCTTCCGAAAGGACCTCATCACTAGGCCAGACCTCCGTCTCTGCTGTGGTGACAAGACCACGAGCATACAGTCTCTCTGCCAGTCGATCTAGGATATCCCACCAGGGGAGCACATGGGAAACAACAAAGAAATAAGCGTCTTTATCTGTTGGCAGCTTCTTCCCTTGCAGAATTGCTTCCACCAGCTTTGCGTAGAATGTTTTTAAATCTGATATGTGCGTGACGGGGAGATTCTAGCATTTATTCTGGTAAATGTGGGTGCATGGAAATGTATACTGCCAACAGACTCACCCTGTTTTCGGCGAACTTGTACACTTTCTTGTGCTCGATACTGGCTTTGATTAGAGCGGGCAATTGAGGTGAAAGTTGATTCCATGTTCCACCCCCACGTCCGTGGATAGTTGGTGGCATGACAATGAACCCAGTTATTCCGGCTTTCTCCAGTTCATCGATGATGAAGGTATCAACCTATTGACAATGAGCATTCCAGTATGTCAGCCACACAGACCCCGGTCCAAATGAACAGTTCTTACATGTCTGACAATATATGAGTTTGCAGTCTTTTTCTCCATATGATAGACCGAGTCGGTATCGTTGATCGCACCAAACGGCCAGCCTGTAAGATCATCGAGCGCAGATAACCCCGACGTCTACTGGAATTAGTGGGCAATCAAGTTCTGGACAGGGAGGAAGCTTACATGGACAAGGTAGGTCTCCTTCCCGGTAACAAGACGACGGTTCGAAAGCCCGGTTATAAGACTCAATACAGCATATTTGTCTATAGAAGTTGCGGTGTTGATGATAATGTCGACTATGAACAATCAGAACTCTGTATATCAGTCCAAATGAAATTGAGAAGCGAGAACTCACTCTCTTTTGAAATGATATGGCTTGCTACTGCTTTCTCATCCCGGAGATCCATCTGTATCACGGCGACATTGAGGCTTGCCAGGCTCAAAGCCTGGTCTTTCGAGCGCACGGCTGCGTGAATTTTCGTGGACTTGAGTAAGCCTTCTTTCAGACTCAGGAATTCTGTGACGATGGATCCTCCTCTGGATAATGTTAGTCTTGTTTTCCCACTGACTCTAGTCTACCGTTGATCAACGAACATGTAGCCTCCGGCACCGGTGATTAGGATATTTGGTGGCATTGTGATTTGACAAAGCCAGAGATAAGATATTCTGGGTTAGAACACGAGTTGGTAGACTTATGTACCAGTACACTACTCTGTAGATGACGTTGCTCAGAGTTGTTGTGATCGGTCGGTGTTAACGGGGATTAAAGCTCAGCTCCGGGGTACCACAACACCTTAAATAGACAGACAGCATATGCAATCAAGATGAAGTTAAATTGGCTGCTTGGGGAATTGGGCTAGTTTAACCGACTTCCTTTGGTTAAAAACATGGCTTAAATCGCGAAAAGTGATTTGGCCCCAAATGTAACGCCCGACGCCATCAAGCTATAAAGTGGGGTCTACTTTCCCCTGTACCCAACAATATATGATAAGGAAGTAATACATATAATCAAGATGTTTGACCTTCTCTGAACATTGTTAGGAATTTGGTATAGATGAATATGATCATTGTAAGCGAGTAAATATCTCTCTTCTAATCCGAGATAAGGCCAAGTATAAGGGTAGTAGAAACAAGAGCGCGAAGCATTTGTATGCATCAAAGCGACAATGTAGATTGATGTTCACCGATATATGAGTTCTAAAGAAGATGAGCAAAGAAAAAAAATCAAACATGACAGGAATTGACAAAGTCCAACACCCCCACCCACCACCCACGCTTAAATTTACGAGCATTATAACATGATTGCCGGGACTTTACCAAGTCCAGCTTGGCCGAGGCACCGAGGGAGCTGCGCCTACATCGATTGAGCAGGAGAGCGGGGCTTTTTCAAGTCCGGTTTGATACGTGTAGTATCTACCAGACCGGGATAGGTCTCCGCAAACAATGTGCCAAGTGTCCAATTGTTGAGATTGCGCATATGTCGCTCAAACACTGGATTGATGAGCAGCTCGTCCGAGTCGCCAGCCGATAATAGACAGTCCGTGGCTTCGTATGGCCAATTCACGGATATGCCTCGGGTAAATGGGATGAACCAATTTTCGAACGGGTAGTCTTGGTGAGATGTAGCGACACGGTCGCGCATACGGGGCCAAGGAATATAGTCTATCCATGCAGGATGTGGTGAAAATAATTGGGTCGGTCGTGGAGTGAGCCATTCGGGGAGCCGGTCGTAGTTCTCCTGCGTAGGGTAGATTTGCCAGCGCATGAGGAGGAACATGGTGAACATAACGGCTACCTGTTCAGGCAGAGAGGAGATATCCGGGAAAGAGCGGAGGATGTCGGTGAAGACTTTTGAGACGGGATGCGAATTGGCACTCTTTTCCGGGTTGAGAAGGGAGGAGACACTTGGGTATGGCGGTCCGGCAAGTTTTTGTCGGGGGATTCCTTGTGCGGCCTCGCGTTGTCGATTTTCAAGGAAGTCCATCAGAATGCTGTCTAGGGGGCACGTCGGCGCGGTATTCTTTATAGGTGTAGAGAATGCGATGGGTGTTTGCTCGGGAGGGTAATTCAATGGTTGTAAGTAGAATGGTGGAGGGGTGGGATGCGAGGTGCGCAGGTTCTCTGAGCTGCTGCGCCGGAGACGGTCGACCCTGGGGACATTTTGGGCAGAGTCCAAGAGGAAGTTGAATCCGAGTCGTTCTTCCATGCCGAAATCTAGTCCATGGGCAATACTCTGTGAAATTGCCGCTCGGTATGACGCAGGCTGGTGGATTCCATTGTTACTGTTACGACGGCTTCCCACATTTGGCGCGGAATGAGTAGGAGAAGGTGTATCGAGGCTGGCCAGTGATTCGGCATATGGCTTTTCACAGGGTGCTGCGACGTGGGGAAGTGGTGTCAAGTGGTCGGGCTCGGGGAAGGGGAGAAGTATGGGATAGAGGGGCGGATCGCGGTTGAGCCAGGCAAGCAGGTAAATCTGTAGATGTCAACCCAAGTACACCAGTGAAAGATCAATTGCAACATACCCGAGACCTCTGGCCTTGCAAGCAAAGGCTGGATGATGTCCATTGCTGTCTTGAGTCCCCGGCGAAGCTCCCTGTTCTCCGCCTTGATTCGCTCATTGTGTTGCAAGGCGGCCTGAAGGTCGAGGTAGGGCTTCTGCGATGAAAGGTCCCGAACCTGCTGCTCCAATGCTTCGATATTTATTTTGGTGCGCTCGCGGATCGCCCGCTGAGCCTGGCGGTCATTCGCACGCTTCTTGGCCAATTGATCTGGGGTAAGATTGGCGACACCTCGTGCGGAAGAGCTGTTTAGCTTGCGCTTCCGCCCAGCGGTCGTCGAGGGCCCATTATTATCATGTTCTTCCGTCAACAAGGAGTCCGGGCCTAGCGAAGTCGGGCGGGATGGAACTGGTGAGTCTTCAGACTTTGCGATGAGGGTGGGATGTGAGCGGCCCTCTATCCCCATTTCAATTGGTGGCGAAGGCGCGGCATAGTCGCTCAAACCAGGCGGAGCGCGGCCGGACATGCCTCACATTCAGGCTATACAATAATAAAAGCCATGCAGGAGGAAAGAGATTTGGGGGCTCAGAACGGGATCGAGTCAGCCGGCATTTGGAAATGAGTGGGTCAAGGAAAGAACCCCGTCGCGGCAGAGCGCTTTCTTTGGGTTCGGGAAGAGCGGGGAGGCCCGTTGAACATTTCCCAATTATCGAATTGATTGAAATAGTGCTCTTTTTTATGACTTAACCCGCCTGTAAAGTTCTTTTAAAACCTGATTCATGCAGGTGGATCAGTAGAGTCATGGCATCATGATTTACGACTATACAATACGCGGCAAATGCTCCACTCTATTCTAAAACAAATCCAAACTCCATTAATCCAAAAATAGATAGACTGTACAGAGTCATGCAGCATTTTCCGATCATAAAGATATCGAGATATCGATCCCAGCTCACAGTATTGAAGAGAATCATGTCCAAGGTCAAGTAGGGAATATGTAAGAAAAAGAAAAGAACCTGAAAGAATAGGTCATGTCGATCATGTACAAGGGTGCAGTAGTTCTAAATAACCGAGCCACCCTCTCGTCCAGCAGGACGAAGAAAATAACCGAGAAAAAAAAAAAAACAAAGAAAACAATCGAGGGCTGAGCGTTAAAAGTCGAACGATTATTGGATCATATGACCCATTTTTGAGATCTATCAATATGGCATTGTTAGCGCGGGAAAGGGCTGCAACGTTAATGCATGAACGAACCTTAGTCCTCAAATAGCCCTCAATCTCTGAACTCTTGATTCCCCGTTCTCCGCCAGTCCGCCAAGCCAAGGGAACCATTGGTACTCTCTCTTTAACCAGGACCTCACGGTTAGGTCCTTCAATGGCGCGCACTTTATCGGGGTTGTTGGTGAGCAACCGAACACCCTCTGGATTCACATCCGCTCCACAGCCAAGATCCGTCAGCATGGCTGTCGCCAAGCCATAGCTCCGAGCATCCGCCGGGTGTCGCAGGAGAAGGTTGGCTTCGACAGTATCGGATCCGAGATCTTGCAAATTATAAGCCTTCAACTTCTCGCCGAGGCCAATTCCTCGACCCTCCTGTCGTAGGTAGATAATGACACCTCCAGCGGATTGCGCCGTCAGCGATTGTGCCTCCGGCGGCGCGTCAGACGCTAGGTCTTCCACAGGGAAAGACATGAGTCGGGCGGCTTCGTCCAACTGTTCACCGCAATCGCAGCGAGCAGACCAAGCAGTCTCTCCTGTATAGCATTCCGAGTGGATGCGCACCAGCGGGGGCTCAATATTCTGGCTCGTTGATTGGGACTCGGACTTCTCATCGTCAGCCCAGCTGCTCACGCGACCCGGATGCAGTTTGCCCATATATGCGCCGCGGATCATGCGGTCCATCTCGGTCTCCCCCGGTCGTACGCGATCCAGGCTGCGGCTGCGAATATTGTTTCCAAACACAATGGCCAAGTGCTCTTTATTATCTATGTCATTAAGGTAGAGGTGCAGGAACATCTCTGCGCCGTTGGTTGTCGGGATTCGCGCCCGGACAATGCATTCTACCTTCGGGAGTTGTTGAAGGAGCTTCGGAGCTTTCGCATGTTCACCTGGGTGTTGGAGGTTCGCGGCTTGGTTGTGATGAAGTATTTGTGTAGGGTTCAGGTCCAAGTTTAATGTGCCCCCCGGGGGTTGCGGGCGGGGTGAATGCAGGCGATAACAGCGATTCTGGTAGCGCCGGTGTCTGTTCACCGGTCGCTGTGCTGCTTGATTGACTGGCATCGTCGGCGAAGAGGCCCTCTGGCCGGCTGGTTGGAGGGGTCGAATGCGGGGCGAGTTTAGGTGAGGCGTGGGCCGGTAGATTCGCCATTGCGACGGTGGGGAGGAATATATGGGAAGAGGCTTGGTGAATTCGCTTTTTGCAGAGTTCAAGACAAATTGAACACAAGAAAGCACCCAGACAATTGGTTTCTTACTCCCTTTTTTTTCTCTTGACGGAATTAAAAGCGGCGGATAATGGCGTCGATTATCAGACCGGGGCCCTCGGCATAGGGCTGACTCATCTCTGTCAGTGCTTACTCTAGCAGCTTCCATCACGATTTTCTCCACATTTTTCATCTAGACCCATGTTTGAGATCATTGCTTTCCGTATAGCGCGGGCTCATCGGTTGGTTCGGTTATATATTCTCATGCTGGACATCTTTTTCTCTCATGTTGATGAAGGAAAACAATATTACGCTAAGGTTTCAAGCTGATCTGCTGGTGAAGAATGGCCAGAATCTTCGATGGCCTCCGACTGTGATTCCGGGATGGCCTGATGAAGTCGATAGGCCCAATCCACATCTTGCCAGGCATCATCCGCACCCCAAAATTTTATCTGGGGATTAGTAAGTTCTATGTCGCAACTTACAATCTCCATTGCATGTACTTGATCATAAAAGCGCACTGGGTATTGAAGGAAATTTCACAATTCAATGGGTTCGGAAATATACCTCACAAAGATCTTCATTATAGTCTCTGCAAATCCCTGCTTATTGTGAACGGTAGAGCAAGACTCTCGTAAATCGGTGCGATAATCCTCATCTAGTATATCGCATAGTGCGAATAGTGCCGTCAGGCCTGTCGCCATTTGCGCCTTCGTTCGCTCGAAGGGTAATCATCAAGACTATCCACGTCAATCTATATGGAATATCGCAGTTGATGAGTATGGAAAACTCCAAGTCGCTGTGTGATTCCGACTATGAAGGCATGTGATACCCTGGAGGTGGAAGCTGTCAAGACCCCAGCGTGAAAGTTTATAGACCATCGGAACCTGGTCCATAGTGGAGATGTCGATCTTTGGATCCCAGGGGTCACTCGGAGAGGTCATAACCTAATAGATCGAACAGATGAGATTTTGAACTTACCTATTTGTTTTCAGCTGCGTGCGCCATAGAAGAGATGATGGTGGGTTCCGTGTGTGAGTACAGCCGGCGTTCCTGTGCGATATGTGACCTCGGCATAGGTACGTTGATTAAGATATTATTCGGGACAAGGGGGTCCGTGAAACATTAATTTGGATTTCATATTTCCAACGTTGGAGGATGGGCTTCCAAAAAATTCCCAAGGCTGTTACGGAGCAGATAGGCGTTTGAGTTTTATAGGATAAAATAGCCCCGGGGCAGTTGTGCTTATGTTGTGCATCCATAAATGTACACCCGATCGAGTTAGAGTATATAATCTAGATGGGAAAGGCTGATGGCCTTTAGCCGTTTAGCATTCCAATGTTTGCATATCTATAAATATAAATGTTATTTTTGGTATCTTATTTCCGATACAATGCTATTCAAATAAATGCATATTTCTGAAGCCCGAGGTTCAACGCAGACATAATACATTGTAGAGGATGGAGCTAGTTGACCCATATTGATATCGCGAATTAATTCCCAATTTTTGGAGATGCGCTGGCTTATTCCGTCAGCTCTATACTGTGGAGCTGAATTGCGACTTGTGTGCGAAAATAAATTCTTCAGTGTCCCATAGCATCGGTAGATAGTCCGAATAGTATTGAATTTGGGCGTTATTCTACTGCCCCAACTTCCGACTTCAACTCGTACCAAAGATACACCCGGTCGGATTCCTCTGTATGGCGAGCTGCTGAGACTACTAGTCTGTTTTCGAAATGAAAGCGATCGGCTGCGAGAAAATAAGAAGAAAGACAAAATTGATTAGTATGCCTAGGAAGGAAACAGAAATCTAGACCTGACCAGTTTTCGTATTCGGAAGCCCCGAGCCTCACTAAACATGTTCATGTGTTGGGTATGAGTCGTTCGTAGCCTGTCGGGATTCCCGCTGGCTCTCGGGTAGGAAAGTACCTTTCAAGATTCGAAAGATCTCGTTATATGAGGTAGAAATAAGCCCAGCCATTTAGATCGGAATCAACTGAGCACTAAATAGCCACCAATGGGAGGTTTCATTTTTTGCTTTACACTAAAAATGGAACGCTTGTCTGCCTTACTGTAAATGCCGTAGTGTATTATTTTAGGGCGCCCCGTTGTGGGGCAGAGTGAAGCCTGTTCATGGGGCCATCATGACCGGCCCCAAGATACGAGGCCGTAAAAGCCCCGGTACGATCTGGAGAGACCGGGCCAAAACAAAATGCCCCCGCCTCAATGTCCGAACCCACAGACCACATTTTGTTCTGAATCAAAGTCATTTAAGCTCGCTCTTCGGCAATTATAACTGATCCAGTCGATAGGCTGTAAGCGATCTATCTCCGGTGACGGTAGATAGGATGTGGATATGTGGATAATGGGCTACGGGTGCCGATGGGCAGTGTAGAGCTCGCTACATTTAGCCAGACATGGATTAATGCGGCCGATGATGGGCGAGGAGATTGACGTGGCACTGGATCTGATCGATCGACCGGTATCCACTATGTACACTATGCATGTGGGATCAGAAAACCCACTTTGTTATGAACTCGAACAAGGATGTATTATGTTGGGCGTTGCTCAAGTTCTTAGGGCACGTCCCTTATTTGCCGCCTTGGCGTGCAGGACACAATGACGTGTACACCGGTACTTCCTTGGCTTTCTGATCAGCCAGATGTTTTGATACCAAGTTGTGTAAGTACAGTACGTTGATTAGAGCTCTCTGGATAGTGCAACAAGTATCATGAAAGCAAGCTCATTATTATTGATAGTCAACCAAGTACCATAAATAGACAAGCACGTGTCGGAAGCTGATTTCGCACAGTAAACAAATATAGCCAAATAGTGAGCCTGGGCACTAAAACTTCTCGTTCAGTCCAATCATCCAGTCTCGAACACCTCATTACAGCTCCGCCCCCAATTGACTAGCTCAAAACACTGTCAGTGGACGGCGCAATCGTCCTCAGTGTCACAAGCACCTTGTCAGTCCCAGATTGATCGACATTGCTCCAGCTCAGAGTATACACCCCACTACTTCCCGAAACAGGCTCAGCGTAGAAGATGGCACTCTCCACATTCACCATGACATAGTTTCCATAGGTCCACCACACATCAGTGAGCTTTCCAGAAGTCTTCTCAGATGACGTGAATCCAACTTCACTTGTGCCGCTATTAGCCATGTACAGTAGCTTGGTGGTCCAAGCGGCACTGGAATCTGGATGCGCGACCCAAGTATAGGCATCTGAGTCAGAAACCGTTACTAGGATAGTGGGATTGTGTTAGTCTGGATGTGGGTAGATCTTCACGACTGTGGGAAGTTGGGGAAATTTTGCTCACGGTAGATAGAGGTCTCATCCGGCTCAGCTGATTCACTGATCAAGGCAACACCTGTAGGGATACCCGTTTTAGTAATGAAAAAACACATAAACGGGGTTGAAAATCAGTTATATCTCACCATTTGAGTAGTAGACCTGAAGGCCACCGATGTTGTCTCCATAGGCGTAAATTTTGTATTCAATGCCTCGTTGCTCTAACGGCTGAGCTGAGACAAAACCAAATGCCGAAAAGGCCATCGGCACTAAAGGAAGCCACCGCATTCTCCAGTATTAGAGTTATAAGAATGGGAGTTGATCTCAAATTGAATTCAATGAAGGATGCTCAGGTGGGAAAGATGTTGTCTGTGTATAGAGGGATATGTATGTCTATAAGTCGGACAGTGGTGCCGAGCTAAGGTTATATTCTTCTTGGGATAGCTTCCAAGGTTTTCATAAAGCTCGTACCTCGCAGAAGGTATACGTATGCTTTCCCCTGCCCAGGCAGCTGCCCTGGCCAGATTCGTGTATAGATACGAAAGTTAATTCAAAATTTCAAACTCCGGAAAGTCCAAATGGCCCGCGCTTCAAAGCTCCCACGTTGGACTTCTTCTGCATGAGACACTTGGTATTCCAAGTTCACGGTCGATCTCTTACCGGTTGTGGCAGGGTTAGAGAGACAAAATGTCGTACAATGCCGACGCCACACGAGCCAGGGCTCATCCAAGAACCGCTAAATCATCAGCTGGCGTTGCATGATCTCGCGTGGCGCTGCTACTGACCTTGTATCTGCCGGGAAATGTCCGAAGAAGAGTAAAAAACCACACGTGTTTCGCTGCAGCTGAAGCAATCTGTTTCCTCTCTTGGAGAAAATCAGGCTTTGCACCAGGCCGAGGTGAGACATGCAGATATTCCAGTCATGCCAAGATGCCCCACGGCACTTCGGTGGAGGTAAGGCTAGCGGTGAGATATGGGGACTGTACAGCTCTTGGGGATTGTAGATGCTAGGACCCTGCGACGGAAGCGAAATCGACCAATGTTTCAGCCGCGATTGCACTAAGACGGGTTAAAACCGACCCCAGGGCCTCCAGACCCCACTCAGGCGTGCATCCGTCGCTTTGGCGTGGTTTTCTCCTTCGGGTTCATCTGACATGAATACGGGGGGTTATGCGGGCCTAATTGTGGGAAAGGCGGCCTTTGGAGATGCCAGACACCTCAAATTTCCATAAAGCTTGTTGTGGAATGTATATATAGACCCAAAGACGGACTTGAGAGTTATGTGCCTCATTCTCACTCGTTGTTTTTGTCTTCCATTTCTACGTTTGTGGGAGAGAAACCCTCAGATCAAAGTTTATTATAATTTGAGTATATAATCTACCATGAGGCTTCAATCGTTACTGTGCCTGGCCTATGCCTTTGGGGCGGCTGCCTTTCATATACCCTTAGTTGAGCGTCTTCAGCCTACAGGCAAATCTAAAGGATGCTCTGGAAACACCGCCAAGACCAGATCAAGATGGTGCAACTACGACATCCATACCGATTATGATTCCGTTGTCCCCTACACGGGCGTCACTCGGGAATATACGTTCAACATTGACGATGTCACTGTTGCTCCAGATGGATTCTCTCGTCCTGCTATGGCTATTAATGGTCAAATTCCCGGTCCTACTATCTATGCCGATTGGGGCGATGAGGTTGTTATTCATGTCAACAACCATATGGCCACTTCCGAGAATGGGACCAGCATCCACTGGCATGGAATGCGTCAGTTGAACACAAATCAAAACGACGGCGTCGTGTCAATTACTCAGTGTCCCACGGCGCCTGGCTCATCCATGACCTACAGATGGCGTGCGACACAGTACGGCTCCTCATGGTACCATTCTCACATCGGGCTACAGGCCTGGGAGGGTGTCCATGGTGGAATTGTCATCAACGGGCCTGCTAGTGCCAACTATGATCACGACACAGGCACAATGATTCTCTCTGATTGGTGTCATCAGACCGCAGATGAGCTTTACCTCTCAGCTCAAATGACAGGCCCGCCAACTCTTGATAATGGCTTAATCAATGGTACAAATGTGTATGGTGACCTCGGTTCTCGCTATAAAATGCAAGTCAACAACGGCGAGTCATATCGGCTCAGAATTGTGAATGCTGCAATTGATACTCACTTTAAATTCATGATCGATAACCATGAGTTGACCGTCATTTCCATGGACCTCGTACCGATCAAGCCTTATACTACGAACTATATCAACCTTGGAATGGGTTAGTTTCAACCGCCCACTTGATAAATGATCAAGCTAATATCTTGACCAGGTCAACGTTACGACGTGATCGTAACAGCTAACCAGGCGAAGGTTGCCAGTGACTTCTGGATCCGAGCAATTCCTCAGACCTCATGCTCCGAGAACGACAATGTCGACAACATCAAAGGCATTTTTCACTACAACAAGAAAGCCGGAACCCCCAAAACTAGTGCCTACACATTCGTTGACGGCTGCGTCGACGAAGACATGAGCAATCTCGTCCCAATCGTCCAGAAGTCCGTCTCGGCCGCGAACTGGGAGGGCTTAGAGGACGTGGTAGTTGCTTATAATTCGGACAATCTCTTCCGTTGGTACCTAAACAGCACCACAATGGAAATTGAATGGAATGATCCCACCCTGCTACAGATCCACAACCGCGTTACGCACTTCTCAAACTCGAGCGGTGTTATCGAAGTGCCAAATGCGGGTGAATGGGTTTACCTAATGATCAACACTACCATGCCAGTGGCACACCCTATTCATCTCCACGGACATGATTTCTTCATTCTTGCGCAGGGAACGAATCCCTGGGATGGAACTACACTTACATCAAACCCACCGCGACGGGACACGGCCATGCTGGAGAGTTCGGGGTATCTGCTCCTTGCTTTTCAGACTGATAACCCCGGCGCTTGGCTTATGCATTGTCACATTGGTTGGCATACTTCGGAGGGCTTTGCGTTGCAGTTTGTTGAGCAATATGACAAGATCCCTAATCTCATTGATTACTCGTCGCTCAAGCAGAATTGTCAAGCTTGGAACAAATATGATAATGCTTTTGGTGTTGAGCAGGAGGACTCTGGAATTTAATTTAATGTGTGAATAGGTTGGAATCACCTGCATTATTGGGCATCTTTTTCTTCTTTCTTTTGAAGCTGATGGCACAGCGAGTTGGCGGACATAGTTTTTAATGTGATGCGTGCCTTTTTTTACTTTTCGCGATAAAATTAATTGACAATACTTTACGGCACACCCAGAAAATTTATACACTATTTGACTGATTCTCCGAGGGATTTATTAGAACGAGACCGGAGCATGTTATCGCGACACGCCCTAAAAATAAATCAAGCCTAGCATCGTAATGAAAATTTCAATTAACATGCTGCTCTGTCTCTTACGCCATTGCAGTTGCTGGGCGTGAGGGGTCATAGCTAGAAACTAATGTATCCACTTGGATTTAAGATCCAATTTAAGCGTTATCTTGCATGTTGACTTGGGTCAAGTGGGCAAGGTGATGTGTATATTCTTTAATACTGAAAATAACCATTTTTTCAGAATCAAAGTTACTGCGCTACTTTAAATGCGGGCTCCTTAAATTTATATTACTAGTGCCTACCTTATGTTTACGTACTAATACATCGCTTCATATTTCATGCATACTTACTATACATAGCTTTCAAGTAGTATTATATTTTAAGGCCTACTATCCACTAGACTAATATTAGCACAGCATTGACGCAGACAAGAAAATGTGTGAAAACTGGTAGTCACCCTATCCAGGCTTTGAATGTGTTTGATGGTGTCTCATCTGAAGGAGCCTGACCACGAATCACATCGCACATCTAGGCGAAACACTTGTTCAGCCTGGCCGTTCGGACAAGAACGTTCATTTCAAACTTACCGTTCCGAAAGGACATTTAGGCTCAGCTCTTCCACGCGGTCTTCCGGCCGTCCCTGCACCAAGAACATTTCGACAAAAAGCATGATGACAAGAAGATCTAACAGCTTGCTCGCGATTCAAAATTTCCCATTAACTAACTCACTATTCTGGAACACAAATTATTTTATGAAGCGGATATTCAACGTCGATCACCTTTGAAATTATCTATTGAAGAGGGGAACGCTCGAGGCAAGTGGTGTATCTGCGAAATAGGGACCACGTCCAGGATCGTCCACTAGGGGCAGTGGGAGACAAGAAGGGAGACCTAGAGGTGGCTTGGAGAAGGAAAGATGGTCTGAGTTGCCTATCTCTGCGCGTGAGCGCCTAACTATATACATCATTTCTGCTTAGTCACCATACACCGCTCTTCCCCACTACATTATGTAGTAAAGTATCACCGGAAAGGGAGCTTAACAACTCATTTCATATATTACGGATGAAATTAGAGAACTGTCAACTCTAAATGTAAAATAATCCTCCTAGAAAGGTGTATACACTAGGAGTATCTTCTGTATATACATACAACTAAAGCAAATTAAAAGTTATCAACCTGAATGCGGGTGGCGGGGCCCTAGAAAAACCAAGGAAAAGACCAAGGAAAGAAAAGAGTACAATGCTGTTAGGCAAGATTAGGAATAAGTAGCTCCTATGTGTATATAGAATGCTATACCAATTACGGTGAACAGTAAAATTATAAACACAGACATTAGCCGGACAGTGCAGAGCGTCGCCTCATACATAAAGAAGTGTCACGATAACACGCCGGGATGTCGGTTTAATAAACCTAATATTGCTGCTCACCCCTACTCAGATTGCTGTAGTATCAGTAAATACACGTGACTTTCCGGTGCTGCAGGTGGAAGATTGTTTCTTGACAACCCCTCTGAGAACTTGAGTCTTTAACACACGCCGACCAGAGTGACCATAACACCAAAAGCAAAGCCATCGTAATTTTATGAGAAAGCTTCAAAGTGAAGGTGTCAAACGGGCGATATGAGTTGCTCCTGCTGCCGGCCTGCTACACTCCCTCAACCAATCGAATGTCCGTCTGACGCAACAACACAAATCGATGTGGGAGGTCAAACCCCCTCGCTGTTGAACGACGTAGTCAGTACAGTATCAGAAAATCCCGGGGCCATCGAAGCCAGCAGCTTGGATATGACTGCAGAAGATGGGTGTGATGAGAACGACGCGCGATCAGACAAGAGCTGTCAAGATGATTGCTGCGGCAGCGTCTTGGCTAACACCAAAATTGAGGGAGCCGAAAACAACGGTAGCCATCTTTGCCCCTCCATGAAATTCCCGGAAAATGCCTGTCATGACAACGATTCCTCTGGATCTTTCAAACAAAAGGCCGGTCCAGAGACCCGTGGCGGAAGCTGCTGCGATGATCAGCCCACAAAGACCTGTTGCAACACGGAGTTCTCATCCCCTGGCGACTTGGCCGGGGGACATTGCAAACAAGATCTCATCATTGAAGCCAGCGAGGGAAAGAGCGACAATTCTTTGCACGCGCATCTGCCAAAACGCTGCTCGACCACCCTTCCATCAAGCAACTCTGCTTCTACCGAATCGGAAGCACCAGAGTGTTGCATTGGCATGCCTTCTCCCTGCTGCAATGAGTCTTGTCTAGATCGCCTGGCTTTACGTGAGTGTCATGCAGGGACGGAAAGCCCGCGGGTTGAAGCCACCCAACAAGGTACGTTGACTGGACCTAGCGTATTTTACATTGGGCATTATTAATCCGGGGTTTAATGCAGGTTGCTCACTGAGATCACGATCGGAGAAAGGCGAAGCGCCCCAACGCAAAGCTTGCGATCGTCATCGACGTTCTGTTCACGAACAGTATGCCACTAGACTTGCAACTCTAGGATGTATCTGCCGTGCTCTTATTGCTCTAGGCAAAGAATCATGCTGCCTTACTCGAGGAATATCTTTGCCCATAAGGGAACAAAGCTCCAGAGAACCACTGAAAAGTGTACGCTCGCGTACCTCGGTTGACTCCTGTTGCGCAAAGGGCACGCCTACTATTAGAGGCGCTGAAACAAGCCCAAATTGTCGCAATGCATGTGGTTCTGAGAAACGCGCTGTGGAGAGCTACTCGGGTAAGTCCTGCTGCAAACCCCGGCGTTCTTCTTCCAGGGATAATCTCTCGGGTCTTTGCATTTCCGAAAGTCCATTTCGTGCCAGCATCAGATCCCCAAAGCAAGATAACAGAGTCTACGCCGAGATTAAGGGCAAAACCAGTGACGATATTACTATGACCCCTGATTTAGAGAGACAGAATACAGGCATCGAGCATGTCATTCTCTCGGTTTCTGGCATGACTTGCACCGGTTGCGAGACGAAACTCAACCGAACTTTAGGGACAGTGTCAGGTGTCAGGAATCTAAAGACGAGCCTCATCTTGTCCCGTGCAGAATTTGACATGGATCTCAACATGTTGAGTGTCAAAGACGTGATGAAACATTTGGAGCGTACTACAGAATTTCATTTTGATGTGATCACTAGCAGTGGATCGAGTATGGATGTTATCACGTCCGAAGACCTGTCTAAGTTCATCAATCGGACATGGCCAGCAGGAGTGACAGACGTATCTCTTGTCAAAAAGAGCGAAATTCGCATTTCTTATGATCCTGAGGTTGTTGGTGCGCGCGATCTCATAGAGAAACACTGGGCAGGGATCGCAACGCTAGGGCCAATCCGCGAGGATCCAGCACTGGGGTTGGAAAAAGGCATGTCCGTCATGTCGGATATCTCACCCTTTTTTCTATAATCCTTACTATCCCGGTCTTGGTCTTAGAGTGGGCTCCTATCCCGGAGCGAGAAATGACTTACAGCTCCACGTCCTTGGCTCTGGCAACGCTGGTTCAAGTTATAGTCGCAGGCCCCTTTTACCCCAAGGCGCTGAAGGCTCTTATCTTTTCAAAGGTCATTGAGATGGATCTCCTTATTGTTCTGAGCACCAGTGCAGCTTATGTTTTTTCCGTTATCTCGTTTGGCTACCTCGTTGCTGGCAACCCGTTGTCAACAGGCCAGTTTTTTGAGACCAGCACACTCTTGGTCACCTTGATCATGGTCGGGCGTTATGTTGCCGCTCTTGCCCGTCAGAAAGCAGTTGAATCGATCTCTATTAGATCACTTCAGAGCCAACACGCTGTCCTGGTGGACGATTCCAACTCGTTCGAAGGCAGGGAAATCGATGTTAGACTTTTGCAATACGGTGACATCTTTATGGTGGCACCCGATACAAGGATTCCGACTGATGGTATCATTGTGTCTGGCTCAACTGAAGTGAACGAGTCAATGCTCACTGGCGAGTCCTGCCCTGTCGAGAAGGGCCCTCATTCCCGCGTTATTGCTGGGTCAATTAATGGCTCAAGAACTATACTTGTCCGGGTCACTCGACTGCCCGGTGACAACACCATCACCGCTATAGCTGCAATGGTGGATGAAGCCAAGTTATCCAAACCAAAGATGCAGGAACTGGCAGATAAAGTGGCTTCTTACTTTGTACCTGTCATTGTGGCCCTTGCTATCGCTACGTTTGTCGTCTGGGTTGCAGTTGGCATGGCAGCCCAAGGCAAGACCGGGTCAGAAGCAGCTGTTCAGGCGATTACGTACTCCATTACCGTGCTTATTGTCTCCTGCCCCTGTGCTATTGGCCTTGCTGTTCCTATGGTGGTTGTGTTTGTCAGCGGTATTGCGGCTGAGCATGGGGTGATCTTCAAGTCCGCCGATGCGATCGAAGTAGCCTATAAGACGTCTCACGTGGTCTTTGATAAAACAGGAACTCTGACTAGAGGCAAGCTCAGTGTAGTTATCGAGGACTGTCTTGAGAACGGTGAATCACAATTGCCCGTTCTCCTAGGCCTCATCAGCAACAATAAGCACCCGGTCTCCGTTGCTGTTGCTGACCACCTAAGGCAAAAAGGGGTGGTTGCAACTGCTTTCCCAGGAGCCAAAAGTTTGACCGGCCGGGGAATAGAGGGTAAGATAGCTGGACAAACGATGCGAGGAGGAAATGCTCGCTGGCTTAATGTTCAAAAGCACCCAATGGTACAGCCGGTCCTTCTGCAGGGCTATACTGCGTTCTGTTTCACCATCGACGATGTACTGTGGGCAGTTTTTGGTCTTGAGGACTCTCTCAGGGATGACGCTCTTCAGGTCGTCGCCGCTTTATTGAGACGGGGTGTGTCAGTCCATGTGGTATCGGGTGATGACGATGAACCCGTTCAAAAAGTGGCATCAATCCTGGGGATCCCAGACAGAAATATACATGCCCACAGCTCTCCATCCGCCAAGCAGTCCTATATCAAGAATATTTTAGAAGATCCATCGAATGATGAGGAACCCGTTGTTATATTTTGCGGGGATGGAACCAATGATGCCGTCGCTCTGGCGCAGGCAACTGTCGGCATTCACATGAATGAAGGCAGCGACATTGCGCAGGCTGCTGCTGATGTGGTATTAATGAGACCAGCTCTATCCGGGATTCTTACTGTGATGGATACAAGCAGAGTGTCTGTACGGCGCATCAAATTCAACTTCGGTTGGAGCTTCGTTTACAACACATTTGCCGTGCTTCTGGCTGCCGGGGCATTCGTTAAAGCTAGGATTCCTGCTGAATTCGCCGGACTGGGTGAACTCGTCAGCGTGTTGCCTGTCATTATCGCCGCAGTACTCCTGCGATGGACCAAGATCTAGTTTGGGGTACCCGTGACTTCAGCATCGGGTTTAAGTCTGGGGCCGTGCTGATTTGAAAGCTTGGTAGTCTTTCGTATGGAGAACCAGGGTATTCAACATACTTCGACCGAACTATCTATTTGTTTATTTGTTTCCAACAAACACTCCTATCCCCTTTTCGACGGCTTTCAGAATAGCTGTCTCATCTTACTTATTTCTTGATGAAAACCACGTCATTGTTGTTCTATTGGCTCCTTGTTTATCTGTTCCGGCCTTGCGGCCTTCATACTCCCAGAAGTAGATGAGCGGGAGAGTTGCGTAAAAATAGAAACGAAATGGGCGTGGATGCTTGCTGGAATCGCCCGCTTCCTCTCACGGAAGAGGAAGCCCACCTGCTCACATAGGTGAATAACATTTTCCGGGCAGAGGTACTTCAGGTTAGCTTCTCGCTATATTCATGTGCATGGAAACGCAAGCAGGGACTGCCCGTGGCGCCACTACTGCTGGCGTCACCCTCGGAGCCTCCGCTCACTGAGGATGAATTGAAGTGGAACTCATCAGCCGAGCTGAGACGCTCTGGGTTAGCTTCCCATTCAAGGCCGGTCAAATAATTCGATTTTTGCTGTCGACTTGTCTTCTAAAACACCAAAAATGTAAATTCCGAGCCACTGAAAGATTCACTCTGTCAATTCGACCACCTAGAACTGTATTCAACAGGCCAAGGCCTGTTCGAGCGACCACTGCCGGATAGTAGTCTACTGCTAGTTCCGCGAGAGGGTGGTAGGGTAGACTGGGACCCATCCGAGATTGAGAAAACTTTTAGCCATCGCTAGCGCAGGTACGGGCGAGGAGAACCTCAGCTAGATTTCCTAGTACGCTAGACAGGAACCGGTCCAGCATCAGACAAGTGGTATCCGGACGAGACGCTAGATCGAGCCAGAGACACGGTGAATGAGTGCAATAGTCTAAATTTAGAGGACGGATGCTATTTAGTCAACCTACTTAGCTACAGTATGAAATCAGCCTTTTCAATTTCTTTCATTGATGCTGCCCGCTCTGACCAACTTATTAAATGGAACACTATTATATTTTCACGCCAATGAAAGACACATCAGACAAAAGAGATAACTACTAAATAAGATTGCTATTACTGGCTGATTAAACCCCCTTCCCATATACAGTACAAAGCTCCAATCAATAAAAAATACTCAGACTAAGACAAAGACACCACGAGCTTTCGAGCGGACACTCCCTTCTGATTGAGCTCCAATGCTTCATTGATCTTATCCAACCCCCGCCCAACAATATGCGGCGCCGGTGCAGGAACGAACTGCCTCTCGGCCAATGCAGGCCCCAAAAACTCCATATAAACATGAGACACACAGCTTCCAGGATCTACAAGCCCAGCAATTATGATAAACTTAATCTCGATGCCCGCCATCATCTTTTTCATGGCATTCCTGCTCATCATGCTCATCATACCGCCCATCAACCGATACTGACCAAGAAAACCCTTGAGCGAATCAGGGTGCCTCCGTGCACCACCAGCCAAAGCAACAAACTTCCTCGTCGGTAACTCAGGGGTCTTGAATAGACGCTCCGAAATGACATCGGCGCAGACTTGATCAGCGTTAGCGCCTACAGTGAACGCCCCGACAAGATCGTGGCCTTCGAGTGCACGCAAAAGTTCCGCTACCAGTGTCGCACTGTTGTAGTCAAAGACATGAGAGGCGCCGAGACCCTTGACGTAGGCAAAGTTTTTAGGCGATGAGGTCGACACGACCATATAGCCCGCTGACACAGCGAGCTGGATAGCACAGCTACTGACGCTCGAGGCACCACCTGTAATGATGATAGCGCGAGGATATTCACTGCCAGATTGAGGGTTGGGCGGTGGTGGAACTTGCGGCAAATCGATGGCTAGATAGTCCCTATGAAAGAGGCCGTACGCTGCTGTGCCGAATCCGAGACCGAGGACGGCGGCTTGCTCGTCAGTGATGTGATCGGGTATCTGAGTGACCATGTGCTGGCGCACAACGGTGTAAAGCTGGAAGGCCCCCTCGGAAGGGTCGTTCGATTCTTTAGCGATGGATACGGCGCTCCCTGCGACTCGATCGCCGATTCTGAAACGGGTCACGTCCGGGCCGACCTCGACGACCGTGCCGGCTATGTCGACGCCTAAGACCATTGGGTATTTGAGATGAGAAGCAATCAGGGCTGCTTGGTACTGCAATACCCAGTCAAAAGGGTTAATGCCCACCGCACCGTTCTTGACGACGATTTGGCCTGGGCCCGGGGGCGTGTATGGTGCGTCGCTGATTTCGAGAGGCACCACTTTCTTTGCCGGAATCCACGCCGCTTGGTTTCTGGGAGCCATCCTTTAAAGAGCGTATAAGAGAACTTATAAGAGAACACTTGAAAAAAAAAAAAAAAAAAGGTGTCAGTAACTTGCAAAGATCGCAGCAAAGCGTGGGAAACGTCATGAAAAGACCTGGCCTTAAGATCCAGATGGATGTAGACCCGTATTTAAAGCCCCGAAGCCTAAGGAAATGCAGACACGGAATTCGGCCGGAATCCCTCTCGATGGCGTTCGTCCTTTTGCCGTCGGTCGATGACGTCCGTATCCATCGGATCAATACGTCCGAAATCCGTACGGTGCTGTCTCCTGCAGAAAGTATAAATTAACCATCATGGATTAAGGTTAAACCCGCGGGCCTTCCCGAGATCTGACCAAGTCGAAGTTAGACCAGCATATTTCACCATCAAGTTCGGGAAAGCAGCCCACGTATGGAAGTAAAAATCAATCGTATTTGTTGAAGACTTGAGGAAGGGTAAAGCCATGCTGGGGGAGAGGGCCACCAACGACGTTGCGACAAAAAGAATGGACTCGAGACTTACAACTGTCTGGGAGTGTTGACCCGGATTCATGTAAGGCCCCATAAGGATTCAAAAGATGAAGATTATGGACAAAAATTTGTGTCTTTAAATGCTGCTCAACAATTTGAGTAGCAGTATATTGATCTGGGTGAGGACCATGCGCTTTCAAGTTCTTTAATCATAATAGAAAGAGCCATGAAAAGAAAGAAGACAGGGCCACACAGAAAGATAAGGGACACAAAGAAAACAGCTATCCTAGCGAGGCAATGAAGTGAATGAAAAGCACACGTTTGCACCAAGGATTCACTTTTCCCAACGAGGCAAGTGTGAGTCGTAACCTTTTGCTCCCAATATAAATTCTTCCTCCTCTCCCCTTCTTCTTCCTTCTCCTCTTCTCCACCCCCACCACATCCTCCGGTCTCTGCACTTTCCTGCTTCTGTATGTGTTCTCCGATCCTTTTTTTGCAGATTCCCAATTTCATTTCCTCATTTGCCCGTTGATCGGTTGAAATTTGAGCATACTATTTACCTGGACGAGGGATTGTCTGTGTGGTCACGAAGACTAGAGGCGTTTGTTCCGATATGATGACATCTGCACAGATCTTTTCTAGGCGTTCAAGGTTGGTTTATGTTCTTGCTTATGTTCTGGAATCTGGGTTCTGGGCTCGTCCTGGGGTTTGGAATCCGCTATTTGCTCGATTCAACGTCCCCTGGGTCCCGACAATGAAGATGAGATTGGTATTGTGGGAAATCATGATTGTGGCTGCGGCCGCAGTGCATAATCCTACCGTGCTGTATCAAAAAGTCTGATGGAAAATCCACAAACACCTTTGGTTGACACTTATTTTCACTGCTCTCTTTCCTTTCTACTGGCCAGACTCAGAATCTGTATCTCCCTTCTCTGCGGTGGCTTCACCTCAATGAGCTGTACACAATCTTCAAGCTTTGCCCGTATTTGTGCTCTTTATTGCTACCTAGACTCATCATTCAATTCATGGACTGAGTCTTTCATGCAGATATGAAAAGCTCCATTTACAGTATGACAATTTCAATATAAAAAGAATTTTATTGCTAATCCTTGACGGAAGCCAAGACAAATGGTTGCCCGGTATTCACGGGGATCTGCCAAACTCCGAAGTTGCGCCTCGCTAACGGGTATCATCATCACATCATAGAATAATCTCCAAGTCAACCGAACTACTTGTTAGGAATATCCAGAACATAGCGTCGGTCGACCTCCATCTCCTTGTCGTCTTCCTCGCCTTCAAATTTCAGACGATAGGCATCTTTCTTTGCGCCCATTACCTCGGCCCTGTAGAAGGTAGTGGTGTCCGGGTATCGCGCAAGCACCTGCTTACCAGTCGGAAATGAAGGCAAAGAGCCGCTCATCTGCGGAATAGGGATGAGAGATGAGGCTGTGGTTTTGTAAACAGCTCCCTGCTCGCCATTCTCATTTGGCTCTGGATCCTGGACATCATACCACCTGCAAAGAAAGCCGTCAGCATGCAATCAGTCGGTGCATACAAAGAGGCATACCTTTTTTTGTGTCCATCACCAGAGATATTCTTGATGATGCATTGTATTCCCTCGCCTTCCACCCCCTGCTTGTTCTTGTTGTGCTTGAAGACCACCTGAGCTCCCACGACGAGGAGACCACTGCGCTCAGCTACAGTCCCTTTGGTCCCTTCGGAGCCTTCCTCGATCTTCACAGCAACCCCTTCACTGCGACCCTCGCGCGCCTGGGTGCTTGACACGCTGGCGCTGCGCGGAACAACACCCTTGGAGCGACTCGACTTGTCAACACCAGAGGCACCAGGAGAATCAGTCGCCGAGCTCTCCATATCCGACCGTTTTTTCCGAGATTTAGAAAGCGCAGATGATCGATTCGGGGGCGCTTCAGCTTCGGAAGCCTTCCTTAGCGCTGTAAGGAGCTCCAAATTCTTGATCACGTCGCATGGTTCATCCATCATGATGGAGCGTTCCTCCTCACTGAGCTTCTGGCTCTGCCGTAGCCACGTATCAAGCTGGTCGTGCTCGGTCATCGTCGGTTCTTGGGTTTCGAAGTCTTACTTTTAGTCCATATCGCACATGTGGGTATCCCGCGATCAGCACGCGTCACTCAACGCGGGGGTAGATCTGGTGGGTCGTCCGTTGCGGAGATACTTGCGCGACGCGGGAGGGAATGCAGAACTCACTGTTGCCATTCATGGTGATTTTCTCTACCAGTGTCTTGATTTGCGCGGATAGCGTTGCTTGCTGGTCAAACTTGTCTTTGGACTTGCGAATGTCCTGGCATATGCGGGTCCACAGCTCCATCTCCTCGTTGTTGCCGAGCCCATTGTCTCTAGGCCGGGGTCGATTGCGAGACATTGTTATAGGTGTATTTCGAAGAGTACCGAGCGGGGAGAATGCGTTCCCGGGGTATAAGGAGTGTAAAGAGGGGAGATGCGAAAGCGGAGGTCAGTGTTGGAGAGCTGGGGTTCGGGAGATTCGATTCCGATAAGCAAGGCGGTCGGCTTAACCGCGCGCCTGTTCTTGGCATTTTTACTCCAACTATACCATTCAAACTAGATTTAAACAAAGCCTTTAAGATCTAGAGTGATCGATGAGCTAAAGAGATATGGAGGTAGAAAGACAAAGACTTGGCAGATGACAGTAGACCACGGAAAGATTTATGATGTCAACCTTAGTGCACGGGAACAATACAAGACATCGAAAAGCCTCCTCAGATTGGCGATGACGCTATCTAGTACTTCACCTATTAGATACTTGTTCACTGTCTAGGCTTCGCAGTACTTGTAGATTATCCATGGAGTCGCCAAAGTAGCTTTTGGCTCTCTGACAATGTTCGAGTTGTTCCTCTGCCTTAAAGCGGAAGTATAGTTACTGGTTAAACATGACGCTTGCGGACAATGTCAGGTACCCAAGTACCCTGGGTAACATTGTCATTGTTTGGTGGAAACTACCACAAACAGGAATATTGTCGGGTAACTTCCCGGTGTCCACCTGGTTTCATCAATGAAAGGAGCCCCCGGACCCTGAGTGGCAGCTCACCGAGAGTCTTGGCGTGGAGATTCTGCGTAATAGAAAATCACTGAGACGCCCCTTCTACTCTTCTCAAGCACACTCTTCACGATGCAGATTCCATTACTTAGGCTACAATGCGGTATGTCCAAATTTCTTTCCAGTTTTCCAACTCCGCTAACAGATTCTCACAGGCGTCAACAGCTACGACTGGGGTGAGCTCAAATCAATACCATTGAATGCCCCGCACTAACTCCGTCATAGGCAAGGTCGGCGAGACGTCCGCTGCAGCTCGATATGCGGCCACAACGGCAGGCCAAGATTTTGCGATCGAGTCTGAGAAGCCCTATGCGGAGGTGAGTGACTTTTGACAACCTTCCTTAGTATCTTCGGAATATTGACTAGTTTTCTAGTTGTGGATGGGCACTCACCCCTCCCTACCCTCGAAAGATGTCGAAACCCAGCGCACCCTCCTCGATCTCGTCCAAGACAACCAGGCTTTGCTTTCGACGGAGATCAGCGAGCGCTATGCTGGTCGGCTTCCTTTCCTCTTCAAGGTGCTTTCTATTGGCAAGGCGCTCAGCATCCAAGCACACCCCAACAAGAAGCTGGCAGAGCAGCTTCATGCGCGGGACTCTAAGAACTATCCCGGTATGCGACGATGCTGAGATTTTTAATGTATTTGGAAACTAACCTATAATATTTGACAGATGACAACCACAAGCCCGAGATGACCATTGCCATCACACCCTTCGAGGGCCTATGTGGCTTCCGCCCCCTCGCCGAGATCGTTCACTCCCTGAAAGCAATTGAGCCCCTCCGCACTTTGATCGGCGAACAGGCCACCAGCGAGTTTGAGAAAATCGTTAAAGGGAACGAAGAATCTGAGGATGAGGCTGTGGTGCAGCGAAACAAGGACGCCCTGCGCTCCGTCTTCACCTCGCTCATGGAGTCGCCTTCAGAGAAGATTGAGGCTGCTTCAAAGGCCCTGGTTGCATTGGCAGAGAGCTCGCCGGCGAGCTTCGGCACCTTGCCCGAAGAGGTTGAGACCAACCCTAGTGACCCAGCTGAGCTGGCTGCCATTATCCAGCGACTCAACGGACAGTTCCCCGGGGACATTGGCCTATTTGTGTTCTTCTTCCTCAACTTCATCAAGCTCGAGCCCGGTGAGGCGATGTTCTTGAAGGCCGATGACATTCACGCCTACGTCTCTGGTGATATCATCGAGTGCATGGCTTCCTCCGATAACGTTGTGCGCGCGGGTTTCACCCCTAAGTTCAAGGATGTGGATACCCTCACTAAGATGCTGACCTACTCGTATGCGCCCATCGAGGAGCAGAAGCTCCGCCCAACGGACTACCCGTACACGGTTCTCAATGCGACAGCATACTCGAGCGCCTCGTCATCGCTGTTGTATGATCCCCCGATCGAGGAGTTCAGCGTGGTCAAGACCGATCTGAACCGCAAGGGTTCCAAGGCGACTTTTGATCCGATCGTTGGTCCCAGCATTTTGATCTGTACCCGCGGTCAGGGCACCATCAGCATTGGCCACAAGACCGAGGAAGTTCGGGAGGGCAACGTCTTCTTCGTGGGAGCTGACGCAGAGTGCATCATTCAGAACTCTGGTAGTGGTGAGGGCGAGGAGGATGTCTTCACTACCTACAAGGCATTCTGTGAGCTGGATGGTGAGAAGACCGCCGACCAATGATAGGCTATCAGTTCTAATTATCAATAGCTCCTGCTGGCCGCGCCAACTTGTGAGAAAAAGACTAGTACTATGGAAATTGAAAGTAATGCATGACGATTCGACACAGAGATTGGATTCATACGTAAAGTTCTAGCACAAATCCCCTTGGAAAGGTAGCTCCTGCAGGACTCGGCCAATTGTGCTGCCGCGGGTCCACCGGGAGCTGCCGAGGCTACTGCAGTTAGTCCAGAGCAGATGCGGGGAATGGCCATTACTTACTTGTACACTGCTTGGCCCCATTTTTCTTTTTTCCCCAATGTTCCAATCAGGTCACATATACTATACCCATAATGTCGTCCTTCAAGAGAGTCGATGTCCCTGAGCTGGGCTTCTGGGAAAAGGCCGATCTGCATGTCTCCAAGCTTTCCATCATTGCTAGCGCGCTCTATGCAACTCTCATAGGTCCATTCCGCGGTAAAAGCTACCCAAAGAAATTCAAACACCACTTGGTGGGATTACTTATACGAAATGATCCGAACACCACTCGCCAGACACAGTATGTGTTTTGCATTTCCAATCAACCGAAGAAGCAATGAGACGAGGCGCTAATGCTAACATCTGTTTACCAGATACATCAACATGTCGACTCCAGAAGCTTACGAAGCAACCATGAAGAAAAGAGGTCTTATCCCAGAACAAGTGTCTCTTCCTCATGATACAGAGGGCTACTGGATCGGCAACAAAACTGCAAAGAACGTACTTGTCTACTATCATGGTAAGCCATCCGCACATCCGCATCCAATACACAATTTCCCACGTCGGATTAAAGATCAAACAAACCCCCAAAGCAAACTAGCTTACATTAATTTTAATAACAGGCGGTGGCTTCTCCATGGCCGCCTTCCCCTCACACATCGCATTCTGGATCGATCTCCTCAGAATCCTAAACGATAACGGCCACGACATTGCAGTCTTCTTCCTACGCTACACACTAACCCCTCATGGAACATACCCAACTCAGCTACGCCAAGCAGTCGGCGGCCTCCGCTACATCCTCAATGAAACAGGTCGATCCCCGTCAGACGTCATCGTAGGTGGTGACTCTGCAGGCGGAAACCTAGCCATGGCAACACTGCTACACATCTCACACCCCCACCCAGAGATCGAGCCTCTCAAGCTCTCGACGCCGTTGGCGGGTGTTTTCGGGTTCGCACCTTGGATCAACTTTAGTTTTGACTGGCCTTCTATGACCGAGAATGCGTATAAGGATATCGTTAGCGTTCGGTGGTTGAAGAGGCAATCAGATATGTATCTAGGTGGGAAACAGGGGGATAGCTGGAGTGAGCCTAGTAAAGCGCCTGTGGAGTGGTGGGCTGATTCCATGACGGAGAGGATTTTGATTTTGGCGGGTGGGGATGAGGTTCTGCTTTCGCCTATTGAGGCTTTTGCGAAGAATGTTAAGGTATGTCTTGCTTTGCGTTTTGTATTGGGTATAGATGTGTGGGTTGAGGCTAACGACCGCGGCTATAGTCTGTCTTCCCCAATACGACCTTTATTGTGGGTAGTGATGAGTCGCATGACTTGCATCTCTATATTGATGCTGGGGTCAAGGAGGGGACGCAGACTGGGAACGAGCTGCGACGATGGGTTGCTGCTCGTCTTTGAGTTTGCAGTATAAAGAACAGCATTGGGTATGAGAATCCGGATAGGACCTTGGACGCAGGCTTGATTTGATAATTTCGAGTATCATCTGATAGTTCATGATAATGAAATTTCCTTGGACAGAGTATTCAAATCCGTGGTCAAGATAGGCTGAATAAGATCGGGCAACTAGACTTAAGCTTAAGATAAGCTCATGAACTTTCCATCGCCCATCTTACATCAGCCGCATGCCCGATTGCGACATGCAATATCTAAAAATTGCAAAAAGTTGTTGACACAAGTACGCATGATGTGATCTTATCTTAAAATCTTATTGATTGGTTCAGTCAAATATAAAATGGAAACGATTGTTTCCAGCAATAGCACTAAGCAGAGGTCGTATCAACTCATAAACAAAGCAGGATATCAACACCCTGGCTTCAAAGAACAGGCTCCACAAAATCAAACGGTGTATTTTTGCAAGATTTCAACAATGCTCCTAAAATCCAATACCACCCATTATTAAGAAGACACCTTGGGCGCGTATTTGGACGCAGCGGTGTCGAAGAAGTCACTCTTCTCCTGGATATCGGCGAGCAAAGCGTGTGATGGCTGGACCTGCTGGAGACGACTACATGCAGGGGTTAGCATATCGCCAATAATAAGGGGTAGGGGTGTCACATACGCCTCCAGATCCGTGCTTGGCTTCCCTGACAGAACGTTCAGCACAATGGTGTTGGCAATCAACTCGGCGTCTTCGGGGTACTTCTCCAGCGCGGAGGTAAGTGCGGCCTCGGCTTCGGGGAGACGGCCCAGGTGGAGCTCTGCGACGGCCTGGCCGATGATGGAGAGCGGGGCGGAGGTGCTAGGGGCAGAGGCGAGTTCCTCGTAGACGTAGAAAGCAGACTGGTACTTCTCACCCCCCTGTTCATAGAAACCGCTAAATTAGCATTGCAAGAGAATGGCTTTCAGACAGTTTTGTTTGCGGTCACGTACAACTCTGAGGCCAACCCATGACTCGGCCAGGTTGACCAGCAGCGAATCCTGTGCCCAGCGCTTAGCAGCTTGGACCTCCTTGAGCGCAAGATCGGCTCGGTTCTGTTGAAGGTGGATCTGAACAATCAAGGAAACACTAATCCAGAAGGTGTCAGAGTATTGGCTAGGGGTGGCACAGCGAAGCATGCGACGGGTTACTCACGCCTCGAGGTTACCCTGGTGCTTGGCAAGCAGGGCGAGGGCATCCTCACTAAGACCCTGTGCCTGCAGGACTGTAGCAGCGAGAACCTCCACGGTCGCATTATCCGGGTAGTTCTCAGCAAGATCCTGAGCCAGCTGCAGGGCGGCGTCGGTCTTGCCCGAGACCTGCTGGGCAAGGGCCTTGACAGCGGCCAGGTCGGGGGTATCTTCTTCGCTGGAGACTACCGCGAGCACCTCAGCAGCCTGGCCGAGAGCGATCTGGGCGCGGAGTTTAAGTACGCGAGCCGGGAGCTGGTTCTCGGGGGAGAGGGCGGCGGTCTCGAAGTCGATCACCTCTTGGTACTGGCCAGAGTGGAAGGCATTGTGGATGTTGAGGAGCTCTAGAAAGGATATGAGTAAGCTGGGATGGGAACATGGGGTTTTTACGATGCTTACCGCCCTCTGCTGAAAAGGGATCCATATTGTGAGATAATTGGGGATTAGCAATGGGGGGTTAATGCGGAGGATGCGGTGTTGATGTTCCTGGGCTGCGATTGCATGCTGGCGTTTATTGCGGGACGGGAAGGTCAGCCGAGGGCAAGTGGGCCGACCGCCTTCTCTATTGCTCTTCTACATCTATGGATTGTGTGGTATTCACTTGTGCAAAAAAGACATATGTGCATGATTAAATGAGAGTATATTGATTTGCGGCTTTATCAAGAACCTGTCTGATCAAGTCTTCTATCAAAATCATATAGCCATTTACAGCGACCTAGTATATGATAGGCCCTTCCGGTAGTTATTCAAAAACGTGGATCATTCATGCAACCATGTCTCCAGAGGAGCTTTCAAATCCTCCCAAAACATCTTTGTAGCTTTTAGTTCCCAATGGTGTCCGAAATTATGCGGTACACCCTTATAGACATGAAGTGTAACCGGTACATTTCCCTCTTCCAGCTTTCTGGCATACGCGATTCCCTCGTCTCGTAACGGATCCTGTCCTGCCACAAAGACCAAATGTCGTGGAAGACTTTCCACATTTCCAAGCAATGGAGACGCTTTTCTGTCCAAGCCAGAGGCGGAATTGGGATGAATTAGGTTCCAAACACCGAGCAACCCAGTTGAGCCCATGAAGATATCCATGCACTGGGTGTACGAGCGAAGGGACTCTTCAGAGGGACCGTATTTGGCGACCGGGAAATGCCGAGGATCGCAGAGCATGGGAACGTTGAGGATGACACCATTGATGGGGATACCTTTGTCACGGCAGATCTGAGAGAGAGCGGCACTGATTCCTGCTCCAGCAGAGGAACCGGCCAGGATGAGTCGATTAAGATCGACCTTGATCTTTCCGTTTGAACCGAGAAGTCGCTCTGGAGAGTCGAGGAGAGCATCTAGTACATCCTCAGAATCCTCGATCCAAGTCGGGAAGCGGTTCTCCGGAGCCAGACGATATTCCACACTGACAAACACGAGGTCGAAGCGCTTGTACAAGGGGTATAAGAGCCACAATTCCTCCAAGGTGTGATCGCCTTGAATCCAGCCTCCACCATGCGTGACAAAGACGACCGGTAGAGAAATTTTATCTTTTCCTCTAGCGTGGAGACGGTCAGATAGTGGAAAGGACACTTTCACGTTGATATCGGCACCGTCGCGGACTCGGACTGTGTTCGACTTTGTAAAATAGCCGACTTCTTCAATGGGGTGTTTTTCGGCCCATTCGACGTTAGATTTCGCCTCATATGCTCGGATGGAAGCGAAATCAAGTTGAGCAAAGTCGATTGGGGCCGACGGTGGTCCGGGACTGGTCGAGGGGAGCGGAATGTCATTTTTAGTGGCGAATGCTTCCCAGTCTGGGTCACTGGTGAAGTAGTCTGCAGTCGACATGATTGTTGATTGGATATCTACGGGGGGATTTTGAAATGCGATACATGAATAATTATTTTGAAGAAATTCAGAGGACGAGAGGCCGTTGATGGCGGCTGACCATTGCTGATGCCTATCGCGATGGCTCGGATGACGTGAGCAGAGTTAACTTAAATTATTTCCTCGGACCAGTTCTTCACTGGCTATCTTAGCGCTTTATCTTTCATTCTCGAGGTTACGTGACAACGTGTTAGGGCGCTAACTAAGTGCTAAGCCTAACAAGGCAAGACTAACCGGAACAGGATATTCCCAGCCCTCGGAGTCCGCCTTTTGAACATGGACTTATTTATTGAGATAGATAACTTAGAAACTTTCTGTATTTATGGGGCGACTTTATGTGATTCTGTCGTCCAGCTGCATGATAACAACGTTGAGATGAACATATGGGAACATCAAATTGAATTACAGACATTAGTAGTACAAGGACAAGTATGAGTGATGCGAAACCACTTGGGGAAAAAAAAGCATGTGAGATGCGTTCAGAAAGGTCAAGAACAATGTAAATTGAATCGCAATGATATGGAAATATCATACAGAACAAGTTATAGTTCATCTTTTTTTTTTTTTGACATTTGTCTTCTCTGTATTGCCCGCAGGCTCACAACATTGAATTATAAGAAGATGAGAGTCAATTTAATGTCACTTTAGAAGACGCCACGTATAAACATTCAATATTAGAACAACCCAAACGAAACAAAGACATATTCCAAGACCCCCGCAGTATACACAATAAAGCCAGCTTCATTTGAGCCGGCAGTCGACAAGAGACCCCTTAACTCCTCATCATATTATGGAGTGATCGGTAAGCCTCCCTGCCACGGGTGACACCATGTCGAAGCTTATCCACGATCAGCTTCCCAATGTTAAGCTCCTCATAGCTTTCCTGGGATTTCGAGAGAGACGATACCACGATGCTGGTCGTCTCAGAGTACGGCTGAAAGACCGCACGAGGCTCACTGTCAGAGGTCTGACGCGAGCTGCAGTCAGGTAGAAGTTGGTTGGCATGAGTCTGCATATGTGTTGCGAACAGACCATTGTCCCACTGACATGGACTCTTTTTGGGGAAAGGAGGAACAGCCTCCAGTTGAATAGGGAACATACATTTCAGTTCCGCTAAGTCCTCCAAGTCGGAGTAAACGTCTTCAATTTCGCTTTCAAAGTCTGGGACCGGGTCGTATCCCACTGTCTTCGTGATTAGTACAGTTTTCTGGACCCATTTTTGAACGAAATTTTTGTTATTTCGTCCTCCTAGCCTTTCAAGGTTGGAACGGGCAAGTCTGAAGTTCCACCGAGCAGGATACTGCGTCCAGGCAGTTTCATGGACCTCGTAAGTCCGTGGATCAATGAATGATCTGTCCCTGGACATGGCATCAAGCCAGTTATATGATTCTGGGGATGTGAAGTACTGAGGCTCATTAATAAGCATGTGTACGATCTGATATCTGCACTTGCCTCGATGGCCAGTTGTGTGTGTGAGTGTAAAAGTACAGTGGAGGGTGAAGCTTTGTTGAAGGTTTAAGGGAGTTTGAATAAGAGAGAAGTGAATATATTCTGCAAGTGGATATATCCCGAAAACAGAAGAGATGGTTGAAGAAAGAGAAACTCACAGCTCAAGCGGTGCAAGCTCCGCTTATACGTTCCCAATATTCATAATATACCAAGCCTATTTGAAGATTGGGCTTTCTTAAAAAGGTATAGTTGGCTTATCTCCATTCTTACCGATGCGGAATTCAGATTGAACTAAGCTAATTGAAGACCCCTACGGTGACCGTTGGGGCCGCCGCTCCGCTGCCTAAATGAGATGGTATGATTCTACAGTCCATAAGATGGCATTGATATGACAGTGAAATGACAGCAGAGAAGGTACAAAATTGACAGAAGAGAAAAAGGAAATTAGCGACATCCGTCTCATCATTGGGAAGTTCTTGTTAGACCGTTAAGAGAAATCACCAAGACAAAGTTTACAGCTGAATGTGGGTGAAGTTAAGATAAAATTTATGCATATTTTAGTCTATCATCTCATGTAACCAGAGGTAAAAATGACCTCATATTATTAGCCACGGGGGCATGGATAGGCACAGCACTCCAGCCATGACAGTCGCTTCTAGGCATCACGGCTGAGTTGACCTACGTAGTGAGTAGTTGATCCCCCATCACAGGCAATAATCCCATCGGCTTCATGCTGTCCGAGTAATGATAATATTGCTTATGGTATGGAAGGGGAGCTAGTCGGCTCCCCTCCGAGCCCTCCAGTGCTTATAGAAGACCCCGAATTCACTGTCAAATCCGGGGATTTCTAAATTTCACCAGAATATAAAGCTTTTCAGAGAAACGTAACGATACACTGACAATGGCCCAGGATTGGTCATCAAGTGCTCCGGTTGAAACATTGAAAGATGAAATCCAGTCTTTGCACCTGAAGACGGTCGAGCCAATTCTCAATATCCCCAGTTCCTGTAGAATTGTCCAGCCTGCTCCTTAAAATTACAACAATACAAGAGTAGCAGATTTAATTTTGAATTTTATTTAAGCGTAACAGTCAGCACCCCATTATCAAACTTCGTGTTATATATTTAATATCCTGCACGTACTCAGGGTCAGAACTCTGTTATAAGACTGTCGCAGCGAGGCATCGTGGCTTCTTCCCAATAAGCTCCATAAGTCAATTAATATTTTGGCTTTTTAGCGACATTATCATCGATTCGTATGATTGTGGGGTGGTTTGAGTCCCGGTCGCTGGGCGAGCGTGTGCGCAAAAGCTAAGGGAACTTATCTGCATATGCAAAGGTAGCCTGCGCAGCCAATTGGTCGAAGGCGACATGTTTGATTTAGTCTGGAGAATAAGTTTTCTTCAAAGGCTTATTAATCTATATCATCCCATGTGGTCTAGTGGTTAGGATTGCCCGCTTTCACCGGGTCGGCCCGGGTTCAATTCCCGGCGTGGGAGCTCATTTCTTTCTTTTTTTTGTGCCCTCAGGGCCTTCACCTCGAACCAAAAATTCCGGAGCCATTGAATTAGATAATTGATTTGCTCGTTAATTTTTAAGTTTTTTATATGATAGAATACTTATCCATAAGCTAATTAGTATAGAAGTGCTTAGACTATATAAGCGAACCTTACAATTGAAGCACCCAGCATATACATCCTGGCAGAAGCTATTCTAAATTGATTAGATTATTTATCTACTTGACTAAGGGGGCCCCTTACATGCCCTGACTGAGCGTGGAGGAGTGAAAATGTAACATTATTAATGTCGAGCTCGCTGCCTGACAACTGGAAGTAATATATGCGTACCACTATGAGCATTTTGTACTTGAAGATGGAAAGCCGCCTGGCTTTATTCATGGCCTTCCAGCGAAAACTATAAATTGGATGTATTCTTTCTTTCATCTATTCTTCTCTTTTTATCTCTCCGTACCCAACTTTCTTCTTTCTCCCTTACTTTCGCTTCACTTTATCTCACTTTCATCTGATTACATATGATCAAGACATTGATTTGATTTCAATCTCATTCTCATTTCCCAAATCAAATCGTTTGCCATGACAAAGCTACGCATGACCCATGATCAGCGTTTGCAACGACTCATTACGAACCACTTGAGTGGGCAATTTTTTCCCGCAATGCGGCGGGAGCGTGTAAGAATCGATTCATGCTGAGATTTGAATGAAGATTAACGCACATGAAGTACTACCCATTTTGCCAGGTTGCAGGCCACTGGGCAATGAAATGCTTCTGGCGCCCTCAGGCGCCGCCCCCGCTCACCGATGAGGAACAGAACCTGCTCGCAGGAGTTGATATGATCTGGCGTGCGGAGACTCTTCGCGTTAGCTTCCCACTACTTTCATCATTGTGCATCCACTGACCATGATTTACAGACAGCACACAATCGACAAGTGCAGGCTGCGAGTGCTGCCAGGGTGGCGGCTGCCTGGTCTGGCTGTGGTCGTCCCTATCCCGGTTGCACTCGTTGTCGTGGTGCCCCCGCTGTTGTGGTTGCGGATGAACTTATTGATTTCTTTCGTTTCTTTAAACATTGCTACTTCTGCGAACCAAACCATTTTTTTACAAGAACTTTATTGTAAAAAGCTATGTAAAAAGCTATGGCACTATGCTTTTTTAATTCCACTCTGGCAAGCCAATTTATGATATTAGCCGGCGCGTATAGCAACTTGTTGTCTGTCAAAAATTTCCGCTCCATTCTCGGCGACGCTGTGCTATCCCCCCTACGGGAGTCACTAATTCACTGCAGGTGGCTTTTTAGTGTTCCCCATAGTACTGATGGGAGAAATAGGACAGGGAAAGGGCGACAGAAGAGGGTGAGCAAAGATTCATCGGTGTAGGATGGATTGAAAAGACGCATCTGTTGAGCATAGGTCTTTTTCTGTGGGATACTTGGACTTTGTTTGGATCTATTTCGGCTTCAACTGTGATATCGGGGTAGGTTCGTTGGTATGCTGTCTCAGGCATGGTGAACGTGATGAGGATGACCAAGGCCCAGATCATCCCGGCTGCGACGTAATATATTACCCGCCAGCTTTGGTGGATTGTGATCAACCCTGAGAGAATTATACCGCCTGAAACACCGCAAGATAAGGCAGCGGAATAGTAACTGCACCGAGTTAGTCTGGAAGACTGATACTAACCTGGTTGCATCTGAATTCATGGAGAAAGAAGATGTCAGCGATAGTGAGAGACGCAAGACATTCAGCAGAGCCACCTGCAAATATTATGGATCTAGTAGAAGCGGTATAGAGTAGAATAGCATTTTAGATTGATTTCTTTCAGAGAATTAAATCATGCAAAGTAATAATAATTGAGCCTGCAATTCCCCACGAATATTGAACCATACAAGACAAACAAAATTTCCAAGGTGAAATCGAAGCTATTCACATACATACAAAACGTGATATCATTGCCACCTAACTTAGGTGTTCTGAAAAATTGTGAGCCATCCTCGCTGACTGTGGCGAGCAGGTGCCGGTGAAGCAGAACGAGTTCGCTTGAGCACGAAATTTATCGCTGTCGCTACCCTCTTGGCCGTTAACGGCGGCTTCGCGACCGAGCTGGGCGAATGAGGCCCATTCATAGTCCTGAGATAGGCATATTTGATTCTGCGAATAAATTCTGGATTTGAGTAAGCAATTTGACCGTAGCATGACATTTGCTGACGAGCTCCTCGGGGGTGGTTTGGTTACCAAAAGTAGCGAGTCTTATGAGTATTTATACCAAGTACACTTTGTTTCCATATCACTCTTTATTCTTGAACAGGCCTGGTGGCCATAAGTCCTTTATAGACGTCGTCACAGGTGTGGGATTTTGTCAAAATGGGCAGTATAGCAATAACTATATATCACGCAGCACGGTTCAAGGAGGAAGGTAATAAGCATGATCGAAGCGGGCTCCAAGTCTCGGGGTTTGGATATCAACAGGATGGTAGGTGATGGAAGAGAAGAAGGGGAGAATATGGAAGGCCATTTTTATTGGAATGCTGATGACTGATGTGATGCCAAACAAGCTTGTATGGTAAATTCCAACGAAATATTCCACCTGGGCATCAGATTCTAACCTGTGACCGCACAATTGACCTTGGAACGCAACACTGAAGTGTACAAGCAATCCCTTTTGCTTTGCGCTAACTCAGGTCTAATATCTGCCGTATAGCAGTTTCGTTCTCACAGTTCAAAACATGAGGAATTGCATTATAAATAATCTTGTGTTTGAATTTGTTGTCTGCTCTGCCTAAGATGTTTGAATTTCTTAATCCATGGTTAAAATAGAGCTTGTGAACTCGTCAATAATCCCATGTAGTCTTTGTTTCTCTTGCTCGCCACCAAAAATCATATCAACTGACTTCCGGCACATCTTCATCAGCTCGACACGACCAAGCCCAAAATGCTGGGCAGCAAGCAGATACTCATTCGAGACAGGGCTGCAAAAGAATCCCACATCGTCTGTCTAGAAGAACGGCATATAAAATCAGTCTGAGACCACCAGCCAAAGAAAAAATGCTATGAAAATGAAGGTTGGGCAAGAACTTACACACAAAGCGATTGGACAATCCTCGTGCCTCCAAGACCCAAAATGATGATCCAAAAATCCCCCATTAATCAACTTTGCATGCACATTACAAGACATGCATAACTCAAGCCCAAGCCCCCTCTTCACAATCTCCGCTTTAACATCATCTGGCACATGAATAACATGACCCAACCGATCAGGCTGAAAGGACAGCAACACCGCCAATTCATCCCGCACGCCCGAGGCCGGTGTCTCGGCAAAGTGCAGCGTAAGACCCAACCCATGTGCTTTCGCCTTTGCAAACGCATCACGGTACATAGTGACGTCGCCCTGCGTCGGGTTCCCGCAGAGATCCACGCCGACAACCCCGCGCGGCTTGTTGGAGATGGCAAGGTCAACAATCTCCTGTGCTTCGGTGGCGGTCGTGTTTCCGCGGTCGAGAGCTAGGATTAAGAAAACTGACATTTGGGTTTTGGTGCGGGATTTGAAGGCTGAGATCACGTCCAGAACTGTGGTCAGGTATTCTTCTCGGGTTATTTTTGTGTTTGGGGATGCGCGGGGAATTGTTCGGAGTTCTAGGTAGCGGACTCCGTCGTTGTGGAAGTCTTCGAGGACGGAGTTGGTGGCGTAGGCTAGACTTTCTAGATCATTGCATAGTTGGTATATGAGTTTGGAGAATACTTGGAAGAAGCTCTTTGGGTGTTAGTGGGTGTGGTTGAGTTGATTGTAGATTGCCGCTTGGGGTTCATCGCCTACGTCTGTAGAGTGTAGTCAACTTTGCCTGGAGGCATTAACACCAATGGATCCTCGACTGGAAAACTCGGGTCTTTTGATTTCTTGTTCTTCCATATCTCATGCAGGCACTGGCGACTGATACTTCCGCTGAGGTGGGCATGGAGCTGGAGAAGCTATCAGGTCAACAATTCTGATTCTCTGAATGAATAGGATACATGGAAATAGCAACATGCCTCACCTCAACCTTCGGTAGAGCTTTCGTGAAGCTATCGCTAACCTGCTTAGCTGAATCCATCGTGGCCAGGATCTTTGCCCGCTTGAAGACTGGAAGCTGCAGAAGAGGGGCAAGATTGAAAGATATTGCCCGCCTTACTGCCTTAACCGACAATCAACCGCCATCGACATTCTCAGCGTAGCCCCTTCATTATGGATCTACAGAGCCTTGACATCGATATCCTCTATGTACGCTGCTATATTGTATCATCATTAGGCGATCAACCCCACACTGCTGAACACCCGCAACCATGGTTCCAGCCCCGAAAGGAACGTCAACCCGCACCGTCCGAATCCGCTTGTATAATCGGAGCTCGCACACTACGCATATTTGGTAGCGAGGGCACTGCGTCTGGAAACAGGTCTCACTTCGAATGGAGTTCCCAGAAACTGCTCAATCAAGGAACATTCGACCCAGGGGTCCCGGTAATTATCATAATTACTGGAACTGGGAAGCTCCGGGTGTATTTTTCCATGACTCTATGACTTGTTCTTGATTCCAATCTTAAATTCCTTGTTTCGCATCCGAACTATCCTAACCAACCCCCTTTCCGGGTCTTGTTGTGATTTGTGTGTTCGGTTCAGTTTCGCATAAATTGAGCCTCGGGTTGTTCCAGATAACGATATGAAAAGTGGAGCGCGGGGCAGAAACACGAGACTACTGTACTTTTTCCCTTATTACGTGTTTCTTCTCCATTCGATTTAATTTCAATTGTATAATGGAAACTTGAATAGAGTGAACTAAAGCGAACTAAACTACCCACGAGGATGAGTAGAACAAGGCAAAAACCGGATAATGCAAGGCTGTGTAGATGTGTTGTCACCCCGGGTTAGCGTGGTCATACCGATAACCCGAGCTCCTGGATTCGCCGCGTTTCAAGATATGCGAACACGACAAGGTCAAAATGCATGCAATAACGGTACATGGGGAAGATATACTAATAATAGGTTACGATCGGGTATGAATTGCCGTCCACAACCCTGTCAACTGGAGCCAAGCAACCACCCATGATTATTACCGTAAGCTTTCCCTTGTTTCGCGCACGAAGATCCACAATCGGAATTGATACGTCGCCCCAGAGTGATACCATCCACATCTTGATGGTCGCCAAGACCGCGCTCGAGCAGTGAGCAAAACAGTCTGAGGGCCGACCGTGCCGTGCCGGCTAGCACACCGTTTCAGGAGGTTTTGCCCTGTCAGTACATAAGAAGTTCCGTGGATGAGTGCCAAGGTAGCATGATATGTACAGATCAGAGACCAACAGGGGCGATGATAATCCATCTGCCTGAGTTCCTGCACGTAATCATGTCAGAAAAAGGAAAATGGCGGAGTCTGTGCCAGATTCCACGCGAATTCTGGAAGCCACGTTGACGACAGTGGGATTCCTAGTGGATGTTAGATTGGCTTAGATATTGTGGATCCTTTTGTTTTCTCGTTCAGCCCCGGATCCACACAATGGGTCGTAGAGCCAGCTCAATTTAGAGTGAAGTGTTTCCCCCAGCCTCTAGGCTGTTTGAAGTAAAGATTTCAAATATCCCACTACTCGGCAGAGTACAAAGTGCCGGGGATTGCGAATCCTCTGGGGCTGTGCTTCAAATATATCAGGTTCGAGGCGGCCGCAATATGCCGTGCAGGTCGGATGGTGAAACAAAGAACCCTAAACTTCTCAAACGTGAATTAATGAGTTCGTAAATAGACATCGCGCGTCGTGGACTAGAACAGTCTCTCTGATTCCTGAGATCTCCTCAGATCTTGAAACAAGATCTCGGTAGCAAGATATGGAGAGTGGCGGGTTCCAGACACTGATATGGAGTAACGGCTTGCTATAGTTCAGCCCTGAATCCACACTAATACCGGCAAGTGATGCCGCGCGGAAAGAGTTGCGGAAGTTAAAAGTGGGCTAATATGGGCTTGCTACTGGGTCTGATTTGAATCATAAGTACAAGTCTATGATTGGTTTTGATATTTCAGCTCAGATATCTGCGCCACATCTCTCGCCGGCAAGTCGGCAACTCGAAATTGATAGATGGCATCAAATGACCTTCCTAGACATGAGGATAATGAAATTCCGATACATTGCTTGCTCATCAAGGTCACGCAGTTTTGAGCTTAAACATCCAACGGGTTAACGGACCATCCACCCGCTCAATTTCCGGCGTGTACTGTACAATCGCAGCATAAGTAGCATGTCTCGAGGTCGCATGACCTCAAATAAAGTTTTGTAACCTGGGAAAGTATCCGATGGACTTTTCGCACGTAAATACAGTCCCTGATCACCGATGAAAGGCGCCGGACTCTCTCGGAGTGAAAGTCGGAGAGCTCACATCAATGCACTCGTGCAGATCGCATCGAGCGGTGAGATGAGGCAAAGTGCACCAGAAGCTTCTCATTAGTGCTAGGGATAGCCTTTTCCCATCGAAAAGTCGTCATTCTAAACCGGACTGGGCAGCATCGTTAATCCTGGACGGTTACACGCCATTTGTCGGCGCGAACCATCTCTCCTCCTGCTATTACAATGTTGCACAAACTACTACCAGGCTGGGACAGAGGAACAGGAGCAGGGTCAAGTCTGGTGAGTCACATCGGCACAGCCAGTTAGAACTGTAGGCGCACCTTGGAGGAAAACTGGGATTCGGGCCGGTCTGTCCAGCCACGCGACGCTATTCGATCAGTAACTGGATTTCTCAGCGAAAAGACGGGCTACTGCATTCGTGGAGGGACCGAGGGTGACAGAATGACCCTCTTGCAGGAGAAGGCTGATAAGTGGGGGTTAGGTATAATCATAACACAGGAGTTTATTAAGCATCGAAGACGCATCGAAGGATCTAAATGGGGCTGTGCCTAAGGGTGGCTGCAGGATGAGACAAAGTCGGGATTGAATGTGCCGTGTAGAGACAACTTGAGGGGAAGCTGAGCTGTTCACCGATTCTTTCCAGGATTTGGGTTTTGAATTATTTTCTTTTTTGTTGGGAGGTCAATGTCCAAACGAGGATCGTGCAGCAACACTACGGTCTACCACAGGTCAAGTAGCAACCAGGTTGTTTATTCCGTGGAGATATCAATCTATTCCTGCACAGATAATTCACCGATAGTCAGGAATAGAGTTACTCAAGATGTGACACTTGAACAGAAACTCAAGAATTGTACGTAAAAGAAAGTAAAGTATTCGACTGATTTACGTATGCCTTAGATACCGATAGATAAGTCGAAGGTAGAGAAAATTGACCTAAAATGAGGCGCAACGGTTCCATCCCGCTGGGTCTTCCTAAATGTAGTTAGTCTTGGTGTACGGAGTACAATGAGTTGTAAGCTGCTGAGACCGGATCAATGCTCGGATCCGCATGGAGATCGGGGTAAGGGAGATGAGTCAAACTTCCTGGAATGCCCCTTCTCTCCTGAAGATCCGACCCATGATTTTAATTTCTAGTAAATTTGATTTTATTCTCAAAATTTCGTGTTTTAAGAAATCATAATGAAACTAACATGATCACCGTAAATCCTGAAGCTTTCACGGTGAATGGCTGGCTTTAGATCCCCTGGTTCCTATTAGCTTATAGCTGTGTACCGTTAATGAACGTCAAGTTCCCGCAGTACGCGATACAACTTGGTTGTGGTAAATACTGGTTAAAAACGGTAATATTTTTTGAAATCCGAGCGTCGTGCGTAATATTACCACTTGCCGTACGGGGTCACTATCAATGAGCAGAGTGGGCTTCTTGACGCACGCCTTCATGATGTCATTGGAAATTCATCATCCCGTCACCAAGGCATTGGAGAGATGAAGATAAGATGGGCATTGATCTTACTTGTGGTAACCCTTTCTTGTGCTTTGAGGTGTCGTATGATCAATAGCCAAAATTGGGCCCCATTGTAACATTACACTTAATCCTCCGATAATGACATCAAGTCCCCGCAGAATCACAAGAACAAAGGGGGAAACAAATGTTAATTTTAATTCTTTTAAAATCTTTTTTTTCCCACCGACAGTTCCGTCCCATAGGGCAGGGACGGCAATAAAGCGGGGTGTATCTAGGGCTGTTGATCGTAGCAAGGAGCGGCTGCGAGATTGACTGGTATTACTTACATGCGCATCACTGTGCAGGGACTCTTTGATTTCACTCCTGGTCACGCTTGTGACCATTACTTTAGATTGTCTATTCGGAAGAAGTGGAGACTAATTCTTTGTCCCTTCGACTTTCGACTTCATTTGCCACCGAGAACCCCTGAATCAAACAAAATGAAAAAAAACTCGTCAAAGGAGAATCGAATACAGTAGTTCCCCTAAATCTTAGAATGTTGAGCATGCATGACTCCTTACTAAACTAGATTGGGGCATGAATACGTAGACATTTTTCTGGGGCTCCATGGATACAGCTACCGTATCTTAAGTGATGACGAATTAATACCATTCAATACCGAGAACGACCCTGTCAACCAGTGGGTCCAGTTCACGAAAAGCGCAACGTTAAGCCCCTCCTCAAGCCAATGGAAGAAACCAAGAATCTTGGAAGGAATCATCCTCAGACAGGCCCCAATTAATACCCAACTAGGTTAGTGAAACGCCCAGTATGGAATAGTTTTTTTTTCTTTTTCTTGATGTACCCAGCTTCCCGGTTCCCACCTTTGAAGCGACTATTTTAGGATCATGATTGGATCCTCATTTAATTGCAGGTCACGAGAACAGATATCGAAATCCAAGGCAATATTGAGGCAACGAGGTACATCCTGCATTACACGAGAAAGAAGGATCGTGAAACGCATAGCTTTCTTTTTCAGGGCGAGCTAATGAGAAATATTCCGCCACGGTAGCCACGGTAGCCCCCCCTCTTTCCCGCGATCATCACGATTGTCGGTCGGCCACTCCATTTTGCCTCACTCTTGGCCGCTGACTGGTTATTAAGATACTAAGAACAGACAGCGATACGGGGCAGCGGTCTGGTGAAGCTCTGACCTCAGCGCGAGCACGTGAGATTTTCATTCATTCACTGTTAACGCCTTGTAGAGTATATTTACGGATGTTTAAGGATCCCTGCTTCAAGCTCTCGATCTGACTGGTCGACAAATTTGGAAATTTAGAGATGACGAAGATGTTATGATACTTCAATGATAACGTGGCGTCGACTGCATACGCTGTCAATTATCCTCTATTCTTATCGACCAGCCGAGGTGGTCAAGCCGCCACAACCGCTCTCGACAGCCCACGATAGCGCGCACGGATACGTGAGAAACCCAGAATAAGAAAGTTTCCAGCAATCTATTCCAAAGTGAGTCATCACCACGTGAACTAGCCTTACATGAGAGGTGCAGCTCTGCAGGTGGATAGTATGTCGACACGTTTACCTTATTTGGGAAACGTGATCCCGGGTCGCGTCGTTATCCGAGGACCGCGTAGTTCGGGCGGTTCCCGAGTGTCATATTGTCAAAGTGTGCCGGGGTGAGAGACATCGATTGGCACAGAGTCGTTACCTGTTACCTGGTCGCGCTAAAAGTTTCGCCCTGCAACGAGGCATGCAGGCATGCAGCGAGGATCAGATCAATGAGGGGTCTTCAAGACTGAGGTGATGACCTTCTTACCCGGGCGTAGCGGGATGCGAGTCAATCCGAAAAACAAAGAAAGGCCAAGAAAAAGCAAGAATCAAGGAAAGCACAGCTTTGGGCCAGCGCATCAAGTAACGCGGGGCTCAACCCCCGCAGTGTACTTGACGCTATCAGAAAGTGCATAGCGCGGCTTGTTGCATTTCGGGTGCCTAGTCTGTATCACGAAAGACTACAGATACCGAAGCTGACGAGTACCCCACAATGGTACGATAATCGGGATCGAGGGTGATTCGTGGTAAACCTAGGTGATGATACTGAAAACTCTACAGACCGCTCATTTGTAGACGCGGTCAAGAAGCTGAAGCGAGGGGGTAAGGAAATGACAATCTCCACATTAGGAGACCATAGAACACAAATAGGAAAAGAAACCAGAAAAAAACGGAAACTAAAAGGAAACTAAAATCATAATGCCCCTCCACTTAGACGGTTCGTCAAAGAACGGGCTCCCAAACATCCCGACGATCTTGAACCGGTGTAATGCGGGGATCCACTGAGCTCCATCTGCACCGCCCAAAACGTTTCACTGCCACTCTCCAGCCTCACAGGGTTCGCAAGGACAACCTGGTTGGTGTCTTGTTTTTTCTTGGTTTCGGTCCCGAGAAAATGAACGGTGTGCCGCTATCCTTATCACTCGTCTACGTAAATCTTTCTGCAGGGTAGGACTCGTTGGACCACCCCTCCCCCTTCTCTGTTCCCCACATACTAGTAGTCTTGGTCGAATAGGAGGGAATGAAGATGTGCATCATGATCGACCGTTTGTGGCACACACCTTCGCGGATCTTTTTCTACTGTCCGTAGTACCCTGTTGGGCAGAGATAGGGGCCTGACTGTTGAACAGAAACACAACCTATCGTCATGATGAGATTACAGGGATGACAAGGTTCAATCAAGTTATGAAGGTCTACGCGATCAAAACGCAGACGTAGGAATCCGAGGGCTCCGCATCTCCTTTCCCCAGCGACCAGCGTGTCGGGGCAAGAAAATCCATGACATAAAGGTACTAGTATGACGAGGTGGGGCCTGATGTAAATGGAAAATAGCTACCGGAGCACAAAGTACAGGGCGAATCAAAAACATGGCGAATGTGGGGGAATTGGAGCCCGGGAAAGACAGTATGGAGTAGAATGTTCACACTATGGAAGTCTGAATGGAATAGAATGCCCCAGGGCTCCACTCAGAAATCCTCCGACATCCCTTTTTCTCTCTTCCCGTTGCCCCTTGTCTCCTTTAGAAATTGTCATGGTATTTTTATTTTTATTTTCAATGTACACGCATCTGAAACATTGATCGGCCCCCGTTTGGCCGATAGCATTCCCCAGGATGCATAGGGATCGGCCAATGACACCCATGGATTGAGATCTACCGGGGTGATGGTTATGGTTGGCGTGTCAGTCATTCCACATCGTCATCCCATCTCCTACCCAAGCTGGCCTGACACGATGATAGGATAATTCAGGGATGTTTGTAGCTAGTAGAGTCACACCGTTTGTACCTGAATACCTAAATGAAATTACTTTCTTTCATCCAACTTTGGGCCGTTGCTATGCGTTGTCCTTGTTTCTAAATTATTTAATCGAGGGCGTTGCCCTTGTGCGTTTCTTCTTTATATTTCGCCCCCAATTGAACCCTGCAAGTTCATTATTGTCTTCAATATATTTCTTTTTTTATGCATTCTTAAGCCTCATCCTGGCTATAGATAGACACAATACGCCTCTGTATTTGTGTTCTTGCCACCAATACTCTCCGTGAAACTACCTCGAGGTATATTGAAAACACAAATACACTTTCGACACCCCATATTCGATTCCGATTCCTAACGGGACCCGAGCAAGGTTCACAAATCATCTTGACGATTGAATGACCGGAAACAGCTTCCAAAGTCAAAATTACGGGGGGTTTCCACCTGTAATACCACCGACCCACCGGGATCCGATACCAGACCAGTACAGGTACTGAGTACGGAGAGCACACCAGCGTAAGTACCAGTACCCACTCCAGCTTCAATTCCACGGCGGAATCGCTGGGATTGATTCATTTTGCATTTATTTTTCCTTTTCCCCCTTCCCTGAACTCTCATCTTCATCTCTCATTCCTAACAAGAAAACAAAGGACAACGCCGGTCTTGTCCTGTTCGATTTCTTTGACTCTTTCAACATCACCGTTACCATTACCATTACCGCCTGCACCGCGCATACCTAGTGGCTACCACGTAACCGTGCAGCAACTGGATCAGCTCACTACCAAAAAAATTGCGAAATTATTCTTCAAAAAAAGAATATTAAATTCAACCGACACTAAAAAAAACCAAAATCCCCCAAAATCCAACATCAGCGACTCCTCAGCTTGGCCAATTCGCCGATTACTGGTTTTTCCTCTTTGGACGGCCTGCATCCACTGCGTTGGCAGTGTCGCAATTCCCGTTTTTTCCTCATCGCATTCGCCGCCCTCAACTTTGCGCCGCAAAGTTCCCTGCGCCCTAGCACGGGTACTCCCATAGCCCGTTGCATCGTTCACACTCGTCAGCCAATCGAAGGATCGGAGGGCGTGGAACTAAGGTCATAATCCCTGGCACTTTTTTTTACTTGACCACAGCTTGCTGGCGCCGCCGCCTTCCGAACACGCGACTGCAACTTTTTTGGGGCTCTTCCTGATCGCCGGGATAGAACCCGCATATGCGTGCATCGTCCGGCCTTTGACTTGTGTTGTCAACCCTCGTCTCCACCGAGTACACGGCGCATTGCCCCTCCCTGGTCCGCCCAGTCGTTCCGCGATCAATTGGTCCATATCGCAACCGTTCATACCTCCCCCTCTCGCCTGCAGTACAGCTTTCCCCACGCAATCGGCAGATCGACGGGAAAAGAGGGGTCATAGTGCTAGTTATCATTGGGAAGTTTCAGCTGGATTCCCCAAAGAAGAAGGCTACATACCTGCGGACCGGAACCTTGGACTTGGAGATCATCCCCCCTCTGGTCTGATCCCTTTTTGCCCAGGGTGACGTCTACTGTGGTTAGCATCGGGAGACTCTTTCTCTCCTAAAAGATCAGCCATTGCAACGGGGCCAGTGCCCTTTGCAATTGTTATCCGGGACTTTTTCCTGATCCTTCAACTCTTATCCTAAGTCTCCTGATTCTCTCGGCTTTTCTCCGTGAGGTGCTCTCCGGTAGAGCTCTCCGCATTAAATCCCAGTCAGGCCAAGATGCAGAGTTCAAAAACGAGTCATCTCTGCTGAGGAACGTGGCTGAACCATCAACTCTGCTTTTCTGACTGTGTCAGGCTATTCCGTTTTCTTCCCTGGTCTCGGATCGCTTTCCAACCCTAGCTTCTATCAACCCTTGAACGGCCGGCTGGTTCCCTGCCCTGCTACTGATTTGCCATTTATAAGAGTCCAGGTGACTCGGACATTGGCACGGTTTACGACCCATCAAAAGATTTCGTCCTTATCGACAGCTGAGCTGTCGCTCTGATAACACATTAGCCGCCATGGCATACACCACGGCGACCTCACCACCGGCCCTGGATGCCGACACCCACCCCAGCTTAACACTAGCTACCTCTCTACCTCGATCTACTACTTTACCTCATGTTGTTACATCTCTGCCCACTGGGCAGAACCCTTCTTCAACGCCCTCCTTTACCTCCTCTCCTACGTCCACTCCCGCCTCCACATACTTCGCACCTGGCACACCAAATAGCTTCACACCCGCCGGCACTCCTCTACAACCGCCTAGTGAGGGACCGCGAGGGCGAAACTTCGAATACCCTCTCCAGATACCTGCTCCACTTGAGCTTGGTGAATCCATGATGGCAGTGCCTGGCTCCACAAATTCCAGCGATTGGATGGCTCCGAGCTCCAAGGGACCTGGATTGATGCGGAGAATTTCTCGGGGTGCGGCCAATAAGCTCACTCGAAGGAGACAGTCTGCTACTCAAAATGACAAAAGAGACCGGAGCTCCGGCCCCGTCATTATGCGCCGGCGCAGTGATAGCAAGACTGGTCCCCAACCCGTCCGTGAATCCGCATTGGACTCGAGCAATGAAGATGATGCCAGCGAAGCTTTGGACAGCTTGGGTCCGTTCGCTGGCTCTGAGCCCTCTAGCCTCCGCAGCGAAAGCCGAATGGCATCCGCTCGTGAAGTTGGTGCTGCTGCTGCTGCCGCCGCCGCTGCCTCCGTCGTCGCACCCAAAGTGGATTCTGCGCTGCAACGTGGAACTATCTTAACAAAGCTCACTAAGAAACGCCGCAAGCAAGTACGCTTCTTCTTGGACTTGGATGCTGGGAAGGTCTTCTGGGATCTTTCAAACCCTGCGAAACGCTTTTATATCGACGATATCAAAGAGATCCGCGTGGGTGCTGACGCCCGCAACTACCGCGAAGAGCATCAAGTTCCCGAGGATGCAGAGCGTCGGTGGTTCACCATCGTGATTGCAGACACGGGAAGTTTCAAGGGCCGGACAGTGAAGACCCTCCACCTGATTGCTCCAACTGACCGTGTTTTCGAGCTGTGGACTACCACTTTGGAGCATATTGCTCGGTATCGGGTCGGTATGATGGCCGGTCTGGCCGGCTCGGGCCAAAGTGAGGCTGTCATTCAAGCTCATTGGCAGCGTGAGATGACACGACTATTCCCACAAGGACCTCGCCTTGGTGAGGAGCAAGGTCTTGACTTCTCCGCCGTCGAAAGCGTGTGCCACGGTCTTCACATAAACTGCTCCAAGAACATGCTTCGAGCACAATTTGCCAAAGCAGATGCTACTCTCAGCGGCAAACTGAACTACGATGAATTTAAAGATTTCCTTTGCCGTCTGAAGGAACGCAAAGACGTTAAGGAGGTTTATAAGAGCCGCTCCAAGGAGCCGAAGGTTGGCATGACCCAAGATGAGTTCTTGGGCTTTCTCCGCGATGTGCAGAAAGAGGACGTCGACTCTGATCGCGATTATTGGGTCGCCCTGTTTGACAAGTTTCTTCGCCGATCTAAGCCTCGTGGCTCTGATGCTTCTGAAGTGACCCCTACGCCGACCCTAATGACCCTTGATATGTTCTCCTCTTATTTGGCTTCTTCAAGCAACGGTATCTACGCATCACGTGCTCCCCAGTCCCGATTCGACCGCCCATTGAACGAGTATTTCATTTCAAGCTCTCACAATACTTACCTGCTTGGCCGTCAAGTTGCTGGAGCTTCAAGTACCGAGGCGTATATCAGCGCCCTCCAGCAGGGTTGCCGTTGTGTCGAGATCGACTGCTGGGATGGTGCCGATGGCCGCCCAATTGTGTCTCATGGACGGACCATGACCACCAGCGTCTTGTTTGCCGACTGCATTACGGTTATCAACCGATACGCCTTCATCTCGACCGATTTCCCCCTTATCCTTTCTTTGGAGGTGCACTGTAACCCGGAGCAGCAGTTGGCTATGGTCAAGATCATGAAAGAGACCTTCAAGGAACAACTGGTTCTTGAGCCTATCATGACCAACTACTTCATTCTTCCATCTCCAGAGGAGCTCAAAGGACGTATCTTGGTTAAAGTCAAGACTTGCGACGAGCCGCAAAATGGCTCCCGCATTGACTCTACTAGCACCATGGGCACTGTGAGCACCGTCGGCACTCACGGCCGGAAGCGCAGCTCTAGTTCGCCCTTCGTTCGCCCGACCCCTCCACCTGAGTCTCTCAATGGACCGGTCCAGTCACTTTCAAGCCCTTCTACAATGATAGGTTCTTTTGACGGAATTGGCCCTCTCATCTCTCAAGACAGACGCTCGCTCACAGCAACCAGTTTGAGCAGTGCTACCGAAGACAGTGATGGAGGTTTGATCTCTGCACACAGCGAGAAGAAGAAGCGACGGCGCCAAAAGAGCAAGATCACCAAGCCTCTCTCGGACCTTGGTGTCTACACTCGTGGCTACAAGTGGCACAGCTTCTCATCCGTGGAGAGCAGGAAATATAACCACATATACTCCTTTGCTGAGCGATCGTTCGAAAGCATTTGTCAGAGTCACGACAACAAGGTTGCACTGGAATCTCATAACCGGAAATATCTCACCCGAGTATACCCTTCAGGTTTCCGACTTCGCTCGTCCAACTTTGACCCCAACAAATTCTGGCGCCGTGGCGTTCAGATGGCGGCATTGAATTGGCAGACTTACGATATTGGAATGCAGATGAACCAAGCCATGTTCGCAGCTGGCACTGATCGCACTGGTTATATCCTCAAGCCTGAGAGCCTCCGACTGCCAGTCCGGGATAACGAGAATCAGAAGCGCAAGACGGAAAGACGATTGGTCAGATTCTCTGTCGATGTGATCTCGGCGCAGCAGCTCCCTCGCCCTCGCACCATTGGTCCAGAAGACAACATCAACCCTTACGTCGAGATTGAGATTTTCAGTGCTGATGATCGTGGTCAGAGCCTGGCGTTTGGCGAAGGCGGCATGGATGCCTCTGCTCGCAGCGGAATGTCCGGTATTGGATACCCGCATCGTCGCCGCACAAAGATCGAGCAGAGCAATGGTTATAGCCCAGTCTTCAACGATCGATTCAAGCTGTCTCTTGAGACCAAGTACCCTGACTTGGTGTTTGTACGTTGGACGGTCTGGAGTTCCTTGGATGGTCGCAGCGCTGGTAACAATAACAGCGTGCAATTGGCCACGTTCACTGCGAAGCTCACTAGCTTGTCTCAAGGTTATCGCTACCTGCCTTTGTACGATGGCAAGGGTGACCAGTATCTGTTCTCGACATTGTTCTGCCGGATCTCTAAGGAGGATCCTGTACCCGTCCAACGACTAGACTTGGAAGAACTCCGTGCCGAACGCATGGGTATCTTGCGCCAGATTGGACAGACTGTGTTCAAGCGTTCCTCATCTACCGACCGGGAGAGGGATCAAGCTCAGGATCGGAGTGAACCAGTGAGCCCCGACGAAAATAACAGCTCTCCAAACCTCACTCCGACCGTTTCCACTACATCTACCTCATCATTCGTGCCTTGAAAGGCCCACTACACCTTCTCTACACCCCTCTCCCAACTTGGACTTGTAGCTCTTATTTCAAGCCAATACCTCCCTCACCAGCCACCTCCCTTCTCGGCTCAAAGCCCAGACACTCTCTTGCATCTGATGACATTCATTCCATCTCTCCCTGTTACCATTATCACGGAAACTTTGTTGCTATTGCTATACCCTGTCGCATCGATACCCCCTGTTTTATCTGCCGTGTATCATTGTCATTTTTTTGTACTAGCTCTTGGAAGGCCATTTGTAACTGGCAGGGTATTTCATTTCATTTTATCTCGTTTTTGCGTCTCATTTTACGGGCATGGGAATCATATCTGGAATTCAATTCGGTTTTGGCGGACACAGCCCACCATCGCATCTGCGGGAGTCACACAACACACATACTGGGAAACTCATCGTGGCTGGATCACCGGCGCATCATCACATTTTCATCTTCGGGCATCTTACAGCATTCAGCGGGACAGGACAGGACGGACACGACAGGAGTCGGTCCCCATTCGCATTTCGGTTGGATCCTGGAGGCGCCGATATTATGTGGCTAGTCTTGCTTCTTGCTTTTGGGTTTTTTTCGCCTGAGCTTTATATCCTATCTTCCTTCTCAGGAAGTCTCGGTCTTCTTTTGTCATCCTTTAGGGAATTCGGTAAAGGCAAAGGCCGTTAGTGTGGGATTTATATCGCTCACTTTCATTCTTTTGTTGTTTTAATAGATGACGCGCTGGGTCGCATGGATTACTTTGCTTTATATTCCCTCCGGTCTGACACATTTGCATTCTAAGGCCGTTTCATTGATAGATCAATCTCACCATTCATATTCTATAAACTCGTCTTCTACATTCTGCTCTTGCGTAGTGATCTCGGTATCTACCTGCATCGCCGGCTCTAACTTCGCTTTCGTTGGCCATGTGCCGCCATGGTGAATCGAACTACCTATCTCTAGCGTGCCTTTATCTTGGTAGTAGAGACGGAAAAGGCTCGCTACATTTTGTACATCTTGCTCTATGGAGATATTGACTGGCATTTTCGACAATAAATCTATGTAAAAGCTGCGTACAGTAGTATTCGAATTCAGATTTACCTCTACACTCTTAGACTTTCATTCCCGAACCCTAGCTTGCGTCACGCTAGTCTAGTTTAGCCATTCCCCAGCAATCCCGGTGACGCGCGCTCCGCAAGCTCCGCACGCCGATGCCCTGAAACGACAAGTGAAAAGGAATGAAGGTTGGTACTCGAAAAGTAACTTTATTGGATACAGCCATAAGGTGCAATATGGATAAGAAAAGAATAGAAGGGTTATTTAGTTTGAAAAGGGTAAGGCCAGAGTTTGTTGATGCGGCGCGTACTGGCACGATACTAATAACAAGGTGAGGCGAGAATAATTTCATGGTAGAAGGCAGTCTTGAAGCCAACGATGTTGTGCCAACGGATTAAAGAAAGCAATATATCACAAGGACACGAAGAGTCTAATAAGTACTCTTGCGGAATTTAGATAGACTTGTCACTAGGTATAAGTGAAGATTGCCACGTGAAGGTAGCAGACTAAGAGTCTTTAATGGATGAAATATTAGAGTAAGGGCCTGCTTGTACGGGATAAAAGTAGTATAGGAATATTAATTAACAACCTTAGGAGAGTGAGGTAATAGTCGAATATAACGGGACTAGTTGAATCTTAGTTTATATAAAGTTCCGGAAGAAAACAGCCGAATCCGATAGGATATATTTGACAGCAGAAGAGCGAATTGGATATAGAACAGATAATAAGAGTCGTTTTCGGTATAACTCTTCTCCAATAATAGAGAATGTTTTCTACTAATAATGCTCGAAGTTTCCCTCCAATAATACTGAAGCACGACGAGCTAATCATCGTGATTTTGGTCTAATTTCGCCTTAAATTTTGTATGGCATTTGGCAGTCTCTCGAATGTTCCCGAAAAATAAGGTTTGAAGTCCTGTCACGTGCGGGATGTTTCCCCTTCCCTTAGGGCATAGAGAAGTCAATGACCAATAAGATAACGTAGCTATGATAGACTTGAGCGAAGTAGAACACGTCTTGGCGGCGAAAATTGACTAATTAGCCGCGAGAATTTGGGCCGATTTTGTAGTACGTATGCAGCCAAAGTTTGCGGGCAGCTCGCGCAGGGTAGTAACTACGTCCACTTCGTTCCTCGTTTCAGGGCACTGGATTATTGTATTAGCCTAGCCTATGCTTCCTCCTTCTCATAGCTTGATAGCTTAACCCATAGTGCAATGAGGGGCTTGATGCGGCCCGTCGTTCTTCTAGTATGAGCAGCAAAAGGGGACTCGCTGTTTCGCCCGCTTTGGCCTTAGTGCGACTTTCGTCACCACAATAAATGGCTACTATAGATACATAGCCCCGACCTTTATGCTAATATGCCCTCCGAGCATTCCTCGCGACGATACTCCGTTTGTCTTGATAGATCCCGTACTATAGAGGGCCCTTGCTAACTTAGCCGAGCATAGCGTCTTTTTCACCGTGTCCTTTTTGACACGGTGGGTCTAACGTCCCTCGTGCCTTCGTTCGGCAGCACCCACCCGCCCGTTGACTACCGGCCTTCCGCCTCGATGCGATAAAGGTCGTTGACTTTCAACCCGGACGCTTTACAGCACGGGCACCATGGGCCAGCGTGCCGCTCTAAACAATGTACCCCAGGAGGTCCTGGAGAACATCCTTATTTTTCTGTCGCTGGGCGACTTGAAAATCCTGCGCTTTGTGAGTAGGCGCATGAGTCTCTCGGTGGCCCGAAAGTGCTTTATGCGTCACACGACTACTCTCACATCTTCCGGCCTATCGTCCACAGAAGCCTTCATAAGGAATGATATGCTAGGCGGTCTCGTCCGCCATATACGAGTAATAGCCGAATACTTTGCCATTGACTCTGCACAGCATACATTGGAATCTGGGGAGTACTACCCGGAGGAGGTGGTTGTCACAAACGATCATTGTGACACGTTTACAGTGCAGATATCCTACCCGAAGAAAAAAGGAACCGATGAACAATTGGCACACACACTGAGTTGCTTGAGGTGGATGCAGAAGCATGCGGCGGCTAAGAAGATTAGTGAAGCGACTACTTTGATCTCAGGTTCAGAGGAATCATTCGTGGATCGCCTCGCTGCGATCCTTACCTTAGGAGCGGGTTCTTTGACGACACTGGAACTAGACGCCAGATTTATCGAGGGTCCGAATCGGTACTCCAAACCGGTTTCACATCACATCATGGACTCGGATCGACGACAGCTGTGGGCCCACGCCTCGCAGGTATACCGCCTGACGATGACAGCGTTGGCCCGCAGTGGTGTGGCTATACCGGACTTGCGCATTTACTCCAACACCACTGGCTGCAGTGTTCCATCGTACGATGTCACAGTAGGCTTGCCCACGCTTTTGCATGCTGGACTGGCGAATTCCTGCGCCAACGTCAAGACGCTGGCGTTGAGCTTCTCGACCAGAGTTGACCATGGATTGGAAGGACTTGGCATGGTTTATGGGGCTCATGTTGCGACACGAGAGAAAAGGAAGCAACGACGACACTGGGACCAGAACCAAGACGAGGTGGAATGGTTCCAGGCCGATGGCGTTGCTGAATTCGCAGACTCAGCGCCTGTTGACTTCGACGTGGATGGTAGCGACTACGACTCCGACGACGAAATAGACGCCATAATTAGGGACGCTAAGGGCTCAGAGATCCGTGGTCGATACGGGGACAACACGCCTGAAGCGCTCTGTCAGGACAACTTCCCCGGCATCTCCCAGCTGCTCGTGCACATGATTAACCTCGAGTCGCTGGATCTGCACATGTTCCAGACTCTTGAGTATGAAGCCTACGATGGGGGGTCCAGACTCTTCTTTTACGCGCGGGTGTTCCAGGCCATCGTTGACCAAGGCTTAAGGTTTTGCCATTTGAGACATCTGGCCTTGCGCGGCCTCTGCATTAACGCCAGCGACCTTGTATCGTTCCTGGAACGCCATAGACAGATTGAGAACCTCGAGTTGCATCACGTCATGCAGTCCGACAGTGTTCCGGGCCTTCAATCTTGGAAGGAAGTTCTAAAGGAGATTTGCCGTAGAACTATCCTGGGTCAGGCCGGCGGGTCATTGGCCAGAGTCTTCTGCTCGGACCTCGGGGCGGTGCCTCGTACAGCCCGGGGCTTCTACTCTTATCGCCCTGAGAGCCTCCTAGGCGATAACGAGGAGCTAAAGCAGGAATGGATAGATCGTTGGTGGTGTGGGCATTCTAGTGTGAGCGCCGGGCCGTTGTTGCACACACGCGAGCTACTCAGGGACGAGTTAGCGAGAGCGGATCTTTTCGGGGGTGTGGGGGCAGGAAATCATGGTCGAATAAGTATAGATAGAGCCATGCCCACGAACTATCCCACTAATGAGTTACGAGTTCTTCGTGAGGAGAGGTATGGGACCACTTACGGATAATGAGCTTCGAAGCGATGTGGGAGTGCCATGAATTTGTCGCGCTTTGAGATATTCCGCGATTGGGGCTTGCTCTGTGGCCATACCGAGGCCGCCTCGGTCGTCAATTCAATGCCGGAGGAGGCAAAGCGATCCGTGAAGCCATGGCCACGAGCAGCTTGATCCAGTTTTTCGAGTCGATAGTGGCACAGGGCTTCTGGCATAATCGCCTGATGCTTCGTGACCGTCTAGTTTTTGATGGGAGGATCTTTGATGCTACCGAATGATAGCCGCAGGTAGAGCTATATCTGGATGATTACGCGCTTGCTGCAGCCAGCAGCTTCAAGCGATCGGGGAGGTGGTTAGTTCTCCACACTTTATCATGTCGGGAATATACACGAGCGTAAGTTTGGCTAGGTTGGGAGCCATGGTTCGTTGTGTCACTGGTGAAAATGATTTTGTCAACGAAGAGACAGGTGTTTCGAAGATTTTTGACATGAGGCCCTCCGCAGTTGAAACTGTCGAGCTATGACAGGTAGTACTGTAGACACGGGCTAGACAATACTCTGGTATTTTACGGTACAAGGCCTTCACCGGAGACGTCAGTTGACTATTCTAAAAGTAGATTAGCGTCTCTTGGCACTCAAGTCCAAGAAACAATTAAAGGTGCAGTGGGTCATGGAAAGAAGAGAGCTATAGGGCAGAGGAGAGCTAAGCACGAAAGGTAAACTTGCGACCAGTGCAGATGAAGCTGTAGAGCCTCGTGGACCAGCGATGGCCAAGCCCAGCGAGGATTCAACAAGTCAGCGAATCGGCGACGGTAAGCGTGAAAGTAAATAGTAATAGCAAATTTAAGCCAAGAAGAGAGTTTTACATCCAAGGACGAGCCAGTCATAGAAGGGAAACGTAGAGGGAAGCGCAGAGCGAAGCCCTAGAACCCTAACCGCTAAGATGAGTAGAGAAGTCGATGACCAATAAGACAACGTAGCCATGATAGACTTGAGCGAAGCAGAACACGGCTTGGCGGCGAAAATTGACCAATCAGCCGCGAGAATTTGGGCCGACTTTGCAGTACAGTATGCAGCCAAAGTTTGCGGGCAGCTCGCGCAGGGTAGTAACCCCTTCCACTTCGTTCCTCGTTTCAGGGCAAAAGCGCCTTTGATCTACGGTCGCGCACGAACAAGCACGTTAATTAGTTCCCTTCCTCTCACTATGTTCGTTTCAGGGTATTAGGTAGTGAAGTAGGCAGATAAAAAATGTAGAAAGCAAAGTGTGGTAATACATCATAGAGCGTCGGAATAAAAAGAGCGACGAGGTGCAGCCGGCGAAGCAATCAAAGAATCAGAACATGCATATATATGCAGAAAAAGCCCTAGAACCCTAAAGGCCAAGAAAAACCAGGACGAAAGAGGAAATAGCTGGGCGAATAAGTAGTGTGCGTGGCAGCAGCGAGCCTACGTAGTGAAGCGTATTTTTTTTGCGGACGCGCACGTACATGCACGTTGATTAGTTCCCTTCCTCTCACTTCGTTTCAGGGCATTCCCTGGTAACGATGAATGAGTCATTGTCATAGTACCGTAATTTGACTTGGAATTTAATATAATCTTTCATGCGAAGCGACCAAATCAACTGGGCAACCTGGCAAGATTTGTATCAAGTCGGCGAACAATTTAACATGACATGGTTTAAAGTGAGCGAACGACGATTTGAACGTCCACTCGGCGAGAATGAAACATTTATCAAGATACTTGGTGATGCCGCTCGTCCGTTCAGTCGTGAACACTGGGCTGTTAACATTATTGCCTCGGTGACCCCGCTAGGCTCACTCGCCAAAGAAAATCTATCCTTTCGCTTCCGTGAGGCATGGAAGGCTTTGCGCTTCAGTCACCCCACGATCGCCGCCTATATTGTAGATGAAACGAAATATGTCTACGATATACCCGATCTCATGGCGCTTGAGAAATGGACGGCGGAAACCTTTCAGGTGATTGACGACAAGACGGCCGATGAAGTCATCGCATCTACCACACGCGTTCCATATGCTACTATGACCTTTCTCCCCAAGACGGGTGAGCTATTGGGCCGCTCGCAGCACTGGAGAACGGATGGAATCGGAGGCTTGATTCTAATGGACGACTTCCTTGACCTGGCCGCGCAGTCTACTATAGATACTTCCTCCCTGCCATGGGGCGAAGAGACTGCCCGCTTAGCCCCGTGTGTTGAGGAAGCGCTGTCTAGTTTTGTGACGTCGGAGGGCCAAAATAAGCAACTAGCCCAGCAGTATGTTGCAAGTTTTGGTCATGCCGCTGGGGCCATCGGAATCACCTGTCGCGCACCAGACGAGACTTCCCCAGGTGGTACGTGCCTTAGCCGTCTACATCTCAGTGAGCAAGAGACAAAGGCCATAGTACAAGGTTGCAAGGCTCGGAAGCTCTCAGTAACAGCAGCAGTACATGCGTCAATTGCCGGAGCCAACTATGCGCTTGCTACTGCTGACGATCAGAACAAACACTATACAAGTACGATACGTTACAGTCTACGCCCGTTCCTACCAGAGCCATACTGTGGTCGCCAGTATGCCAGCACAATCTTCACGACAGGTTGGATGTTCCCTGTTTCGTCCGAGTCGTCATGGATAGACCGAGCAAAGGCGTACCATGACGAGTACCGCAAAGGTCTAAGTCATGCATACCTTTCGGCGCATCGTGAATACGCTATTGGGCTATGCAACCTTCTTCGTAATTTGCCGAAGAACACCCCTTCGCCAAGCGATGTGGATATCAGCAGCCTCGGCGTGTGCGAGAAGCTTTTGGCGAGACAAAAGGGAACTGCAGAGCGGGGAATCCGCATCGACCGAGTCTCAGGCGGCTTAGATATGATCAATAGACAATCTGTGTGTCATGTGTGGACCTTTAGAGACCAACTTTGTTTGAATTTGGCATATAATGAGGCATTCTATGATAGGGCGGAGGGGGATTCCTTTTTGCAGATTGTTAAAAACTCCCTGCTGCATGAATTGAGGTAGATATTAGCAAACATATGAGTTTTTATCGAATACCACTACATCATTGTTGTATATGAAAGCACCAAAAATGGTTGCTGTAAGCCTCAAGTCAATCTTCATGAATATTTTCTTCGATACTAATGGAAAGCGCCAGCTATGAAATCACGGCAAAGTCGATTTTGATCTTGTCTAGTTATCTCGGCTAAGTTCCCCCTACGCTTCACATAGTCTGTTTCTTGGCGAATATCTATGATCGTGACCTTGCTGCATTCGGCATCTTCGGCTATTTGAGTTATGGTTAGTGACTGGCTCTCTATCATATCGCGGATAGGATGCAGCTTTAAGGGGAGAAAGCCTTGGGGCTATATTGTAAGCTCAACGTATAGTGGCGCTTAAGAGTCATATATAAAGGAAGATCCTTATTGCTAGGGGAGATGAGCGTAGAGTGAGTGGTATCATGCGCATATGAGTTTCGTGTGAATTACACTAAGAAAGGTCCCGGCATGTCATGTAAAATACAGATTCTATTTTAAAAACCAAGGGATCTACGGATTTACTATATATGGATTAGCGTGTTTTAGGCTAGGATTCGGGAATGAAAGTCTAAGAGTGTAGAGGTATAAGGGTATGTATTTGAATAGTCGAATTCATAGAAAGGGATTGCTTCCATTACTAAATCACCATATCCAAAGAAGTCTAGTCTAATCCTATTAGTCGTTGTATCACGCGTAGAAGTAAGGAAAGAAAATCTCTACTCAAGCCCATTCCCATCCCCGTTCTTCATTTTTGTTCTTCCTTTTTGTTCTTCCTTTTTGTTCTTCCTTTTTGTTCTTCCCTTTCTATTCACTCGCACAATCCAATTCTTCGCCTTCATTCACTTCAGCACGTTCCTTAAGGTATCCATTTCGCGAAAATGTGTCTCAAGATGCCTCCTTTGTTCCTTCTTAGTGTGCTCTTTACCTTCATCTTGCTTCTCAGCACGAGCCTCGCGAATGTCGAGGCCTGTGGAGTAACCCATGTTACCTTCACCGAGCTCATTGTCACCAAGCTCATCCATCATCCAACTGGAACCACCAGCCTGCCCGGTGAGCCCACCAATGCTTTGGTAGTCCCGATCAATGAAAATGGAAACTCTGCAGGTCACTGTACTGTTCATGGTATTCCTCACCGATGTGGCCATACTCCTGACCTTGGCCACTATCCAAATTCTACCACTACTCAAATGATGCCAATGACTGGAACCGTGACTTCGGCTTCGAAATCCGAAACCTCAGTCTCGGGGGTCGGTAGCCACTTGACTACTTTCGTCACTCACAAATTATCTACTTCAACCAAGATGAGCCGTGCTACATCTTCGACTTCGAATTCCTCGGCTACTTACGTTGCGAAATCGGCCTCAACCCCGGTTCCTAGTGAGACCGAGGCATTGCCAAGCTCATCTCCTTCCTCGAAATCGAAGGCTTCAGCTACCGCTCAGCCATCTGTGTCTACAATCTTAGGATACCCCTACGGAGGCAGCTACCCCGACAAAGTCCTGTACACGCACAATGTCCATCGAGCAAATCACAGCGCACCTAACCTGGGCTGGGATCAAAGACTGGCAGATGCCGCACATGCATGGGCAGTTACATGCCAGTTTCGGCACAATACGTAAGTGATTCAGTCTGATCCCTTCACCTCATTAATTTTTTTCTCATTCCACTAACCTTTCTCTCTCTTTTAGCTCCATGCTCCCAGGCGGTTATGGACAGAACCTAGCCAGCAGCGCTCCCACAGCTAGTCTCGCACAACACGTCTCCGAATTGTGGTACAACGATGAGCTCAGGAACTACGATCCCTACTATGGACAAGCTACTCCTGGTGGAGATTTCTCAACATATGGTCATTTCACGCAGGTTGTTTGGAGGGATACTACAAAAGTGGGATGTGCTACAGTTGACTGTCGAGGCTCTGCTCTTGGCATGTGGTATACTGTTTGCAACTATTTTCCCCCTGGTAAGTCATTTCTCTTGATTCAGTACATGGTATAGAATTGTATGTTCTAATGCAATTAGGCAACGTTCTTGGCGGGTTTGATCGCAATGTGATGAGGCCCAATGGGCGGCAGACTAACTCTGATGGAGCATCGGATCTTATTAAAGCCAATTCCTGGTGCTGAGTTATCAGCTATGCTCTGGAATGCTTTAGCGAAGTGTTAAGACATGGTCGAGAACGAAGGATCGGTTTTGATTCTAAGCCATGTTGAACTCTATGTACTACTAGCCAGCTGCCTTGAAGGATGTTCCTTTCGCAATGACACGGTTTTCATTGACCAATGAAAATTGTAGGTCACAGCATCTGGGTATGTAAAGAATCTTGTAAAGCGTAGACGTGGCCGAGCTATACCTTAATAGCTCCCCGTAAATCGCATTCCCTTGAGTCACATCATGAACATGACTCAACATACGACGTCAAGTGCACATATTAGAGCTAAGCCACCCGCAAAACATCAAGCTAGCTACAGAGCTAATTACTAGGTACTTCACATTAGTAAATTCGTAAATCATCAACTCCATCACCATTTTTAAGTTCTTTTCATACCACGAACTTGAACTCAGGCCCCATCACGCTTCATACAACAACCATGGCGCTAACAGAAAATACACCAGTCTATTTCTGGAAACCAGACGGAGAGAATGGAGTCTTTGGACAATGGTATCCATCATCCTTTGTCTGGACACAAGGAACTGAGACATTCAATTATGCCAATGCAGAGCAGTAAGCATCTTCACTAGTGCCACCAGCACCCCATTCCCACATGAATCATCCATTGCTAACAAGTTTATTTTAACTAGATACATGATGCACCGCAAAGCCCTCCTCTTCGCTCCAACCCACCAAATAACGAAACAAATCTACGAAGGCTGGAAAATACATCCACGGTCCCTCCGCAATCTAGGTCGCCAGATCCCAGACTTCGTCGACAGTGTCTGGGAGGCGGAACGATATGCCGTCGTCCTGGAAGGATCTTATCTGAAATTTACACAGAATGAGGATCTTAAGCAGATATTGTTGGCGACTGGGGATCAGGAGTTGGTTGAGGCTAGTCCGCGGGATAGGATTTGGGGTATTGGGTTTGGGAAGGATGCTGCTGGTATGCATAGAGAGGAGTGGGGTCTGAATTTGTTGGGAAAGGCTCTTATGGAGGTTAGAGCGCGCTTGAGGGAGGAGGGAGCTTAGAATGTAGAATTGACGGTTGTCAGTGGATAATTGGGTGTGGTCCTTCCAAGGTTAGGGTAAGAGGGCTTTTGAGATTAATTATTTGTGCTATTTGATGCTGGGTAGCGTCAAACTGGAGAGAAGAATTCAATCGCGTGTTATGATGACAGAAGCCCCCCATTGTAATTAGAATATACGCCAGTAGGTACACAGGAATCGTCTCTGGAAGAAAAAATTTTCAACTGTTGTTGGAGAGGACAGGCTTCCAGGAAGCCTCAAGTCCCGAATCACATTCAAATATCGTCTCGTCATAATGCTCAAAGTAGCGAGCTTCGGTATTGTACATCAGGTCCCAGCTCTGGCCGGTGATGCACAGTGGGGAATCAACCAAGATAAATACACAAATTCAAAACAAACGCTCCAATATCCCAAATATTTACATATTAGATTTTCTTCGCAGCAGAACTCAGCCCCTTCTGATCATCAGACGGGAGCGAATCCGAGATGGATCGCCTCTCCCCGTAGTTCAATGTGTGATCTCCATCCATCACCTCTTGTCCGTAGGCAACGGAAACATCCTCGTAATCGATGTCAACTTCGTTCCACTTATCACTGGTTGCAGGGATAGGGAAGAAGTAGCAGAGGATCCAGTACATGCCACCAGACACAATGGCACCGGAGAAGTAGTTGATGTTGTAGATGTACTGTGCACCAATGGGAACTTTGGGACCGACTTGGCCGACAAATCCGACGATATTGATTAGGATACCGCTGAAGTAAGCGGCGTAGGCCCGCCAGGAGAAGCCGTAGGTGTAGTAGTATGGGTCTGTTTTGCGGGCGCTGTAGAGGCCTTTAATGTCTAGGAAACCACGGCGAACGAAGTAGTAATCGCAGATCATAGGTCCTGCAATGGCGGACAGGAAGAGAGAGTAGGCGGAAAGGTAGGTAGTGAACTCGCTAGAGCCGGTAACAAGTTTCCACTATAAATGATCGTTAGATGCTTTCGTCATAAGGAATTTGTTTTCTAGTAAGGACATACCGGGCACATTGCCAAACTGATAACTGCACAGATATAACTGCCTCGTCGAATGTTTAGGTACCGGGGCAGCAATGCTGTCAAGTCAGTTCCGGCGGAGACGGAATTGGCGGAGATGTTGGTTCCCAACTGGGCCAAGGTGAATCCCAGAGCGATGATGAAGATACCGAAGCGCTGTCCAGAGCTTGCTCCTTCCAGGAACATGCCCAGAAGGGTCAGAGGGTTCCACACTTGTGTGCCATAAATCACCGTCGCGGAAGAAGACACAATGATACCGATGAATGATGTGATTCCAAAACCGATGGGAATTGTCAGAAGCTGAGACCACAAGGCGTCTTTCGGCGTACGAGCAAATCGCGAGAAATCAGGATCGTTCATAATGAGGGCTGCAAAGTTACCAATGCAGGTCATAATTCCCGTGATGACTTGCCATGCCAGGGTACTTCCATGGACCGTGTTGGGCTGGTGGATGATAGGACCAATGCCGTGTGCCCTTGAAATAGCCCAAGCAAAGAATGCAATAGCAGCAATTGGCGAGTAAATTGCTTTGACGGTGAACAAGTGGCGCACCTTGTGCACAGGGAACCACAGAGCCGGAAGGGAACAAAGCCAGAAGAGGAAGAAGCTGACGAAGCCCTGGGTTGTGACGCCAGCGCTGGCAGGGATTGTGTTGGGCAGGTTCTTATAGCTGGGCCAAATGGCCGTAATCATCACGGTCACACACTCGCCTGGATGAATGGTCAGATAATTGGGCGGATATCGGAGAAAAAAAATCGCATACCTCCAATGTAACCCTGCACGCCATACCAGATAATAGCCATCACCACTCGATTAATCACCGGCCAGAAAGAACCCCAAATTCCAAAGGATGCTCGGACAGTGACTGGGAAAGATGTATGATAGACAGCACCGATGCGACCGGTCAAGCAGACAAAAACCGCGGCAAAAAAATATCCAATCCAGACACAAATCCATGCCTGCCACCACGAAAGACCTGCGATGATCATTGAGGACGAAATCATCCATGTGTTCTGGGTATGCCGTGTTAGAGGTATTTCGATATTGGATCGAGGGATCGAGGACTCACGATATTCAGCGAGTCCGCAATCCAAAATGCGATATAGTTCAACCAAGTCCATTGGCGGCGTTCGGGTTCAACTGTAGCAAAAAAAAGCTTCAGGTTAGCACAACTTCTTTTAACCGCCGAGAGATATAATAGAAAAAAGAAACATGGAGGGCATTGGTAGTAGGCGGTCTTACCTGGCCGTAAATCGTCATTCGTTAACATCAACTGGGCGTTAGTGAGCCCTGGCTCATGAGCCACGGAAAGTTTATTGAGACCCCATCTAATCTTGTCCATAATGCCAAATTATTCTGCAAAAAATGCAAGCAAGAATCGGCTTCCAAGAAGAAGAAAAAAGAATGAGCCCAGTGTATGAACTGGGGTAAGGATTAAGGAGAGGAAAAAAGTGATGACCTAGAATCCATGTGGAAGGAGACCTATGATATAATGAGTTCCAACATTCAAGATATTGCATCCTTGTACGATAAGGGTGGGCTACGAATGGTCCCATCGGGATAATCATCGACACGCGGACCCGCCACAAGCGATATGATTCCCCAGAATTGCCCTGTGGCGGGGGGTTTGAGCACCTGAGGCGTGTGTGCCTATCATTTTCAATTACGCTGATTGTCTAAAAGACCAACGTTATCAATGATAAGCGGGTGCGAACGGGGGATCCACTTTCTCCGCAACCCACCAAACCGGCTGCTGATTGGTCAAAAGCGTATCTAATCATGGGGATTGAAAGATTAGTTAAAAGTGGATTTTGCATTGACTCGATGCCATCGAGTAATAGCTTCGGTCACGTGGTCAGCATTCGATAGAAAAGGTACCCAGTGCTAGTACACTTTGATATTATCCCACCTAGGAGGCCATGACCGAATTATTACGACTATGCTTCATATGTACTTCCATATGCACTTTACGTTTGATACGTGTGACACTCGAACACCATCGCGGAACTCGGAAAACAGGATCCATTGAACTAACACATATAAAAGCTCAAACGGCCAAACGGCAAAGAAAAAAACGCCTTCAATGCCGAAGCAGTGGACGCTGACCGACTGGTCACAATACTGGATATCGATCTAGGATTTTATCTTATCTCTAAAGAGACCCCGACACCGATCTCCCGTCTTCTGTACAGTATCGTACACGATGGGGAACACATTGGCAACTGTTTACCGGCGCAGAGCGTCAGTGATGGACGAGCCACCGCGGCGGAAAGAAGCTATATGGTCAGTTAGCTGATCTGGACGGTAAAGACGTTCTGCAAAGCTTCCAAAGCTCCCCAGGACTGGCACTGTCACTCTCAAACAGTCGAGTGGATTCCACATGCAGCTTTTACAGCTGGGAATCGACTTGGCAATGGCACCCCAGCTGATACTTATGAAAGCCATAGCCACCTTCTGCAAGTTCCGGCAGTCCCAGTCCTGTAATGAACAACCTCGCGCAACTAAACCAAAGCAATTGTAGAGGTAAACATACCATCAGACTCCTCCCAAGCACGACCGGCACCGAAACCAAGACCAACCCAAGCGGGCCAAGCTCTCCGCTTGAACAGGAGCACTGAGAAGACAACACCGAAGGAGAGGCCGAGGGAAGACTTGATGATCATCGAAGAGATGGCACGGTCCCACTATACATTTGCAGTTCAAGAATTAGCCTATGTTTCCGAGTCAAAGCTTCCAAATGTGTTCCTTTTTCATGCCCTGGAAAGACAACAGAATCGCATGGAAGGTAGCAGGTTCCGGAGTGTATATACCTTCTCGTTAAGCAAAGCCTCGCTAACGGGCTTGGTGGCCCGCGCGACCGACCGGGACTCGCTGGAATCGGCCATTGTGAAAAATCTGGAAAATGATACGTTAGTTTCGAATCATTTCTCTCGCTTGAACCAGTATGAGTACGTACGTAGAATTGAGAAGGGTAATTGAAGAGGGTAGATGGGCTCAACAGAGAAGAGTGCAAGGAGTCGGGAGTTCACGAGGAAGATCGGGTCGAAGGCGGTGGGGAATTTCGCCGCGGTTTTTTTTCCCGTTACATTCTTTTTTGTTTCTTGAGTATACCAACCCCTCCAGTACATCGGTTCGGTTTCACGATGCCTTCACTCGTGGAGGTAAGCTCTGTTATCTTCTAATATATGCGTCAACGGTTCCTTGGTACTAATACATGGTGTTTCAGCGCCCGCGATCGTCGCAAGAGGCGCTCCTCCGCCTAGAAAAAGGCAGCGCTTCTCCGACTACCCAACTACACGAAGCGGCACAGATTTTAGGATTGGATCTTTCGTTGTGCGAAAGCCACCCAGAGACACACCAAAATGACAGAATTCAAATTAAGGCTACCCCGAAGGAGGAGTGGGTGTTACGATGGCTACTGAAGAGACTGAGAACGGGGAAGAACTACCGCGTCGATCCTGCATCATTCCTGCTACTACGACAGCTGATCGACTTGATCTCACCAAAAAATATGGCGACAATTATGAAGGACCAGAAGTTCTTGTCGATCATTTGCGATACGATTGCCGACTTGGAGACCGACATTTATGCGACAGTGGGAAGCGGGTTATCGAGCTTGGATTCGGACTCGACGCTGTCGGGTCCTTCCTCCATGGATGAGCAGCATGGGATTCAGGGCATGAAAAGGAAGAGGGGCATTGCAGAGAATGACCCGGATGCTATGGATATCGACAGCCCGCCGCAGAACCCCGCGTCGTGCTTCCTCACATTTATTCGCGCACTGGACTGCTTGCACGGAGTGGTAGCCTTAGCTCAACGAACAATCGGCACAGATGAGATTGCCAACTCCCATCTTAAGCTAGCTTTGCGGGGTGATCCCGATGTGGTTGCTTTATTGTTGGGTAGAGCATTCCAGCTGGCTTCTGTAGCCATCGCCCAATTCACTCAAACAGGCAACACAACCGATCTTCAACACTTGCTTTACGTGTTTCCAGCAATGATTGAGTTGTGGGAGTCGAGGTCTCTCCGCCACGATGATACGGACAACAAAATAAGCAATGATTGCTTTGCGAATTCCAGTTTTTCCCACGCTCTCAGGCTTCAGTTCTCCTTGCGGAAGATTAACCTCAATACCGATGAGAGGGCATATCTACTTCACGCTGTTGAAAGAATTACTGCACTTCATGTGCTACTGCCAGCCCGGGCAGCGTTCTTTGAACGAGGTGGTTCTGGCATCGATTACTCGCAGGAAGAGCCAGACTGGAGTGCAGTTCAGCCAGTGACTGCCGCGTTACGGCCAATCATTCGCGAACAATCGAGCGTTCAAGGTGACGAGAAGTCCAAGGGTGGATCTTTCCACGCCCTTTGGCAGTCAATTGAGCTTCTTCCAGAACTGTTTGATAATGCTGTACGAGCGGTTCCAAGAGACGATTTCAGACGCCAAACTCACGAGGCTCCGTGGTTGGAGACTTTGTTTGTGGCCGTGGCCGAGCTGGCATACTCTACTTCTCAGGAGGATGATCCTGACAACTTTTCTTCCCGCTTTGTCTCCGTACTAGAGCAGCTTCTTCGAGTGGCTCTCGAGCGCAATGTTGGCCTATCTCTTCACACTATTCTCACACATGCAAGCTACACAGGTTTGCTTGAGGAGGGCCTAGAGAAGGTCCAGTGGACTGTCACCGCTCTGGTAATCAGCCTTGGCGTCGATGTCTTTCTACCAAACTCCGGACTTCGCGATTCCCGCAAGTTCCTGGACGCTTTACTGAGCAAGGTTCTTCTCGAATGGCGCAGTGATGTTGCCAGCAAGTCTGAGAGCTATGATATTATCAAAAATGATATAGCGCTCCCGCTGTTGCGTGGCTTCGCAGCTGCAAGAGATCTGCCATTTTTCTTGGAGGTGTGGCACAATCAGCTAGTTGTTATCGAGGAAGCTCGAGCTCAAGATAAGAGTCTACCCTTGTTCTCAGTCTGGGAAGACGATGATCTGTGCAATACGTTCAATGAGGCGATCCGAATGACTCTCAGTGGTTCAATCCTGGCAACTCTTATGCAAACCGCTGCGGTGGAGACTAGGGCTGAAGATGGCAAGGTCTCTAGTTCTCCTCAGTCATACGCAAAGATTGTCGTCATGGAGGCTAGCTCGCGCGGAAGGGCACTTCAGTTTACCGACTCAGACAAGACAGTGTCCCACATTCTGGAAACATTGACTTCCACTCTTTCTTCAAAGCAAAGTTTGCACTGGCGCTGGCGCTTGTGGCGGTTTGTGCGCAACATTTTGCAGAACAACATCCACTCACCTGACAATGCTCTGGGTCAAGCGGCGCAGTCCCTTGTGATCGCTGCTTCGAAGACTGTGCATCGCAACCATAAGAACCTGACCAAGGCGCCTCTTGCCCCACTAGAATCCTGGGAGGCGTACAGATTTGCCTTGGTTTCCGTCAAAGGAAAACTCAATGAAGAGCAGCTAGAGGCTTTCAACACCATCTCCCAGGATATCACAAGCCTCGTCACCTCTGTATCACGTGAGGATGCTCAGAAATCGATGAAGGCACCCTGGGATGGCCGCATAGACACCCTCAATTCTGCGACTACTTTAGCTTTGGCTTATGTTCTCGCACTTATCAGGGTCCCGGATGTCTGGGAGCGCATCACAACCGATCACCGATCGCGTCTTTTCCAGCAGCTTCTTTCTCTGGCTGCTGCTCAGTATCATTCCACCTCGTTGCCTCTCGAAGCTGTGGCAGATGATGCTCGGTTCCTCCAGGCATGGGCGAGCATCGTGTGCCACGAGTATCTGCTCAGTGTACCATGCCTTGTGCCTGATTTAGTACTTCTCCTTAACAAACGCATCGAGCAGGATTCTTCTGATCGTCGCATCTATGTGGATAGTCTGCAAAGGATTCCAACTGCCTTGATCACTCGCGGTTTGAGAACTGCTCTCCTGGATAAGCTAAATGATGTACTAGTCCAACAGGATAGCATCCCCGAAGTCACTCTTGGGATCTTGACTATGATGGCGAAGTTAGCTGCGATGCCTAAGTGCGATGCCAACGTCACTAGCGAATGGGAACCAATTTGGACTGCTGCCCGGTCCATCTCCCTTGAAGGCACTGAGTTGGATCTTCAGATCATGAAGTCGTTCCGAAGCTTGTACCGTGCAATCCTTGCTAAGCTGCTCGTTCTCGCAAAAGATGATCAGTCTGAGACTTTCAAGAAGTTGTTTGCCAGAGTCTCCAAACAGGCTTCTAAGCTGCGACAGATCAATCGTGACTCTATGCCCTGTTTCCTCTTGCGTCTGACCTTGTCAGAGCTCTGGGTACACCGCGCGAAGTTGCAAAAGGCCATCTCTGAAAACGAGCTTGCTTCTTGTCGCCAACGTGTCTTTGGCCTGGTGTTGGCGGATATGAAGTCTGTCAAGGATCAATGCAGAAAGCAAAAGTTGGAAGAAACCATCACCCTCATCAAAACTATCGATGCTCTAGAGGACTTCGAGGACCTTGCAACAAACCACATCGAGGTGGAAAAGTTCCTGTCCAAGATCGAGCATTACATGGAGATGTCGGTCGACTCAGAGCCATCTCGGCTGATCCGCCGTCGTCTTCTTGCCACCAGGGGACCCGAGAGAAGCATCACCGAACCCGTCCTGCAGTGCGCTGAGACCATCACACTCCAGTCTCTCTATGCCGAAGACCAACAGCTGTTTATCCGGGCTACCACCGAGCGTTTCCGTTCCATGACCACTGCCAGTGTCATTCGATCGATTCGTGAGGTCCGCGAGCTTGGTTTGACTGGCAACAATGCCGGGTACCGCATCCTCGTGATATACCTCGCCGTCATCTCACTCCCAGCAGTGGACGACAAGGATAGCGACGTCGCACGCGAACTCTCACTCCTGTCCGCAGCTCTAGCAGAAGCCATGACACACAGCACCTCAATCGAACAATTCTGCTTTGCAGTTGAGAGTCTCGCCCTTCTCCTCCGCGTGCACACCCGCGCCCTTGCCCAATGCAACATTGACGCAATCCTGGCCGCGATCGCTGCCTCCGCCTCAAAGGTCGGTCCTCGCATCTCACCCGAATACGCGCCCACAATCTTCACCCGTCTCTGCCGCCTCATGGGCATCGTCCTGGGTCTCCAGCGTCTCAAGGTCGGCGGTCGTTTCCACCTAGTCGTCCCAGCCATGCAGCGTCTACTAGCCTGCCTATTCGCACGCTCTCGGAAACGCTCTCGCTCAGCCCACTTCCAATCCTCCCTCTCCCAACCCTTCTGGCTCGCTCCCCTCGAAGCCTCGCACACATCCTCCTACACCCGACTACTCACAACCCTCAGCGACCCCACTACGTCCGCTGTTCTCCGGTCCCAAGCTGGTGCCTCGCGTGACGCTCTGAACGACGAGACTAAGAAGGCAAAGCGTATTGCTGGCCAGCACTTGCAATATGTCGTCATGGAGTACGCGCAGTGCTCGCTGCGTGGATCTCTCTTGCCGGATGTCAAGGCTGCTTTGATGCCGGGCATGTATGCGGCTCTGGATGTGATGTCTAAGGAGTCGTTACGTGCGCTCAATGCTGGACTTGATGTCTCTGGACGGGCTATTTTCAAGTCTCTTTATGATGACTATGTGAGGTTCGGAAAGTGGAATAAGGCATGATTGTACTTTTTTTTCTTTTGTTCTGCATTATCCGGTGTATCGATTTTTTTTACTTGAAGAGGTCTTTCATATTTCTCTTCTGTACAACATTTTTCTTATCAGACTTATGATATCCCCGAATGCATATGATTGTTTTCAAGTTTAGAGACTAGTAGTCACGTAAAAATACCCTTTGGCTTACTCGACTCATACTAATGACCTAATTTAGTATGCAGTATTACCTCACCTTAACAGGGCTTGTGCTGAAATAAGATGTAACCTTTCCACACGAAATGATTTTAAATGAGGAAAATAAATGTAAGGTAAATCAAAATAGATTTATGAAGATAAAACTGCGTAAAGATAAATCTGAACAAAGGAGAAATGTGTCTCAATGAAAGAACACATTTAAGCCATCCTCCAGAGAGTTGTCTAAATGGGGTATCGATAGATGTTGGTCGTTAATCCGTGAAATCATCAAAATGGGAAAGCAAAGCAGATAGCAAAGTATCCGCCCACTCATTTCTAGATCAGATCATTGAAGTCTCGAAATTGCGGGGACTTAAACAGGGCACGGAGGCATTTTCCAATATTGGAAAACGGGAAGTGTGGGTGTGTGAACCATTGGAGTTTGAGATAGCCATTCCTTGAGACGAGATCTGGTGCTCTGTGGTCTCGGATGTTTCGGGCAAGGGTGCATCTAGTGGAATGCCGTTGTGGCCGCTGTGGGTGACACACCCAAAGCAGCTACAGTCGTTGCCGCACTGGCAACTGCCTGTAATGTCGGAGCAGGCTGAGGGTAGTCCAACAGGGTATTCCAGAGTAAGGTATTCTGATGGGTGCATCAGTTGTTGATCCAGCTGGTGGCCTGCTGGAAGAGGAGATGAGTAGCCGCTAGGCATGGCGGAGTTGGGGTCCGAGTATGACTCGTAGGGGTTTTGATTTTGATGCACGCCGTGGCTCATGGGAGGCGGTTGTTGCATGAAATTCTGCAAAGACATTGGAGCAGGAGTGCTGTGCAAGGAGTACTGGGGTTTCCAGGATTTCGCCATGGCCTCGGTGGATAAATCCTCGCCGTCAAAGCTCATCAGGACACCCATTTCTTGAACATGTTGGCGAGTCCTGTTATTGAAAGGATGAGCCGCACAGCCTAGACACTGACAGTCATCTCCACATTGGCAATCCTGACAAGCATCGCCACCAGCGCTTGTTGCCGGAGCATAGGAATGTTGGGAGGCGGTAAATGAAGCCATGGAGCTTTCAGAAATTCGGAGACCATTCATTGGGAGCGAATATGGTGCAGAAGCCATATTTGACGAGTAATTATCCACATACAACTGTGAAGCGGGGGTATTCTGCATGCCTAAAGGCTGCATGAGCGAAGTCTGCGTTGGAGGCATTGGGTTTTGCCATGGGTAGCCCATGTATGGCATGGCGTTCTCATCCCAAACATGAGGCTGAGTTGGCGTAGACTGTTGTGCAGTCATTGGATTGGGTGTTACAGAAGCACTTGACTTTCCACCGCAACATGACCTTCCATTGCTCGGGGCGACAGGTGGGGGCGAGGGTGTGTCCTTGAGGCTGGAGGAATGATTGTCATTCAGACCATGCTGGTGTTGAGGAAGGCTATCCAAGTAGTTAGGCACCCCATCCTCCAACTTGGGATTGACCGGCATGGCTTCCAGGGCTTTGGCAATGTTTTCCGGTGCCGCTTGGATATGGCTCTGTCTCCTTCCGGACTTCTGAACTTTACCCGGCGCCGGGGACGCAGCTTGAGGTACGGAGGCGGGAGTTGATTGGTCTGAATCATCTGGAGTAGCAGGTACTGTATAGAGCGGTCGGCACACACAGCCTGAACCTAGTGATAATGTCAATATGGTCTCAACCTAGGAGTTGAGTTAATTTTTCTTACCTTTAGGAATCCGCACCATTAATGCCCATGTCTTCTGACAGCTGCAGGTCCCTTTGGGGTGAGGGCACTTGGCTAAGGGTCGCCCAGCTTTGGGTACTTTTGCCATCAGCCGATCGAAATGCTGACATTTGGACGATCGATGACCACGAACGCATGGTTCACTATGATTCGAATCAATTAGCATAGGTCCATTTAGTTCCCAATTTTTATTATCCTACCAGGACCATTTATATCCCTCTTCGTCCAGAGGCATTTTCGAAGGCGTGTGTATACTTCAAAAAGTTGGGATGTGACCGTATGAGCCTGAGATGACGGATCGAAATCGCAACGCGTCGCAGGCGCCGTGCTCTTCAGGGTTATGCGCTTTCGATATGCGAGACAAACTCGATATCCCCCGTTACTGGTAGCTTCTTCGCGGTAAATCGGGTATTAATGCCATACGCGACGAGATCGCAACGGCTTTTGGAGATTGAGCGGGGTTAAAACGCTGCGGAAGACCTTTCGGGCGGAACAGACCGGGGGTCCAAGTCATCGATGACGACAACTCGACAAGACTTGTAGAAATGTATCCACGTAGCCGGATGCAAATTGGGGTGCAAGAATAGAAGGGGCGGCAAAACCGAAAGAAAAGAGTGTCCGAGGTCAAGATCCTCGCAAGTCGCCGGTACCTGATGAAGGGCTCGAGCAAAAACGTGACTTGTAACGTGATTCGTTGCGGGGGATTACCTGATCCCCCTTGGACTCGCCGCGGCCTTGGATTTGAAGCTACAGTATTATGATTGGTTTTAACACCAACTACACAATGCCTCCAGCTCCCGAGGCTGTACAGCCTGAAAGCAATACTCCATCCTTCTTTACCGTTCCTACTCCCATCAAAACTCTTTTTGACAAGTTTCCTCTGGCTACTTATCCTGCAAATGACATTCCGCAACGTTCTCCGTCCCGCCGACAAGATAACCAGTTGTTTGTCTTCAGCGAACCTGCAAATGCGCGCCATGGTCGCCCGTCCTTCAACCCTCAATGTCTGAAATGGCAGGTACGTCGCGATCATTGCAGATAAGATTTTCACTTTATACTGATCTCTGGTCCGGTTATAGGCGTACCTAAAATTTGTTGGTGTTGATTTCGAGATTACCCCGTCCAACAACCATGCGTCACCAACTGGAGCTTTACCTTTTCTCCTTCCAGCTCTCCCCACCAATGCACCAGAAGCTATTCCTTCACACAAACTCCAGAAATGGGCCATTGAACAAGTCCACTGTGAGGAGGAGCAGCAATTAAATCTCCGCTTTGAAGTCTATGCCTCTCTCCTGGACCACCGGATACGAAATGCATGGGTACGTACAGTCGTTTTCTTTTGCGATCATTGCACCCTAACCACCCCAGCCCTACTGATAATACAGCTGCTGACATCTCATTCACAACAGCTGTACATGCTTTACCTGGATAGTGAGAACTTTAATGCCGTAGCCCGCCGGCTCTACGTGATTCCGGCAAGCACAAGCACACTCGTCCGCACCACCCTAGGATTCCAGCTCCAGACAGCCGCCCGCGATGAACTCCTCAAGTCATCATCATACGTCGATGTTGCAGAACTGGAAGCCGACGCAGCCAGCGCATTCCAGGCACTGTCTGCCTTGCTCGGCGAAGATGACCATTTCTTCGCCCGGCCAAATCCCGGCCTCTTTGACGCCAGCGTATTCGCCTACACACACCTGATCCTGGACGAGGGAATGGGCTGGAAGCGAAACCGACTGGCACAACTGCTCCGAGAGCACACCAACCTTGTACAACACCGTGAAAGACTTTTGCGCTTTTTCTAGACTTGTTTTATTATCTACTACCCAGGATCCGGCGACCAAAAGTGTCTGAAATAATATCTCCTCTGATCACCGCCATTTTCATTTTTGCTGTCACCCTATGCTATACTTTCTCAAAGCATACTCCAAACCATACTTTGACCCCAACCCATTTCTTCGCCCGCGCGCCCAAAACCTCTCCCAAGTGCTCATCCACCGCCCTCTCCAAAACACCCGCGTCCCCGCCTTCGACCAAGTCTGTTATTTGGAATCCTGCCGCTTTGGCTGCGTCTAGCACCTCCGGAATAGAGTGACAGTAGCTTGTAGGCCGGATCTTAACTCCAGTCTGTGGATCCGTAAACCCAGCCTGGCTGATCGCCCCCATCTCCGCATGCATATTCGTCACGAGAAAATACGCCCCGGATTTCATAATCGCCGACGCATTCTCAAAGAACTCTTTCAACGGAAGATGCTCCAGCACAAGTGTAGAAATGACTCCATCTGCGCCTGGCCCTTGTAAGGAAGTAGGCAGTAGCGTATCTAAAACCGGGCTCAGAAGATCGAAAACATCTAGCGAAACTGGTACATCCTCGCTTCTTAGTCCATTGTTACCAGTGGCAGATTGAATCGCAGTTCTCGCAACCTCCAACATCCCTGGCGACGCATCGACTCCCACAACTTCAGCTTGCGCTGCGAAGGCCACCAGGTTTGTTCGCTGTGTAGATATAGCATTCAATAACTGAATGGTGTTTCTGCCTGTTCCGCATCCCAGATCTACTATCTTCAGCTGCTTATCCGATGCCTGTGTTTGGAACTGTGCATTCACCTGCTCCAAGAACCGGGGAAGCAGCGCACGCATCTCGACGGTATCGAGTTTTTGAAGAAAGTTCCCATCTGTATCGTAGACCTATTCAATTGGTTAGACCTATACCTTACGTTTTGCAAGACTAGGTACCTGCGTGGGTGGAGACTTACCTCTGCCCATTTATCATATGCCTCTACAGTTCCGATATACTCGACTGGCTGATGTTGTCCAGTGTTCAGCTTATCAGCTAGCATTTCTTGAATTGTTTTCGACATATTGTCCAGTGTTTTGCTGTTCAAATGTTATATTCAAACGTTCTGGTCAAGCACATTGGGGAAAAGCGGATGTATATACTGCGAGCTCCACCCCGGACCTCGGTTCCAGATAGAGAATAGATCCCGACTTTGAGTCATTTCGAGTCACCTCAAATCAGAGATGACTCAATTAGTGTTCCTACCTAAGTGCTGACCTCAGAACCTTCGTTTAGTCAGAGACACTTTATATCAAAATTCCTTACATCGCTAGTTACCACCGCAGGGATGTTGGCAAAGCAACCTTCAAACCTAACCCTTGAAAATATGTCTCCCTTGGAAACGAATAGCTAGTCACCTTGTAAACAAGGCCTGAGCCACCGATCTCCATTCTACGAAATACTAGGTAATACACAATAAAAAAGTCTGATTATTTGTTTCATCAAATTGGTGAAGTTCCAGCTGATAAATAGTCACAAAAAAATTCGTACACGATCATGCCGCCATCATAGACAGATAAGGAAACGAGACACAAAGGCCTAGGGGATTGACAAAGTTCCAGAATTGGAGAAGGATGAAAAGAAGACGAGACAAAAGAGGGGAAAAAAAGAGTATCAAAGTCGAAAAAACACTGTGTAGCAACATCTGTCGAGTCAAATCAAATATTCTGGGTTCGGGAAATAACGTCAAGTCTTGTCCACATAACCACGCCGTACCAGACGGGACGTAAAGCTCGTGAAGAATCGATGAAAGAAGGCTTGAAGAAGGGAAAAAAAGGGCTCAAGAATGGAAAAAGTAAAAAATGGAAAGATAGAGGGAAAATCGCAACCACATCAATGCGGTCTTGGTGTTTGTCATCGCTAGCGGTTTAGTAAACCGTAGCTCCGAATGGAGCCGTCTCCTTCAGGTCCTCGACCAGGTCCTCAACATTGTTCAGATAACGACCCAGCAGCGCCTGTTTTTCATCCGTTGTGCGTGTATCCCGTAACATCTTAGCTCCGCCCGCAGAGGTATGTGAGCTTTGCGACATCGGGCGATTCGAGATCTTACTCGGACTGCGCTGCAGGCCGGGTGGGGGACTGGCGCTCGCGCCACGTCCCAGAATCGGTGTCTCGGGCATAAGATAGAAGTACAAGAACTCGACCAGCTTGAGCTTAACCTCGCGCGAGGTAGCGCGCTGTTTAAACAAGGATGTCACGGTGAGAAGACCATCTAGGTCTTCGAAAGTGCGTGTATTGGCGGGACAGTCCAACAAGGCGGTGACGAGGGTGAGTAGCGTTGCGGACTGGATGGCCGGGCAGTTGATTGGGTCGAGGAGGTCTAGGAGGAGATTCATGTAGATTTCGCGGGCGAAGAGTGTGCGAGAGGGTGGGTGGAGGAGAAGAGCGCCTTGGATTAGATCTAGGGTGCACACAATGAGCATGTCGTTTGTGCCATTGCTCCCGCGGCCGAGGAGGTGTTCAAGGCAGGAAACTAGGCGCATTGCGACTGTAGCGGTTTGTTTGTTAGTTGTTGATTTTTGATATTGAGGCTTGAATTTTCATAACACCATCGGGCAGGACCCATGGGATCAAAATCTGCATCGAAACTTTAAAACGCACCATTCCATTGAAAACCATCTTGAATTTTGTAAAATTCGCGAAAGGCCGGGTCATCGCGTAGTTCGGCTAGTGCCTTGGGATCCGGTTGTGATTCCGTGGCCAAGTAAGATCTTCTCCGATCGGATGTGGATTTCGGCTTTGAGAGACAGATTTGGGCCAAGAGGCCCTCAACCTGACGCAAGCCCTTGCGGATCTTGCTGGGCTCGTATGAGGAGAGATAATCGAAGGAGTGAGCCAGTAGATTCTCCATGAGGGTGAGTATAGATGATGTGAAGGTGCAGAGAGAAGTGAAAAAGAGAAATTGAAAGAAAAGAAGAGGCTCAGCTCTTAACAAAAACAAAGGTCAGCTCAGCTGAGAACATCTAGAAAATTAGATTTGCAAGTGGCCCGTGTCTATGAGGTCAGTCGGGCCACGGCAGGTAAATAAAGGGTGGCTGGGGATGGTTGCCCCGGACGACCCACTATATATTGGTTCCTGATCTTCCATCGTCAGTTGAAGGTTATTTTTCTGACACTCTAAAACCGGTTTTAAGATCTGGGGTTGGCTATTCTTGTTTTTCACCCTAACCTCCCTTCGTCTAGCCCCTACTCTGCTATCATTCAATGACCTACATGAAAAAAAGAAAAAATATCTCGTTGCCATAGCACGAGGGTCAAAGGTCCTTGCAGGACAACAATACGTTGAGCTTAGTATTGTTTGACGCCAGGGCACTGGTTTAACTATTGTTCTCCCCACTTGCTGCGCGGTGACTGGCGATGTGATATGTCGACCCATCACACTTGTGACATGTCTCTTTGTCCTGGTGATAAGCATCCACGGTTTCCTGTCGCAGCTACCGCCGGGTGTGGCCTGATTAGGTTTAGCGTAGTCGCCGATTCCACCTGGACTCTGTCGATTTTCTAGATTCATTCGATAGCGAACTCTGATCGGAGTCAAAGAATGAATTTATCAAAGAACTTCTCGAGACATAAGAAGGCGAGAGTGACATGACTTATCTTTTCGTCGCTGCCTAGATAGGCCAGTACTTTTGTTGAATTCACCCCTCTATCAGCCCCCCCCTCATCTTCTTACTTATTTAACCCCTCCAACCTCTTCCCCTCACTACGTCAGTGACTCCAAATCTTCCGAGATGGCCTCCAACATGAATTTCGAACCCCCATCCTCCATCCCACCGCGGACGAGCTCTGCAAATGCTACAAATGGCCCGACAAGCCCATCGGGCAAGTCGAAGCACCGCCGCAACAAGTCCAGCGTGGATGGCACCAAATACAAACATGGCACCTGGTCGCCGAGGAACGAGGAGATTCTCATGGGTCCCTACGACTACCTACAAGCGCATCCAGGCAAGGACGTACGTCGCGCAATGATCGAAGCCTTCAACTCCTGGCTCCAGGTCCCACCAGACAGCCTGGCGATCATCACCCGCGTCGTAGCCATGTTACACACGGCCTCATTGCTGTTAGTTCGGCCCCAACACCCAGAAACCCAGATCGCACAGGCAACTTACCTCAAGGATCTAACTATCATTCACTATCTCAGGATCGACGACGTCGAAGACAACTCAGTCCTTCGCCGCGGCATCCCGGTCGCACACAACATCTTCGGCACAGCGCAGACCATCAACAGCGCAAACTACGTCTACTTCCTCGCACTGCAAGAGGTCCAAAAACTCAATAACCCTGCCGCGATTAACATCTTCGTGAACGAGCTCTTGAATCTTCACCGCGGTCAGGGGATGGACCTCTTCTGGCGTGATTCGCTGAACTGCCCAACGGAGGACGAGTACCTTGAGATGGTGGGCAACAAGACGGGCGGACTATTCCGACTTGCGGTGAAGTTGATGCAAGCGGAGAGCGCGACGGGTAAGGACTGTGTCAGCCTTGTGAATGTCTTGGGCCTTATCTTCCAGATCTGTGATGATTATTTGAATCTTTGCAACACGGCGTACACGCAAAATAAGGGCATGTGCGAAGATCTGACGGAGGGCAAATTTTCGTTCCCGATTATTCACAGTATTCGTTCGAATCCGGGAAGCCACCAGCTTATTAGTATTTTGAAGCAGAAGACCACTGACGAAGAGGTTAAGCGATATGCTGTGCAGTACATGGAGAGCACGGGCAGCTTTGATCATTGTCGCAATGTTGTTAAGGGATATCGGGAACAGGCGTTGCTGTTGATTGATGAAATTGATGCTACTCCGAATACCAATGGCGCTGGTGATGGAAGTCTAGTGCGGGCGGTTCTGAACAAGATTGTGAATTCTACTCTGGAGAGCACATGATTTACTGCTTGGTGAGTGGATTTTTGCTCTTTGCATCCACCCCTTGGCAATGCTTGAAGGATTTACGATGTCATGATAATACTAGACCTGTCATTTTCGAGATTTAGCATTGAAATTGATGTACTTTAATGGATATTTCAGAGTTCTATCCCACAACCCAAGTTCATTGGCTTGTTCTATCTACACCATTTCAATTAGCAATCCGAAGAGGTAGTTGTACGGTGCCCATGATCAGATTTGAATGAGTCATATTGGACAAGATCCCTTCCAAGTCAACACAAGCAAAGACCGCATTAAAGGGATACTGGTAAAAATATGACAACGGCTGCGTAAGACCATGACTTTATTAATGAGTCTCAGACCGCCATTACTATATTATGGCAGTATTTGATCAACGAAGCCATATATTGAAAGGCGGTATGGAGCGGGAATATGCAGAGCTTATCCACAGTATTCCTTTTCGAGTTTAGTGCCCACCCAAAGAGGAAATGCTCGTCCTCCATACTACACCAATTCGATCGATTTCTGCTAAACTGTATCTATGTTTGGACGTCCGACAATTTACTAAGACTCCTATAAAATGACTGTCCCTCATTTCCCCCTTTTATTACCTTCCATCACCCACCATCTACTCGATAGCTGAATTCATCTCAACCCAGCTCTCTCCCTTTCATCTTTTCTTTCATCTTTGCCCATCATTTCGAGAATTCTCTATACTTAATCATGCCGATTATTGACTTAACATGCCGACTGTTGAGCTCGCTCCATTAGATGCGCAAAATGTCCATTTTTATAATGGGTTAACCGGGGCTAAGCTAGGTGGACTATATGAAAATGGCTCGCTTATGCAGGCCAACTTCTTCGACCTCCTGCTTGTCTTTTTGGTTACCAAACCCCTTCGACCTGATGCCCAACGAACACTTGTTGTTAAAAAGAGGTTCCGGGAGATCATTCAACCGACTGATCAACAGCTACTTCCTGGAGAATATGATATCTTTGCTGATGGCAAGCCTAAGCTTTCTGAAGAGGAACTCGAAGAAAAAGGGTTGGCTGGTTTATATTGGTCGGACCCTATTATTGTCGACAAAATGTTTTTGCCTTCGGTTTGTGATTAGCATAGTCTAATTGGGATTGTCAAATGCGAAAATCCTTGAAAATAAAGTTCTGCTTTCGCTCAAACATGTTAGATATAGCATGTTTCCAATCACAAACCCTCTCGATCTTGTCAGACTTCGCTTGACAAACCTTGCCAAAGCTGTGCCTCGAGTTTACGACATGCCTGAAGTTATCAGCCCTTCCTCTCACAGACTGGATTTCAAATCCTATTTCAGCTGCAATGGTCGTCATCCATCACACACCTTGATATTCCACAACAATGGCTTTTCATGGTGGATCAAAGTATCTGTGACTGGGCCTCTACCAGACTCAATAACCAAGCCAGGTTATTTGATAAGCCGCACTACCTTCCGAAAGTTCATCGAAGAAATCGAATTTAGCCAATTACAGCTTTTAGACAATACCATGTCAAGCATTGTTTTGACCTTGACTGAGGAGAGTCAAACTTCGATCCCAATTAGAGATGGACACCAAGCTGCTGAGAATCCTTTCATTGCAATTTGCCATCGAATGCGCTGCGAATTCAAAGATTCGGGAAGAGTTATTTATCCGACTGTTGACCAACTTCAAGGTCTCCGAATGGTTGAAGCAAGTAGTCTGCAGATTGCCGAGTTAACGCTCCTACCGTATCGACGGTTTTATTTGAGCAGCAAAATATGCCTATTAAACGATCGACCGCCCTATTTATGAGCGTGGGGACACACAGGATATCTTGGACGAGATCGATGCCCTTACACAGTTTCGTGGAGAGTCGAATATTGCGCAACTAGTCGGTGTAGTTATATCAGAAAACCCATACAAGACTTGTCCATCAAGTGAGATGCCACGAGTGATCACAGATTTTCTTCTTAAACACTACGCCGGAGGGTCGCTAGAGCGAATAATTAGTAGGGCTGTAGCTATAGGTGATTCTTTACAGATGCAATGGGCTATACAGATGGGGAGAGCACTCAAGTTATTGCACTCAAAGGGACGAACTCACCTTGATGTCAAGTCCTCAAATGTCGTTTTGGACGCTCAGGCAAATGCCTTCCTTATCGATATTAGCGGGACTGAAGGTTACACTTGGCAATGGCTTTCACCGGAGATGAAAGTGTTCATTGAACAGAACACCGAAGAAGTTCTTGCCAACGCGCTTTTCGATACACGAGTCGCTGCAGACTGTTGGGCTTATGGGCAACTATTGTCGATCATTGCTAAGGAAAGCGACCCTGGTGGTGTAGGTAAAAAACTGCGAGCTATTGGGGGTGACTTGACAAAGGCGCAACCGGAAGCTCGAATCAGCTTAAGCGATGCACTTGCAATGCTTGAAGAGCACAAGCTGTGAATAGACAATTCAAAAGCTTTTTGGTAATTTTGATAGAAGGCCAGCCGTCGAATTTGGTACCAATCCAAGTAGCCCTCTGCATGCAGTGTTGTATCATTATATCCTTCGTACTATATTTGCTCAAAACGCTTCAAATGGATGTTTACATAACCACACAGCAAGCCTTCTCCAACTTCTGCATAATCTTCGGCAACACAGCATTGACAACCTGCTCAAGCTCATCCGGCTGCTGTTGTTGCTGTTGCTGCTGGTACTGTTGCTGGCCACCAGGGTAACCCTGTTGCTGGTGCTGTTGGTGCTGCTGGGGGTACTGTTGGTGCTGCTGGGGGTACTGTTGGTGCTGTGGGTATTCAGGCATAACAGCCTCACCACCAGTCAAGTTCACGTAGATGCGACCAGAGTTCTCCTCAATAGCATGTTGCAAGCCCAACTCATCACAGACTTTCTCGACACGGGGCTTGATCTTTTGGATATGGCCTGCAGAGTGGTTACCCTTACCAACGATGCTGCGATGGAGTTAGCATAATTCCTTCCCCCAACACGATCAATCCCTTCCAATCGCACCAATCTCCGCAACACGGAAACAGATACAATGCGACAAGAAAAGAAAAGGGAAAACATACACATGCAAATGAGTCTGACCATGGGCCTTCGCATATTTAATGCGCTCCTCCAAAATCTCCTCCGCCTCCTCAACAAACTGTCCGTGCAGATCAATCGTGTCGGCCGCTACACGTCCAGTAGCATTGTTCTCCTTGAAGATAAACTCCGACGCCTGTCTATTGTATTCCTCCATCTTGCGCCCGTGCGCCTTTCCCTCCTCAGAGTACTGCTTGGCGCCGGCGCCATCACCGTTCGAGTACGCGTCCTGGGACTGAAGAAAGCTGTTAGCCGGTTTCGCGACGACGTGAAACAGATGGTAGAAGTACCTTCTGGAAACAGGTGCCGCGCTTCGAGGCTTCCTGGCGGGCCAGGTCGCGGAGTCGGTCGTACTCAGCCTCGGCATCGCTGCTCTGTTCGTGGTTGAAGGCTGGGAGATTGATTAGCTGGTGAACTTGGTAGAGCCATTGGGGATATCGGACGTACCCCGAGGGCCGAGGAGGGACATTTCGTGCGACATGGTGTTTGGAGTTGGAATGGTGGATTGAACAGTGCGCTTGGTTTGGCAGGGGTCGCATCCAATTTAAAGTGGAGCCGTTCACTGGGACCCCGAAAAATCAAAATCAGATCGATCCCTCCGATTTGCGATCGTTCGTTCCATGGTTTCGGGTTGACCTGTAAAATTGTTTTGGTTATTTACTCGGTTAAGAAAGCCCCTTTACCTACTTTAATCTATTTTAATGTTAAGTTCGACCCCGAATTGCAAGGCTTGCGTGTTTCTTACTAGTCTCTGTAGAACCGTAGATTCGCATTCAGATTAGATACAATGTGCTGTACCCTGTATGTCTGTCTTCTCCAGAAAATAAACAGTGAACGAACAAAAAGCGATCAAAACGTCCCGGGATTCGTGGCGAATTATTACAATTGCCACTCCAGCGCGTTATTGACCGATTCAAAGCCACGGCCCTGGTGCGGCTGTAAATAGTCTCGACGCTATTGCCAGCTCGGTGGACCCAATGCTGCTCAACATCCACTATGTAAGCGCCAGCGTCTTTAGAAAAACCTAGATCTGGCAAGCTCCTAATCTGGAGCGTTGAACCGGGCACGTGGAATAGTAAGAGCGAGAAAAGGGATATCGAAGCATTTAAACAATTTTTTATTGTTGTTATCATGGTAAACTAGATCTACGGGGTTTCCCTTTATGGTAAACGGTGAGGTGTGCATACCAGCACTTCGGGCACCCCAGTACGATGTTCAGCTGTGGAGTTGTTGAGAGTTAGGGTCGAAACCCGCCGGTTGAGCGGGTAAATACGCCGTGGCGGTGGTTACCAGTTTGGTGTTGGTGGAGCTCAAATTTGGGAATGTGGTAGATACGGATTTTGTGATAGGCCGGCCTTGTGTTGTAGAATATGTTGGAGGTTGGCGAATGAGTGCGTGGCCAATATAGTGTAAACTTGTTGTTGAGGCAGAGATAAGGACGCATAGGGGGAAGGAAGTACAGAGTACAACGAACCATTTTTGGGAGTCCCGGAATGCGGAGATGATAACCTTGAAAGACCCGTTCTTTGGCTCTGACAAACATGTTTTAGGTATACGATACATCTACTGAGCCCGTGGAGGTTGAAGCTTGGCAGATGTTCCAAGGTTTCCAGGGCGAGGCTGGGTGTGATGCCGTAAAGCCTCCGTATTGGTGTAAAAGTCTACAAGTAGGGCCGTGAATGATTCTATTTCAACCTCCAATGGTGACCAGTTTCCCCTTTCCATAAATTTCACACTCATTGGCTTCCAAGGTTATACAGGTCTTCTCAATTTCCAGGAACTCTAGTGGTATGCGCGGCAAAGAACGGCTAGAAGCACTAGCTGGTGGGTCAGGGAATAAATAGCGCGAGACCAAGGCGCGAAAAGGCGCGAAATAATTCCAGAAATTCCATCTCAGGGGCCACCCATGTGGATTAAGCCCAGTTTTTCTTTCTTTTGCCATGTGGAAGGGCTTCTGATTTTCCCGAAGCTGACCCGCTACGAATTACTTTCCTATGTCATCAATGCACACCCTTTGCATTAGTTCGTTAGTTAGGGTATGTATCTACTAGGGGGCTATTATTAATATATCTGTATGGGAAATACCCAATACTCGTGGGGGCGGTGCGCTCTCCCCGGTGAGATCGACAGTGGTGGACCTCCAAGGTAGAGTGTAGCGTAGTAGTGCCCATGGATATGCATCCCACGTATCACCTAAGTTTCAACGTCGCAACTGAGGGCTATTTTAGTGATGGGGCTGACGCTGATTATGCATAGGAAAAAACCAAGCAAAAAGTCGGCCTGCCTGTCTTGACCCTGCCGGTGTCACAGTGAGATTTTCTCAGTAATGTTCCAGGCTGAGGCAGAGAGAAAACACAACGGTCAGCAGGAGGTGACTATCCTATGCAGAAGATCGGCAAATCTTGACATGCAGGAAAGTATCTAGAAAATAGCCCCCCTCCCCCCCGTATCAATGTACATAGCGTCCTAACTCCGGACATAGTCATTGTCGGACAATATTAGCTTGGGTACCCACAGGGGATCTGCGTTAGGGATTGGGGAAAAGGGCGTGTTTCCCCCCATGCAAAGAAGAAGAAAAGAAAGACCTTGTAGGAGATCCCTTTGCCTGAAGAAATGATATGCAGCACACTGTAACATTTGGCCCCAAAGGAACAGGGAACCAAGACGAAAGAAGGTGAAGAAATAGGGGGCAGAAAAGTTGATCCTGAAGTGATTGGATGGGGCTCGTGCTGGTGGAAGTGGGGCGTTGATCGGCGTTGACCAATCAGGGCCCCAGGCCCATGGTAACCGTCTGGTCAATCTGTGGAAAAGCCGGGCGTCTGTGTATTAGTGTAAGTACCGTACCGTTCCCCTTTCTCTGCTGAAACTTCCAATTTCCCCTCCCCCTTACCTTAAACCTTTCACTCCTTCCAGCTGGAATATCTTCACTCTTTCTTCCATTCACTTTCAGGGACCTTTGATTGCTTAAGGTGCGCATTACCAACCCCCCGGAGTTCCTGCCCCCTGCCCGTTTCTGCAGCTCCAACTACACTCTCCTCCTGCGTGGTCAAATATCCCGTTTCACCCTTGCATTCACTCGATTGCATCCTGAAACGTCGGTCCTCGGCGACTTGTACCACCTTCTCGCCACCCGTCCATCCTAAAACGCGATCCGAGAAGAAAGGACAGCAGGGAAAAAGTTTGCTGACCCATTCGTCCCTTCAACAGTCCCTTGTGATTGAATAACGACCCCCATCGAGTCGATCGGCTCGTACATTTATCGCGATCGTTTTCAGACAACACATCAAGAAACACCGACAAAATGGGTTGCGGAATGAGCACCGAGGATAAGGAGGGGAAGGCCCGGAACGAGGAGATCGAGAACCAGCTTAAGCGCGACAAGATGATGCAACGGAACGAGATCAAGATGCTCCTTCTCGGTAGGATTCGACCCTAATACCGGCATGCAGGGGATTCAGAGCAATGAGACTGACTAATAGGGGTATAGGTGCCGGAGAGTCGGGCAAGTCGACAATTCTGAAGCAGATGAAGCTCATCCACGAGGGCGGTTACTCGCGCGACGAACGGGAATCTTTCCGCGAGATCATCTACAGCAACACAGTCCAGTCGATGCGCGTCATTCTCGAGGCGATGGAGTCCCTGGAGCTCCCCCTGGAGGATGCCCGGAACGAGTACCATGTTCAGACTATCTTCATGCAGCCCGCTCAGATCGAGGGTGACAGCATTCCCCCAGAGGTTGGCAACGCCATTGGTGCACTTTGGCGCGACACCGGTGTTCAGGAGTGCTTCAAGCGCTCGCGTGAATACCAACTGAACGACTCGGCCAAATAGTGCGTTCACATTCAACTCAACGGGGAAAAAATTGCATTTGTCTAACATGTTTTATAGCTACTTCGATGCCGTTGACCGCATTGGCCAGCCCGATTACCTCCCTACCGACCAGGATGTCCTCCGCTCCCGTGTCAAGACCACCGGTATTACCGAGACCACTTTCATCATTGGCGATCTGACCTACCGCATGTTCGATGTCGGTGGTCAAAGATCAGAGCGAAAGAAGTGGATTCACTGCTTCGAGAACGTCACTACCATCCTTTTCCTGGTCGCCATCTCCGAGTACGACCAGCTGCTATTTGAGGACGAGACCGTGAACCGTATGCAAGAAGCCCTGACCCTGTTCGATTCCATCTGCAACTCCCGGTGGTTCGTCAAGACCTCCATCATTCTCTTCCTCAACAAGATCGATCGCTTCAAGGAGAAGCTGCCCGTCAGCCCAATGAAGAACTACTTCCCCGACTACGAGGGTGGTGCCGACTACGCCGCCGCCTGCGATTACATTCTCAACCGCTTCGTGTCTTTGAACCAGGCCGAGCAGAAGCAGATCTACACCCACTTCACATGTGCCACTGACACCACCCAGATCCGATTCGTCATGGCCGCTGTCAACGGTAAGCTTCCCTTTCCCATCATTCTTTGGATAAATTGAACTCCGAAACTAACTCATTTCTTAGATATCATCATCCAAGAGAACCTGCGTCTCTGTGGTTTGATCTAATGAATTGCCATTCCTCGGGTGTCAAACTAGATCGCATGTGTTTTGTTTCCTTTGGCTTACCATCAGGTCTCCCGAGATATGATCCAAAAGCCCTCGTGTCCAAGAATTCCGGCGTTAAACATGTCTTTCATATTTTCTTATTTCCTTTCTTGTGTGTCTTCTAATTGCGGTCCTTGACACGATCTTTAGCCGGTTCTTTCCTCCTGCTCTCGAAGACGCGGAGCAGGACCTTTACCTCTTTCTCCCATCTTTCACGCTTTTCTTTTTCCCCTTGTCTTTGAACGCTGGATATCCTCCTTGGTTGCCCCCTCCATTTTTTTTGTTTTTTTATTCCATCTTGTGTTGATCTTGTATGTAACCATACCGTCTCACCCCTTCATGTTCCTTGGTCTCGCGTCCATTGGAAGCCAAGGCTTTCATCCGTGATGAACACGGGGAACTGACAGCGGATTCTCATGTCTCTTCTCATGTGTCATGCCAGGTCGGTCGTTAGGTTATCGTCAGTTAGGAATTGAATCACAGATTCCCGACCTTATTACTTTAGGTTCGCGTATATCAGCATAGACTTGATCAGCACTACATCTTGATTTGAAGCATTAGGTATATAATAGTCCGAAGGTAATGAATTAGGAATGATATTCCGGGTATCTAAATTAAACAAACCATGCAAGCCGCAAACATTGATAAAGATACCAATATCCAATCATTTAAAATCTAAACTTGGGCAAAACATAAACAATCAAGATCGCAATCACCCACAACCCAAAAATCCACGCATAAAGCATCATTCTCCCCCACCACCCCTTCCCCTCAGACATCTTCCTCAACACCCCCATTCTCTTCCCCGCAGCCTCCATAGTGGCACTAGTCTTATCCATCCCCCGTCACCGCCCGATCAAGCACAGACTTCTCATTCTCCAATGTAGCTTGAAAAGACTGCGACGAAGCCTTGAGCTGACTAGCAAGTGAAACGAGCGAGCTAGTCAGGTCCTCCTGTTCGAGGCGGTGTGTACTAAGCGCTTCCTCTTTCTCGTTTTTGTGTGCAGTACTGCTTCCAGATGCTTTAGCTGAGTCGGTTGGTGATGGTGGTTTTTGATTTAATCGGTTTCGGAGGGTCGGTGGTGCGGTAGATGTAGGTGGTGCAGCTGTAGATAAAGGTACTGATGTAGTGGCGGGTTCGATAACTTTCTCTTCGGATTTGATGTATATGGGCTCGTCTCGTTCTTCAGTTGTTGTGACTGTCTCCGCAAGCGGTCTTGCGAATAGATCCTCCCATTCTGTGTCTATATCTTCGGTTTCGTTGTTCTCATTGGCCCGTGTCTCTTCTTCGTCTAGGACAGCTTGCATGCGCTTTAGAAGCTGCCTGTCGCGTGCGAGCTCTTCCTGTGCCTCGTGGCGCCGGTCTAGCGATTTCAATTGGGGGAGAGACCGTTCTAGTTGTGAGAGGAGGGTGCGTGCGTATTCGATATTCTGCCAGGTGAATTAGATTCGGGTTTATAGATCAGGTAGGGTAGCAGAGTTAGGGATGCATGCTGTCATGGTTATCACCGCTTTAATGTAGCTTACCTTAGTTACGCGCATGCGCTGAAACTCGGACCCGCGCAGGGTGCGGAGCTCTGAGCCTGGTGATAAGAGATTGTGTTCGAGGCGGGTGAAGAGGCGGGCTGCATTAAGGAGGGTGAGATCGGGAGAATCCCCAAGAGAAGGAAAGGCAGTTACAGCCATATTGGGAGAGTTGTGTTATCGGGATATTGTATATTGTGGAGTTCAGGAACTAAGATCAATTCAAGAGGCCACTTCGATGTCATTGCTGAGTCAGTGGATCACGGGACTGGATCTACCAAACATCGAGTAAATAAATGATGCAAATGATGCAAATCATTGAAATCAATGAAATCAATGAAATCGGTAATTCTTACCAAAACCGATGAAAAGAAAACAAATCAAATAGTGATCGGAACTTCATAACACATATCCAAACCAAGAAAAAAGAAAGAGAAAAAGCAGAAATCAAAAAGCCTCCCAATTCCAAATCGCACAAAGAAAACCCAAAATGACAAAAAACGATCAGTACGAGTCAGTAGTCAGTACTAATTGTACTCCACAACTAATCGCCGAAACGTCCTGGCCCCATCACCATCTTTTTCATATACAGTCTGCACGGTCTCGGTCCGCTTTACATTCCCGCCCCCATCACTAGCCTGCTGAGCCTCTTTAGGCGTCCCAGATGCAGGGCTCGACGCATTCCTCTGCATCTGCATCTGTTCACGCGCTCTAGCAGCCACCGCCCCGCTACTAGGAAAGTTCCCACCGAGCGATAATGGCTTTAAGACATCCATGGCCGAAGCAGGGGGTGGCGAGTCCGAGTTCGCCTTAGCCTTTTCCATGTCGGAGAGTGCGGACCACACGGGATGCGTCTGGTTAGGATATCCCTGCGGACGGGCGAATGTGATTGCCACCAGGGTAAGGCAGAGTAAGGCGATTCCGGCCCACCACCACGGGAATGGGAGTTCGAATTGAAAGTTGCAACCTTTGAGTGGATTTGTAGGTGACGCTGTGTGCATTGCTGTTGGGTGGACTTTCCACCCGGTTTGCTGGTGGGCTATCACTATAGTGATACCTTTGACCTCAAGTGGGGTGTATGTGTAGATGAGGTTGTAGTTGTATGTGTATACTTATAGGTATTCCAGGTTAAGGTGATTGGAAGTTGTACTGTCGTCAACCGGGATGCTGGTATCGTGGGGCAAAGAGGAGTTAATTGGAGTACTTTACAGGGGGGGGGGGATCTAGACGTAATATAAGAAGTTTCTCTCGTGGGTGGCCTCGAGGATCTGGAGACTAAGAGAAAACCATGATCGACGGCATGTACAAAGGTCTAAAATGTTGGCGGGGCTCTATGTTTTTCTGTTTTTTAATTTTATGAGGCGCCGGATCTATACACGGGTGCGCTTGATTCCGGTGATACAATGGTTCGCATATAAAATTTGAATTTTTGACTTCCCATTTTGAATTTGTTAAATTTGAATTTTGGTCCTTCACACAGAGTTCATCTGATCGATCACAAAGTCAAAGTCAAGATGATTCTATGTACGACGTACTTTGTACAATACTCGGACCGGTGATGCTCTTGTACTCCGCCAGATCAGAAAAGAAAAAGGGGAAAAAGAAAAAACACTACGGAGCACATGCAGCTACTTCACATTTCCACATTCCCGATAAACAGGCAAACAGGGAAATGAAGTGGATAAAATAGCCTGAGACGAAAAAAAAGCCCCAAATCGAACCACAATTAGATCACACTAAATCAATGTTCCAGCTAAGCACGAGCCAGCCACGACACGATTCAGCTGCCGCCTCCAGGCGCCACTAGCAGAGATCTTGCCAAGATCTACACCTTTCTCTATTCATCTTGACCAGTTCCAAGGTTTTCCCAGGCTGACCATGGCGGAGAGCAAAAGGTCGATCGTGTTTCTCAGGTACCAATAGATCACAGGAGGCTTGTCTCTTCGATCATTCTGGCCTCCCGATCGCGATCGTTCAGCTGTTGGATTTAGGGCCTCGCGCTAACCCTGCCCAGTGGACGAATCAGCGTGGATCCTGCCGCGGTCGGCTATCGTGCTTTTCTTTTGACTTTGATTTCGCCCCAGCACCACGGATCCCCGCGAGGGATCGCCGCCGGCATTAAAGAGGGGCATATGGAATTACAAATGACTTTCTTTGTTGGAAAGCCACAATCTCTACTAATATACATGAAATGAATGTGGAATACGAATATGAGATATGTAGAGCTAAATAACACCAGGAATCTAGAGTTTAGCTGTGACACCCTTCAGCTCCGCCTGCGCTTGCTCGCGTAGTACTGTCCGCAGGATCTTCCCCGATGGATTCTTAGGGATCGTCTCTAGGAAAACCACTCCGCCAGTGATTCGCTTCGTCGCGGATACCTTCCCGGCCATGAACCGAGTAATTTCGTCACTGCTAGCTGATTGTCCCGGATTCAAGACCACATATGCCCGAGGACGTTCGTCATGGTTACTATAAAAAGGTCATCAATTCGATCTCCATATCTGATGAACCACAAAAAAAAAAAACAAAAAATAAGAAAAGCATAACTTGATTAATGGTAATACTCACATCGTCACACCGATCACCGCAGCATCCGCAATAGCAGGATGCTCCAACAGGAGCGCTTCTAGCTCGGCAGGAGCCACTTGGTTTCCCTTGACTTTGATCAATTCCTGCAGAATTTGTCAATGCTGCTAATCGTATTACCCCACTTAGCGTACCTACCTTCATCCGGTCCACTACATGGAACCTGCCCTGATCATCCACATAAGCGATGTCTCCCGTTCGCAACCAACCATCGGCCGTCTTAGTCTCTTTAGTCGCTGTCGGGTTCCGCCAATACCCCTTCATGACATTCTGTCCGCGGACCCACAGCTCACCACGCTGATTGCGTGCCATTATCTCGGTATTCTCATCGGCCATGATCTTCGCTTCACAGTTCGCATTAGGTTCCCCGACAGATGCAGAGTCGCTTGTTTCTGTCGGGTCCCATCCTAGCATGGAACACGTAGCCCTGGAACCTGTCAGTTTCCCAACGAAAAGCAAATCAACCATTGAGAAGTACCAAGTACCCCCAAAAGAAAGGAAAGAAAAGAAAAGAAAAGAAACGTACTCTGTCATCCCCCACCCCTGTTTAACATTAATCACTCCGGCCGGCCAAAGCTTTTCCACATCAACACAAACTTCCCTCCCCAAAGGCGCCGCACCACTAGCAACATTCTCCACACTACTCAGATCATAGTTCTTCACAATTGGATGCTTAGCCAACATGACCACAACTGGCGGCACAAGAATCAAAGCCGAGATCTTGTATGCCTGCGTATATTCCAACATCTTCACGAAATCGAATTTCGGCATGATATACACCGGCGTCTCGTGATATAACGCTGCCGCAATAAAGATGGTCTGCGCCATGGCATGATACATAGGCAAGAAACACAGCCAACGCATCCGTGCCTTGCGAGACTCATAATCCGGGTACAGGGTTAACAGGTGCGTATACTGGAGCATGTTGGCCGTGTAATTCTTATGCGTGATCTCCACTCCTTTAGGACGACCGGTCGTTCCGCTGGAGTAATTCAGGACAAGCGTCCGATCCGCAAGTTCGGGTGTCGAAAGCTCATCCCAAACGAACTTCGCACCTTCTTCCGGTGACGCGATAAGATCGCCCCAATACGGACATCCATCCTTTGCAGAGCCGGTATTATCAAAAACACCATTGTCGAACACATACACGCTTTCACGCGGTAATCCGGCCAATTGCGCCGCTTCGATACCCGTGTCCAGACTACCAGCTGCACAGAGAAGATACTTCGCCCCGCTATCCTGAAGCTGGAAAGCAAGTTCACGCGCAACGTACGTCGGGTTCGCGCCGGTGAAGATCCCGCCTGCCATGACTATGCCCATGAAAGCGACTGGGAAGAACAAGTCATTTCCTGAGAATAGGAGGACCCGGTCACCGGGTTGCAGACCGGATTTTAGGAGTCCGGCGGCGAATCGCTGGCTCCATAGACGGTAGGTGTGCGGTGTCAGGTAGTGGGTTTCTGGGCGGGCAGCTTCGAGGAAGCATTTGTGGGTTTGGGATAGGGGTGCTGTTGGGGACTGGAGGAGGAGAGTTGCTAAATGCGTGTTTGGGATGTCGATGGTCCAGCGGGATTTATAGGGCATTTTGAATATACTGTAGGGCTGTAACGATATGAAGGTTTAAGGACAGGTGGGAGATGGTAGATTGTAGGGGTTATGAGCTGGATAAATGGATCACGGGTGACATTGAAAATGACTTGCGGGTTATTGTTCTTTCCCCGCTTACTGGCATATAGCCTGTTTACTTGTGGTTCAAGTGGCCAGCCCTGAGGAGTACGGGCCGTATCTTTCCCCGCGGTTATGAATGCGGGGGATCCGAGGTTGAAACCACCTCGGGTAGATGTGCATTGATGTCATAATTTTATGAATTGAGCTTCATTTTTTGGGTCACTTATGTTCAAATGTTAATGCAGGGTCCCGGATCAGGCTGGGGCTGCCATATTTCTTAGCGTGGCATGTCTCTTTAAAATATATATGATCCGATAACCTTCGAGATGACCCTGTCCGGCCTCAGTCCATCTTCGAGTCGCATTTGGCACCTAATTTCTGAGCCAGGATAGCCCGTATACACCTGAATTTGTATACTGACCCCCAGCTCATGGACCTTACTTGACACATCCAATCTTTACCTATATGCTCATGTGCTAAGTTGAATGAACTGGTCTTGGCTCGTAGACTGATGTAAGCTTTCCGCTTATCGATGAGACCCAATCTTGCACAGGGGGAAAATGTTTGGATGACATCAATAAGCTATGCCCTTAAGACTATAATCTAGCTACCGGGTAAAAAAACACCAAATGGAAGATGCATACGATGCAAAAATGATCTTAATTCAACCCACAACTCACATTCCCCAACCCAGCCCAAATACAATAGATGAAAAAAAAAGATGAAAAGGCTATAAAAACGACATGTATCATGAATCCTCCTCATCCGCCAGACAGGTCAACGCCGCCTTCAACTCCGTCAAGACCTTCTCCTCTAACCGGGTTGTGCAGCCGGAATCCGCAGCAATAGGCTTCTGGCGGGACCACTCTGCCTCCTTCTCGTTCGTAGCGACAATGCGCGATCGCAGGGACTGTCGGCGGGCAAGCAGAGACTCAATGTCCTCTTTAACCTGGGCAGAGTCCCACTTCAGTTCCTGGATAGACTGGGGATCTAAGCCGGCACTGGGGCCCGCCTCGCGGAACCGGGCGAGGATGAAGGAGATGAGGGACAGCGAATACGCCTCGGATGCCATGCTCAGACTGATCCATTGTGATGAAGGGTTTGATGAAGTGCCGACGTGGGGGGTGGAGAAGACTTCAGCCGCACGGGCAAGCTGTCCTTCGAACTGGTTGATGAACGCGGCTACTTCAGGTGCCGCACGGACAACGTTGAAGAGAAGGTTCAGACACAAGGGGAGGAAGCCGGTGGTCCAGATGTTGTACATTCGGGGTACGGGGTCAAAGGGTCCGAATCCCTTGGGTTGGCGGAGAAGGTTTGTTAGACGACATGTCGACAATTTCATTAAGACAGCCTCCACAGCGATGTGCTCGGCCAGCATGGGAATGGTCGACATTTTGACAAGCATGGACAGACTCAACTCGCCGTAGACTGGGTCTCCAGCCACAGTGAGCTGGTCAGCCCAAGAGAACAGCGTAGTAGCATGTCGAGCGGTGTCATTGTCCTCAATGTGATACGTTATGTGCTCGAAGAGTCGATCGGCATCCTTGACATTCAAAGCACTTTGCAGAATGGCGATCAGAATGGCAAAATCCTTGGGCGTGCATTTTTCTGGTTCTTCGTGTAGGTAAGTCGTGAGTGACCGGAAGCCTTGAGCGACGATGGTCTTCACAATTTCGACAACAACGGTCAGATCCGAAGAGACGGCGACTTTGCTCTGTGCCGCAGGAGCAGTGCGGGAGGGCCCCTTCAAATGGAATTGAAGGGCCAGGAATAGCACATTGAGGAGGCATCGGTAGTACTCAGTGTCGTCATTGATCAGGGCTTCTTCATAGGTTGAGTGTCGAGCAAGCAAAGCCTTCCAGGTCACCTCAAGCATTGCGAATACCTCGGATCCTCGAGCTTCCACTTGTACCAATCGCTGGAGCAGAGCCTGAGAGAAGTCAACTCGCGTTTGTTGAATCCGCTCAAAGATCGACTCTGGCGGGACGCCACGGCTGTTTGCTTCAAGACAATGTTGTGCTACCAAAGCCATTGACTTCTGGATTTCGCGGTCCGGCAGGAAGTCCGCGCAATGTTCAATGGCAAAGAATTTCCAGCTGTTGAGGAGGCTAATTTGCGCTTCAACAAGTGAAAGGTTGATATTAGCTCGCTCAAACTCCTCCGAGAACCCTTGACCCCGTGTTCCGGCCCAAGCAAAGTCGTAGGACAATAATTTGTGTCCCATATCTAGATCATAATAATAATCACGACCCAGTGTACGAGCCTCCAACGGCGTTCGCTTGAAATCGGTGATCTTGCAGCCCTGGTAGCGGGCCTCAAAGTTCTTCTTCAAGTTCGCATGCAAGGAAGCATTGTAGGCAGCGACATCCACAGCATCCTTAGCATACCATTGCACCAATGGAATAAGGGTTTTAACAAAGGACCGGTCGTTTGATTCTTTCGCAGAGTGCAAGTACACGGCGCAAATGTCTGCGACGACAGCTGCAATTCGCGTCGCGAAGATTTGGTCTTTCACTGGCAGAGATGAGATCTTCAGTTTGGAGACGTGGTTCACGATGCTGGTGAGGAATTGAGAATGGGTCTTCAATTGCGGGGTGGCCCATGGCCAGTGTTCCTGAGCACGAGAGACAAACTCAAGCAATTCCAAGGCCACCTCGGGCTCTTCCTGATCAATATGGGCAAGCCTATCGAGGGCCATCTGCAGGAACGGTACACCCCTCATACTCGGATCGCCAGCCTTGTCGGACTTTTTCAAGGTTTGACGGGGAGACGCGCCAGTAAGGATAAAAACAGCGAGCCACTGCTGACGCTTGCTGACAAAGGTTGACAGCAAGCGCCAAACCGACAGCAACAGAGTCTTGTCACCCAGGGGCTTGTCAAGCTGTGAGAGAACATCAAGGAACAAGCATGATGATTCCGCTCCCAGATGACCAACAAGAGATGGAGGTTCACTCTCGGAGTTCGAGGCGGCACTCGATATGAGAATGTCAAGAAGCTTCACAACCGGTAGCCTGTATGAATCATGAGATGCATAAAGCTTGACCAGAACAGGCGAAGCCTTGAAAAGCTGCTCTTCCAAAAGCGATCCAGGCATTTCTGCCAGTCGAGATGCTTGTACAAGCTTCACACACAAGCCGAGAATGGAAATAACCTGGCTCTCAACCATTGCGAGGTGGCGAAAATGAAGGGTAGATGGTGTTTGGAGGCCCTCCGAAACTAGACGAAGGAGAGGGTTGAAAGGCAGATCTGCGGTGGATCGAGGGCGCAGCATGTCCAGGATGTAGGTCGCAGAGGAAGAAAAGACACCGGTGATTTTGGATTCCAGCTTGGCATTGTCATTGATCCCATAGGCGTAATACAGGATTCGATCGAAGGTGCTAGCCAATGTTGCGTTCACCTGGAGTCGCTGTTCAGGGAAATTGAATCGCCAGTTTCCGTTGCCATTGAAGATATCCACCATCGTGCGAGTGAAATTCAGCAGAATATTTCTCATCACATGGGATGGGATACTAGCGCTCCAGTCGGTAGCAATCGTTGATTTGCCCAGCACGCTACCGGGGCTCTTTCTTAAAACTGCGCGAGACCCTGCATCTTCGACTGTGGCCTTGAGAAGATTTACACAGCTGAGGAGGAATGGGTATTCACCAGAAGGAATTTCGGTTGCTGAAATGATCGCTGTCATCATCCCGCCCTTGCCATCCGATCCAACAAGGCTGCTGCGACTGAAGAACGGCCACACGCGACACGGAAGAACCTTAACAATTTGCTGGATGAATTGGAGACAAGCCATAATCAGTTCCAGTGCGTTTGCCGCACCTTGGGATCCAACACTCTGCAAGTTTCGCTCGAATATGTCAAAAATAACAGTGATGATATCACCCTGTCGAGAGAGTCCATCACTGGCCATTTCGAGGATCCTTTTGGCATTGGTACCGGGGGCGTCGTTTGGACGAAGATCCTTGGCACTAGCCACAAGATCGGCCAGCAGACTGATGATCTCTGTGCTGGATTCGATATCCCAACCAGAATATCCGCCACTCTCACTCCATTCTTCGAGCCAGCTTCCCAAAAAGCTCAAGCATGAGTATTGGTGTTGCCACATAATGACCGCTGGCTTGTTTTCAGAAATCACTTGACCGACTGTAGCTGTTGGAATTTCGGACGACCCTCTCACGATCAAAGCACTGCTCGCTTCGATCCCAGGAAGGCGATTGCGCGTGGGAGCGTCGAACATAGGTAAAGCATGAATAAGCGACACGAAGTTGGCGTTTTCATCTTCGCGAATAGTCTCGTATCCCTGGAACTCTTGAGGGACAATCTGAGTGAACGTATCCATACCATCCAGTTCTTCAAAAATCAGAGGCAAACCGTCTTCATTTACTGCATGCTCGCCCACCAGAGCGCGACAGAGCTTCAAAAATGGAATGGTCTCATAGGGGAATCTAGACCTCGCGAGACGGAAAACATTATCCATCAAGGCACTGTCTTGAATGAAGACGGACTTAGGGTCGTTTGCAACCCCGAGCGAGTCTGCTGATTTTAGCCAGGTCCCGGTGGAGGCGTCGGTAAGTATTGCCAACACAGACTCCACAAGCTCTGGAGAATAGTCCCAAAAGACCACAGCGACCTTGAGGAGATCTAGTAGTGCCAGGCGCGCCCACTGATATGTCAAAACATCGTCGACGGCCGAGAGCGACCCGACTTTCTGAGACAAAGTGATCATTGTAGTCAAGGCTAAATCTTTAACATCGTGTGATGTCAAGATAGAAATGGTATCATCCACAGAGTGTTGTGGTGTCCGAGCACAGTCAAGAAGTTCTTCGTAAAGAGATGGTTCTGACCCCCGAGAGAAGCGTCTATTTTGATTATTTGATTGGAACGAGTCCACAGCATTATGAAGCTGCTCCATCTCCCGGGTTTCTTTGTCGCTCAAAGCCAATTCCTGAATGGCATGTAAGATGATGCCCCATGAGAATGCTGCAGGTCTCACTGTGGCCAAGTCATTGTGGCAGGCAAGGAAAATCTCGTTGATCTCAGAAACCTTTTCTTTGGAAAGGAAGTAGGCAGTTTGTCCCGACGGGAATGTTTGAGGCTGTGCCCTGTTGGTAATTGAGGAAAAGGCAAGAGGAAGTTTCAAGAAGGCCAAGGTTGTCAGAGAGACAAAAGCTTGTATAGGGAACACCACTTCCACTGGATCTTGACAGGGCACACTCAAGCTTTCTAAGAATTGATACTCAGCCATCAATTTGAGCCAGGACAGTAGGAGATCGCCAGACGGGACTTCTGCAGATGCATGAAGCTGATGGAACATGATTTGAAGAATGTGGCCAACTTCCTCCGCCATGAAGCTCCTCCAAAGAATCTCTGTCTCTTCACTGCTCTCATCTGTGTTCAACCAACCACCACTTCCAGACAGAGCGGTCAGGCGACTGCGGATGGCGGTCATGCATTCTTCCAGAAATTTACTCAGAGAGCTCCCTGTCGATTTCTCTTTGAAGAGAGAAGCCCCTAATTTGCACAAGGCAAGCTTTCTCTCGGTGGCAGGAGTGGCAGTGGTCTTGCTGGGAATATTGTGCAGGGACATAGCGAGCAGCTTGCGGTATGTTTTGACTACATGGCTTCGCTCTGAGAGATACGTGTAGCGCAATCGCAAGCGTCGGTTTGTCTCTGAGTCGAATGACGTGCTGTTGTTGTCACCTGCCACCTGTCTGAGAATGTTTGCCAGGTTCGGACCAGCTACAGAGGCGCTAAGCTTGTCTGCACCTGCTGCGCTCTGTACACTGGTCACTTCCTCGCTAGAGAAGTTCGCGGTCAGGCGCGTGGCGGGTCGATTTTGCCATTCAAGCACTGTAAGTCGCAGAGCAGTGATCTCGTCGAGTTCCGCTTTTTGGCTGAGCCATTGCGCGTCCGCTTTGATCTCATTCAGATCGAAGGAGCTCTTAGAATTGGTTTCCACATGAATTGCCGCAGTCTTCGATTCAAATTCCGATTTCGATTTGGCGGAAGGGCGAGCGAAGGAGTTCAGGCTTTGCGACAGCAATTGGATACTTTCAGGATGTGAAAGAAATGCCTCGATATGGCCGCCATCGTCGGCATGGCCTTCGGGATCATTGGTATAGAGGAAAGCTCTTCTCCAGGACCTATGACACAACAAAAAAAAATTAGTAAGTTGACCAATTCTGCTTAGATAGGCCCAAACATACAAAAGTTGAGCGTCCCCGGCGAAGCACTTGTCCAGGGACGGAAAATAGGCCTCCGGGACGGGAGCCATTTGGCCAGGCAATTAGATCATCATAAGATTGCACAAGACAAAAAGGATGCCCCAAGATGGAGGGTTCAAGAGTTTAAGAGAAGAACCGGGGGTAGTTCAGGCAAGAAAAAAAAGCTTTGAAAGGTTGGACAGAGCTCGGGAGCTTTTAACAAATTATTCAGACTCAAAAGGCGCGCCTGCGGTCAACAATCCACCATTACCTATCCGGGACTAGTGTCAGGCGGTGAGCTGTGATTCACTTTTGTGTCACATCGCATAGACTATCTCTTACTCATATTCTACAATCAACAGGCCTAGTCTTTGGTTTGGTGAAAGAGGTTGGTGATTTTGTTGTATTGTACATTCTAACATTGGCTTGGTACTCACACTTTATTTTTCTCTAGAATCCAAGCCATCATGGCGGACATTATCATCCATTCCCCCCACCATCCCACCAGAGCGGCCCGTTTGGACACTGCCTCCAATGTCATCTTGATTGACAACTATGATTCATTCACCTGGAACGTCTACCAGTACCTTGTGCTTGAGGGTGCCACGGTCACAGTTATTCGCAACGACGAGATTACGGTGGAGGAGCTGGCTGCTAAGAACCCCACGCAACTGGTTGTCAGTCCTGGTCCCGGTCACCCCGAAACTGATGCTGGGATCAGTAATGATGCTATTCAATACTTCAAAGGCAAGATTCCAATCTTTGGTGTCTGTATGGGTCAGCAATGCATTATCAATTCCTTCGGTGGCAAGGTGGATGTCACAGGAGAGATTCTGCATGGCAAGACCTCGGTCCTGAAGCACGACGGAAAGGGCGTTTACCAAGGACTGCCAACGGCCTTCTCAATTACTCGATACCACTCCCTTGCCGGTACCAACTCCACCGTTCCGGATGCTTTGGAAGTGACGTCGTGGGCAGAACTCGAGGACGGTACCGGTACCGTCATAATGGGAGTGCGCCACAAGGAATTTACAGTGGAGGGAGTGCAGTTCCACCCGGAAAGTATTCTCACTGAATATGGCCGGGCCATGTTCGGAAACTTCCTCAGACTTACTGCAGGCACCTGGGATAGCACTAAGCAAGGCGCAGCCCCCAGCAAGCCTGCTGCCCCGGTTGATAAGAAGGTGTCAATTTTGGATAAGATCTACGCTCACCGCAGAAATGCTGTTGCTGAGCAGAAGAAGATCCCCGCTCTGCGACCAGAGGCCCTTCAGGCTGCCTATGATCTGAACATTGCCCCTCCTCAGATTTCATTCCCTGCCCGCCTAAGACAGTCCGACTACCCTCTGTCGTTGATGGCAGAGATCAAGCGAGCCTCCCCTTCAAAGGGTATTATCTCGGCCGATGTATGCGCACCTGCTCAGGCTCGCGAGTATGCCAAAGCTGGTGCTAGTGTTATCTCGGTGCTGACAGAGCCTGAGTGGTTCAAGGGCACTATTGACGACTTGCGGGCTGTGCGCCAAAGTCTGGAGGGTCTTACCAACCGACCCGCCATCCTGCGAAAGGAATTCGTATTTGACGAGTACCAAATCCTGGAGGCTCGCCTGGCTGGTGCTGATACCGTCCTGCTGATTGTAAAGATGCTTAGCGTAGAGCTTCTTACAAGGCTGTTCCATTACTCTAAAAGCCTTGGGATGGAGCCTCTAGTTGAGGTCAACACCCCGGAGGAGATGAAGATTGCGGTCGATCTAGGATCTGAGGTTATCGGAGTCAACAACAGAGATTTGACAAGCTTTGAGGTTGATCTTGCCACCACTAGCCGTCTTATGGATCAAGTCCCAGAGACCACCATCGTCTGCGCTTTGAGTGGAATCACGGGGCCCAAGGATGTTCAGGCTTACAAGAAGGACGGTGTGAAGGCCATTCTTGTGGGAGAGGCCCTGATGCGGGCAGCGGACACCTCTGCCTTTGTTGCACAGCTTTTGGGAGCCTCCTCTGCACAGACTTCATCGTCGAGCTCTCCCCTAGTCAAGATCTGCGGTACTAGATCTCCAGAAGCCGCACAGGCTGCCATCCAGGCAGGTGCTGATTTAATTGGAATTATTCAAGTTCCCGGCCGGTCAAGGACGGTTTCTGATGATGTCGCTCTTCGCATCTCTCAGGTGGTCAAGTCAACACCACGACCCAACATTCAATCATCCAACGCTTCCCAACAATTATCGAAGGCAACTGCCTCGGAGTGGTTCGACCACTCTGCCGCTGTTTTGCGGCATTCCTCCCGGGCATTGCTTGTTGGTGTGTTCATGAACCAGCCACTGTCATATGTCCTTGCTCAACAAGAAAAGTTGAGTCTTGACGTCGTACAGCTCCACGGTTCCGAACCATTGGAATGGGCTAGCTTGATTCCCGTGCCAGTCATCCGCAAATTTGCCCCCGGAGATATTGGAATTGCCCGCCGTGCCTACCATTCTCTTCCTTTGCTTGATTCTGGCTCAGGAGGATCCGGTCAGCTTCTGGAAGAGGCGAATGTCCAGAAGTCCCTTGATAGCGATGAAGGATTGCGGGTTATTCTCGCAGGTGGATTGACCGCGGAGAACGTTGTTGATGTTGTCAAGAAGCTTGGCGAGTCAGGATCAAAGGTGGTAGGCTTGGATACCAGCTCTGGGGTGGAGACAAATGGGGCTCAAGATTTGGACAAAATTCGTGCATTTGTTACAGCTGCCAAAAGTGTTCGCCAATAAAGCCGTGATCTACGTTAGTACTTCTCAGTAGATATTTCGGTTTTCGGGTTTTCGGGATGACTTCTTTTCTCACCCTTTCTCGATTCATCTTGCATCATAATTTTTTTTAGCAATATGACCTTGGATATAAATTTTTTACTTCTTTCGTCTCTTTGTTCTTCCACTTAGGTCTGATCCAACTAAGGCAGCCCATTGAAGCACTTTTAGACCCATCACATACTCCAACATGCACTGAGTCTTTCATCACTCAAAGGACTGGAGAATTATCCACCTTCATTCCATTCTTCCAACTCGCGAGTGGGGGGAAATAGCGGTGCCATCATCGACCAAGGTTAGAAACCTACTTCATCTCACAATCACTTCTCCCCCTGACCCATATCCTCAAGCGCTTTTGATCCCTTAGCTCATACTCTGAAGCTCCACTTCTCGACTTCACAACCACTCCACTCCCATAGTTCGCTCTTTTCTGAGACACTATTACTTCACCAGCGTGCAAAATGCCGAACACCTTTTCCAAAGTCAATGTGTCTATTGTAGGCAAATTTGACGATGCAATCAAATTCCCTGAATGGGTGCGCTATCATGGCGGGACTTTCTCCAGGAAAGTAGACTCGAATACAACCCATCTCATTGCGACTGAAGAATCATACAAGAAGAATGCCGAAGCAGGTATGACACATTCTCTTACTTGCTCATTATTGTGGACAGATCCTGCCATTTGAAATGAAACTAATCCGGTTTCCCCTTATTTTCAGTTCAAATTGCCATGGAGCTTGGTACAGTTCTTATCGTGAATTCCGACTGGCTATATGACTCGCTGCAACAAAAGTCCCATCGTCCCAAAGATGCCAAACCATATCTCTGGAAGAGGATTTTGGAAGCTGAGCTGAAGCCACGGAAGAAGCAGAAGCTGGCTACCACCTCAAAATCTCAACGCAAAACGCCAATGAGTATGACTGCTGCAATTGACTTTCTTACGGCAATGCATGATCGGATTGCTGATTTTTCATTCAATACGCAGAAGACCCTTTCGTCCAAGGAAAGGCCGTCAAAAAGAAGCTTGCACGTAGTCCCAAGAAGACAGTTGCTCTGCGTACGCATTCATTGTTTCGTCGAAAGTTTTTCAAAAGGGGCCTACTGACTGATATATAGCAAAAGAAAAGATTTACATCGACGAAGACACAAATCAAGCTTGGGACGCCACTCTGTCGCGGATATTGCCATCCCTGAAACGCGAGAAATTTCGACTAGCTGTAAGCGCTATATAACTTGTTGGTCGGCTATGTCACTCACGATTTCCAGATTTTTGTATCAAACGAAACACCTCCCACTTATTCAGCCTTTGTCAAGTACAGCCGCGTTGGCACGTTCAATATCTCAATTCTGGCGCCTCCCCAGAGCGATTTCACCCTCGCCAAAGCAGGCTTTGAGAGTTTCTTCTTGCTTCAAACGGGAGTAGAATGGGAGAAAAGAATGGACTCTACACTCCGGCCCCCGAAAATGAACGATCAAGGGGATGTCTTGCCGTCCCATGAAGGATGGTATACATTCGAAGCTGGAAGCATCATGACTGCATATATGAAACGGCCTTCGAAGCCACGCGTTTCCCCAGAGGTAGCCCATGCTACTACTGATAATGGGGATGCAACGAGGTCCGATGGATTCACAGTTATTGACAAGCAAGAATGCACCGCCTGTGATCATGATAGCGGCAATGATGGTGATGTTGAATCTCTGCAGAGTGGCAGCAATCTGTCTGCGCTTGATCATGTACCGGGTGATCAAATCGATGATCGTGATGTTGCAACTATCAAAAGGGACGCTCTGGCTCTTCTTGAGTCTGTACCGAGTGAACACGCCGGTGATGACCACGTTACGGCTAGGAAACGGAAAGCTTCGTCTATGCTTGAGTCTGCGTCAAGTGCACAGACTGATGATGACGTGGAGTCTTCCCACAACAGCTCCATGTCTCTACTTGAGGTTCCTTCGAGTGATCCAACTGGCGATGGAGATGTCGTGTCTTTGAAGAGTAGCACTACGACTCTGTTTTCTTCCTCAAGCGAACAAGGTGATGATGTCGAGTCGGTTGATGTGAAGATCTTTGGTGAATCTGAAGGTTAAGCGGCTGCGTTGTCCAGCGAAGCATGAGGCTGACCAGAGACTTGGATCCACCATTGACGGCGATGCTAGGGCTGATTGATTCATGAGATGGGATATTGAACATGTTGGTTAGGAAAAAGAAAAACATCGGGACATGGTACATCGATACATCGGAAGAAGGAGATAGACATGGGGTTTGCATGCGTTTGGAGGAAGTTGTTGGTTTGAATTTGTTTTTGTGTTTTTGAATCTGCAATTTTGATTGATATCGAGCGAGGAGTTTTATGTGGACGGCACACCCCTTTACCCCCTCAACCCTACACGAATGAAAATCAATTTGAAATACTCCGTGGCTTCGAGTCAAATAGCATCTTACTTATTTTTTTTGCAACCTACCTGTATGCGCAATATCGAGTGTAAGTAAGTAGCCAACGAAGGTAGCTACCCTATTTGACTAATACGCCCTAGATACACCAAATAGTCACTTTTTTCATGATTGAGAGCCCATATCATTTGAAGGGTATTAACATAGCAACAAAAATGATACATGAAATGGCGGTGCATGCCTTTTAGTTGACCGTAAAAACACCAATACGCCCATCGACTAACCAAAGTCTAGTAAAACGAAGTCCGTATACCATAAAATCTTCACGCCCGCAGCCGACACCATGATGCAAAGAACCCATCTAAAGGTAATCCTTCTTTCGGCTGGTTCTTGTGTACTGAGTAAGAGCCCACTCGACATCACCACTGTTGCCCTTCTCAAGGGTACCGCCACGAATCTCGAAGCAGCGCATGGTCATCCGTGGACCAACCTCGGCGAGCTCCACATCCCGGTATCCGGTCTTCACGAAGACGTGGTGGCGCACCTCGATGCTGTCCTCCTTGTTGACGAAGCTGACAACGCGGTTTCCGACTTTGCCAGGCTCACGGGGAGGGAACATGTGCTTAAGAATTTGGACAACACGGAGACCCAGCTTGGACTTGAAACCCTCGAAAATCAGGTGAGGGTAGCTCTCTGAGACGGTACCACGGGCAGAGTTCGGGATGTCGGCTCGAAGGACAACATTGTGCAAGGAGAAGCTGGCGGTGGGACCGTGAGGAAGATGGGAAATGGTGAGGGCGGTGGGGGTACCACGGTGCTCGTGCAGCAGGATCATATCAGTCAGAGCCGCAGAGGTTGCGCTGGAGACGAGATCGGGCAGGACGAGGTTACCACGGTTGAGACGGATGGCAGTGGGGAGGAGCAAGCGAATTTCTTTGGCGAAGGCACCAAGACGAGCGGAGGGTGAGCGAGAGGTGGTGACCAGCGGGCGAGGGTCAATGACGCCGGAGGTTAAAGCATATTCGTCGTCGATATCCACGCCGTCCTCTTTTGACTCATCATATTTGAAATCCTCACGGAGAGTCTTATCATTGGCAATTGAGGGATCTAGAGGCTTTCCAGACGCCAAGGACGCCTTGAGCTGGGCTCGTTTTTCGGCGATAGAAGCATCGCGGAGGAGCAAGGCTCTCCGGTAGAGGTAATCTCGGCGCTCACGGGCTTGACGGCGCTATGAAAAGAGTTAGCATATCCTGCATCATTCAATCATTTCTCAGTCGACGCATACCAGCATTTTGTGAAGGCGTGGAAGAGGCTTGAATGACCTGTTCTAGTTGGCAAGAAGCGGGCAACTTTTTTTTTTTCTAAACTCCGGGGCTGCATCTTTGGTTCCCTTCCGCCACCGTAGTGGGATCCCACTGATAGAGAATCCGGCTCGCAGATTGCGGAGAGGCTTTTCGTCTATCCTTACCTCTTCCACTCTCTTTTTGTCGGTCATCTTTGTGACAGAGAGAGCTGGGCTTGTAAGTAGATGTCTTTGTTCTCAGTTATCGCCCCAGCTTACCTTTCCCTTGCATAGATCTTTCCCGTTCGTTTGCCCCTCAGGCACACATTCAGACGGGCTCTTGAGAAACCGCCCTGGATGACCGATTGTCCTCTACGCTCATTTGATTTACGACTTCAAAATTCCTTCCTGCTGTACGGATCCGACGTGTTATTTCAAGACACTCTCACATTGATTTTGCCTTTTGATTGAACGCTACAAGTCTTTATTCTCGGCCGCTTTCAAGAACCCGCATAATGGAGAACTATCCCCCGGGACTGGCTGATGATGCTTCGGTGGTGGAGCTGGATGATCACACGACAGATGCGCTAGGCCGTGCCAGACCGCGCCGACATGATGACGAAGATGAGGGGTCGGATATCCTCGAAGATGACGACCTAGAAAGCACGGTCGGTGGCCCTTCCAACGGAAACCGAAAGGGCCAGGGACACGCGGATGAAGAGAAAGAGCTTCCTGCTCATGCCTGTGCTTACTGTGGTATCCATAACCCTAGCAGTGTGGTGAAGTGTCTTTCCTGCAATAAATGGTTCTGCAGTGCTCGTGGTAATACCTCTTCGTCGCATATCGTCAATCACCTTGTCAGAGCTCGTCACAAGGAGGTTCAGCTACACCCAGCCTCGTCTCTCGGTGATACCATTCTGGAGTGCTACAACTGCGGTACAAAGAATGTTTTCCTGCTCGGCTTTATTCCCGCGAAATCCGATACCGTTGTCGTCCTTTTGTGCCGACAGCCATGTGCGGCCATGCCATCTTCCAAGGACATGAACTGGGATACTTCTCGCTGGCAGCCACTTATTGAGGACCGCTCGTTTCTGCCATGGCTTGTGGGGATTCCCACTGACCAGGAGCAGCTTCGTGCTCGCCATCTCAGCCCTCAGTTGATCGCCAAGCTGGAGGAGATGTGGAAGGAGAACTCCCAGGCAACTTTGGAGGATCTGGAGAAATCCACCGCCGTTGATGACGAACCCGCCCCTGTCCTTTTGCGCTACGACGATGCATACCAGTACCAGAATATCTTTGGTCCACTTGTGAAAATCGAGGCCGACTACGACCGGAAACTCAAGGAGTCGCAGTCGCAGGATGGTCTTATCGTGCGCTGGGATCTGGGTCTTAACAACAAGCACCTTGCAAGCTTCGTTTTGCCTAAGCTCGAACTCGGTGATGTTAAGCTAGCTGTTGGCGACGAGATGCGATTGAAATACACCGGTGAACTTCGGTCCAAGTGGGAGGGAGTTGGCTATGTCATTAAGATCCCAAACAATCAGTCTGACGAAGTGACGATTGAATTGCGTTCCAAGGGCGACCATAAATCCGTGCCTACGGAGTGCACCCACAACTTCACTGCGGACTACGTTTGGAAATCAACATCTTTCGACCGTATGCAACTTGCCATGAAGACCTTTGCCGTCGATGAAATGAGTGTCTCCGGTTACATCTTCCACCGCCTCCTCGGTCATGAGGTTGCAGCTGCTCCCATGAAGACGCAGATTCCCAAGAAGTTTAGTGTTCCTGGACTCCCCGATCTGAACGGTAGTCAGATCAACGCCGTGAAGAGCGTGCTACAAAGACCCCTAAGTCTGATCCAGGGACCGCCTGGAACTGGTAAGACTGTGACCTCAGCCACGATTATCTACCATCTTGCCAAGCTCAATGGTGGCCAGGTTCTGGTTTGTGCTCCATCTAACGTTGCGGTTGATCAGCTCTGTGAGCGTATCCATCGGACTGGCCTTAAGACTGTGCGAGTGACTGCCAAGTCTCGGGAGGATGTGGAATCACCCGTTGGATTCCTGTCTTTGCACGAGCAAGTGCGCATGAACGACAGCAACATTGAACTGGTCAAGCTTAACCAGCTGAAGGCAGAGCTTGGCGAACTGTCCAGCCAGGATGAGAAGCGCCTGAAGCAGCTGACCCGTGCGGCTGAGCGCGAGATCTTGGGTAACGCGGATGTCATCTGCTGCACTTGTGTTGGTGCAGGTGATCCGCGTCTCGCCAAGTTCAAGTTCCGAACAGTCCTTATTGACGAGTCCACTCAATCTGCAGAACCGGAGTGTATGATTCCCTTGGTTCTTGGTTGCAAACAGGTCGTTCTGGTTGGTGACCACCAGCAACTTGGTCCTGTCATCATGAACAAGAAGGCCGCCAAGGCTGGCTTAAACCAGTCTCTTTTCGAACGGTTGGTCATCCTGGGATGTTCGCCAATTCGTCTTAACGTACAATACCGTATGCACCCTTGTCTTTCTGAATTCCCGTCGAACATGTTTTACGAGGGTTCGTTGCAGAACGGTATCACCATTGCAGACCGCCTTCGCCGCGACGTTGACTTCCCATGGCCCATGATTGACGACCCCATGATGTTCTGGTCCAACCTGGGTAATGAAGAAATTTCGGCTTCTGGTACCTCGTACCTGAACCGCACCGAGGCCACTAACGTTGAGAAGATTGTTACTCGCTTCTTCAAGGCAGGTGTGCAGCCCGGAGGCATCGGCATCATTACACCTTACGAGGGTCAACGGAGCTACATTGTTAGCTCTATGCAGGCCACTGGAACCTTCAAGAAGGAGCACTATAAGGAAATTGAAGTGGCGTCCGTGGATGCTTTCCAGGGTCGTGAAAAGGATTACATCATTCTCTCCTGTGTCCGTTCCAATGACCACCAAGGTATTGGTTTCTTGAGTGATCCACGTCGTCTCAACGTCGCTCTTACTCGTGCTCGATACGGTCTTGTCATTCTTGGTAACCCGAAGGTACTCTCCAAGCACCCTCTGTGGAACTGTCTCCTCCAGCACTTCAAAGAAAAGCACTGTCTTGTGGAGGGACCTTTGTCCAACCTGCAGGAGTCTCTGATCCAGTTCAGTCGGCCCAAGCAGGCTTACCGCGGCCCGCAGCGTTTCCAGATGTCATTCAACCAGGCGGCCAATGCCAACAATGGCTCTGTGAATGGCCGCAATGGTCACCGCAGCGATTACGACTCGGGTTCTGTCGTAGGCTACATCCCCGATGACGTTTCCTCGGTTCACTCCTCTGCTCTTGGTGGAGGAGTTGGCATTCCTTCTGGATATCCGTCTATGTTCCAGAACTTCCAGGATACCTGGCCCTCTATCCCCGGTGGTCGCCGTGCTAATGGTACTCGGGCAAAGGGCGCGCCAAGCGTTGCTGGAGAGTCCGTCGCCGCTACCGAGTCGGATGTCACTGGAAGCATCATTGATGGCCGAAGTGTCGACCAAGGTGGTGTGAGTCTCGCTGGCCTGAGCATCAACGACATGAACAAGCAGACCAGTCTCAGCCAGTCCGATCGTCTGAAGCGCTACGTGGAGTCTGGTGGCCGTGAGCCTTACCGCACTGGTGTTCCCGACAGCGGCAGCATCTTCGGAGGAAGCTCCGCCAGCATTCGCGTAACCCGTGGTGTCCCAGGTCAGCACCTGCAGGATGATGATGACGCCCGCAGTGTCTCCACTGCGTTCGCTAGCCAGGTTGGCGGCAACTACGATTGATCAGAGGGTATCACAGCTACTGCATGTCAGAGCTAGCCTCCAACAGGCCAGCCCTCTCTCTTGTACACCCCCGGGAAGCAGATTTTCGCACGAAATTTCAGGGTCTCTTCCAACAGAGTCTTGCCCGTCCGTTTCTTCCAAGCTAATCGGAACATTTGATTGCCGAGGCTAAGGTCAGTCCGCTACTCTTCGGGCATTTCGGTTTCACCGAACCTACCCGTCGATATCGACTCCTCGTTCGGTCTTGATGGACCGGTTCCCCTTGGGCTCAGATAGGATGTTTGTCCCCGTGACGTTCTTACCCTGCACAGTTACCACTGGACTGAAACAACTTAGCAATGCTCCCCAGGCTTCCATTCGCCCAGGTTTCATCCTGAACGGGCAATCGCCGGTTGTTATTTTTCTCCCCCAGCTGAGCCGGTAAGAATTCTCGGGCAGCTTTGAGAGTTTCCCCTGCCCGCTTGGGCTCGATTCTTCTTAGCGGTTTTATCTTGGAACTTCTAGCTCTTATCTTATTGCTTTGAGCAATCGAGACCATACATGTTTTTGTCTTGTTCCACTCGTACCGTAGCTCCTACTTCTCTATTAAAATCGCAGTATAAACCAGACAGGTACCTGATCTGATACTGAGTATCTACCAGGTAAATAGTAAATCTGATTATGTACCAGAGGCTACTACATCCTGTACCTAAAAGCGTGAGACATTCACCGGCTAGGCACTGACAATCGAACGCCGCAAATATGATAGATCTCTGACACAGACAGCCTATGACGTCCTTTCCCAGGGTCTCGCCCCTTGCATATCGGACTCGTCCGATCGATCTTCTGCAGCAAGTTCCGCATAACCGCTTCACCGCATCTTCAGCAATATCCTTGCATAATGTCAGATCCAATGACGTCGCTGTCGTAATATAAGCTTTCAAGATGCGATCCAGATCCACTTTAATCTCGGCTCGCGAACACACCCGTTGGCGGATAAACAGCGAGAACTCTGGTTCCCCTTACCATGTCAATTTACTCAATTGCAAAACCAAAATTGAAAATGAGGTTAATTACATTGTTCTGATTAGTCGCTGCTGCGACCTGCGAATTCACATGTATCAAACCCGTCAACCCGATCCATGCAGGTCCGCCTGGTCTATGCTGCCAAAAGCTGAACGAGTATCCTGTGCTATCATTTGTCTATGCAGGAAATGATTGTATGACCTCCGATTGGGCCTTGATATTTGATGATATCTATATTTCTGTAACTGAGCTAATAGTTGACAAAGGTACACATGCAAATCTTTTGACCACAGCTGAAGATGGAGAAACGACCTATAGCTCGTGCGATGCAGACCAGCACGCCGCATGTTGCGATCCGGTAAGTTCAGGTGCCTGTTGTCCCTGTGAAAAAGACTTAAGCTGATTCATCATCTTAGGTCTTGACGGAGCTTGAAAAAACAAGTACATAACATTGCTTGTGTCCTTCCTGAATAATACAAGATCTCTTAATATGTTAATATAAAGTATTCTCAGTTTTCAAATTCGAAGCACAGGAGTTAAAGCTTGACTTCTTTATTTTTCTTCTGAGATTTAGCAAGTACCTCAAAGGTGCGATTCAGCACAAAAATTTCATGTAATGATCTGGTGCTTTAGTTTTCAAGTTGCGCTAAGTTGCGCGAGAATGCGCGCTCGATTTGGGTACGCATAGATTTCTCGGAAAGTTATCCTGGCTAAGTGTGCTATCAACCATCCATGGGCTTAGAGGATACAGACTACACCACTTTCTCCGATGACACTGTCCCCGGCTCTGGTATGTGAGGCAAGTGGATATCGTCTGATCCATATCGCTGAATGAACCCGCAATTCTCTAGGTCTGAACCTCTGGCAGCTCTCGATTCGGATCTCCCAAAGACGCCCCTTCAGCGTAATCCGAATTCAGACAGCAGTGAATCATCTGAGTCACTAGATTTCCGACCCCCACAGACTCGAAAGACAAACATCGCTCTGGTCTCTGTAGAAGGGCCCAGAAATTCTTTTCGGGAAGACAATCGGCCCCGAGAGAGAGAGAGACAACCATATATCACCATATTCTCTCCAAGAAAACTCGCAACACATGAGCCAAACATCTTCAGAGCCCAGTGGGAAGAGTCACAAGTCGAGGTTCGCAAAGTGGTCTCTAGGAGAACTCGAGCAGGAACTTTCCTTGCCCAATCTCATGTCTACAACTGGGATCGACTCAGGCCATCTCTAGCTCAATCAATCCTGCTGGGAACACCAATTTCAACTAGAACTGGCGAATTCTTGCCATATTGGAACCCGGTGGACTTGCTGGAGCTGTTTCTGCCTAAGTTGCGCAGCTTTGCTTTCTCGTATGTGACAAGCTGAAATTGGCAGAAATGAGTGCTCAATTCATCCTATACAAAGAAAGGCATGAAAAGCTAGCGAGTTGCGAGACGAAATTGGGAGTTGGAAGTCGTGGTTGGTTGAAGAATGGAAGGCAGGTGACACGCCACTTGCGATCAAAAGTTTCAGAGACTTGGAGAATAGATGAGCTACGGAGCCAGAATTCGATAGTCGCTACGCCACGGACAGCTGCTTCGACGCGGACTGTTGGAAGGACAGCCACAATCAGGGCAAACCGAAGACCAAAGAACGTCGATCATATGACATTCTTCAGTGGCGTATTTCGCGGTCTTACATATGGATTTGACTAGAAGCACAGTGCTTGGGATTTATGAAGCAGTTCGCTTAAGGCATAGGGGGTCTTAGAGTCCCTAGCCACGAAATGAAAACTGCTAATAACCGGACCCGGTTATAGTACAAGTCTATGGTGACTGACTATCTATCTTCCAAGTTTCCAATCTGATTGGTTCAGTAAATGAAAACAATACCGGGCAATTACAGGCAAGTGCCTGATATCCTACGCGGATAGGCTAATGCACCTAGGACGTGATATTTATACATTTCTTGGCTAGGACTGTGAACTAAGAGTCGTGGAATTCAACTGGCTGCAGGAATTTGCTTAGGGCTTACCTGAAAAGAGACATTTTAAATTTAGACATTGATTCGGACTAGTCTTGAAAGGTCTCATGTTCAAAGATAGGCTATCTAATGCGAAGGTAATTTAAGATTTTTCACGAAAACAATCTTTTTGGGCTAATCTATGCTTCCAATAGTACTGCCATTCTGGTCGACCGGTAGGAGTTTACAGAATAAATGGCGGGTGACTCGCTTATCACACTAGTAAAGATCCTCATTCAACATACACCCGTAAACTCTCCCCAACCTTGGAACTCCTAGAATAAGCAAATCATGGAGCAACCTGGATCGGACTGGTCAATCAAGACAGGGTCTTCGATGGTTTGCATCGGCAGCCATTGTCTCTTTGCCTCGGTCAGCGGTCCTCCCCGCACATCATCGGATCCACTAGTGATTATTCTCACCGGCGCCGGCGATGTCGCATCATCATACACAGCCCTGGCCCCTCTTGTAGCCCAATTTGCTCGTATACTCCTATACGATCGCACGGGGCTTGGGCGTAGCGAGCCCGGCCCCAAAGGATCAGCCGTCACGGCAGCGGAAGAACTACACAAACTACTCCACAAAATGCAACTATCCCCACCTTTGGTACTAGTAGCCCACTCCTACGGGGGGATTGTGGCCCGAGAATATCTCCACCTCTACCCCAGCGACGTGGCCGGGCTAGTCCTGACCGACAGTTCCACAGAGCGACAAAGCGACTATTTTCGGATCCCAGATCCTAGCATCAGCGCCGTACAGGGCGATCTCAAATTCGCGCAGGTAACAGGGCTTCGTGCCGACACCGTCCTATCTCGAGATGAGTGGCGGGAGCGTGCAATTGATATTGCCCGCGGAGCTGAGGCGGCACAGGCGGAGGCAAATTCCCTCGTGGCAGTCTGTCATACGTTGGCGGAGAAAAAGCAGTTAGACAATCAAGTGATGGGATCGAGACCCGTAAGTGTGATTCGCTGTAATGGCGCCAGGGACTATGAGCGTATCTACCAACGAGGCGTGGAGATGGGTTATGGGTCTTTACAGCAGCAGAAGGAATTTCGAGACCTGCTTGATCGTTGGCCGGGTATTGATCGAGATCTTCAAGAGGATCAGCTGAGGCTTTCCTCCACTACCCGCCTTGTGCATTTATCGGAGTGCGGGCATAATGTCCACCTCGTACAGCCAGATGTGGTGGCGGGAGAAATCCATTGGGTGATAGAGCAGTTGGGGCGTGTGCAGGAGCTGTGACGTTTCTTTCGAGTTTGTTTCACCGAGTTTTGCCAGACCAGACTAGTGGTTGTGGGTTTGCTTTGGAAGCCCAATATTTCAGCCAGACAGAATCTTGAGATTCTTGGAGCCTATTAAATAATAACACTAATGGAACTTGCAGACTATGTCCACCTATGAATCTAGGCTATGATCTACACTGCTTTAACATAGCCATAGCCAAGATCGATCTGTTGTTCGCTATGAATAGATTAAGAGCATAGCCATCGAGATTCGCAATCAATATGCTTAAATCCTGAAGAGTTCTTTTCTTAGACAGCATGCATCAAGAAAAGTGTAGCCTAGTGGCCTGGAAATCACTGCGCTTATTAACCTTCCCCACGAAAACAAACACCGCCACTGAATGTCAGGCCGCAACAGCTGCCTGATCTGGAACAGTCGGCTTTTGAGTCTGAATTTATGTATGACTGGGCTCCAAGGCTGCCAGGGCTCATTGGTACCTGAAAGGCTGAAGGTTTCCCGAGAACTTGGTAGCACCTGATAATCTATGAGTCATTTTGAGTGCGTGGGTTGCCACACTTGGCTGTTTTCAGTAGGATTAATAACCATCGATTTATCCCCATTTACAAGGATACCAGTATATAGACGGAAGGCTACGCCGAAGAATTTTCCTGCATAAATCATACTACTCAGCTGATCGGCGTCACCGCTGGTACAGAAATCCTGGAAGTACAGCAAAGCAAAAAGCGACTGAGCGAATCCGAGAGAAGCGCGCTGCGCCACAGTGGCGGTAAATCCCGTGGTACCGCTCAGCCCGGCCGTATATATAGTCCCGAAGGGGGATGCCTGGTTTTTCAACCTGAAAAGTCTGGCAACTTCCAACTTCCTCAACTACAGACGCGCCTTATTTGGAGTCTCCAGAATCCACAGCTTTTTTTTTTAGTTCTTTCTTGTCAGACTCATCGTCTGTGCTCTACTTATTTTACTTTCCCTCTCCTCCCCCTTACCCCTTGTGGTTTTGACTGATCGACGCGTTCTTGTCGGTATCTTCAATTTCCATCACAATCCCCTCAGCTAGTGTGGGGTCGAACGCGATATGGGCGACGGATCTGACTATCCTAGTCCTCGAAGTGAAGCTCCACACGGAGCTGCTGCTGCCTCAGTGCTCGCCTCTACGGCTGAATCCCTTTCAATTGCCAGAATGAACGAGCAACAACCTCCCATGAACTACAACATAGAGGGCACGCGCCCGCGCCTTTCAGTTCGGCGCGCCCGGGATCCTCCCAAGAACCCCGAGGGTCAAATCTACTGTGATCACCCAGAATGCCAGGCTCAACCCCCAACCTTCCGCCGTCCTTGTGAATGGAAGTGAGTATCACTTACCCACCCTTTATCATTATACGCAGACCCCGCTAACATCATACCACTAGTAAACATATGGATAAACATGACCGCCCTTACAAATGCTACGAGCCAGGCTGCGACAAGATCCAAGGATTTACCTACTCAGGCGGCCTCCTTCGCCACCAACGCGAAGTACACAAGAAGAATACCGATGCCAAGAAGCCCCTCATGTGTCCCTATGCCGACTGCAACCGGAGTACAGGAAACGGGTTTACACGCCAGGAGAATCTTCGGGAACATTTGCGCCGTCGCCACATGCACACTGACGACAATTCCCAGGGGCTTATGGTTGAAATGCCTTGGGATCGCGCCAATGAGCTCGAGGGTGTCCGTGCCAACTCACTTCCCGCCACCGGAGTCAAGCGCCGGTTTGACTCACCCAACGAGGAGCAGCAACTGCCAGAAGAGGAAAATGGTGACCTCCACAACGAGGTGAAGCGACTGCGCCGCGAGGTTCAAGAGAAAGATCGTCGCCTCGAAGAGCTGGAGCGCATTGTGGCGGATATCCGACAGGCGATACCCCAGTCCGCCCAGCCCGACCCCGATACCTCTGTGTCACAGTCTCTTCCCGCCGTTCCTCAGGTCGCTGTGCCCCAAGTTTAATAATCTCCATTCATGTCTACACGCTCCTTACGGCTTTTTCTTTTATATCTATTATCTTCCCTTTTTTCGTGCATTCTGTGGGCGTTGACCAAATCTTCCAAAGGCTTGGAAACTCGCTTGTCTTTGTTCCTGTTTAGCATCTTGGGTTCGGTTGTGCTCAATACTTCTGGTGGGGATCTTCCTAGCCTATCCGGTATGGCGTTCTTGCTTGACATTGATGGGGTAGTGGTGTTTTGTTCCAGAGGTTGTAAGCTCGTGCTGTGTCACCTCATATACCCCGGTTTCGAGGATGTCGTGCTATCTTTTTCTCCTCAATGTCAGATTATTATCTTTCGATATCTCATACAATTTGTATTTGTATTACGAGTCAACTCCTGGACCAGTAGCAATAGGCGGTTGAAATTTACCATTCCCATCTATCCTTTCCATTTCCCCTAGACAATGTAAGTCGTAAATACATGTATTGGAATCCTATCAACTGCCTTGGGAGGTGCTTTCTCTACTGCCTGGGTCACGAACTAAATCATACTTTGTGGCTTAGTACTGAAATATTAGCATGGTATCAGGAGACTGATGCCCATGATCCGCAGCCTGATGGCCACCTAAAAACAATGCAAAAAAGGCAGATACGAATGGACCCAAGCGAGCCTCATAGCACAGAATATTATAGTAATCAGGGAAAATCTTCCGATATAAACCACCTATAAGCCGTCGACACGGCACCCATGCGCCAGAGCAGCCTTATTCACCGAAAACACCATATAATCTTGACATAAACTTCCCATGCCTCACATGCAAGAGACGACAACGCCTCATCCACCCGGGCATCCAACTATCCATCAAATGCCCAACATACCTCGTAAATAAAACCCAGCCTCGGGAATCCGTGAAAAGAATAGTAGCCTTCTTGGGCGTGTGCTTAAAGTTTTTGTTATTCATCTACATAATATACCTGCTGGTAGTTACACAATCTTCAACCTTGGAACCTTACAGCATTTCCATTTGTCTATACCTAATACACCTATGCAGCCCACTATCCCGAGTCCTTCATGTTAGGTAGACTACAAGCAGTCGTATGGCCGGGCTACCATCCTCATACGGGCACTACGTTCGCCTCACCCAGCATCCTGTTAATTCCTTTGGCCCGACCCTATCACGAAGGTATGCTTGCCTATTCCCAAAACGGTCCCCGCCTCGCGGCATAAAGTCCGTATTGATTAGTAAAGCAGATGCTAGCACGAACTCGCGCAAGGCTGCCGGAAGGGCACGGATCAAGGATACGAAACCCCCTTGCCCGAGCAGCAGGATATAGCTCCCGGTCATTCCTGCTGACAGCCTTAGCTATGTAGCATACTATAAATGAGGCATAGTCTCGGCGTTAAGCATTTCTCCGCTGTCCAGGCTCCAAAGGCCGTTGCCGCTGTGCCATGTGGTCAAGCCCCTGCGAGTCATACTCTCACGAGCTGCCAGGGCTAGATCTCCGTGGATGTCCAGGGCTATTAGCCTTGTTGGTGTTGGTGTTGGCGCTAGCAGTGTTGGTTGGAATAACAGGTGCAACGGTGCTGACAAAACAAAGTGAGTCATGATGGTCCGGGCCTTAGATTGATAGGCATCATGGATTGCTGGAATGCGCCACACTTGGTAACCGAGCACGTGTGTTGTGGCGAATAAAGTCTGCCTTGTTATGAAGGTTAGTACTCACGATAACATGCTGATAACTATATTCAAGGTTAGAGGCGGTAATGAGATTAGGCACCGGGACATCCGAATCGATGACAGCGATAAATAGCTTACCTAATCACCCCTCCATGCGCCAGGTGGTGAAAAGAAAGGCATTGACCACTGCTTATTTCCATGCAGGGGTGCGTGACCGCTTTGCACTGACTCTGATTATTCGCAGAGCGGCACGAGCTTCAGAAAGTGAGAGATGGTCGATCGTTGATTCTCAACGTCCCCGCAACTTCCAATTTCAGCTTCACTTCCCATGCATACACACCACTGCAATCGCCATTAGTGTGAGCATGCGACCAAAGCTCTTTTGGAATTTAGAAAGAATCAAGTTTCTTTCTCATCATCAAGCTCTTTTATCTACACAATATCCATCCAACCCATCAGCTCCGGACTGGATTCAAAGACGTGATTGATTCGTGTTTTCCGTCAAGCTGTCATCATGGCCGGCTTCAACTCAAAAGAGGTTCCAATGTCTCAAAATGCCAATACTCCATACATGCGCACTCAAGAATACGCCTCAACTCCCAAGTATCCATCAGAGTCAAGCGCGAATGGAACTCTAGCTTTCCTGAACCACGAGGGACTTGATGATAAGAATGACACTGTTGTCGTCGATAACAAGCTCCTGCGTCCGGCTACCCACAAGTTCGCCGAGGGCGACTTCATCCCGCCGGGCTTCTTCAATCACGCACAATTAGATGGGTTCACGCGTCGCTTCAGCTACTCTCAATGGAACTATGAGATGCGTCGCGAGGCACAGCCTATTCTCCCATTCCTTTATCTGGGCCCCAGTTCTTGTCTACGACCCCGTGAATACCTTCGCAACCAAGGATTCACACTTCTTCTCGGAATTAGGAATACGCTCTCAGCCCAAGCGCAGTTGGTCTCTGGTGACAAGGCCGCTGCTGAGATCGGGGTTTTGGCTGATACTATTGATGTCCTCGATAACCAGGAGCTGATATCTGCCTTTCCGCGTGCCATTCGTCGCATCAATGACCATCTTGCTGGTATGGATATGCCGGCTTCGGAGAATTCGTCTGCAGACTCTACTATCAAGAAAAAGGTTCTTGTCTTTTGCGAAACTGGCAATGAGCGCTCTGCGGGTGTGGTTATCGCGTATGTCATGGCCATGCTGAACCATGATTACATGTCAGCAACTCATTTGATTCAGCAGCATCGGTTTTGTGTGTCTATCGAAGAACCCTTGAAGCGGGTTCTGCATGCTTTTGACTCCATTCTTGCTGCGAAGCGGGATGTGGAGCGTGCTAAGCGTAATGCCGTTCAAATGGGTGCATCGACTCTTGCTCCTCCACCTGTTCCGCCTGTCGTATTGGCGAGAAAGCGCAGTTTTCATGATTGTCTATTTGAGGATGCAGCAATGGATGACGATGATATGGATATGGATGCAGATGATTTCTTGCCAGACCGTAAGCCGGTTGCTCCGTTTCAAGACCGGGTGGCTTAGACTGTCATCATGCTTTGATGATGCAAATGTGAATTGCAGCCATGGACCAACCATACCATGTTTTATTAGGTTTCCTTTTCTATTCTAATGAGTGACCTGGCTATAGATCCCATTTTCCCAAAAACAACCATAAAATTTTTCGATTGGTTGGTCTTCCGTTAGTTGGGCTCATTGAAGCTCCCATAAATGATGTAGATCCTCGGCGTATGTATGCCTCGTCTGTCGGAATAGATAGAAAGCAACATCATACCTTGGGAAATCAAATGCGAAAAAAGTGAGAATGCAGATTTGGGGGCATAGAATCAATGATATTGAGTTTCCAAAACGCATCCCCGCGTCCTCCATCATACACCATCGATTCCGATCTCTTTTTTCAGTTGATGCATCCCCACTCCCATCAGAGTATTTGATGCCAGTCTTGCTTCATTGTTAATCTCTTTGAATTTTCCCTCAACATCCCTCTTTAAGTTTTTTCCAACCAAAACATCGAACAGATCTATTCGTCTTTTTCATTAAACTTGTCTGACTTTCATTTTTTTTTCTTGCCAAGGGCTGGGAGAGCACTTCCCGGGATTGAGAATCACTCTCATTCCTCGGTTGAAGGTGATCCTGGGCCAAGTCATCAAGTCTTGAAAAATAGAACCCACCTTTAACATCAAGATGAGTGGCATGAATCTTCGTACCAAGATTCGTGCCCCGACGCGATATGGCGAATCCAGTGAAGAGTCACCAACTGCTGCTCTGCTTGAGTCGATGCGTCGCTCTCGAGCAGAGACCAGCGATAAGACACAAGACCCCGATAGCCCACATGAGTCGCACCCGTTCCAGAGACAAGTCAGAGTTGAGTTCGAGAGAAAGCCCATTATCGAGTATGATCCAAGTTTGCCTCCAGCCGCGTTTCCAACAGTGGACATCACCAAGACAACTGTGTCGACCAAAACAGCTATTTCGGTTTGTAAGTACAGTGCTGGGAAACTGTTCTTTTCGCAGAGACCAAAGGGTCCCGAACTAAAAAATGATGACGATGATGTGGATCAGGCGACTCTGAACGATATGGAGAATCATGTTGCGAGCAACAATGAGATGAACCCTGTTTACCTGAAAAATATGGCTATCATGGCCGGGCAAGTCAATTGTGGTGATTCAGCCGAAGATGCCGGCCTTGATTTTGAGGATAGTGACCTGGACGAGCCTAAGGACGCCTCAGTGGCCCTAGGGGAGAAGGTAAATTTGATATACCTGTCCAGTGACGACAGCTTCATGCCATTGCTGTCAATTGACCATGTTATTTGTTAAACAGATTCCTGATCCCACCTGGGCTGATATCGTGCCCCCAATGCAGGTCGAAATCGTCGAAAACATGTTCAAAGGTGGCATGAGTTGGAAGCATATCTATACCAGGCTTGACATACCGAGAAAGGGCCGAGACAAGTTCAGGGCGTTTTTGAGAACTCGCAATCAGCAGATCAGAAGAGAAAATGGAAACCTAGCCAAGATGCGAGAGAACCAGTTGCGTGCGCTGATGCGCATCGATAACAGTGATATCAAGAGCCACGATGTACCATACCAGCTGGTTCTTCGCAGATTCTTCGGAGAAGCCACCCAAGGAAGCATGTCAGATCGAGTTCCCGATTTCATGCTCTGCCAGGCCGCCGATATTCTAGCTGCTAGACAGTACCTAGCCCGTCGATCACTTTCACGAAGCCTAGCGGGAGCCTGGGATCACAGTCTTGTGGTGCTGCGAACACCGGATGACGAGGCCAGCTTGGAGCCGGAACAATTCGAGTGGAAGGAGGATCTCACCCTAGCGCCTGAACTCCCAGAAGAGATCGAGATCCTAAGAAATGGAAATTATCCCATTCTCAGAACCAAACGCGGATACATCCAATGCGTTCCTAGTAAGGGCACGGTTTACATTCGCGACCTGAATCTCAAGCCCGGCGATGAGCAGCCTATCTTGGATTGGGGTAAGTATTTCCCATACTGCAAGCCGATTCCTGATGGCCAAATTCAGGAGTCGGAACTTCGCGGTCGAAGTGATGGACTAGTCCGCCTGGCCATCGGCCGCGGGGGAGCAGCGCAGATCCAGTGGGATGACAAGGAAATAAAGCAAGAAGATCCTATGATGAACTCTGGATCGTCGCCATGGACCCCACCTCGACAGGTGGGCACCCCCAATCCAGAGTGCTCGCCGGACGCGGCACCTGATGATACCCCGATGAAGAGATCCGTTAATCCCAGGATGTTAGCTGATCAGCTCGTGGCACTTCCGGGCCTGCCTCGTGAGGAGCTTCACGTGGGCAAGGAGATCCACAGGGCGTTGTTGTTGACCCATCCGAAGGGGTCAGGGATAGGCAAGAAACGCACGTATAGTCCACCCAAGCTGGGGATCTTCTCCTTTGGGCGTGCGCATCAATCCAAACGCCGTGAAGAAATGCCCTTGAAGCGTTCAATGGGTGGCTGCTGGTCCATGAGCTCCATTCGTTATGTCGACCCAGTCATCGGACAAAATCGGTACACACAGCAAATTCAGGAGGCCAAGTACGAAGCCCAAATTTCGAAGTTTCAGGCCGAATTCAACCAAGACGTTGAAGCTGAGCGGACACGTCGTGAGGAGCAGGAAGAAAGAGTCGCGATGGCTCCTTTTTCGCCAATTCGTGGCAGAGTCCCAGACGACGTGTTTAGCAAGTATCTCGATCATCGTGCGCCGCCTTCCGACGAAACCCCCATGGGTGATTCCGATCTCGGAAGTTCGTGTATTAGTCCCGGGGCAATGGAGATGAGTTATGTGGATGATATGATGGATGAATTTATGGTGCCTGAGGATGTATCTGTTATGAATAAGTCGGAGGGAATAGATGGAGATGACGATAGCATTGAGACGATCGATGATCCGATGATGGTTGATTCGGGTGATGAGATGGTGATGGTCCAAGGTTGAAGTCGAAAGAATCGATATTTTACTCGGGACTCTCCGCCTGTGGCAGTATGTATTATGACATTTGTATTTCTTTTGAATTAGGAAATGTATTCTATAGTTTGATATGTACGGATGGTTTGCACTAAGGAAAGGATCGCCACCATTTAAACATGGTCCGTGCACAAACGCGAAAAACCGCGTGCAACTCGTGTGGCGCGATCGAGTCTCAAACTACATCTCATCACTTTCATTCAAGGCCATCGGGTGGTTTCTTCATTGGTAGCTTTCTTTCGTGTGAATGCATTAATTGTGGACGCTTTAGGTTTCATTTGGGACGCTTTGGTGTCTTCCCATACGCTCCTTTGGTCTTGGATTCTTCTCCCCCTGGGAATGACGTTTCCCCCAAACCAGATCAAGATCTAGCACTCGTTTCCTAATACGCCCCCACCCCTCCCAATCCGCCATATTCTCTCTTTGATTTTTATCATGTCTGATACGGCTTCCCCTTTGACTGCCACAGACTCGCGGTTTGGGACCATGCCTCCCGAGTCAACGGTGCCCTCTTCAGCCGCAAGTGACATAGCACTTGACGACACCAAGTCCACCAATGGAGTAAACGAAGAAACTGCACAAGATGGGGATGTCGATCCCGCCTCGAATATCGAGGAACTCGACCACAATACCAAGCAGCTGATGGCCCTGTTGCGCACAAGCTCAGTAAGTCGTAGCCATTGATTGGACCCCTCGAGGATGCACCCTAATTTGAACTTTTGTAGGTGTTTGTCGCAATCATGTCAGAAAAGATGAAGAAGCAGCAAGAAGAAGCCCGCCAGCAAGCTGCAGCGCGAAAATTGGAAACTCCCGAGAAACAAGCACCTCAGCCTCGAAAGGCTACCCAACGCCGCCAGACCCGGCATAGCACGATGCAAGACAGCTCACCAGCCGATACACCAACGGATACGCCCCCAGAGAGCGAGCCTTCCATTAAGAGAGGACGAGGTCGCCCTAAGAAGAACGTCGGCAAGGGAGGTATCGCGAGTTACTTTCAGAAGGCCAATATCGAAGTGCCGGATGATAATCCCACTGTGCCTGAGGCATTGAAGCAGGCGGCTGAAGAGTTTGAGGATAAGCCTACTGTCCTTGGAGATCAAGAGCTTGTGGCCACACAACAGCCCAAGCTCGTCTCAGGTGGCCAGATGAGGACTTATCAATTGGAAGGCCTGGAATGGCTAAAGACTCTTTGGATGAATGGCCTGTGTGGTATTCTTGCTGATGAAATGGGTCTTGGAAAGACGGTACAAGCAATCTCCATGATTGCTTTCATGAAAGAGAATGGTGTTTCTGGTCCTTTCTTAGTAGTTGGGCCCCTCAGCACGGTCAGCAATTGGATCGATGAGTTCAAGAGATGGACTCCCGACATCGAAACCGTTATGTACCATAGTAGCAGTGGCAAGGCGGGACGTGAGGCCATTCGGAGGAAGTTTATGAACCCTAAGAAACAGGCCGATATGGACTTCCCCGTTGTTTGCACTTCGTATGAGATGTGTATCAACGACCGCAAATTCCTGGGGCAGTACCAGTGGCGATATATCGTCGTGGTATGTTCTTTCCTGAACTTGTTGAGGTTAGTTATACTAACAGATTCTGTAGGACGAAGGTCATCGTTTAAAGAACATGAACTGCCGGCTGATCAAGGAGCTGTTGACTTACCCTTCCGCGAACCGTCTTTTGATTACTGGCACCCCCCTTCAAAACAATATCTCTGAGCTCTGGTCATTGTTACATTTCCTATTGCCTGAGGTTTTCAATGATTTGGACAGCTTCGAAAGTTGGTTCGATTTCTCGTCCGTTCTGGACAAAAACAGTCAGGCGGAGCTAATTGAGAAGCGAAAGCGCAACCTGGTCTCCAGCATGCATGCAATTCTCAAGCCCTTCCTGCTTCGCCGTGTCAAGACTGATGTTGAGCATTCCCTTCCAAAGAAACGGGAATACATCTTGTACGCGCCATTGAGTTCTGAGCAGAAAGAGCTTTACAGAGAGATCATCAGCGGTACTGGCCGCAAATACCTGGAGGCAAAGGCTTTGGAGCGTCTAAACGCCAAGAGCGCGACTCAAAACCAGTCTCAAGGGAAGAAGCGTCGTCGTGAAAGCTCCTCGGAGAGTTCTCCAAATAAAAGCGCGAAGACAAATGGAAAGAAAACACCGACCAGACATACTGCTTCTGGTCGCCGACGCTCTGTACGCACATACAAGGATATCAGCGATGAAGAATTTGACTCAAAGCTGCGGGATATGGAGATGGGGGTTGACGAGGAGGAGAAAGAAGAGGAAGAGGAGAGCGAGGGAGAGTTGGAGCATAAGGAGCTGTTAAAAAACCTGCAGCTGGCGAGTACGTGTTTAAATCTTGCGCATGGTATTGTATTCAGGCTAACACGTCTACAGAGAAGGAAATTAGCCAGAAGAAGATGCAGAACCCTGTTATGCAAGCCCGTATGGCCTGCAATTCTCCGCATAACTTCTATTGGCCTTGGGAGGCTGAGGTCGACGAAACCCTCGTATCTGCCTCTGGCAAGATGCAGCTTCTAGACCGTCTCGTCCCTGACCTTTTGAGAAAGGGCCACAAAATCTTAATCTTCTCTCAATTCAAGGTGCAGTTGGATATCATCCAGGATTGGGCTACAACTCTTCGCTCCTGGGATTGCTGTCGCATTGACGGCGCAATTGCCCAAGCCGATCGCCAGGCTCAGATCAAAGCCTTTAACACCGATAAGAATGTTAAGATTTTCCTTCTGAGTACTCGAGCCGGTGGCCAGGGTATCAACCTTGTCGCGGCCGATACAGTCATCCTCTTTGACTCTGATTGGAACCCGCAGCAAGATCTGCAGGCTCAGGATCGAGCCCATCGCATCGGTCAAAAGAAGCCGGTCATCGTTTACAGACTTGCAACCAAGGGAACTGTCGAGCAGACTCTGTTGGAGAAAGCAGATGCTAAGCGTCGTCTTGAGCGGCTAGTTATTCAGAAAGGCAAGTTTAAGTCTCTTCTGGATAATAATGCCAAGTCAGAAGATATTGAGGAGCTTCGGAAGGTTCTTGGCGAGGACGAGTTCGAGCGATTTGAGGCTGGGGCTGATCCTGCCTCTATTCTTTCTGACAAGGACTTGGAAATTCTTACTGATCGCAGTGAGGAAGCTTATGTTCGTGCCGAGAAGGGTCTTGATCAAAGCGGTCCGGCCTTTGTGGGTGTTGAGACCAAGCGGGATGCGGGCGAGACACTTCTGGGCTGAGCAATTGCTCTGCTGAGCGATTGTTACATAGAATTGTTGTTTTGTTTCTTTCTTCCTGTGTTTTTTGCTCGGATTCATCGACATTGCGATGTGAGCGATTTAATATGGCTTGACGTGTTAGGCGTTGATGTGTGGATATCTTGTTTGCTCGCATTCGGGCTTGCGTATGACGTGAGGTCTGGAGGAGTATGTATTTTGTGGGTTCTTATTTCATTATGTGGGCTCTTCATGGCTAGACTCGATTACTTCACAAGTCCATCTAGCTGGCAAAAACTTTAGATAGTTAATTGGCCTTGCAATCAATCATATGATTGAAAATTACACTAAAAATCCTTCAAATAAATCCATTGAGCGCCTGCAGCTCCTAGGGTTATAGCTGTACAAAATAATCACATAGCAAAGAAGGCCAAAGATGCGACAGACAGAGTAAAGAGACCATAGCAAAAAGGATATTCAACCCTCATCGCCGAGCCCTCTCATCTTCAATCTCACTCCGCAAATCTGCAAGAACACCCTTTCGCTGCGCCAAATGATTCTTCAACCCATCAACCTGATCAGCAACAGTCTTCACATCTTCCCTTAAGCGCTCCAAATCCTGTCCATCCTTCGACCGTCCAACTCCCTCTCTCAGCTCCCTCAACTCGCGCTCCTTATACTCCAAAAGCTGTAGCGCCTCCTTCTTAATAAGTACCCAGTTGGGCCGTCCATCGTTCCGTGGCTGATCCCGTCGGCTGTCACTGGCCTGAGTAGCCGCCTTCAACTTCTCCTCAAGTTCCACCAGCTCGCGGCGCAGCCGCACCTTATCCCACTCCTCATCTTGGATCGTGTCGCTAAAGTCTGTTCCCTTAGGCTGGTATGCGCCCTTGCCGCCAACGCCCAGTCGACTCAGGTAAGTGTCGCCGAATTTGGCCTTACGGCCACTTGCCGTCTCAGTATTACCCTCTCCAGTCCACCGTTGCGCAGGCTTTGCGTTGTTATCGATCTGGTAGTCGATCTGATTACTCTCGAACGAGGCGCGGAGGGATGCGGGGATAGTGCGCGGGATACGGAATCCCTCGTGTCGGTAGTTAAGAATATGCAGGAAAGCGAGCGCGGCATCTTTGTTAATAGCCTGGCCAGCGGAGGGGTTGACGAGGTTCCAGGCAGAACGGACATCAGTGTCCGGAACGTCGAGAGAGTCGTATAGGGCGCTTAGGGAATCGACTGCGAACAAACAAATATTAGCATAAATCAATTGTGGCTTGATTCAGGAACTGACAGGTAAGCTGGCCGCGCGGGTTCCGGCTAGCATTGTAGATATCCTCGTACTTGGACCGATCGGCCGGTTTCATGTACCAATCGAAACCATCCTTCAGACCGAGCGAGTCGTCCTCGTCTTCTATCCGCTCGAACTGTTCTGGGCGAGTGCTTAATGCCCTCGTGGCGTGGACGAGATGTGATTTGGATTCGGGGACTAGCCAGTCGGGTAGCACGGGCGGGACCTCTTGGAGCTCCTTTAAAGCCGTTAGCATGTTTCCACAAGGGTCTACCGATAAGGGTGGTCGGGGTGTACGCACACCATTGACAAGGTCGAAGACTAGGCGCATGGCCACACAGAATTCCTCGAAGTCTAGCTCGCCGTCGCCGTCAACGTCCGCAATGTCCCAGACCTTCTCGAGTTGATCATCGCGCAGGTGGCTGTTGCGCAGCACTGAGGCGGCCTGGGTGCTGTTGAGGCGGGGATGACCGTTGGAGAGGGAGGCGAAGATCTCCCAGTATCGCTCGATCTCCCATTGCTCGATCTTTTTGGTTGACATCGTGTCTGTTGATTAGGAGGAATGGGGGAGTTTGGGGCGCAGGTGGGTTGGTTTGGGTGGATCCCGCATCGTTGTCCGCCTTCAGGGGATCTGAGGTCATCGTGTTTACTCTTCAATCTTCACTATCGAAGTATGGGGCTAAATCTATTATTTGACTGAAGTTTTCAATTGACTAAACTTGCTAACTAAAACTATGGATGTTATATCTAAGCTAATTAATAGGTGCATTTCAACGTTTCGGAATTATCGTGCCCAAGCACATACAACAGAACGTGAATGGACTTGTGCCAATGACTTTGCTTGGCCCGTTCCCATTTCCGAGCTACTTGTCAAAGGAAGTAAAAAGGAGACTCTCTGTGGCGTCAAATGAAATTACACAAAAATGGCCCAAGCAAGTCTAATGGGCTCCAATGGGGCACTCCTCGAATGCCAAAATTTTGCTGTGATTGCTCTACAATCATGAACAGCTCCGACTTCTTGCAGTGCTTTCTTAGTCCCCGGCCCATATTTGCCTTGATTTCTCCAGCCATTGGCAATGGTGTTACCCAGTGGCTTCCTGGACAGCGGAGGTGATTTCTTGCTCACCATATTGCTCATCCCAAATTTCTGTCGCGAGTTCAATGAGTTCTGGAGCTTCGAATATAATATTTCGCTCCCGGGAATCCTCTGCTGGTCTTCGAAAAAAAAGGTGAAAAGGGATGACCAGCTGCGGTCTCGCCTGAGGATGGAATCGGACTTCGTCATCTGATTTGGTGATATTGAGGCAGCTTGTCTGTATTGGTCGTGAGAGTTCAGAGCTCCACTCCCATTGATCGATGGTGATATGCGGGGCATTTGTGTGGATTTTAATCCCAATAGCCATGCTTGCCTCCCCTCTTAAGGGGTCAACCCAGTATTGACAATCCCGGCGTAGCTTTGCGGAGGTCTCGGACCATGCAACTTCCAGAACAAGTGATGGTCTTTTTGTTCCACGGGGTCTGCCGCTTTCCTTAAGCCATCTTTGTTAGATAACGTCGCGGATCCCCCAATGTAGAATCTTATTGATCAGGCCCATTGGGTGGATTGCTGATATGAGTGCGGTATGGAAAGCCGTTTGAGCCTGGTCGTGGGGGCTTTGGCAAAGCATCTTCGCGATACGGACTCTTGTTCTCACATTGGAAGAAAACCCTGGCATAAATCGGACGATACACCGGTGAGTGAGGATTCTAAGGAAGTCATGTTCGAACTTCAAAGGTTGCATGATGAGGTAACATGATCGTAACTTCCAGTGCGGAACACAGTGGTGTTCGCCTCGCCCAGCCTTTCTCCTTGTCCATGTACAACCCCCTTAATCAAATTGATCATCAATCAATTTCAGAGAAGCATCAGGGCACATCTTGATGTAGGTGAATGCCAGGGTCTGGCCAGTGGCCACCTTCTGCTTGAAGTTGGCTTCGAGACCACGTAGTGACTCGGCAAGCAGAAGTGCAAACAGAGTCCTGAAAAAGACACAGAATCATTCTGTGCTCTGGGCAACTAATTGCAGAAGCCGGATTCTCACTCAGAAGCCTGGTTATGGAATCTCTCCATCGAGTCTGCGATCTGGATCTTCTCGCGATCTAAATCTGAAGATCTAAGGTGTCATCAACGGCCACGCCTCCTACATCTTGAGTAGACAGCAGGAAGACTTGTCAGTCTCGAAGGTATTTAATACTACTGCAGAAATTTGGATTAATGGGTATTCTTTGTGATTGAAGGTTATATATCACACTAAATAAATCATGATCAAATTTCACTCGCTCGCGGTGTCAAGTACACCTTCAAAGGGCCTTTCTCCCACATAAGGAAATTCCGTTGCTCAATCCAGTTACGGCTTTCATCTGCGATTTTCATATCAAAGTTGAAAATGATTAGAGCAAGGATCAATCGCATTTCACTGTAAGCAAGGCTAATTTAACATTAGTAAGCATCCAATATGTAGTTAGATTTCAAAGATGACTTACTTTCTGCCAAGGCAATTTCTTGGTCCAATATGGAATGGCTGAAAGACATCTCTTCGATCATTCATGAACTCGGAATACCCAAGGAAACGTTCAGGGTGGAAGGTATTAGGATCCTTGAAATACTCTTCACGACGGTAAAGTGCCCATTGATGTATGGAAAGATTAGTCTGCGAGCCAGCCTATTAGCATAGATTCAGGAGAATAGAGTCCAAAAAATGACTAGGTAGACATACACTCTCTGGAATGTATTCTCCCAAAACTTGAGATCCACCCTTTGGGCAAACTCGCGGTAGCCCGTTAGCGATGGGAGGGTACATGCGCATTGCTTCATCGAGGCAGGCTAACATGTAGGAAAGTTGGTTGACACTAATCAAGTTGATTTCTTCCTCGCTGTGGAATGTTGATCGGACTTCATCTTTTAAGGTTTGATGAGCCTCGGGATTTTGCAGTAATAAATATGTGACTCCGCTCAGTAAGGATGCGGTTGTCTCTGAACCTCCGATGATCAAGATCTCGGCGTTTGAAACCAGTTTGTCCACATCAAGATTCTAACCCAGTTAGACCAATGCCTCAGGAAATATGATTATGTTTGACTTACCAATTCATCTTTCTTTTTCAGCAGTCCTTCAATAAGATCCGGGCGTTCCTCTGTGATGGCAATTCGACGAAGCATCTTCTCCTTCGTCATGACTTTATGCTTCTGATGAGCCTCCTGCATTGACTTCGGAACCAGAGACAAAAGAGCACTCTTTAGCGATGGAACAAAAGACAAAGCCTGCAATATCGAGCCCAGATGAGCGCCTTCAAAAATACCCTTTATCCACTCATCATAGTTGCAGCCCTCAAGACAACCGAAAGACTCCCCAAAAGCGAGGTCACCAATGATATCAAATGTGGTAAAGTTATACCAATCAGAAATGACCACGCTGCCCTTTTCGCAGTTCTCGCGCAGTCTTTCAAGTAGTTTATCAACGTATTTTCGGATCATCGGTTCTTGATCCCGCATACTCTTCTCGGAGAATCCATGAGCCATCTGTCGGCGCAATCGTTTATGCTCCTCGATGTCCTCGTTGACAATATGCAGCGGCTCGTCAAGAGGGCGATAGAACCAATTGGCTTTTGCCATTTCTGGTTCTCCGTTCTTGTGGCCCATTATGTCTTTCCATGCATCGGGATGGGAGAAGGCAAGTTCGTCTGGCGCAATGCGAACAATATCTCCGTAACGCTTATGTAAATCAAGCATGTCAAAGGGGAGAGTACCTTTGATTGCGCGGCGAAAGTATGGAATGCGAGAGATTGCATGAGACTTTGGGCCAGGAAATCGGCTTAATGGGTGAAAGTAGACATTGTAGATGACCTTGGTGATAAGGCAGATGATTGCCTGTCATTGTTAGAAGACATTTTGCTTTCTTAACTAGAGGGGAAAATACCGTGGAGACTGCGGTTGCTAACCAAGACTTTGCGTCAAGGAAGACACTCATATTCTGGAGCATGATGTCGGTGAAACCAAAAGACTTTACTTTATTACAGATCATTCTCTGATGCGGGGTCTTATATACCCTTATCCCAATGTTGATATAGTCTTATTTTAAGTTTCCAAAGTGGATAGTAAGGCAACAGCCATCCCGACGAAGTTACACAGTATAAAAATAATAAGGTGGGGTCATTTCAGGGGTACAGTCCCGCTCTTCGGATCATATTTGAGGTCAAAGCTGCTTAATTTAAAGTTCTAAACTATGGTTGTTGCAAAGCCGAATCCGATGGCGAACCCGAACCCGAGTACGAAGCCGATGCCGAGAACCCTAGCCAGATCCACTCTATATACTATTCTGGCCAAGCCACCCCAATAAAAGATAGTAAAAGCTTTTAAGTTATCTTAAAACTAAGCTAAGTTTGATTTCCATGGTATCTAACACATGGCTGGACTATTCTAATACAATAGGCACCCATACAGTTTCAACGGCTTGGCGTCGTCTGAAAAATTTGCTGACCAGAAACTTTAGCTTAGCACGCCTACAGATAGCAAATCTATGCAGATCATTGAATCTTATTCTAGCAGCCTAAACCTACATCTTATAAAGTATCTTCGTGGACACATCGATGAGCAGCTCATTCAGCTTCGCATTCATCCTATATCCAATCCTCAATTGTGACGATTCCATCTCATAATGGCTTCAACAAAATGCGAGTTGTATCTGTATACTCCAAGCCTAGCTCTTGCTGTTGTTGCAGTCATTGCCTTCTCTGGCCTGGCAGCTATTCTTTGCTTCCGCATGATCCAGACGAAGACTTGGTCCAGCATATTTTTCGTCATTGGCGCCTTCGGTAAGTTTAACAGCATCCCTTTGATGACAAGTTTCTAATAATCATTCAGCCCAGCTATCTGGCTACACCGCGCGCCTTTTCTCAACACAAAATCCCTGTAATCGCGTGTCATATGGCATCCAGTCGATCCTTTTGCTACTGGGACCGACTCTAATCATGCTATCCGTCAACTTAACCCAAACGAATTTTGCTCGAGCTTTGGAGGCTGAACAACTTTGCTGGGTCCCACTCCAATGGCAGAAATCCCTTTACTTGAGCCTCAACACAGTTTTGATTATCCTGCAAGCTGTAGGAGGCATCATGACCGTCGCATCCACATCCATCACTACTATCACCATAGGCGGCAAGATGACAATTGCCATCTACGTCATCCAAACGGTATTTTGGGGCTTTACGTTCGCTGAAAATGTCTGTATGACTATCCGACTCGGTCGTCGACCAACAGAGACCAGTACGGGACCATTGAAGAAATGGAAATCTTGGAACCAGCTTTTTGGTCTTACGACTAGCATTATTGGGTTTGGGCGCAATGTTATGTGTCTTACTATGGCTGGTGGAATCGCTTTTCTCGTTGAGAATGAATGGCCATCTTATGCGTTCAACGGCTACCAAATGATAGTGGTCTTGGGGGCCTGGGCGATTTGGTATCTTCCTGAGAAGTGTGAAGCTGTCACGGATAAAAGGACCTACAGGAGCCTTACCAGACTCGAGGAAATTCGTCGCAGCCCTTCATAAATAATAGTACATGTAATTAGTCCGCGTTTAAATGCCATTGTTTTGACAGACTATTGTTTTCCCTCTATCAAAAGAGTTCGAAGCTAAATTTTGCTGCCGATCAAACCCCCTTCTCAGTAAACCTAGTCTGTAATTGATAATAAATGGTGAGGATGGTGGCTCTGCTGTACTTGATAGACATCTCCTGACTTCCCAGCCCAAGCCGTTTCATGGCTACAGAAAAAGTGCAGATCTCAAAGTTTTCTGCACACCAAGAAACCTAATCCTGAACCTAAAACAGGTAACAGTACCCTGACGGATTATACATGACCATGTCGACGGGTAAAGGTGGTGAGGATTAGCACGAAGCAGGAAGTAAGTCTTGAGATGATTGGCTATCCTCCTCCCCCACATCGGCATAGACCCCCAGTCCCACTTTCACCAAAACCAATGAGAGGACTCCCAATCCGAATACGATCTGTTCACTTAGCCAGTGGATATTGCGGTGACGCTAAAGGCTGCTCTAAAAACAGGTGACACTTGACGCCTATCATTCCACTATGCACAGAATTATCCCTCCGGAGACGCGAATCTCCGAGCACAGCATTACTGGCCGATGCTATAAAACACGACAAGTTGTCAACACGCCATCATGCCTTCGAAGATCATGCCTCTGTCTGTCACCCTTACTCACATTCAAGTGACACATTCAAGGGGAATTCCAGAATAATGTCGCCTGACAAGGTCTCTGAAGAGTCACAGCCGCAGGCTGCGGAGGCTGCGACTGATCAAGACATTCCCGACAAGAGCAAACAACTGCAGGAAAATATGGAAGCAGAGGAAGGGCTGGACGTATTTTGGGACGAGCCTGTCGACCAAGATCCGGCGAATCCCATGAACTGGAGTTTAGCGCGTCGATGGACAATCGTTGGAGCAGTATCCTTCATTACTTTTTTGACGTAAGTCCGCGCACAACCTGTCCTATACAAGAAACGAGTTCCATCAGCTAAACACCTACGGATCTTTAGTCCCCTCGCGTCATCCATGTTTGCACCTGGCGTACCCGAGGTAATGGCCGATTTCAATACCAGCTCAACTCTCTTAGCGACCTTCGTTGTTTCCGTCTATATCCTCGGTTTCGCATTCGGCCCTCTGATCGTCGCTCCGATGAGCGAGTACAGTGGGCGTCTCGTCGTCTATAACGCATGCAATGTGCTCTTCTTGATCTTCAACATCGCCAGCGCACTGGCTCCGAATCTGTCCTCCCTCATCATTTTCCGATTCCTAGATGGTGTTGCTGGTGTTGCGCCGACGACTATCGGAAGTGGTACGATTGCTGATATAATGCCGATGGAGAGTCGAGGTAAAGCTATGGCTCTTTGGTCTTTAGGGCCGCTTTTTGGTCCTATCGTTGGTCCAGTTGTTGGTGGATACCTGGTTGAGGCTACGAGTTGGCGATGGGTGTTCTGGGTCTTGGCTATTGTGGTAAGTATCTTATGCATTTCACGTAATTCTTTCCTGCACTCTGATCTGATCTTGTTCCTAGGGTGGCGTCGCGTCAATTATCTTCTTTTTCATCGTTCCTGAAACCCATGCTCCAACACTGCTGGAACGAAAGGCAGCACGACTACGAAAGGAGACTGGGAATGCGGGCTATAGATCTCGTTTGGACGATGGGATTCCCGCAAAACAAAAATTCATGCAGAGCCTCGTTCGCCCAACGAGAATGCTACTGCTCTCGCCAATCGTGTCATCAATGTGTATCTACATTGCTGTTCTCTATGGCCTCTTATACATTCTTTTTACCACGTTTACCGAGGTATTTCAAGGGCAATACGGTTTCTCATCTGGGTCAAGTGGCCTCTCCTTCCTCGGCAGTGGAGTCGGCATGTTACTCGGACTGTTTTATTCTGGTATTCTCAGTGATCGCAAAATCAAAATGAGGATTCAAAGAAAGGAACAGCCGCAGCCAGAAGACCGGCTCCCTTGGTATATTGCCCTTCCTGGATCACTAAGTATTCCTGCTGGACTATTTATCTACGGTTGGTCAACTGATAAGCAAGTCCACTGGATTGTTCCTGAGATCGGAACCGCCGTGACGGGATTTGGGATGATTCTTACATTGATGGGTATTCAGACGTATCTGGTCGATGCGTTCACGCAACATGCAGCCAGTGCTATTGCAGCTTGTACTGTTCTACGGAGTTTGGCGGGCGGTCTTCTCCCTCTTTGTGGATTGAAGTTATATGACAAGCTGGGCTTGGGATGGGGAAATAGTTTGCTAGCATTCATCGCGCTGGGTATATCCCCGATTCCTATTTTGTTCCAGTCGTTTGGAGCGCAGCTGAGAGCTCGATCCAAGCCTCCAAAATAGTCCCGATGTGTCTCGTATGACATCAAAAATTAATATTGTTTTACATATATCCCTATTACTATTTCCAGTACATTCATATAGATCCAGGAGCCCAGCCGATCTGCTCTTGCGGCCATCGGAGCCAACCCCGATATTTCTCATCAATCACAGAATACAACTGTGACATGAGCCGACCACTCAGACCTTCCATCCACCACATCCACTCAATTTGACGCAATGCGACGCAGAAGTACCCAAAAATAATGAGCGCAACAGGTTCCTCCTTCGCAAGCAATTCCAAGTACTCATCTGAAGCTTCCAATAACCACGCAAACACATCTGCAGTCTGAAGCCTCGGTCCTTCACCCGGTTTCATAACAACGCCCAAAGTCCTGCTAAGCGCATCCAACGTCTCTTCGTAAATCCGACGTAACTGCATATCTTCCACGAAGTCATTACCAATCATCTGTTTCAATTCCCAAGTATACATCTGACCCTGTTCAAAAGTTTGCGGGTCCCTTGCAGCGGCGGAGTGAGCCCCATTCATAAAAATAGGACTTAATTTTCCCTTATGGAAATCATGGCTACTGTATTCAATTACAGTTCTTGTGCCTCGGAAAAGAAGAACCCAGTTAGCAAGACGGCCTTGCTCGAATAAGACAAGGAAGCTTCTCTCGGAGGGAACACTGGCACAAGCGGAAATGCAAGTCAGCGAGGAGAAGAGAAATAGCCCGACTCCATTGTCGGAGGCTAGGGAGGGGATGTTTGGCGTCACGGATTGAACGGCTGTTTGGTGATGCATATGTGCTTGGGCGATGCAGCGGTCCCGTCGAGAAGGGTCAGACCGTGCAAGGTGTAAGGCAGCTACGGCTAACATAGCGTGTAAGACGGCCGGCATGGTGAATCCTACCCGAGGCACTTCGTCGCGATAGATTGCCTGGATGGAGGGGATTCGGCTTAATGTATAGCAGGTTGATACCATATAATGGTGCAATAGCTCCATGTCAAATACTGGAAGACTTGACGTTGATAGAGCTTGTGAAGGCCCAGTGCTTGGGCTGGCAACTTCTGCTGCAGTGTCATGCCTAGCTGGAATGGCTGGGCTTGCGACTTCATGCTCTAGCCGAACAGGGTCGGGCGTACCTGCGAAGGAGCATGGTACACCATGTCTTTCACAGTTCCCACAATTAGGCTTGGCCTCGTCGCACTTAATGTAAACTTAGTGCTTTTCTAGCATACAATAGATGCATTGGGGGCTTTACCTTGACCTTTCTTCTTTTACAGGCAAGGCAACCTGCTCTTGACTTTCGGTGTGAGCGACGTCCAATGGGAGTGGACCTCATACTGGGTACTCGGATTGATCAAATGTATACCTAGGTATTTTTAGGTGTATATTCCGAGCGGAGCTATCAGAGAAGAGATAGTGAATCGCAGCGTCATTCCAGGGTGTCCATGGATATGGGACTTGAAGATTAGATAAGCGCCAAGCTAAACGAACCATAGCCAGCTTATTTTATGAGTAACCTAAAGCCGAGTAACATGGTCTGTAAGCAAAATAATCTATTGTAATGTTGGGTTTGTTTAAACTATGGTACATTGAGTATTAAGTCGACCAGATGAAGTGGGGTTTTCTATCTAACTCTGGGCAAAACATGCGCTCATTGCGTCCCCGGACTATAAGTTCTTTTTCTCATCGGAGCTGGCTTCTTGTGCTTTCGCTTTTGCTTCTTCTGCACGCGCTTTCAACTGTGCGCTCACTTGGACGATGGCACGCTCAGCCTCCAGAGCAAGGTCCGGCGCATCCAAGATTGTTGCGAGCTTCTTGGCATCGGACATCTTCAGGAGAACTCTCTCGTCACTCTGCTCGATATCCTCGACCATCTCAATTGCAGGGGTATCAATCGGGGTATCATCAAGGGCGTATGATGCACGCTTGGCATATAGCTGCTCCAGTTCGGGAAGAGAGATGGGATTTAGGAGATTCTTCTCCACGAGGAATTCCAGGTGCAGCGAACCATTCAATGCTATCACGAGGCCCTATGTCAGCATCTCACATAGTATAAAAAAGAGTAAATAAGAACTCACCTCGCCAGTGGGACCAGCCCCTGTATGCTAGATAGAAGAAAGGAATATTCGGGACCCTGCAGAACCAGTCAACGAGCTGGACGACAATTAGAGAGCAACTCTGGCGCAACATACACTGGAATCAGGCCTAAAGGCGCTGTTAACGGAGCAATTCCCAAACTCCATCGCATCTTCTTCCGGTGGAATTCCTGCCGTTCTGTGGCTATGGTCCGCAACAGGGCGGGTATTTTCTCCAACCGCAACGAGTTTCCCGGGTACAACACGTCGATTTTCTTGTTTCCGTGTGCCTCATCGATTCGCTTCTGGGAGTTGAGTGACGGGATACTCTTGAGTCCCCATTCTTCAAATGGAATCCGTTGCTGAACCGTATTACCCCAAGTCACCAGGCGCTTCTTCCAGCCCCCGTCGGCTTCTTCCCATTTTGCCCACGTTTGAGCTGCCTTGGTGGTCACACGATCGAGTATGGATAGCTCCTTTGGGACATCTTTGCGTAAAGGACGAGAGTATATTAACGCCCGGCGTGTCGAGATGGGGATCAAAAAGAGACGCATGGCAGCGAAAGGAGGGGGTTGTATAATTTCAAAGAAACAGCAATTTATCGTAGAGAGGGAAGGAAATGGGAGATAATGTGATAAGAAGAGAGCAAACGCATCCCTTCAGGAATATTTTGCGATCGGTTGAAGCTTGCAAGAGTGAGTTGATGAGGGACAGGATCTCACGGAAATTTAGCAGGGGGAGACGTCATTACGCGCGCGAACCCGTTTTCCTCGGTCGATTCTTGGCCCTGATCAACAATCTACCTTCCAACCTCGTTATTATTGTCCCTTAGGCCCTGACCCCTCGCTTTATTTGCTGTTTCTTTGTTTAACGACAATTGGCAAGCACTCGCCCTGGAATCGCCTCTAAAGAGGTTATGTGGACTTGAAGTGACCATCTTCCGTCCATCTCCGAGTGCCCAGCCTTTTGTCGTCAGTCATGGATGTGCATAGCTCCAAAGCCGAGGCCCCAGGCCATATCTTCAATGAGAAGATGTCCGAGACAATGCCTGCATCGAATGGCACGTCAAATATGGATTCGTCGCATCTAACTATAGATACGCATGGCAGCAATCATCGCCGCAGTACTTCGAACTCCCCAGCCACCGCGACGCATACTCCCAATACCCAAACAGCCGAGGAACTCGCTCGATTTCAGAATGCCGATCTGCGTGCTCTACCTGGTACGATCATGAATGCCAGTCCCTAGGAATATCCTACTTGACCACTGACGAGTCTTTCTTTTCTTTCTAGCCTGGATTCGGTCGGTCGAGGAAGTCAGCCGGGAGGATGACGAAGAAGCTACCGCGACAGATCACCTACTACCCTCTCAACCCAATGATGCGCTTGTCGCCCAGCATAATCATGCTCCGCATCCTACTTCTAGACCTGAATATTCTAAGGAGGGCCAACTCGAAGACGGTACACCGATCTCCCCTCGTCGTGAGTCTCGCTGGAAGACATTCTCTCGCACCATCCAGTACCCCCGAGAATTTGGCAACGAGTACAAAGAGGTATCTCCAGAATGGATGAATGATAACTTAGGAAATTACATGGAGCCATGGCGAGGGAATTTGCTAGAAGGGGACAGCCCAGAGTATCCCTTGCACAACACCACTCGCCGTCGAGAAATTTGGTTCAAGCGCTTCCACAACTTCTTCTTACGGAGCCCGATCGCGCCGCTCATTTTGCGATTGACTGTCTTTTGCTTCTCGCTTGCTGCCTTGGTTTTGGGCGGAATAATCCAACACTTGGCCGACAAGGCTCATGAACGCCAAGGCGCGTCTGCGCTGATGGCTATCATTGTTGATGTGGTTGCTCTGGTATATCTGGTTTATATCACCTTCGATGAGTATACGGCGAAACCGCTGGGCTTGCGATCTCCCTCGGCTAAAGCTCGTCTTATTCTGCTGGATTTGTTCTTCATTGTGTTTGATTCGGCCAATCTCAGTTTGGCATTCAATTCATTGTCCGAAGTGACTGGTGCTTGCACGGAGGCAGAGGTCAACCAACGAGTTGAACCTCGCAATGATCAAATATGTGTGCGGCAAAAGGCCCTTGCGTCCGTCCTGCTGGTTGCCCTGGTTGCCTGGCTGATGACGTTTGCGATCAGTGTTCTAAGGTAAGTGTAACACACAGATAGGTTCTTTTGAACTAGCTGACATTTTCACAGACTTGTTGAGAGAGTGAAGCATTGAGATCGCTTTCGCTCGCAGCTAAAAATTATTGCTCAAAGCCTATCTTCCGAACATACGCTCAGTACCTACTTGCCAAGGTTATTAGGTACATACTCAGGCACGTTACCAGGCGGAGTATATTTCAGTAATGCTCCACAATCATCTTCGGTGCAGAGCTTGAGCTATACGTTCAAGACAGGGCCATCGTCTCCGTAGAGCGGATCTCGATCAAACCATGCCACATTTTGAATGCCCTGGACTTTACCCTCTTCGCCGGCTCGCCCATAACACATATCCCACTGCTTGCCGTGTGGGTATGAACCAATCATTTGAAAGGGCTCCTCCCCCTCATCAGCCAACAATCGATGTCCGACTCCCGCGGGCACAATGATCAGATCCCCGCGCTGCACAACTGGCTCGAACCGCTCCGGATTTTCCTCGCCCCCGAAGCACAGTCGTGCGCGCCCAGCAACGACGCCCAGGACCTCATGGGTAGTGGAGTGAAAATGAGTCTCACTGTACATTGTATACGTCCACTGAGGTTTAACGACGCCTACCGACTGAAGGCGCCGCTCAAGCTCGACGGGTGTGGCGTTGAAGGCACCATGGTATATCATCAGCGGCTTATGCTGGATTGATGTATTGGGTATGCGATTCCATGGTGCAATCTGGCGTTTGGTAATTTGTATTCCGGTGGCTGGGTTGAAGGTCATGGTTGCCTTAAGTGGTTCAAAAGTAAATCTGGATGGGACAAAAGGCGAGCTCAAATCGACGAATGACGTCATGGGGTTTTGGTATCTCTCAACATTGGCAGAATTGGCAGTTGAGTCCAACCTTGGGTTGTGGCACTACTGTTGGTCGTACGATATGTAGAAAGTTTGTCTACTTTGCAACTTACCGGATGAGGTCGATCAGATGGACAACGACGCCGTGCAATAGACGGAAATGTATAGCCCACTCCCCATTCAAAGCGTCCAGACTTGCAAATCATCTCTTTCTTCAAATTTTGTTTTCTCAAATAATATTCCTTTTCATCATAGGAACCACACGATGAAACATGTCTAAGACCTTCGCAAAAGAATCTAAACAGGTCGCATTGTGACAGTGGAAATACGAAGATCCAGATCAAAAAAGCCGTATACATCAACACGCGCCCACCCCTGACCGCCTTCCTCAAACAACCGTGGGGATGCTCGTCTTCTCAGCCTCATCCACTTTCGCCGCCACGCCTTCTGCCTGATCGTCTTAAACCTCTTTCTCTCTTGCTTGCTTTTGAGCTTTGAGTGACCCTCTTTTTTTCCACCTTTATCTCTACTTTAACGGAGTCGGGTACCTCCTCCCCACACAACAAACCCGTCTTGTGCCCGAGAATCTCACGACGTCACTCGTCACTCGTGGCGCTATCTCTGGTTTCTGAGGGGTGACCGTCCTGTATGTGTCCTTGTTTACAGCTTTTGAGGTGTGTCGGGAGCTTGGAGCTCGATGCTAACTGTTAAAATCCATAAATTAGATCAAGCCCGCTCTCTTCAAATTCCTTGCTCGATTCCGCCCCTTGGCACAATGCCGCCGACAATGCCACAGGCGCCTCACAAGGATGACCTTGATGAAACGTGAGTGTTGGACCATATGCGAGCAACATGCTCAGACCTTTTGGCGCTAACGATGGTCCAGTTGGTCGTTCTTGGAGTCGGGTATCAACAGCGTGATGCACAAGTTGGAGGAAGGCGTTGATATGAAACATGTGAGACCAGCTCTCTTGTTTGCTACTAGAACCTCAAATAGCATATGCTGACCACCCTTTAGTACATGGCTCTTTACACGTTTGTCTACATTTTCGATTTCTCCGTGTCCTAGCACCTACTTACCCGTCGCTTAGAGCCGTCCACAACTTTTGCACATCACAGAAAGCTGTTGCCAGCAACCAGGGTCTACAAGCTCACCGTGGAGGTACGTCACTCTCCCCCACAGGCTTACAGGGCACCCTGGCCCAGGAAGTTCTTCAACAACTGCTAATGCCTCAATCGATACAATCAGCTCACCTATTGGGCGAGGAACTCTACAAATTACTGGGCGAATACCTCTCACGCCATCTCAGCGAGGTACACGAAAAATCGCTAGCTCACTCCGAAGAAGCACTACTGGCATTCTACATCCGCGAGTGGACTCGGTACACGACTGCCGCCAAATATGTTAACCACCTTTTCAGCTACCTCAACCGACACTGGGTCAAGCGAGAGATTGATGAAGGAAAGAAGAATGTGTTCGATGTGTACACCTTACACCTGGTCAAGTGGAAGGATGACTTCTTCGAGAACTTGCATGCGAAGGTGATGGACGCAGTGTTGAATTTGATTGAGAAGCAGCGGAACGGCGAAACAATCGAACAATCACAGATCAAGAGCATCGTCGATTCGTTCGTGTCGTTGGGTCTTGACGAGAACGATAGCAAGAAGTCCACCCTCGAGGTCTACCGACACTACTTCCAACGGCCGTTCATTGACGCGACAAGAAAGTACTACGAAAACGAGTCACGGCAGTTTGTGGCAGAGAACAGTGTTGTGGAATACATGAAGAAGGCTGAGGCTCGCCTTGAGGAGGAGAAGGCCCGAGTCGGTCTCTACCTACACTCGGATGTGACCAAGAGTCTCACCGAAACTTGTCTGGATGTCCTTGTCACTGCCCATTCCACTCTTCTCCGCGACGAGTTCCAAATTTTGCTTGATAATGAACGCCAGGATGATCTTGCTCGCATGTATCGCCTTCTGTCGCGCATCAAGGAGGGCTTGGATCCATTGCGTTCCACATTTGAGAACCACGTGAGAAAGGCTGGTTTGGCTGCGATCGAGAAGGTCGCTTCAGAAGGCGAAAACTTTGAGCCTAAGCTGTACGTTGATGCTCTGCTTCAAGTTCACACGCGGTATCAGAATCTCGTTGACGAAGCCTTCAATGGCGAGTCCGAGTTCGTTCGCTCGCTGGATAACGCTTGTCGGGAGTTTGTCAACCGTAATCGTATTTGCAAGTCGACTACCACCAAATCACCCGAATTGCTGGCCAAATACACCGATTCGTTGCTCAAGAAAGGCTCCAAGGCTGCCGAGGAGTCTGAGCTCGAAGAGATGCTGGTCCAAATCATGACTGTCTTCAAGTACATCGAGGACAAAGATGTCTTCCAAAAGTTTTACTCGAAAATGCTGGCAAAGCGTCTCGTGCATGTCAGCTCGGTATCTGATGATGCGGAAACCAGTATGATCAGCAAGCTGAAGGAGGCATGTGGATTTGAATATACCAATAAGTTGCAGCGCATGTTCCAGGACATCCAGATTTCCAAGGATCTTAATGCCAATTACAAAGTCTACCAAGAAAAGGTTCTGGATGATGACGACCGCAGGAGAATGGTGGACGCACATTTCCAGGTTCTTGGAACTGGCATGTGGCCTCTGAACCCTCCAAACACCGCCTTCTCGGCGCCTCCAGAGGTTACTAAGTCTGCTGAGCGGTTCCAGAAGTTCTACTTTGATAAACATAATGGTCGCAAGCTGACATGGCTCTGGCAACTGTGCAAGGGCGAAGTCAAGGCCAACTACATCAAAAACGCCAAGGTTCCTTACACATTCCAGGTATCCACTTTTCAGATGGGTATTCTGCTGCTATTTAACGAGACCGACACATTGTCGTACTCCGACATCCAGAAGGCCACTACCCTGGCTCCTGAGGTTTTAGACCCCAATCTTGCTATTTTCCTGAAGGCGAAGGTGCTTCTGGCTGGCCCCGATGGTGCCAAACCCGAGCCTACAACCACCTACAATCTCAACTACAATTTCAAAAACAAAAAGGTCAAGGTCAACCTCAATATCCAGATTAAGTCAGAGCAAAAGGTAGAATCTGACGACACCCACAAGACGATCGAGGAGGATCGGAAGCTGTTGCTCCAGGTATGTCAATTCCTCTATATACTTCGTTCCACACTAACTTCCCACCAGTCTGCCATCGTCCGCGTCATGAAATCCCGGAAGAAGATGAAGCACGTACAGCTTGTACAGGAAGTCATCCAGCAGGTCAAATCGCGTTTCCCGCCCAAGGTCCCCGACATCAAGAAGAATATCGAGGCCCTTATGGAAAAGGACTACATCGAACGTTTAGAGGGAGACGAAGTTTCCTACATTGCTTAATCACACTTTCACCATTCCCTCTACACAAATTCCCTCGCATTAAACCTAGCTTTCCCTCTTTTCTTCTCGCTTGTCTAGCTCATGATCCTCTTCTCTGCCGTTCTTCGTTCTTAATTTCCAATGGGCAATAGAGCGTAAGGCTGAGCAAATCTAGAACAGGCTTGAGTTTTGCTTACGATATTTTTGGGAGCTATGGAGCACAAGATCGACGCATCGTCTGTTTTATCTTATTTTATGGTCCATCTTTCATCATAGCGTTGAGACGACAGATCAATGATAATTGAATTTACAACATAAATTTCTTCATCTACTTCTATTTATATGTAACTAAGAAGCTAAGAAGTAAGAGTAATAATATAAAATTCAATGCAATGCTATTATCTATGTATTCCGTTCTAGCATGCACACATGATTGATCATCCAAAGTACCAACCTGAACGGAATCCAGCGATTTCCGACCGGGGAATAATTTACAGATTGAGAAGAAATTAGAAAGAAGAAAGAAGTAAAACAAATATACACAAGTAGATCAAGAAATTCAAATGAGATGGGTATGCCGCTGGGATGTAATGCCAAGTTCTGGGATTGGGAAAGGGACGAAATAGTGTAAACAAGACGAAACACAAAACGAAACTAAGATAAATAAGCTCTGTCAGCAATGAGGTTGATTGGTCACTTCTCTTCCTTAGCAGGTAGAGCGGTAACATAATCTTCCTGTGCATCAGGCTTCTGCTTGTTCTCATCCGGGTTCGGATTTAGTCGTAGTCCGTCCTCAGGCGTAAGAGAAACGGCGGTGAATCCGTCTTCGTCAGCAGGCGCAGTCTCGGCGGGTTTCTTGTTCTCATTCTGGAAGAGGACCTCTGAGTTCTGCGCGGCTGGAGGCTCATATGCCGGGAAGCCTTGCGACAAGGGGGATTTGGGAAAGGGCGCGTCAGTTGCTTCGGAGGTATCGTCCCGCTTAAACTCTCCGCTCTCGCGGCGAAGGAGGATATTACTCCAACGCTTTCGGCGGCTGTTGCTGCGGCTGAGGCCATCTGAGGTATCTTCGCTGGGGGTGGAGCGGTGTTGCTGCATGGAGCGGCGACGACCTCGGTCCGACTCGGTTGTTTCAGTCACGACCGAGAGCACCGGGTTCGGTGGCGATTGAGAGGTCGCTGCGGTCGTTGCGGGTGCGGTGCTTGTGTTAGGAGTTGGACTCGGGGATGAACTGCGTTTTTCCTGCCACTCTTTTCGTTTTTCGCTGGCCCATGAGCCCCACGAGCTGAAATATGCGCTCGCTTTTTGGCTGGCGACGCTAACGGAAGCTTGTGCTTGGGAGACATCGATTGAAGGTCTTTGGCGGACGGGGAGCCAGCCTCCAGAGGGCTCTGAGGGAGACGTCTGTGAAGTCGGTGGTGGGGAAAGCGATGTATCAATTGAGGAGCGCTGCGATTGAGCAGCTTTCTCCTCGTTGCGCTTTCTTTGAGCTTCACGCATGGCCTCGATATCCGACCAGAAGGTATTAAATGCCGCGCTAACCTTCTTTTGTCCTGTAGCGAGTTGGCGGCCGAGCGCCTCGCGGCCCTCGCGCACTCTTTCATCCAGATGGAGATCGGCCACCTGTTGAGACAGACGGCGCTGAATATCATCCATGGTCAGCCCGCCAGCACTTGGGTGCCGGGGCTCAGTAATCGAGAACAGGAGTGCGTCAGACGTGAGCTTCGAAAAGAGGGCATAGTTGGAAGTTTTCTGCCATTGTATCAAAAAGTCTGCGTTAAAGTCAAGGGCAGGGTCGCCTTCAATATTGAAGTTTTGCAGCTGGGATCTGCTCCGGTGAGGCGAGTCGCCAGAAGAGTGTGATACGAGCTCTTCGTGATATTTCATGCTGGATAGCAAGGCTAGCAGGTACTCTTCAAATTGGAGTCTAATGAATTCCTCCGATCCCATGAAGCCTAGTGTCTTTGGACGGGACGGATGGGCATCATCCCAGGTTTCATTAACGATCTGAGTAAGAACGTCAATCCAACGTCTGTCGGCCACAGATAGGGCTAACGCTCTTTGGAGGGGCAGTGACGAGATGTTGATGCTATCCTCATCAAGCTGATATGAAAGAACTTTTAGTCAGCCTTCTCAATCCACTAACTTTAGTCGGTGTGCATGCTCACATTGATTAAAATGTCGCTATAGCGATCTTTTTGTTGAAGGAGCAAGGAATTCGTTGATCCCACGACATACGACTTTGTACCATCATCGGCCAGCAAATCAAGTTGCTGTAAGGGGGTATAGGGCCCAAACATACTTCCCTGGGGAGAGTTAGAACAATGGATTCGGCGCAAGATGATATGTGTAAATAATTACCTTGCCAAAAATCTGCAGCGGTAAACCCATATAGGCCAATACTACTATAGTTAGTGTACTGTCCACAGCAATACTGGATTTTCAACCTACAAGAGCCTCGGTCACTTGTCTTGAGCGAGGTTGGCTTCTCAACACTTTGCGTATAGTCGTCAAATGCCGGGTCTGCGCAATCTTGCAGATTATCGATCAAGCCGGGCATTAAGGAGATAAGCGAAAACTGGATCATGCATAGACGTTCACATCGAGTACCAAAAAAGAGCATCTGCAGAGTTCAGCACATATATTGGAATATGAGATGTAAAATGGTTATGCCTACCTTCGGCTGCAATAATAGTCCCTTAAAGAGCACTAGGGTCTGATATTTGAATTCATGAATCATCTCCCGCAGAGAAAGGCCTTCAATTAAGTCAGCGTATTTCAAGACAAATGATAGTTAAGAACATTTACCTAAGTTTTGATCCTTCGACGAATCATTAGATAGACTAATGACCAAGCCTTCCCGAAATTTCTATAACGTCTTGGTGAGTCCGTAGTTCAATGTTCCAGGGTTTCCTGTTCTTCTTACCTTCAGAATATCAATATCTGAAAAGTCCCTATATATTCAGACAAATATCAGCAAGTGATCGCCCTCACAGAGCCCCCGTCTCATCTTGGGAGGCCCTCACGGGGACGTCCAACATACCGCTGCGCAAACCATGCCGAGGTCACCACAGAGAGCTTTTCCCGTAATTGTCCAACTCTCTGCGGACTATCCGTTACCACCACAACAGCCTTCTGCACGGTCGAGCGCGTCACATCGGGATGGCGATTAATCAGGAGCTTAGCATCGAGCTGGCGCGAGCAAGCAATGCCGAAGAGGGACGTCGCCGGTATTTCGGGTGTTTCTTTACGGCGCAATGTGAAATAGGAGAATTCCTCGGTCGATCTGAGGTAGACATCAGGCCAAAACATTAGTTTTATCTGTCCAATGACGCAAAGTGGCATTGCGGGGCTGGTTCGGGGGAGGGGAGGGCCTGAATCCCAGGGAAGAGGCTGAAATCCAGTCCTTGTGCTATATGCAACTTTTCGTAGGGGTTCCATACAGATGCGCACCATCAGAAAGTGCCATGAAGGGTAGTAATGACCAGTCATTGTCGGTGGCCGGGTTCGTCCCCTTATCGCCGATGCAGTGTTCGATTTCCGGGCCCCTGAGGATCGCGTGGGCATATGTTAGTATCATTTAAGTCCTTTTTCGTTATACCTTTGTCTGTGACAGAGCTAGGCAAGTAAATAGCCCGGGAGGACTCACCGTGCATGGTGGAAATCAATCACCAGCACAATCGGGTCTTGTTTATGCGAGACGGCCATCTGGGCGATGATGTGGGGGTTGGCGTGCAGAATTGGGGAACGGGAAATGCAAGGGTCACAGGGTTTCTCCAACGGGAATTCCAGGTGTCGCCATTTACCGCGCAAGGAGGAAGCTTTCTGGAAGCGCGCTCTTCAACAGGGGAATTCAAGGTGCGATACGGTTTATCGCTCACGTGTTGATTGTCGGCGGTCAACAAGATCAGACTACTGTCCTGACATCTACTGTCCTCCTACTGTGGGATTTTCTACATAGACACATGATACTTTATTATGGCTTGATTGACTCGCGTAATAAATACTTTTTCAAGTCAACCAGTCGGACAACGCTCAATCCATGATTCGCCCCCTTATCACCAACCCGTTCTTGACGACGCCGAAGTAGGTATGGACATTGGCTTCCAACCCCAGATCAAATGAGGAAAAGAAAAAGGAAAAGCAAGAAAATTAAAATAAGAGTCACGCCAAATTTGCATAAAAATCCTCAAGTATATGGATCTGGCCGCGAGCGAGAACCAAAAACAGAAAAACAAGTATAGAAATGAAAAGCCCTGACTCTTATGCGAAAGCCTGCGTTGCTGGGCCTCCCGGGGGCGTCTGGCCAGGGACTAGAGCCTGGCCGGCCTCGGTGCCTTGCTCGATGTTGTGGAAGTCGAGAATTTCCGAGTACCTGTTTTTCCAGCCGTTAGCAAATGTATGGCGAACAAGTGCACGTGCAACCTACATCATGATCTTCCAGGTATCCACAGGCAGATCCGCATCGTTAAATGACCAGTCAAACTTCTCTTGGGCGACGGGCTCGTCTGTGGGGTCGTGGTAAGGGGCAAGGTATTCGTGCGCAAGCGCTTCTCCGGCTCGGATTCGCGTCTTCGGGTCGAAGACCAGCATCCGCTCGAGCAAGTCCACAGCTGTATAAAACATATTAGCCTTTATTAGAGATTCGAAGGATGGCAAGGAGACGGACCATCGGAATCGGCATTCCGGAACTTATGGGCTAGGTTTTGGCGCTCGCGTTTCGGGAGAGACTTGACGAAGCGCAAAGTCTACATTAAATAGCCATTAGCAAAAGTTCCATCTTTCTGGTGATGAGGATTCCAAACTCACGTTTTCGCTGCAGATGGTCTGAATCACATCATCTGGGGGAGTACCCAGAAGCTCAGTGATAATGGAGAATTGGTTCACATGGTCCTTTCCGGGGAAAAGCGGCTTGCCCTCCAGCATTTCGGCGAAGATGCAGCCTGCACTCCAGATATCCACCTCCACATCGTACTTCTGCCAAGTGAGCATGATCTCGGGGGCTCGGTAGTAACGTGTGGAGACATAGCCCGTCATCTGGGGATCCTGGATTCGCGCCAAACCGAAATCGCAAATCTTCAAATCGCAGTTTTCATTGATGAGAATGTTGCTGGGCTTGAGGTCTCGGTGGACCACACCGGCGGAGTGAACATATTTCAAGCCACGCTGTCAAGCCGTCAGTGGCTGTGCGCAATTTTTCAAATTTCCGCAAAATTAACTTACCAGAATCTGGTAAAGGAAGTATTGAATAAACTGCTTCTCGAGGGGCCGAGAAGTCAGAAGGCGGTGGAGATCAGTTCCCAGGAGCTCGGTGACGAAATAGCTGTGAATCGTTAGTATGGGTCGTCTCTTTATATACCGGTGTAACCCCGTCGGAATCGGGAGACGCACATGTCTTCGAGCGGGGAGATGAAAATATCGCTCAGGCTGATAATCTATGACGGATTGTCAGTACGCATGCGCACGCTCCGGGAGCCCCGCGAAGGAGGGGTAGGCTTACATTCTCATGGCGGAGATGCTTGAGCAGCTTCAGCTCGCGGTAAGTACGCTTGGACAGGACCGGAGTGCTGAATGGCTTCATGATCTTCTTGACCGCCACAGGCTGATCGGTCAATTGGTCTCGCGCCGAGCTGTTTGGCGGCATATCAAATTAGCAGCGCGATCAGCGCAAGGCGTGGGATATGGAAGATGAGCCTACCAGACCAGCCCGAAAGCTCCCATGCCTACCGGCTGCAAGTCCGTATACCTAAAGAAATTTAGTTTTCGCGATCGAATGCGTCTGGGCTCTGTGGCCTGGGTAGTGCGCACCGGCTGGTGATCTCGAACGTGGTGCCAAAGATCTGGGATCGCACAAATTCCGCCATTCTGTCAGAGGATTCAAAGTACAAACAAAAATTATGAAGTTAAAGGCAGACTCAAAAGCAAAAAGTGATCGAGAAGGGAAAGGGGCGCTGGTGGGCTGGTAGAAAGTGGTGTGGGGAAAGGGCCCTTCAGCGCACCAGAAAACAAGGCCGATGACGTTCGTGATGGTGGCAGGCAGGTTTCTTGGTGGCTGACTCAGCTGGGGGCGTTCCGACTGCCAACCGATTTGCTCTCACAAGTAGTTTAGTGCTATCGATATCTATTCTGTTTCCAAGGAAACTTCTTTCGCTATTTTCTATCTTTTGTCTATCAATACTATATATAGCGATTGATTTTTCAACTCTTGTGGAAGACTGAAGTTGCGTGCCCTGGTTTCCAGTTCCCAGTTTTGACCTCCACCAACCACGCGGCCAGGGCCAGACCGGTCGAATAACCCGGACGTGATTTGCTCGCCCATCTGATACTGTGGTCACCGCTTATATCCATAGAAAGATATCTATGTTCCTATAGACCTCGGGAGATGTCGTAGGTGTAAACTGGAGGAGGAAAAAAAAAATCGGGATTTTTGCAAGGATGGAAGCTAGATTCTTAACATCTTCCAACCTGAGAAGGTTAGCGGTTCAAAATTCTAGATTTGCCGCGTTTAGCCCGCCACTATCACCTGCTGCGTTGTGCGGCTTTCATTCGCAGTCTCAATTGGGATCTCGTTGGTAAGGCTTGGGCCTCCGAACTTGGGCCAGCTTCCCCTCACTAGATGTCACGGCCACGGAGCTGGGCGCCCGGGGCAATTTGATCGGGGCAGACTCGGAGACAAGTTGAAATAATCTCAGGCGTGTAGTTCTGACACCTGGATGTTCCTGAGGTAGTTCGTTCAAAGCACGGACCACGGGTACCTGGGTATATATATAGCCTGACGTATAGGTTTCCTTATCTTGAAGAACCTTCCAAGGCTGGAAGAGGAGCGAGATAAAGAATCAAAGAGCCAAAGCTAAGGAAGCCAAAAAAATCACCTTCGCAGGGTGACATGTGAAACACGCGAACAAAGGCATTCCTTATGGGGTCGTACTCGGGGAATGTTTCATGCCCAAAAAGAGGGGGAAGCGAGCGAGTTAGATCTCGGACAGATATATCAATCTAACTTTCCTGTAGGTACCACACCTACACCGCAATCTAGAGACCGCCTATTCATGGACCATCAACAGCCTGGAGAAATCCTTCCCAACCTTGTGTGGAAGTCATAGGATGGTCTCGAGATCCAAAGATCATAAAAAACCCCCCTTTTCAAGATCATCTCAGACTATCTTACATGCATAATTTCCATCCATTGTATGCTTGTCATGTCAGAACGTGGGTAGTGCACGTGATGAACACCTAAGGCCAGAATTACTCAACGTAACCAATACCTTAATACCGAATCCCCCCATGTGCGTCACGACTCTCCACTCAAACCGAGCTCCGGTGGGTTTTCGATACGAGCTGCCCACGAGGGAGTTATACACGCCATTACGGAGTGGGAGCCTCAACCGTCCCATCCGTTTGAACTGATTTTTATCTATGTCCACAGGTGCTGTAGTAACCTCGATTATCGGGTATAGGTTAGCGTTGCATAATGCATGAAACTCAGCCTCAAGTATTTGGTCAATGTCTCGCCCCGTCTAATGTTGAGGTGTCTTTACCTTGGCACAGCCCCCAAGGCTTTGGAATAGTGAGGCCTTTTCGCTCCTTTTTTGCAAAATTACATTGGCCCCAAGAACCGTAAACTCTACGCTTACAGCTAATGGCGGGAAAAAGTAATTAGAAGTAATTTTAGTGGTAAGAAAACTCAAAAAAAGAGGGTGTAATTACGGGCAAAACGGCGTAAGACTCACGTTTCTTACCCCCATAATTCCCTCCTGGCATCTCCACTCACCCCAGCATGACGATGGTCGCACTGACTTGACATCTTTCCCTTGGACCTCCTCCTAACTCATAACTTCATACCGATCAACGCCACCCCACCAGATAACACCATCTACAATTACGACCCTCGCCTTACGCAGAAAGAAGGACTGACACCTCGGACTCGCTGGCCCATCACGAAACTTTCGCCTGTCGCAAGTCCGCCCAAACCCTTTGAACGTTCAGACCCCCGCCTTCCCTTCGTTCACCGAAATTCGCTTGTTACGAAGTTCTCCTCATCGCAACTGATCCTTCATATCGGTTTCCGAGCTGCGCCAAATCTCCCTTTCCGTGTGTGGCGGGACTCCTCCCAACCAACCCAAGGCTTCGGCCATCCCGGCTGACACCGATCGCTCCCGCGCGCGGTGGACGGGGTCTTGCTTTTCCCTGCTGGTCTGGGATTGTGAGGACCACTCACAACCATGGGTGCATGTTTTAGCAGTGAATCCGATGGGGATGCGGAACAGAAGAAGAGAAGTCAGTTGATTGATCGGAAACTCGAGGAGGACTCTAGGCGGTTACGCAGGGAATGCAAGATTCTCCTGTTGGGTAGGTGACCCCTCATGGGATATTTTGCAAGCAACGCCGATTGACTGACGCTCAAACCGCAGGTTCCGGCGAAAGTGGAAAGTCTACCATTGTTAAGCAGATGAAAATTATCCACCAGAATGGCTACACCGTTGAAGAATTGGCCCTTTATCGCCTGACCGTTTACAAGAACCTCCTCGATTGCGCCAAGGCGCTCATCGAGGGATATCGCCTTTTTAACCTCGAACCGTCGAGCCAAAAAGTTCAGGATTATCTCACCTTCCTCGACGAATATCACGTCGACGCGGATCCCAACATGCCGTTGGATTCAAAAGTGGGAGATGCCGTGGCATATTTATGGAATGATCCGTGCACATCCACCGTTTTGGAACGCCAAAATGAGTTTTATCTGATGGATTCGGCACCATAGTAAGCTTCAAATCGGCCTAGGTGTCAAGATGGCAATTACTAACAGAACTAGCTTTTTTGATGAAGCCAAGCGAATAACGTCACCAGACTACATCCCCAATGTATCAGACGTGCTTCGAGCAAGAACCAAGACCACTGGTATCTACGAGACACGCTTTACGATGGGCCAATTAAGCATACAGTATGTGGCTTGCCTTCATACACCTTCACACTAGCTAACAGGTCGTGCAGCATGTTCGATGTGGGTGGCCAACGCAGTGAGCGAAAGAAGTGGATACACTGCTTTGAGAACGTAACGTCCATCATCTTCTGTGTCGCTTTGAGTGAATACGATCAGATGTTGCTAGAAGAAAGCAATCAAGTATCATTAGTCAATCCGGCTTTTATTCGTAATGACGCTAACATTTTGATAGAACCGTATGATGGAGAGTTTGGTTCTCTTTGATTCCGTGGTCAATTCTCGATGGTTCATACGAACAAGCATTATTCTGTTCCTGAATAAAGTCGATCTATTCCGGCAGAAGCTCCCTCGGTCTCCCTTGAGCAATTATTTCCCAGATTACTCTGGTGGAAATGATGTGAATCGTGCGGCCAAGTATCTCCTTTGGCGATTCAATCAAGTGAATCGAGCGCACCTCAACCTCTATCCACAGTAAGTTTCCTCGAACATCCGAAACTGAGATCATGTCCTAACATTAGCTCCAGCCTTACTCAAGCAACCGATACCACCAACATCCGACTTGTTTTTGCGGCCGTCAAGGAAACCATCCTACAGAATGCTCTGAAGGACTCAGGTATCCTATAATTGCTAGGCCATTTACACCTTCACGTTCGCCCCCACATCTTCATCTCTCCCCTCAGTCCTTCCACTGGGGATCACTACTCAACTGGTAACCCCAGTTCATCTTCTACTTTACGATCATCCATACCCCTACATTCGACCTATCATTTTCTCAGTTTTGGCTTCGGTTCAGTTACAGGCGTTTATGGTGCCATTTCGTCTTTGGATAATATTCCAGGCGCTGATTAAGTGATACCCCCATTTGGTATCCACGAGGAGGTTCCCGGTTTTCTTTCGAGATGGATCTATGGGTTATATGATCTCGAGCGCGGCTGGGAACAGGCTTTGTTGCCTCTCTTTTCTTCCCTTTTTGTGACTTGATTTTTATTTGCTACAGCTTCAACCTCCCAAATAAGGGTCTTTTTTCAACCCCCTAAAAGTCGATGGTTCTTCCTCCGGAAGTGCCACTGCCATATTTCTGACCCTTTGTCTCTATTTCTATTGTTCTATTGCCCTTGGGAAGTGAAATGGGTCTTTGAGATACTGTGATCCGCTATTTGGATCTTGCCACATCTGTTTTTCAGCCTGTCTGATGCATATTATGGCGGATTGACATTCTATTATTTGTGTTTTATTTACTGGCTGTGTCTTTTGAGCTGAATTTTCAATGCGTTGCAGCAGCGCCCTCGAGCGATTTGATGCATGATGTTATCCTACCTTGAACTATATGTACTTTTGGTCTCTTCAGCGGTAAGCCGCTCTACCTAATTAAGGACCGTTTCATATCTTTCTATATGGACCTGGTGATATTTCTCTTAGGCTTTTGTGGTCCTCGTAGAGAGTATGGCGCTTATAGAGAGCATGACGCTTATAGAGAGCATGACGTTTAGTCCTTTCTGCGATCGACGGTAGGTATAGGACCAAATACTGCGGATGAGTCCTGTACGAATGAAAGCTAAGTTATAAAGGCGCAAAGGCTGTATATTAATTCTAGGCGTGGATAATAGTACTTTTGGCCAGAATTTGCTAGGACATAAATCAGAAATCAAGAAACCTAGATTACAACCCTGCAGTCCATAAGCGGAGGCTCCACCAGAGATAGCACGTCAACGGCTAATCCAATGTCCACTTGTAGGATCCAGAAACACGCCAAATCTGCAGAATATAGGATCTCGTGCAACGAGTCGCATGATGGATACGTAAGAATTCATACTAATATCACGATGAAAGGCCAAATCAAGGCAAAAAGGTAGCACGGACCACGAGGAACGAGCAAGGGCTCGAGCCCAAAAAGGTCCAGATCATCGGTTCCCCACCAGAGCTATACATCCAACGTATGAGCTCTAAAAACCCACAGCGGGGAAAGAACATACGACTGTGGAGTGCATGTTCCTTCCTACGAATGTACCTGGTAACTGGTATATGCCCGGATTGGGCAATGTTCGCTCGGACGACTTTTCGTATCCTGCACTTCCGAGACCCCTCTCAAAACCAGGGTGTCACCATGTACTCCCCTCTTCCTCTTTTTTTTTCTTCCCCTCAACTTACTTCGGTTGATTCTTTTATAATCTGTGATTTTACTTTTCGCCATGTCGGAAGCACGCCGTGAACGTCGCCCTTCTGTTGGTGCTCCCATTGCAGACCTCCAAGGTCCTGTTGGACCGGGGTTCAGTCGCCCAAAGCACAAGCGTACTCCTACGGGGTTCGGTGCAGCCGATATCAAGAGCGTTGAAGCCAGTATCCCTGAGCCGCTACGAGAGGCGTGAGTCGTTTCTCTTCCTTGTGGTGATTGGGTTCCCGAAGCTGACTTCAGAGCCTTTGTGAAGATGGCTCAAACACGTAAGATTTAACTGCCAAACTTTGTGATGAGATCATGGAACCAAGCTCACATTACTGAACAGTCCGCTTCTGAGTTCACGACCAAGGAGGAATTCGAGGTGGGTCCCCGGAGAGGAGCCGGGTACATTCCAAACTGACCATACATATTTTATAGAAAGAAGTCGTGCGCCACATTGAGACGACGCTGGCTCGCTCGCTGTACAACTGTGATGAACAGTGCGTATTATTCTGGTTACCGTGAACACTTATTGGATCGAGATGGCTTACCATTTGATAGGGCCGCGTACTCGGGAACAGCCCTTGCGTTTCGGGATCGACTCATTATTGAATGGAACCGAACGCAGCAGCGTCAGACGCTGACTGATCAGAAGAGAGTCTACTGTAAGTTTGAGGCATTGATTATGGTCGAGATGCTGTGATCGGAGGCTGACGGGTTGTAGATCTCTCTCTTGAATTTTTGATGGGCCGTGCTTTGGACAATGCTATGCTTAACGTAGGCCAGAAAGAGAATGCCTCAGGTTAGTGACGCCGGAAAATTGCGAAGCAAAAGCCACTGACACCTTGACAGAGGGGTTGAAAGATCTTGGTTTCCGGGTCGAAGACGTCATCAGTCAGGAACATGATGCGGCTCTGGGCAATGGCGGTCTCGGACGCTTGGCAGCTTGCTTCTTGGATAGTATGGCTACGCTGAACTATCCGGCCTGGGGATATGGATTGCGCTACCGCTATGGAATCTTCAAACAGGAAATTGTGGATGGATACCAGGTGGAAATTCCTGACTACTGGCTTGATAACAATCCGTGGGAGTTCCCACGACACGAAATTACGGTCGATATTCAGTTCTACGGTTGTGTACGCAAGTACCAAGATGCCAATGGAAAGATCGCAAACTCTTGGGAAGATGGAGAGATCGTCCAGGCAGTCGCTTACGACGTGCCAATTCCCGGATATGGAACGAAGACAACCAACAATCTTCGGCTGTGGTCCAGCAAGGCCAGTACTGGAGAGTTTGATTTCCAGAAATTCAATGCTGGCGACTATGAGAGTGCAGTGGCGGATCAGCAGCGTGCTGATACTATCTCCGCTGTTCTCTATCCCAACGATAATCTTGAGCGAGGCAAAGAGCTTCGTCTGAAGCAGCAGTACTTCTGGTGTGCTGCATCTCTGCATGACATCGTCCGTCGTTTCAAGAAGACCAACCGAGCCTGGAGCGAGTTCCCCGATCAGGTGGCCATCCAGCTCAATGACACCCATCCCACTCTTGCGATTGTCGAGCTACAGCGCATTTTGATTGATCTTGAGGGTCTGAGCTGGGATGAAGGCTGGAACATTGTGACCAAAACTTTTGGATACACTAACCACACTGTCCTGCCGGAGGCTTTGGAGAAGTGGTCTGTGCCTTTGCTTCAGAACTTGCTGCCAAGACACCTCCAGATCATCTACGACGTGAATCTCTTCTTCCTGCAGCAGGTTGAGAAGAAATTCCCCAATGATCGTGAGCTTCTTTCGCGAGTCTCTATCATTGAGGAATCGCACCCACAGATGGTGCGCATGGCTTATCTGGCCATCATCGGATCCCACAAGGTCAATGGTGTTGCTGAGCTGCACTCTGATCTCCTCAAGTCGACGTTGTTCAAAGACTTTGTAGATATCTACGGACCCGATCGTTTCATGAACGTCACGAATGGTGTCACCCCTCGGCGTTGGCTGCACCAGGCCAACCCGGCACTGTCTGCTTTGATTGCAAAGAAGCTTGGTGGCCACGAGTTCTTGACCGACCTGACTCTGCTGGACAAATTGGAAGCCTTCGTGGATGACAAGGAGTTCCGAGCGGAGTGGTCTCAGATCAAGTGTCAGAACAAGCTGCGACTCGCTAGATTTATCCAGGAAACCACTGGGTACAAGGTGAACCCTAACTCTCTATTTGATGTGCAAGTTAAGCGTATCCACGAGTACAAGCGCCAACAGCTCAACATCTTTGGAATCATTCACCGGTACTTGACCATCAAGGCTATGACACCCGCACAGAAGAAGAAGGTCGTACCTCGTGTTTCCATCATTGGCGGCAAGGCCGCTCCAGGCTACTGGATGGCTAAGACCATTATCCACCTCATCAACAAGGTTTCATCCGTGGTGAATCAGGATCCGGATGTCGGTGACCTCTTGAAAGTCATCTTCATTGAGGACTATAATGTCAGCAAGGCAGAGATCATCTGCCCAGCATCCGATCTCAGTGAACACATCTCCACTGCAGGCACGGAGGGCAGTGGCACGAGCAACATGAAGTTTGTGATGAATGGAGGCCTGATCATCGGCACTTGTGATGGAGCCAATGTGAGTCACTTTTTAATATGTTTTGTCAAGAAGGAAACTAATGGCTGAAACTTATCTAGATCGAGATCACTCGCGAAATCGGCGAGCAAAATATTTTCCTTTTCGGAAATCTTGCAGAGGATGTGGAGGAACTCCGCCACCGTCATATTTACGGCGATTTCCAGGTCGACCCACAGCTCGCGAAGGTCTTCGAGGCCGTCAAGAGCGGCATGTTCGGCGATGCCAAGGACTTCCAGGCACTTTGTTCATCTATTGAAGAACACGGTGATTACTACCTCGTGTCCGATGATTTCAACTCCTACATCACCACTCATCAGATGGTCGACGAGGCGTTCCAGAAACAGGACGAGTGGCTCGCCAAGTCCATCACCAGCGTTGCACGCATGGGATTCTTCTCGACGGATCGCGTTATCAATGAGTACGCCGATAGTATCTGGAACGTTGAGCCTCTCGTTGTCAAGGATTAATTGCGCCCGGGTATTCTATCATGATTCATACGTGCTTTTATGCGTTGTCACGTTCACGCATTTTTTAGTCGAGAACACTCTTAATCAGCCATAAATTCAGATCAGAGTAATTTTCTTAATATTCGGTTTTCTTCATAATTTGTATTGAATTTTCTATATTCTATTAAGTGAAGTTTAGTGTAAAGAAGAAAAGAAGAGCCATAACCACAACATTAAATCATTCAACCATCAGTTTTCCCCAGAGAAGAGCCTACACAGCAATAGGCTCCTTGGGCTCCTCTCCTTCCTCGATAGTCCCAGGCTTAGCCTCCGAGAAGGTCTCAGGCCAAAGGAACATCTTCTCCTCCCTAGAAGGCGTAGCAGCAGCCATCAGAGTAGGCACAGCCTCCTTGCTCGAAATCCGTCTCCAAAGGTTGGCCCGCGGGTTGTACCGGACAGGTTTGCCCACACCACCCGTCTTAGCCTGATCCTCCGCACTCAACTTCTCAATCTCCCGCTTGATGTCCGCGAACGTATCGAACGGTGTGTAAGTGATTCCGTTCTCAATACAGTACTCTTCGAGACGCAATCCGCGACGCGCGAAGAGAACGTCTGCTTCACGGGCTGCGGGGAGATCCGAGACACCGTCGCCGATGAAAACGATGAGAGGCATCTCGTCTGGCTCGCATTGTGCCTGTGCGGCTAGGCGGGCTTCGTTTACGGACAGGGCTTTGTCGTGTCCTAGGTCTGTGTCGTGGCGCCAGATAGGCTTCCATTCTGAGCCGTCGGGCTTGATGACTGCGTCGTTTGCGACGATGTCAATTGATGATGACTAGTTTCAATGTTAGCGTGATTGTTCCTTTTTCCCAATTCGTTCAACATGGTGTATGTGGTACGTACCTGCTCCGCGCCAAGGTAAGTATCAAGCACTCTCCTCAGAACAGGCTTCAAGCCAGCACTGATAACGTTGAACGGGAAGCCGTTTGCAACGCAGTATTGGTGGAATTCACGGAATCCGGAGTCCATTTCGATAGTTTTTTCCATGACGATGAAGCCGTCGTCGAAGGGAACGTGGAGGGATGCCCACATGTCCTCTGAGACTTCGCGGAAGGAACGTGTGCCCAATCTGATTTCTTCTTCGAGTTTGGCGCGAGCTTCTGTTCCGCAGCCATGGTTGTCGACGAGGATGTGACCTGTATCTTGCATGCAGATTGTGCCGTCGAAGTCTGGGGTTGGTTAGGTTTTTTTGCTTCTTGAAGATTTTTTCAGGCTAGTATAACCGAAAAGGGTAGATACGTACCAGAGAAGATGATGATCTTTCTTTTTTGGTTGGCCGGAGCCGCAGAAGGATTAAAGTTGGAGTTGGTCATTTTGATTCGCTGTGGGATGGACGAAAGGGTTTGAAAAAAAGGGGTTTGCAGTAAGAGGATTAGGGCCAATATATATGAATTCGGAAAAGAGTTCTGCGCAAAGCCACGATGTCTGCACAGATCTGGTTTTCGTGGCGAACCAGAACAAGATATAGTGTATGACGTAGAAGGGGAAACGATATCATAGTGGGTCTGTGGGTTGTGGGGAATCGCATTGACACAGCGTGCGGATAGATGCCGAAGACGTGTGATGTGATTGGTTCATTGATAATTCCTGGCCCGAAAACCCGACAGAAGGGGCTTCCGATGCCGACGGTTAAACGGGATTGGTGTATTCCCTGCTACGGGTGGAGAATGTTGTCATAGACAGGAACATTCTCGGCTACGAGTCTAGAACTTTCTTGCGGGGTCTACATGCGCGTTGGGGAGGTCGGAGCCTTTAGTGTCATATCAGATTGGTCACAGTCATGGGTAAATGCTAAAATACAGAGAACGCTCTATCTAATTTGCTGTTAGCTCTGCGACCCGTCGCTGTAATTCGGGGACGGTGCGCAGCTGCAGATCGAGTTCTTCTTTCTCACTGGGATGGGTTAGCAATGATCAATTGGTATCGAGGGACGGTACTAACTCTTCCAATTTCAATCTTCGTTCCCAATCCAGTCCAGTGAAGATGTAACTGCCTTGGCCATCAAACTGCAAAATCTTCTTGTGGTACTTCCACAGGCTGCGGCGATGCGACACCGTCATCAGGGTGATGCCAAGCTTCTTGGCCGTCTCGTACATCACCTTCTCGATTTCTAGGGTGACGGAGGACGTGCATTCATCCAGAATGGCGAACTTGGGCCGGTGATAGAACAATCTGGCCATCGCAATGCGCTGTTGCAGACCACCCGACAATACATCGCGCCATTCTTCCTCGGCGTCCCAGCCGCCAGGACGATCGACGACAGACGCGATTTCGACTACCGATAGAACCTCATGTAGGTCCGCATCGGTGACACCTTTGGCGCGCATCTCACGTACACCATCGGGGTAAATGACCTGCTGTCGAAGCGTGCCGCGAGACAGGTACGGGCGCTGTGGAATGTAGAAAATGTCTTGGAATGGAGGCTTCTTGACGGATCCCCCGTAGACGGGCCAGAGTCCACCCAGAATACGGAATAAGGAGGACTTGCCGCACCCGTTTGGTCCAACAATCAGGAGATGGTCGCCTGGGTGAACGGTAAAGGACAACTTGCGGATCAGAACATCTCCATTAGGTGAGACAATCGGTACATCAGTGAACTCGATGGAATCGCTTTCCATGATCTCACCGCGGCCGGACAGAACTGCTGCATTTTCCTCGGTCGATGCAGAGGACACGAGTTTCTTCTCAAATCGGCCCGCGACCAGATCATCCATCACCTCTAGTAGGGAAGAGACTCGGGCTGTGAAACCTGCCAGTTCCGAGATCTCCTTGTACGAGAACATGAGACGACCAAAAGCATCAGACGACGACAGCAACATCCGTCGGTTAGTGACAAAGTCTGTCGAAGGTTAGACGAGGCATGCGACCGTAAACAGATTCGAACTTACTTTCAGTTCGGTCTCCCATGGTCTGAGTGATCTGACCAGGAATCTTGAAGAAAACGGGCACACTGCAAAGAATCAAGCCGAGAGCACCCCAGAAGTATTTGATCACAAAATCTTCCATGAATCCATGGTACAAGCGCCGGCGCAAAATGCGATTCACATGCTTAATCAAGGTGAAGTAGCCCTTGTCGAGAGTATCTTTCTCGGCCTCGTGGCCATGGTAGAGGGCCACCTCTTCGCTGTAGTCGATAAGTCTAGAGTGAAGGAAACGGAACTCTCCTTCTAGTCGGGCCTCGTCAGCAACATACTTGCCAAACGGCGGCGTCAACATGCGCATGACATTGGCCGAGAGCTGCACCAGCAAGCTCATAATGAATAGGCCTTCTCCTCCGACATTCTTCGAGAGGGAGTAGTTATAGATGGCCATGTCCAGGATTGGCTTGGCCAAGTTAGAGTATAGCTCTGCTAGGCTGTCGGAGAAACGAGACACATCGACTGTGACAAGCTGGTCGGGATTTTTGATCCGATCGTCTAAAGCGGAGATGGCATAGAAGGTCATATTTGACAAGTATTTATCATGGATGTAGTCGGTCAAGCGTTTCCGGTAGCTGAGGGCGAGCCTGCACTGGTGATAGGAGAGCTAAGAGAGCGAGCGGATTAGCGGACTTCCAACGGTCGCATAGAGCGTTTCCAGCAGGAACGTGCGATATTTTCTCAGGGGGCAAATAGACTCACCATCGAGTTTGTAAATGTTGCTGGAACAGCCACAATCATCCACCAGAAGAGCCCAAGCAGGAAATCCTTGCCCCTTCCCCGCACGAGGTTGCTCACCAGCCTGCCGTCTAGCTCCGCAACGTACAGACTGAGAAGCGTCCTCAGCACGAGGAAGACGCTATGGCTCACCAGAAGCCGTAGCTCCTTACTGCGCCATCCCGGTATTACAATCTTCAGCAGACGGAGCAAGCTCTTGAAGAACTCGCGGTTGATCTCCACTCGTTTCTTACGCGGTTGTTCGTCGTCGCCTAGGCTGCTTGTACCGGGACGTCTCCGCAGCTCCACCTGATGGGAGGCGGCTTTTTGCTCGGAGATGGCATTGTGTATTCGTTTCGCAAGGGCTGCAAAGAGCGCGAGGTATACACCGCGGGAGATGCGCGTGCGGTTGCGGAGGTAGAGGGAGGTGAGGCTGGAGAGGATCTGTTTGACGGAGCGGTCGGGCGGCAGCAATTTAGACTGGACCGCCATGGCGACTTATCGACAAATCAGCCAGCGGAGACAAGCATGGCCTTGAAGGGGAGATGTAGAGTAGAGGAGCGTTGGGGGAGATAAAGATGACGGAATCCCTTAACATGTGATAACCCCGGACTCGTGGGGAAGTCGAACCGAGGTGCTCCACTTTATCTTAGAATCTATGTACAACATACAAATTCCATCATAGAAAGAAACCCAAGATACAGTACGCAGTTGGTATTTTCTTTTCTTTGTAATATCCTGCCCATTTTGAAGAGCAGAGGTGAACCTTTCCAAGGTTCATGTTCATGCTGTGCGGCCATTAAAGAAAGTTGCTGCGTGTGGGTATCCACCCGAATTATATATGGAGATTGATAATTGAACACCACAGAATTAGTTGAACACCTCACTTACAGTACCTGGGTATGTACTCGATCAGATTACTACTCTGAATTACAACTACCGCACTATCCCAGGTGTGGGCCAGTGAGGTGTCCAATTAATTTTGTGGTGTTCAATTATTGATCTGCCAGGTGCATCATATATATATATCAGGTAGCAACTGAAATCAAATACTTGATGAAGGGGTCCCGAAGGAAGAATTCCAATATGGAACTCTATAAGGCGATCAAACACATCTGTCGATAACATATGGACTTCCAAGGGTTGTTAAGATTCCTGGACGCCCGAGGTCATACATTCGCATAGGCGCATTTGGTACTATTCCAATAAGTATGAAACCTGGTCTTCACAGAGAAATCAAGTCCACCACAACATATCTCGATCCAAATTTCGATTTCCACTGTTCAAAAAAAAGGTGAAGAAAAGAAATAAAATCCATAGAGTTCTCTGACACTGAAAATATCAAAAAAAGAGAAAAAAGAAATGTAACGGAATGTGGACACGCCGAGAATCGAACTCGGGCGACGGCTATCAGGTCCTGTCTAATCAGGAAATTTCATGTCACTTCCGGTGAGGGAAAGTCGCATAAGAGCCGCATTCTACCACTAAATTACGCGTCCCTTTTTCGTGATTCTTTCCCAGATACCAGTATAAGACTACCCCTTCATTTGCACTTTTTGATCTTTCTCAACCACCAAAACGACTCCACTTGCTCAACTCTATTACATTCAGTCTTATCATACTCCTAAGATCCCTCGCTATTATGAAAAATCATTAAAAAATTATATTTACGCCAAATTTCCGGTATTACTCGTATACTAGCCTTTTTCAGGCTTCACCCTCCGCGGATGTCCGACATGGGGGGTTTTTTTGGGGGCCAACCCCAAAGACTGTTCATTACTTAACCCGGGTACATCCTCCTCGTTCATTACCACACATGAAGTATAGTAATCGTCATGTCGGAGAACGGTGATTCTCACAATACCCACATACTGTCCCAGCAATCACCTTTTGAAGGCCAGACCCATTCATACTCAACCCGTCCGCCCCCGGCCAGGCGTCGAGACAAACCTCAACTTAGCTGCAATGCCTGCCGCAGACGAAAGTGAGTATCTTGTTCAATATATATTTTATTTCAAATATTGAAGTGCCATACTTTAAGCCAGATTATCTTCTACGATGTGCTAATCGCTAATGGTGCTCATAGAGTTCGCTGCGACCGTCTACACCCATGCAGCAATTGTTCAAGCAGAGGACTAGGCCCATCTTGTGCATACACTATCCAATCTGCAGGACCCCGCGGAGGAGATCATGTCCAGGATCGAGTCAACCATTTAGAAAGCCTTGTCCTTGGGTTAATGCAACAGACTGCCTCGAGCCCGAGGGTAACATCTACTCCAGCAAGGAGCACGGATGATTCTCCAGCTATAGAGTCACACCTTGAAGACAAATTATCTGATGTGGCACCATCCCCGTCTGATTATGGTAGCATTAGAATCCAGGATTCAGGTGTTAGCTACGTAAGTAGCTCACACTGGGCAGCAGTACTCGATAGCATTGCAGAGCTAAGAGATCATCTCGAGCAAGATGCTAAGCTGCGTGAGACGATAACATGTGATCCCAACCGGCATCTCTTCCCCAGTCCGCAGCTGCTTTATAGTGGTGGATGTGCACATGTCACCATCGAGTCTATCCTCCAGTCCATACCATCACGACCCGTCGTGGATAGGTTGATTGCGCGTTACTTCAATGATTTGGACATGGCATCAGGTAAGCCCATGCCAAGGACTAGCATACTATCAGCAATGATTAATCACAATTACAGGCGTTCCTCACACTGGCAAGTTCCTCAGAGAGGTATGCTACCCAGAGCCATCATCACGTCAATTGAAAATTCTAACATCAAACAGTACGAAGAATTCTGGACATGCCCCCACGAGACACCGATAATATGGATCGGCCTCCTGTTCAGCATGATGTGCCTCTCAACACAGGTTCAAAATACCTTCCTCGACACAGCGACCCCTCAAATACAACGAACAGTCCCTAACCAAGCAGGCATATTTCGCGAAAAGATAACACAATGCCTTATCATAGGCCACTACACAGAAGGAGGGCCCCACGTCCTCGAAACCTTGTCCCTCTACCTGATGACGGAAATTTTCCCCTCAAAAGACACAGCACCAGGCATCCGTATCCTGGTAAACACAATTATAACAATAGCAACCCAAATGGGCTACCACCTCGACGCAAAACACTTCTCCAACATCTCCGCATTCACAGCCGAAATGCGTCGCCGAAAGTGGGCATTGATCGTACAAATCGATTTCAACATCTCTATGCAGATGGGACTAGCCCGAATCATCAAATCGAATCAAAGCGATGTGGCCGAGCCGAGGAATCTACTAGATTCCGATTTCGACGAGGGTTCGTCTGTTTTACCGCCCTCCAGACCTGAAACTGAGACCACGCCTACGTTGTATACGTTGGCGAAGGTTAGGCTGGTTGCTGTTGGTGCCGAGGTTACTGATGCGGCAACGGAGCCGAGGGTCTGTTCTTATAAACGTGTTTTGGAGCTTGATGGGTTGATTGAGGCATATCGGGTTGCGTTGCCGCCTAGTATGAAGTGGCGCGGACTTGAATCATCTCTTTCTGTTCCGGCGCAGCTTATTATTAAGAGTATCTGGCTTGAGGTATGTGTTCAACGATTGAAGATCGTCTTGCATAAGAGATTTTTCGTTGCATCTCAGTCAAAACAACAGCAAGGGAAGTATCCCTTTTCCCAGGCCACGTGCTTAAAGGCAGCCATGAACATACTGGAGCTGCAGCACTTGATCGACGAAGAAACTCAGCCGGATGGAAGATTATATCAGATTCGGTGGAGGGTTACTGCGTCATTAATTCATGATTTCTTGCTAGCTACTAGCTTGCTTTGTTTCTATCTTCAAAACCACACTGCGGGAGAAATGGTGGACGACTCTGGTGCTGATGGACATGGTTCCACTGACATCGGTAGGATGAGGCGGCTTTTGAGGCTATCGCAAGTTATTTGGTTGCGAGAAAGTCATGCTTCTCAAGAAGTTCGGAAAGCAGTTTCTGCTTTGCATTATGTTCTTGGGCATCCGGATGAATTAGGGCACCCCGGGTTGACTAGGACCAGTCAATGCCCTCCAGGTGAGCTTTACTTCCCAATGGTATGCTGTTAATGAGCCATACTAATGCCATTGAATTTTTAGAGATCATGCCTACCGAGTTTCTTAGTCTAGATTTCTCCTTCGCCGATGAAGACATATTTGGGCAGAAATCCTTGCAAGTGGATGACGAGCTTTGGGGCGGCGATTGGCGAATGGGAATATGACTTGAATTATTAAATTTGTTAATTTATTACCGAGAACACGCGCGCCAAAGGTTTCATGTTCACATACTCGGGGGCCGCCCCATTTGGCCCCCAATCCACGAAGATGGTTAGCTTGAGCCAAGAGATTGCTAGCCTCAGGGACCTCGGGATAAACAAGCGGGACTTTTACAGAAAGCAAGTCGACACCATCATGACGTCCACTGCACCCCCTGCGCTTACGACCATTTTCTCTCCGCCAGCGGCATGCACCACCGACACATGGTTCATTGAGAATCTGTCTGGCACGGACTACTACACCACAACCATCACCACGGGTAACACCGGCTGGTGGCTGAACCTTGGACCAACCGACTGGAGCAGTTGCTTTCCAACGAGCTATGAAATAAACACCGAATTCTACTATTCTCCCGGCGTTTGTCCATCTGGATACTGGGCTGCTGGCCAAGGGGTCTCAACCGTCGATGCAAATGAAGAGGAAACACATGCCACCTGTTGCCCCAAGTGAGTATCTAAGAAGCCATTATATCAATCTTTATACGGTGTTAATTTTTTAGTAATTATGTCGTGCAGACCGCGTCCCCCACGCTGGATTGGCAAAAGACAAACATGTGCTCTTCTCGGAATACCCACTCATCAGTTTGGTATTTCACCAAAGGAGGCACTACATCAAGCTTGACGGCAACAGCGGATGGCATTAATGCGAAAGGGATCTCTATTCGCTGGCGATCGGGTGATTTTGCGACGCAAACAACCAACGCGCAAACAACCAGCTCAAGTGGCACCCCTGCGACCGCAACGTCAACAAATGCTCCAGACGACTCCAAGGCAACACAACCGAGTGGGCTTGGAACAGGGGCAAAGGCTGGGATTGCAGTAGGTGTTGTTGTGGGTGTCATTGCGATCATCACCGTCGGGGCTCTACTCTGGATGCGACGAAGGAAAGAAAGACTAAATGACCAGGTGGATCCTCAATCAGCTCCACAATGGCAACAACTACGGGAGCTTGAGGGGACAGAAAGATTTACCCATGAAATGTCTTCGGGATATACTGGGTTACCAGCAGAGCTAGGACCGGAGGCTGAGAACAAACCTCATCATGTCTCAGAGCTACCCACTAGTCGGGATTGAAGCGATCCACAAGATAATCTATAATTTACATACCTAGCTGATTGCTACCCCTTCCTTTCAAGCATTTTGGCTACAGCCAACACAATCCACAGGATAATCACTGCAGATATCAGTCAACAAACCCTGAATCCTTTCAAGAATACCTCGGACAAGTTCATTCTCATCCAGAACGTCCAAGACTCCAAGTTGCCAATTCAAAGTAATCACCATATCGCCACCTTTCCTAGTCACAACCTGAAAATTCAACACACTCCCTGTGACATTAGCTGGCTGTGAGAACAAGACCCTCTCGATATCCCAGTTTCTGTGTGCGGCGGGCGAAATTGAGGACGCATCCGAACTCAGCGGATCAAAAACAATAGCATTGCTAATTTCGTAAGATGATTCACGATTCTTCCCTAGCTTTTCAAGAAACCAGGGTCGAAACTGGTTCAGGTACCGTAGAAGCCCTATTGGTTGATTGACAAGAGTACCTGCGCATTCAGCCAGCCGGAGTGTGGTTCTTCGCGCGGCATCCCAGAATGCGGCATCGTGCTTCAGACTAGTCCTCTCCACTAGAATCTGATGTGGTCTATAAGAGGATTCGTAAAGTGCCGAAACACAGTTGACCATTTCTTTCTCAGTGTAAAAAGGAACCAGTGGTCTAAGATCAACGACAATTTGACTGAGGAAGGTTCGTGTTGCATCTTGCGGTAGAACGGTGTCCAGAGTATGCAAAACGAGCTGGTTAAAGAATCCGGTGAATCTCACCCCATTCTTTCTGCAAATATTCAATGTGGCATCTAGTAGAGACTTGTTGATCAACAGAGCCTCCGAGCCGGTGTAAAAATCTGAAGGATCATAACACATTTCTTTCCCAGTCCAAGTATTGGTTGTTGCTGGGGGTGAAAAGCCGAGTAAATTCCATGCAGACCTAGGCATGTAGCCGTCAAGAAGATTGAGAAGTAAGTATGACCAGGTGATTCTCAAGTCGCATGCTTGCTCCAATGGCAGTGGAATGGGTGATGCAGGAGGCTTGTAAACAGGACTTTGATCGTACAGCTCATGCGCAGTCTGGAGCCCTTCAAGGAAAGTCTTATGGAAAGCAAGACCTGACTTTCCATCGCCGTGGGAATGGGAGAAGGCAAATATAATGTACATTCGTTGGACTCCCGTGGTTGTTTCACTGGCTAAGGAGCAAATGACAATTTTCCATGGTGGAGACTGGTCCACATTGAGAAAAGGCTGGTCGTGTATCTCCCGGTTAACTCCAGTGATGAAACTCAGATCATCCTTGAGCGGGTATGATCCAGCAGGAGAGACGGTATTGACAAAATGGACATGTTTTCGAAGGTCGATGTATGCAGGTCGAATAAAATGCGGATTTTCAGTGTTCTCCCCGTGGATTGCAGCACTCAAGATAGGATGAGTTGCGATACAGTATTTCAAAGCAGGGATAAAGTTCCCGAGGTTGCTTGCGTCGAATGTGCCTTCTGTGTCGTGTAATGTGTAAAGGCCACTTAGGGTCAATGCGCGGTAGAAGCCAAGTGCGTGACGCATAATGTGACGTTTCTCATTGTTGCCTTTTGACAGCGTCAGTACTGAAATCAATTCAATAACTCAAGCACCTGGCGAATGGAACCTACTTGCAGGGCGTATTATTTCAGGGATTTTTTGACTAGACATGGTGTTGATTGAGCTCGAAGTCGCTACATCTAGCAAGAGTTTTCTCAGGACCTCAACAAGGGCCCTCAATTTATATCTGTAGGAAATTCCAACGGTTATTTGATAAATTTACTAAATTTAATAAACAAAAGAGCTGTCGGAAGGACGGCAAGTTTTCCATTCTATGAAATTAGCGACGACTCGTTTAACTCGGTCGCTCCGCTCAGCTCGCTCCGGAAAGTAGTCAACCAATAAGAGCCCCCGTGCTGAGCGATTAAACGAAGCAAGGCCCATACACAAACTCACTACTAAGATAGTTCAAGACACCATGATACAATAATACAGAAAAATGTATCACTGAATTAATACCATACATATTGCTGACGTCGGTGCGTCAATAGGTCTCAGGAACCCATCCGATCTCCTCTATAGCCCATCTAATCCACAGACGATGCTCTCCATCAAGAAGCATATAAATACCTCGAATAAGGTGAATCGCCCAGCCATCGATCCACCAGTATCTCTCTAAGTCTTTGACCAAAACAGCATAAAAAGCAAGTACACACAAAGCCCCATTATCACCATTCCTCAAGAGTTCCAAATACTCATCATCTATCTCAAAGAGCCATTGAAAGAACCCCCTTAATTTATCCTGATCCTTCATGTGTTGACTGTACAAAAACGAGTAACTTCGCCTCAGAGCCACGACCGTTTTCTGCAGGGCGAGCAGTCTTTCTTCGCCAGTCTGGACTTCAGCACATACCCGTTCCTCTAATTCCACAAGAACCTGGTAGTTCTCAGGCGTATGCGTCTTCCAATAATCCATACTTCCCCACGTACTTTTGAAGATCAAAGAGACGGGCGAAGAAAATATTGAAGTCTCTGCCATGACAACTGTATCGATGCCCCTAAGAAGGTATAGCCATTCGGGAATAACCCCGTTCCCGAGAATCAGCATATCATCCTCCTGGATCGGGCGAGCCAGACTAAAATAGAGCATTAATACCCCGAAGACAAAAAGAGGGCTACAGTTTTGGGGTGTCACCCCGGGGATTAGCGGCAAAGCCTTAGATAAAGACGCTGATTGGCGTTCGATGGCGTAAGCGAGGAGGAAATGTCTCCGTCCGCTGTTATAGCGTGCGATGTGGAGAGCTGCAAGGGCGAGAATCCCATCTAGGAGATAATCGGTTGTAAATGCCATTTGAGGAATAACGACCCGCCAAAGGTCTCGGATCTGGGGATCGGGTGATAGTGTGAGAGCGGTCGAAATGGTAAAGTGGTGAAGGAGCTCGAGCTTTAGTGTTTCTGGATGTGGAACTGTCGATATTGGGCTTTCGACTGTTTGGATGAAGTCACAATGTAGGCCTTTTTTAATGCAATTGAGGCATGATGGGTGTCGCTCATCACACTGAAATTGGTGAGTACTCTTTGAACAGGGCATTAATAATGAGTAGATTGCTAAATAATGCATACCTTGATCTTTCGAGAGCGGCATATTTGACATCCCGTGCGGGATTTAGTGTGCCATTTACGGCGACTGCCTGTAGCTTCTGTAGACTGTGACATTCCAGAGCTATGTAGTTATATAGAATTGTAAAATTATATGCATATATTTTTCAATCCTCAATACTTCCGAAAGTGCGATGAGACGACGATCAATGATGATACGCTGTGGAGATTCCGGGAACGAAGGGAACGAGCGAGCGAGCGCGAGCGAGAATTTCAGATAGATTGATTGGTTGATTGAAGCTTCAAGACCCACCCGGCGCCATAATTTCAACTTGCTTGCTCATGGTGGCCATTTCCCCCTTTTCTATCTAGATTACACATAATTCGCTATTAGAAGGTATAAGCGACCAGAATTGACTAGTCCTATATAGCGAAATATGGGTTTAATTGAGACAATCTCTTTATTGCTCGCATGATACCGAATCTCAGAAATCTCGTCCAAATTTCCTTTTCATCCTTCTTTTCCTCATCCTTTTAATCTAATTCAACTCGACCGATCTTGAAGCTGATATCGTTCATTTGTTAGTGGGCGTTGAATAACCATAACACCCAAAATATGAAACAATAAGCTTCTCTGATGGGGTTTACTCCCACTGCTTCATGAGAGTATTGGCCTCAATCTCGTCGTCAAAGTTAACAATATGAGTCGAATGGCACCAGGGCTTGATGTTCTCCTCCTTGCGAATAACGCTGGCGAATAAAGTACACCATTTGTTTCGTGGGTAGGCTTCGTTGATCTGAGCACGAGTCGTTTCGTGAATCAGTTCACCGAAATCCTTCACATGGGGATGGAAACCGATATTGTCGTAGATGGTGGCCAACTGGATGAGTTGACCGATGTACGTGATCGTTCCATCAACACCAAGATCCTGATGGCGGATGATCGCCTCTGCAGTTGCCTCTGCCTGATCGGTAGTGGCTCCGAAATCCTTGAGGACATAGAGTGCCTTGATTCCTCCATAAATGTCAAAAGACATCCGGGTCGATGTCAGGTTCTCCTCGGCCGTACCGAGGTCGTGCAGCAGGCATGTCAAAGCCCAAGTAACCGGATTCAGGGTGGCATATCGCTCCGGGAATTGCTGCTTGGTGATTGCCATTCCTGGTTATAGTCAGATGCGAAGCTCTGTACTAGTAGACCTATGAAAAAAAAGCAAACATACCATAGAAAAAGACTCTCATTGAGTGGTTGAAGGTTCCGGGATGGAGGACTTCTTTTGCGTACTTCGAAGTCTTTGAGACGACAGGATCATCGGATGGAAATTTGATGTCACTGAGGAATAGCTCATCCGGCTTGTTGATGAAAGGGCGGTCGCCAAAGATGGCACCCGCGTTAGCCGGCATACTAGTCCAGCCATTGGCAGCGACTTCCTGATAGCACATGGTGTAGTGGAAAGATTTGGGAAAACGAAAAGACTTCTCGTTGAGGGTAGAAGAAGGTAGGCGATAGTAATCCGAAGTCCTCGTTGGATGGAATGAAAAATCACGAATGGATGAGATGAAGCTCTTAAATATGTCTAACACTACACGAACCAAGGAATAAGTTGATTAAGCATGCATACCCGATTAGGAAGTTACGGCATGTGGGGCTTTGTGGCAACTCTAATTAGATTCCGGGGGCCAATCAAGGTTGCCCGCGCCACTCGTGTAGCTCCAAAAACTGAGGCCACAAATTTATCAGCATCAGTCGCGCTTTAGGAAGTTAAAGCATGTGGAGCGGAAAGTACGAAAATTTGTGTCGGAGATGAAAATTTGATCAGGCTGGAAATCATTCAAAATCCATCCTGTATTCAAGTATACCGACAAGTGACTAAAGACAATCGACAAACCAGCACGACGCCATTACTAGGTATCTCGTTGTTAACAATTTGAACACTGCGAGGAGGCTTTTATAGTTCAATGGCTCAGAGTCATCTTGCCAACCCAGTAAGTACTAAGCCGATACTTCATCTTTTATTTCAAGGCAAGCATATTAACTTACTCCAAGAGTCCACTAGGATTTGGCGCATTTGCGACTACCTTGATGACCCTCTCGCTTTCGATGATGGGTTTCCGTGGTGTTTCAAACCAGACAGTGTTCATTGGAAATCTTTGCTTCCTCGCAGGGATAGGGCTCTTGATATCTGCACAATGGGAGATGGTGAAGGGAAACACTTTTGCGTATACAGTACTTGCTGCGTTCGGTAAGTCATGCCTTCCTTCACACATATTACAAGATGGTTTACAACGTGCGATAGGGCTTTACTACGGCGGCTACGGTGTAATGCTAATGCCCTCGCTGGGTGTTGTGCAAGCTTATGGCGGGGAAACGGCCGAATATCATAACGCTTTTGCATGTTATCAACTAAGTAGGTCCCTGATACAATACATCGCTGATTCAGGCTGACAATTGAAGTTTGGTGCTTACTGAATTTCTTTTTCCTACTTGCCGCTTTACCAACGTAAGTACCTATTCGTGACTGAGCTGCTTTTGAGATATGCTAAGTATCTGAAGAAATATCCCGAACATTGTCGTCTATGCCGCTTTGGAGCTGTGTTACATCTTCAATTGCACAGGTCACTTTTTACAGGCTGACAGTAGGCCAGAGTTGGCCAACGCTTTCACAAAGCTGGCTGGTGCCTTTGGCTTTGTATCAGCGGTGGCTGGATACTATTTGCTGGCGCATGGATTATGTCAAGATGCGATTCTATTTCAGATCCCCTTGTGTGAAACAAATGGGTTATTTCGACGAGCATCTTCTGTGGGGGAAAAGTCCGATGAGATAAGTTCCGTTTGAAGAAATATGCTAAGGTGCATGATTCAATCTCATGATTCAATCAAGCGACCAGAGAATAGAATGACTGTATAAAATTTGTTCCATGTTCACTAAGTCGCATTGCTTCGATGAGTATAATTTATCTTCGCTCTTCAGCAGCTAAATCGTCGATTCACCTTACACATCATCTGCCAAGTGGCTACATAGTAGTAGTTACGCTTTGAGAGGCGCTTATTGTCGCTACGACCTGGGAAATCCCAGGTGTTTTCTAGTATTCCGTGTGGCCGCAAAGCCCAGAAGCGTTCTCCGCCGAAAATCATCCCCCGGCAATTCCGACCAGCATCACCGGAGCAATTGGGATTACAATTTCAAAACGTAGGTGACCATGGGAGCATTGCTATAGATCATATGAGCAACCACCCCTCTTCTATCACGTAAAGATCCGATTCCTGCGGCACCAGATTGCCATTGAGATGCTTTCGCTTCCAATATTCATGCAGAATTCTTGAAGCACCGATGATATTCAAGCAACAAGTCACATTCCAAAGCAATTTCAGAGATCCAATGACCAGCGTTTGCTCTTCATCACTCTGGCATTCAAGACCGGCAATGAAAATAGGCCACAGTAGGCACTTAAATAAAGCCTCGTCACTTTTGAGAGACTCAATCACGTCAAGTAACTGCGACACTAACGCTTCATTGTCGTATTTCTTGGTCAATATTGGTGTCTTTAGAGCATACAGTACCCGGTTTCCGTAGAGTAGGGTGGCAGTCTTGTATGCTTGAGATAACAAAGAAAGCTTCTGAATCTCCACTGTTGAGGTAAGTGTTGACTGTGTTGACTGCACAAAATCTGACGCCCATTCCAGGCAATCGAAATTTGCCGTCAACTCAAGCATGGATAGAGTATTTTGGACATGCTCATAAATCGAGGTGTCGTCACGCACGTCTGTCTCCACGTATCTTTGGTTCGAGAAGTAACGGATAGCTCCTAGTAGAAAACCAGGGCATCCCAGAAAACTTCTAATAATGGACTCTTGGTGCTTGCTTTCTTCAAGGCTGGCACATAACTCAGGACTTGACGTCGAACCTGAAAGTGTACCTCCCATGGTTGAGACACTAACATGATCAGCGACAGATTATGACATAAGTCGATGAATAGGAGGGTGAGTTTTAAAATGGAAGGGGAGAAGCATACAGCGCAAATTGACGGGCAAAGAAGCGTCTTGTCTCATCCATTGCTTGTGATTGACTGGTGCTGAAATCTTCACCGGCGCCAGACTCTAGCAGCGCGTGAGAAAGGTTAAGGAGACCTTCTGCACCACGGAGATGATACTTCCAACCGTCGATCCCAGACTCGAGAAGATCGAGAAATATCAAAAGGAGAATAGTTGCCATGGTCTCATCTTTCCGAGCCTTCTCTGGATTAGACAATGACGACGACAACGCCTGAATAGTTTGCCTCTTGAAATGGAGTGCATCCAAATTAGCATTGACATATCGAGGGGATAAAGCGTCCTTGACTTGATCGAATGACTGGCCTGCATTCGCGAAGTGTCGAGCAGCGATAGCAATTATACTCTTTCGCAAGGTTAAACTCTCCGTAGCACGTGTGAGTAAATTCCTAAACGGGTTGTTCTCACTGTCGTATAAAATGAACAACTTGGCGATGCGCGTGTTGTCTTTTGCCTGATTAGCGTGGCTACGCTCAGATCATCATGTTCATGAACGTACAATAGTCAAGATAGAATCTCGAAGACCAATCGAGATCGTGGACGCAAGGGTCTTGCAACGCAAACCTAGGTGTAGGATTGATTGCTGGAGATGTCGCACTGGGGTGTGAGATTTGTTTTTGCTTGGAGTTCGGACATGAATATCCATTTGAGGCTTTGGGATCCATTCCAAGAATACGACCGCGCATTTTACCCCGGATTGCCACGCCTTTGACCCATCGAAGGGGTCTTTTTTCAAAGCATTCTAGGCCCGCCTTCTCGCACTTGGCGCAAGGATTGCTGGTTTGGTCACATTGGATAGTACGACTGCGGCATGTCCAGCATGCGGCGTGCATTCTTAAAGTACCGGTTGATGTAGAGAAAAAGAACGATGAAGAAACAACACTTACAATTCAAAGCTTGGAGCGATGAGTCTGATGACTCTATGAGCATTTGGACGTTGTGCCGCATACGCCCGGCTGGAAATATAATTCTCCGCTCGGCGGGTTCTTAAGGGCCGACAAGAAACCATACGTACAACACGCAATTCTTTTGTTTATGTAGACTACATATCGTATGCTATGAACCATGCTATTAATTATGGTAGGTATTATACTACTTACTGACTTTATTCAGCTATAGAATGTGAGTTTTGGGTTGGCAGATGATGTGGCAGGTTATTATGTAAGGAGTGGAGGGGGTTTCAAACTCATGGAACGCTACTGTAACCACCCATGGCGGGGTACACGTGATGTTATCGATAAGAGACGCGTTTAGTGATATGGAGCGTAGCGAGTCACAATTTCACTCCAATTCTCTTCTTCCGCGATGAAGCGATGGATTCAACGAGGACAATTTCCGAATTGAAATCCGCATTTATCTGGAGCCAGGTTCGCATTCTTTCTGAGAATCTTCAGCCACCAGAAAATTGGAGGGACTATGCAGTGGAGCTTGAGGAAGAAGCGCTGCCGGAGAAGGTGATTGAAGACGTACTACACAAAGGTAAGAAAATTCTATTGTACTGCAATTCGTGCTATTTTATCTCTTCTATTTTGTGGAGAAGGCTTACTGATTGCTGTCAGTCAATGCGGCCGCAAAGCAACACAACCGCGTTGTTTACTCTTCCCAGGCGATCCACCATGTAGCCCACCAGATTACCAGTCTCTACTGGGCTTCTGTCAGCCAGGATATACAAAATCAAGCTGTACTCAGAAAAGGTGTGGAGAAGACGGCAGATCTTTCTAAACATTTGTAAGACTCTCCCCACATTGTCAATACTTGGTTGAATCTAGAACGTACTGACTGGTCTTGAAGGAACATCCTCGGCTTGCCATTGGATCTGGAATCACAAGGCGCCAATGAGGAACAAAACGAGAGGTCAGTCCCCACGCACATCTGAAATTTCACCGATTGAAGTTCCACCTGCTTAATCCCCGTTGTACAGATACCAGCGTCTCCGGGATCGACTAGCCAGTCTAGATCAACAGCGCCAGCAGAAACAGCGGCGAATCGATCAACTGCAGCATTTGCACCGCTTGCTTGAGCCTTTCAAGGAACCTCAGGTGGCTATCCAGCCCAACTTGGTCACTCGTGATGGGGAGTTGGCCCAGGAGCTGGAGAAGATGCGCATGCTCATGGCACGAGTTAGTGGCAGGATCTCGCAACAGAACCCCAGTCAGACACAAGGTGGAGAGGAATACCTTCTCCCAGGATCAGATCAACGACTTGAAGCCTTAATGGACACGGAGGAATGACTGACGCCATAATTTTCCATGAAACCTTTTTTTATTATCCCTTGCATGCTCAAGAACCCTGGTCCATGCGGCATGAAATTTGTACCTAGCACTGCAGGTCCTGTAAAATCCTATGTACTACTTGGGTTACCTACCCTAGGTACTGTAGCTGGAACGGGGCAAGCCCATTATCTATAAGACTGAGCTAGTGTAAGGGAATCAAGTGGGGAAGATGCTTTCACAATTTCGACTGCAGGAATTCGGTTGTCAATGGGCTTTCAGCAGGTGCGATTGAAGAGAGAAAGTTCGCCGCTTCCTTGCTACCTTCTCCCCGTCATCGACTCTATTACACCCACATTCGTTCACGATTGTGAGAATGTCTCGCCAGCGCAAAGGACACATCTTCAGACCATGACCAATCAACCAGACATCCTTCCCACCATACCCTGTTCTTCATGAATCGATGAGTACAATGGATAGAATGAAGCGCCTGGTCGGGTTGAACGGGCGGGGAACTAGCCCGATCGGGAATGGTTCGGCCAACCACATCAATTACATTCACGACAGCCGCAGCGCAGCAATCGAGCACGACGTGATTGAAGACCACCCCCAACTTATCGACTGCGCCGCCATCATCGAGGGCGACACTCCTACCTCCCCTTCCAAGGGACCTTCAGCACGTGGGCACCGCCGCCGTTCTACCCACGTCACTCGCCGTGACCTTGAGAAGTTTCAGAAGGAGGTTCTAGGCGTCGAAAACCACGCCTCCTTTTACGACGAGGAAAACGGCACCTCACACCCGATCGACCCCTACGATCCTCAGCTTGCAGAATTGAACCGCGCCTTTGACGTTTCCCTGATGTCGATGAACAGCGGTCCTGGAATGGCCGGCAATCCGGGGTCTGGCATGTTCTCCGGTTACGTGGACAACTCCCCTGGGACCCCTAACATGGGTAGCATCCCTCGGCAGTCCGTTTCACCTGCACCCCTACACCCTGCAGCTCAAGTCAACGGAGGTGGCATGGCTGTGATGAATGGCAACGGTCCCATGAATGCGGGTCATCAGATGGATCTCCACCACCTCTATGACATGGTGCTGGAGCTGAGTGATGTCCTGAAGAATAACCGGGAGGTGACAAAGAATATTGTCTCGAGTGCGGAGGAGATAATGGTACGTTTAATTCCAAGTTCCAGGGATTGAGACCAAGCTGACAGGGCCGAATAGAAGCATGGTCCCTCCGAGGGTGCTAGTGCCGCATTGCAGCAGGTCAATGGTGATTTAACAGGTACGTCTCGAAGAATCTCGCGATCAATTCCTTCCAAGCTCAATTCCGACCGATCAACTAATGACGCGTTAAGCTGCCCGAATCGCCGAACTCGAACGAGCCCTCGTCAAAGAGAAACGACTGGTCGAAGAGCTCAAGCGCGAGCAAACAGAAAACACAAAACTGATCGGTGACTACGAAGCCAGCGTGGGCACTATGGTGGAGCAGATCCGCAACTATTGCCAAAACAACAACATGCACTTCCTTTACCAGAAGAGCCACTATAACAACCTCCTGCAGGCTGAACGGGATGCTCATTTGGAGAGTCGGCTGGACCGAGATTACTGGCACGCCCAAACAATGCGATGTGCAGAGATGATCCGGAAAGCCCACCGGATGCGCTCTGAAGAGGATGAGTTACCTGTCCGAATCATCGCGGGGCTCCAAAACGAGGTTCGCGCATACCGTAATGCACTTGGAATGGAGCCCGAGAAGCCCGAAGAGGAGTACGGGTGGGAGATCCTCAAGGACGTCTCTGCGGAATAAAAGGGCCGGAATTGGGATGGATTCACGCCGTGATGAGCTTTCTTTTTTAATTTCTCCTATTATTTGCATAGAGATTGGCGGGCGCTTGCTTTTATTTTTCGTGTTTCATTTCTGCTCTCCCACAAGAGAGATCTGGCGTTGTTTTCATTACGGGGTTTTATACCACATTATTACCTTGCAAATAATAACCGCTATTGTGTGGCGCCCCTTTAGAATGGTCGGTGTGTATTCAGTTATGGGTCTACAGACATACGAAGACCAAATTTGTGGACACTTGGCGTGCAGGGGGGCAATTAGGTTCCTGGAGAGGATTTCGCCCCTACCAATTGGCCAAGACTACCCGTTGCAATCCCGATCTTCGGCTCTTCCCCCACCTTTTTGCCTCTTTATCCACTTTAATGTACAATGTTGTAGGATAGATAACATAGCTCGCCGGTCACGGAGGCCCGCGTAATTCAATTCTTGGTATGTTACCTCACGTGCCCAAGTGTAAGGTGGAGTTATTTCCCATAGTTTACACCAAACTGCTAAATAAGTGGACCACTAGTTAAGTTACGGGGAAGCAGATTATGTCACCTTAATCGCTAAGTTAGTTACTCGACCACATCCGGTCGCTTCCAATACCTCATTTTCCTCATCATTTACTTTCCCATTACTTTTCGCTTTTCTTTCCCACCATGGCGTCTCTCGAACATATCCTGATGAGACCTGTGTTCTGTCACCTGTAGCGATACCATATACCCGAATCCAATCCGACACGCCCCTCTACTTCGGTTCAATACCTGCCGAATTCCTGTACCGCTTCGACCTGATCGCCGGTGAGCGGGATATCATCGCGGCATTGTTGAGGAGTGCATAGGGAAGTGGGGGGATCAGCCAACTATGCGTCATCCGAACTAAGGCCTACCCATCATTCGACCAGAATTCAGCGCCACACAACTGGCCACCCTCGACGCAGGACCCCGACCAGCCCAGGAACGGATCTCTCTACATCGCAAGTGATTTTGAGTAATAAGATCCAACATGGAGGGTGTTCAGACTGTGGATGTGAGCTGGCTTCATCATTCGCAGAAAGGCAAGTTCCACTTTAGTGATGCGGCTGATCCGGGGTGCCGGGTCTGGGGCGAAAAAGAGGGGGAGAAAGAGCGAGAGCGAGAATATCAAAGTCGTGTGCGACTAAGGCTAACTTCGAATCTTCCTTTCAGATCATCTTTCGCGCACGAAATCAGTAACGTCAGGGGGCAGCGACAAATCGAGCGCCGAGAAGGACTCCGCGACGAACCCATCCAAACCACATCGACGATCGCGATCGAATAGTAGCCCGGCTCGTCCACCATCATCGAGCGGCTCAACAACGAAGCAAGAACCGCAGAATGAAGTAATTAAGGAAGAAAAACCAACGCCGGTACCAGAAAAACCTGCAGAGCAGAAACCATCTACTCCTTCGCCCGCGACACCGAAGACTGCTCCCAAAGGAGTCACTGGGCGCAGAAACTCATGGATATCCAGTCTGAGCTCCAAGTTCTCCTCTGGATCCACTCCACCATCGCAGTCTAGTCTGAAAGGGAGCCCTGCAAGTCCGAAAGCTACTGGACCTCTCGATCATAACCCATTCGGCGCCGCCTTCTCCCCGAAGGACAAGGAAGAGGAAAAGAAAGATGACTCAAATCCATTCACCTCCTCGTCGCCTAAAGGGCCCTCCTTCATCCACAGTGCATTACGCAAGTTTTCGTCCAATTCCGGTGGTTTGCCTAAGCTACCGCCAGCTTCCTTAACATGCCCGCGCCGAGTGATGAACCTCGACCAGGGCCGCGATCGGTGCAAAATTGCGGAGCTCAACCAAGCAAAACTACATAGGGTGGCGTTCTGTGTTGATGTTGAAATCGCCGGGGTGTCACATCGAGATTCGGACGAAGATGCTCCTCCGACAAATCAACTTCGACAGCCTTTGCCGGAGTCGAATCGCCAGAAGGCGAAGAAGGCTGAAGCTAATGCTGAAGCTAAGGCTGAGGCTAAGGTTGATACTAAGACAGAGGATAAGGAAAAGGGTAAGGAGGAGGCCGAAGCACTTAAGCACCCCCAGGCCGCAGTGGCCGAGAAGGAGGCAGCTCCGACGACCTCAGCGACCCCGGCAGCTCCAGCAGCTTCAACAACTCCGTCATCTTTGACCCCCACTCAAGCGAATAGCCCTCCGGAAACTCAGACTGCGACCTCTACTACTGAATCCCCCACCCCGAATCCTACCACCGATAGCGAAGCCGGCGGGGAGAAGAAAGACCCGACCCGCAAGCAAGAGAAGAAGAAGCGGTCAGAAGAAGAACGAAAGGAGCGTAAGGAGCGTAAGCGCCGGCAAGCTGTGGCGAACGGCTCAATTCCGCTCCAAATAGATCCGGAGCACGACGATGAAGAATTTCGTGCATCAAAATCTGGTATCTCCCGTTCTAAAACACAAAGCCATCCTACCACAGATCCAGCGCGCATTTATCGTCGATGCTGCCAGCTGAGAGAAACACCTGTTCTTAAACGGGTGATTGACGAAATTTCTTCGCCGTCCTCTACGCTGGCAGAATCGCCCGGTACTGTTGCTGCCCTGGATCTCAGTAACTTTCCCATGACGCCTCAAGATATCGTGACGTTGAGTGACTGGCTTGCTGTGGTGCCTGTCCGTAAGCTCCTCTTGGAAAATTGTGCCTTGACCGACGTCTCTGTGCGCGCGATTCTTGCCGCATTACTTTCGACAAAGACTGTGGAGCAGATGCGCTATCGGCGGAAGCGAAATCGCAGGTGTGAATCGCCCACTGTCAAGTATGAACGATGGGGTGTTGTGGAGAAGCTATCTCTCAAGGACAACCCGAAAATTGGACGGGAGGGGTGGCGCCACATTGGCCTCTTCGTTCATCTTTCCAAGTCCTTGAAGGCGATTGATCTTTCCGGCATTCCTTTCCCTAAACCCCGGGCTGCAAGTGACAACTCTACCCAATACGCGGCAACCGATGTTTGCGATATCTTTGCGTGTGCTCTGGCAGAAAGGTTCAGCGGTGATCACCTTGAGGAGCTGCTCATGAGTGAATGCAAGCTGTCCGTCGAGCAGGTCAAGCGAATTTGCGAGGCATCTACGAAATTAGGGTTGCGACGATTGGGATTTGCAAACAATGACCTGACAAGAGAAGGTTTGGAGCATGTTGTTGAGTATCTCAAAGCTGGACAATGTGAAGGGTTGGACTTGGGAGGAAACTCTATCAAAGACGACCTTGACCTTATTACAAATGCTGTTGAACCCGAACATGCCCTTTATGCCCTCAGTCTGGCGGATTGCTCGTTGAATCCTTCTGTGATCTCTCCGTTGCTGCAATCCTTGACCCAGATCCACAATCTCCGCTTCATCGATTTTTCTCATAACCCTGATCTGTTTTCGATGCAGCCCAATGCACTTGGAGCATTCCGGCGATTCTTGCCCAAGATGCCTTCGCTCAAGCGTATTCATCTTGCTGATGTCGATCTTTCTCCCGATCATGTTATCGGTCTTGCTGAGGTGCTGCCAGAATGCCCTAGTCTTTGCCATTTGAATATACTGGAGAACCCGCAAATTGTATCTCTGGCCTCTGCCGTGGACCCTGCTGTCCAGGAGGAGGCGTGTGCTGTGTATGCTTCTATGATGGCCGCAGTCCGCGTTTCAGGTACAATGATTGCAGTGGAGATTGACGTTCCCACCGCCGAAAACAATGAAGTTGTGAAGGCACTGGCGTCCCAGATTGTCGCCTATTCGCTCCGAAATCTGGAAGGTACTGCTATTGGAGAAGACCTGCCTGAACCACTTGTGCCGCATGACGTTCCAGTACCGGAGATCCTGCAGCACATTGTTGGACATTCCATTGGCATGGACGAGCCATGCGATGAAGAAGATGATACCGCTCCAGACGAGGACTATGTCATTGGTGGCACAGGCGTGGTCAAGGCACTAGGTGTCTGCCTCGGAAACCTTGATCATCAAGGAAGCGACATCCCCGGAGACTCAGCACCTGCTAGTGGCACTACGACCCCTCGGCGTCGTAAGTCTAGAGGGGTGGTTACTAAGAGGCCTCGCGATATGTCGAAGAATCTGCTGGAGTCTGCTCGCAACATCCGAGCTCGGATCCAGTCAGCTCTTGTCCGCGAAGACCGGGCTGGTAACGATGCCAATTACCGTAAGTTTCAATAATCTTGCCGATTTCCCTTTAGTCCAACTACTAACTTCCATCACAGGACGTCTCCAGTTCTTGGATATTACATTGCATAGAATGATCCAGCGCTTTGAGGATGAGTATCCTGAAACTCGTTTGCCTCCTCCGCCCGTCCCTACTGCCTTACCAGAAACCGGCTCACAGCATTCCGGCGACGACGGAACCGGTTCTAGCGCAATCAATGGCAACCTAAGCAGCAGCTTCATGGACAATGAAAATGCCATTGACGATGAGGAGGGCGAGCAAGAAGGTTTCCACCTTTCCCGAAGCAGCTCAATGACATCGATGCACGCCCGCGCCATGACATCAGAAGAAGGCCACGTCCATCGCCTGGGTCAAAACCTCCGTCGCGACTTACTGAAAACACCCGATCGTCAAGGTGAAGACGACGAAGAAGACAACTCGCACCTTGCTGCCCTACGAGAGAGACTCGAGCGCCTACACGAGGAACAGTCTCAACCGTTTGACACCGAAGAAGCCTTTGAGAAGCTTGGCAGTACGGTTGATGAGCTCTGGGCTTACCAGCATCAGGATGCCGAGGGCTTCGAGAAATTCAAGCAATCTCAAATCGCGGCACAAATCAACAGTGGTTTGCGTCGGGAATCCTCTTCCTCTGAGAGCAAGTCACCACCATCATGAGGTGCTTTTTTCGAATTTAATCATATCCGTTCATACGAACCAATTTTGGCACGCGCTTTATGTTTCTTATGCTATTTTGAAAGCGCATTTGTATATACTCCTACCCTTTACTATCTCTGTTTGCGATTCCAGTCATACCCAACCCCCTATGCCTCCGTTCCTCGTTCTGTTTCCATGCGTATGTGTGATGATTGTTTGGAAATCCCATATGCAAATTGTGGTTTTCATTTGCTAGGTTGATATGGCCTGTAAAGAGGAGGAATCTGGATAAGAAATGTATATCAGAGCATGAGGTCTTCTACGGGTTCAATAGTTATCCGACGTTCTTTTAGTAATACCTACGTGGTATTAGCAAAGACCCCGAGGTCTCATCTGCAGTAGTGGTGAAATGTGAAATAATTTAATAAAGCGTCCAAACCACAGATATGAGTGTACCCATCGCGTTGTATACCGTATATTTGTCCCAGATATCTAGTGGTGGATGAAGAATCGGCCCCTCGGCCCCAAGCACGTAGTACCTCGGCAGACCGCATTGGGTCATTGGGTCACTACTTCTCCGCAAATATCACCACTGTATACACCCACCAGCCCCCGGCTACCTGCCCTTTGAACTATTCTCCAACTGAAGGTAGAATCGGCTTTTAATTTTCAGCATGGCAGTAACCCAGCGCCCCGTGTGTCTTCTTTTCGACATCGGTGGAGTGTGTGTAAGTTCAGAAACTAGCATCAACCTCATCGCCTCGAATGGCATCGCTGATAGTTTCACAGGTCGTGTCTCCATTTCAGGCCATTCTAGACTATGAAATATCACAAAACATTCCTCCAGGATGGGTGAATTTCAGTATATCGCGCTCCAAGCCCAACGGGAGCTGGCACCAATTGGAACGTGGCGACATCCCCATGGATGCCAGATTCTTTGCCGGCTTCAACAAGGATCTACGCAATCCTACACTATGGAAAGAATTCCATGAGCAACTGCATAAGAAGAAAGGCGCGAGTGGCCCGGTCACAATCCCACCACTCCCGACCGTGGACGCCGAGTGGCTTTTCTGGGAGATGATGAGAGTATCTCGCACCCCTGACCCATACATGTTTCCAGCATTGCAAAAACTGCGGGAGTCGGGCAAATTTCTTATGGGTGCTTTGTCAAATACTGTCAAGTTCCCCGAGGGCCACCCATATAACAACGATGTGTCCGGCGTGAGATCTCAGTTCGACTTTTTCATTTCATCTGCGCATACGGGGCTTCGCAAACCAGATCCCCGGATCTATGAAGTTGCGACTCAGGAGATGAAGGCTTTGGCGCAGAAGCGTGGACTTCCTGCAGTGCAGGCGTCGGATATCGTCTTCTTCGACGATATTGGTGAAAACTGCAAGGCGGCAAAGAACGCTGGGATGCGTACGGTCAAAGTCACCTTGGGAAAGATTGAAGATGCAGTCAAGGAATTGGAGAAGATTACTGGACTTCCATTGCTTGAGGGTGACAAGGCTCGACTATAGAACTAGACAGCACCGTACTTTCGGCTTTTATTTTTACTTCCTATGTACTCAACAGGCTAATTCCACATTATTAAACAGATAGAATAGATATCCTTAATTATGTGGAATTCTTGGAGTTTCCGTTGCTGTACTGTAACTGGTGGAAGTCCTTAAGTCGGGACTTTTGTGGTGGTCGTTGACGCTCGTCGCCAACCGCACTTTTGGGTTGCGGGATGCAGCCCGCGCTAAGCGAAATCCCCCACAAAGAACCGCCGCACTTTCGCCTTCTCTTTTTTCTTTCCAACCGTCGACCACAGGATCAGCACCGGCAACCGTCAACATGGTGAGTGTCTTTGCCATTGCAGATGGTTGAAATACACCATTCTGCGATCTTCTTTTTCCCTCCGTTTCGACCGGAGCAGGGTCTTTGCAAGATGCTTCGGACAACATTCTGAAGCGCTAATTGCTGACTCGCGGATTTTTCTTGCAGCCTTTCACCAAGAACGTCAAGAGCAATGCGTACTTCTCGTAAGCTATCTTCCTCCCCTCATTGACTGAAAGAAAAGAATTCTTTCTTTTTCTCGCATTTTTTTTTGGTCGCGTGCTGATTTTTACCCCTCCAGTCGCTACCAGACCAAGTACCGTCGTCGCCGTGAGGGTAAGACCGACTACTATGCTCGCAAGCGCCTGATCACCCAGGCCAAGAACAAGTACAACGCCCCCAAGTACCGCATGGTCGTTCGCTTCACCAACCGTGACATCGTTACTCAGATCGTCTACTCTGAGATCTCCGGTGACAAGGTTCTGTGCGCTGCCTACGCTCACGAGCTCAAGCGCTACGGTATCAACCAGGGTCTGACCAACTACGCCGCTGCCTACGCCACCGGTCTGCTCCTTGCCCGCCGTGCCCTTACCAAGCTCGGCCTTGCTGAGCAGTTCAAGGGTGTCGATGAGGCCACTGGCGAGCACTCCCTCGTCGAGGCCGTTGAGACCGAGGACGGCGAGCGCCGCCCCTTCAAGGCCTTCCTCGATGTTGGTCTTGTCCGCACCTCCACCGGTAACCGTGTCTTCGCTGCCATGAAGGGTGCCTCCGACGGTGGTGTCTTCATCCCCCACTCCGACCGCCGTTTCCCCGGTTACGACATCGAGACTGAGGAGCTCGATGCTGACCTCCTCCGCAACTACATCATGGGTGGCCACGTCTCCGAGTACATGGAGACCCTCGCCGATGAGGATGAGGAGCGCTACAAGTCCCAGTTCACCAAGTACATCGAGGAGGAGGTCGATGCCGGTGACCTTGAGGAGATCTACACTGAGGCTCACACCGCCATCCGTGAGGACCCCTTCAAGAAGGACGAGGATGAGGGTGCCAAGAAGACCAAGGAGGAGTGGAAGGCCGAGTCCAAGAAGTACAAGGTCGAGCGCCTGACCCGCGAGCAGAAGAAGGTCCGCGTCCAGGAGAAGATCCGCGAGCTTGCCTCCAACTAAGCGCTTTGTCGGCTGTTCCTGACGAGTACTTCGGTTCGCTCAAAATTCTAAAAAAGTTCCACTACCATTGAATGAGGGGACTGGCTTCGGCCACTCGGCGTTTATTTCTGATGTGATGTTGATCATGGCAAATACCACTGTTACGTTTTAAGGGGATATCTTGGGAGCAATTAGTTCGGTGTTTCATTCAAGGCAATTTTTTCGTTTCACAGTTCTACTGCTCCAATGTCCATGCAATCTCATCGTTCCCTCACCCACTTCATTTTTGTGTTGGTCTAGATCTATTACGTAGATGGGAACCAGTAAACTGTAGCCCTTGCGTTTCCTTGAATGAACCAAACCGCCCACTGAATCCGGTCAAAGTGGACATCGTTGATTGTGTGAACTGTGCGTCACGTGATCGCGGTGGCGATGACTTGGACAATACACATCTTTGCTATCTTCATGTGAGCCAAGCTACACAAACGATGAGGCTTTTTCTCATCCGACATGCAGAAACAGTGCATAATGTAGCCCAGGCATGGTACGAGCCAAGCACTCAAGACTATATTCACCATACTCACATGCAACAGGGCAGGCACCACGGACTCAGCTCTGACAAACCACGGCACACTACAGATAGAATCTCTCGCGAAGCATTTCGCGTCCAAATCAATTCATTTCGATCGAGTCTTTGCGTCGGATCTAAGCCGAGCCAGCCTCACAGCTACAGGCATTTGCCTTCATCAGCCACAAGATCATGATATACCCATGACACCAATCTTAAGTCCCGACTTGCGAGAAAGAGACTTCGGTTCATTAGAAGGCATCCGTATTCAGTCTGCAAATAGATCTGAACCGGGAGGTGCACGTTCTACGAAAACTCAGTCTGATGGCTCTATACATATCGAGAGCGAGACAGTGATCTCAATGAGACAACGAGCAACATCATTTCTAAATGAGCACCTCTTACCACTACTATTCGACTACTTAGGCACGGAATCAAATATCGCCATCGTCTCCCATGGAGTTTTTCTACGCGCTCTATGGAACCGGCTTGTCGACCTCTTCGATCCCATGGAGATTTCTCTGGCGACAGGCGATGCCTCCCGAGATCATGGCCCAGCAGCTCTTTTCTCGCCGAGCTGGTCTAATACAGGTTTCCTGACATTATTGATTCAGCTGAATTCGGCATCGCAAGAGCAAAATGCTTCCAGCATCAGGACCGATGCCCTCCTGAATGGTTGGGCTATGAAGATTGTTGCTGTTGACAGTAAAGAGCATCTAGCGGGTCTGCATCGGACCCGCGGAGGCATTGGCAGTGCTATACATGATTCCCGGCAGAAGCGAATCGATCAGTTTTTTAAGCGATAAAGCGAATATTGGAGATGAACAGGTTGATGAATACTCTATTTCGTGATGATTTATGTACATATTAGATACCTATCCTATAGATAGAATCACTCGGTATAGAAGACTTCATCCAACTCCTTCCACCAGCCAGGTCCATCGGCACTACCCACAGCACCGGGGATGGGGCTCTCCTAATCACACCTCGCGCATTAGTCTCTAAAGTCATGGTAGTGTAATTGATGAAGTATTGTAGAGCTTACCTGCATTCCATCGGTCATGGCCCACCACTCTCTCACCTTGGGGTTGGCCCGCATGGCTTCCATATCACCCTCGAAGTCTGTTCCGACATACTTGAAAGTCGCGAAAAGAGTGCGGTCATTGTCGAAGAAGATCGAGTCTGGATAGTAAAATTGAGCCATTAGCTTTGGAAATTGACCGCACAACGATAAGACGGAACTCACAGTCCACAATATTGCAGTCCTTGATCTGCTGCAGAACCTCCGGCCAGACATTAGCGTGGCACTCCTTGTATGCTGCCACGGCGGAGGGCTTAAGGTGGACGATCTGGGCGATGCGGCGAACTGGAGACATGATGAATTGACAGCTGAAATGAAGACCAAAATTGACTTGGAGATAATTGAAAGAATTGAGAATAAGAAGTGCGCCACCTCCGTTGACATGCCCCGCGTCCCGTCTTCGCCGCGTTGTTACCCCATGCTCGGGAGGCACTAACCCGAATCCCGTTACCGCGCCAGTGTCAGTGCCACGACCCTCACCAGTCTAACCAGCAGCTCAATTAGTCTCAGCAAAGCTATCCAGCCCAGCGACGGTTGGCTCCGAGCCAGCAACTGGTTTACACCCCGTCTCAGCCATGCGTTAAAAGGAGCATAAACCAGGCGTCGATGGCTGGACCATGGTCGCGGGCAAGTGAGGCCGCGACGTTGTCCTGGATTTGGAGGATTTGTTATGTGGCGCTCTGAGTATCGGTCGAGTTAAGCAAGGGAAGCATTGTCTGTGCGAACTTGCGCATGGTCCCTCCGCTACGAACATCGTTCCATGTATACATGATTAGTTCGAGCTGCCGCAAAGCGTCGGCACGGTTGGATTTGAAGCGCTCGAACAACCTGTGTTTGAATCCCATCGAAGTCGACAGGCCAGTTCGCATATCTTTCTTTCTGAGACACGTACTTCTTGGGCTAAGACAGCGGCCTTGCGCTTCTTTTTTTCCTTGGCTAGCCTTATGACCTCCGCAGCCACGTCATTCCAGTTAATTGGGGTTCCCACCACATAGTACACCAGTTCATCTGATAGTGCGACGTATCGTGGTGGTGGGACAAACTCTCCCTGCTCAAATTCAACGGTAGTACAAAGAGGCATGTCGCCGAGGGGCACCTTGGTTGGATTGGTTCTGTCATCCACGTAGGTCGGCCGATTGACTGTAAACTCTTTTGAAAGGGCGGCGGAGGATTTCTTCATCATCAAAAAGCCATAATCATCTGACCAGATGGTCTCCTCTCCAGATAAGCAAAGCAGGTCGGTGTTTGACCCAAATTCCACTTTCGTGATGCGTTTCGCACCAGGGGTGACTTGGTGGCCGAAGATACCTTTGCGGATATCTTTAGGTATTTTGCGTAGGTTGGCCACGTCAGGGCCGTCGGTGGTACTGCTAAGAGAAGTGGCCTCTGGGTCGGTCATCTCTTCGTCCATGTTGGTGTCTTTATTATCATCCACGTGAGTGGTGACTGAGACCTCGGAAGCAGTCATTTTGGCACTTAAGTGAGACTCAAGTGACACTCAAGTGAAACTTAAGTAAAACTTAAGTAAGCCTTAAGTGAGAGTTATAGAACTGTTATAACCATTTTAGCAAATGGTTTATATAAGCGAGTTCTAAGAGAATAGGTGATATCAGTATGAAAGTTCCAAAGAAAAGGAGATATAAGAGTATAGGAGAAATAAGGAAGAGAAGAGAGGAAGCAGGAAAGGAAGGAAATTCTTATAGTATGGGGCAACGAACATGAGGCATCAGAGGATGTAAACGATGACTGAAACGTATATAGTATCAGTATTAGAGTTAAGTAAAAATGAAAATATAAGGGTAGGGGAGAAGAAAGGAGAAGAGAGGAAGGAGGAAGGAAGAATAGAAGAAGATTATTTAAATATGGAGAAATAAAGCATTTCATGCTCAATATAAGAGAATTGACATAAGGTCTATGGGAGTGCCAAAATAAAAACGACGATCCATAGATGCTTGACACCTCTTGCCTAGACTCAAGTCAGTATGGTAGTTTGGCATCGTAGATCGCACCCCCAAGCTCTAGTGACACACTCATGTGACTTCAGCTAAGGAGACCCAGCCTAGGCTATAGTCCGAACGTACTTTGAGCAATGAAGTGAATTTATCCAGCATTGAGCTTAATTAACCATTAAATATACCATCGTAAAGTAAAGTCATTATTGAATCATAGAAGCCTTGGCGACAGGACGAATCCAGCTCACAGCCACATTTCCAACCAAAGAAATCACACCCATAATCCAGATCGACCGACCATAATGCGATTCATTGTATCGGAAGATAATCGCAAAGATAATTCCACCAAGGTTTCCAAATCCGCCAACAAGGCCAGACACGATACCTAAACCAACATTAGCACAAGTTCACCAATGCAGGGATTATCACATTAACCCACCATTAGCATAAGGATGCACATGAGGAACAAGACCAAAGTTCGCCCCATTAGCCGCCTCCAAAAAGAAAGCCATGCCGGCAATAAGACCAAACATAGTAGCCTGATCAGTCGGATTCGTCAACCCAATGGCCAACATGAAAGCACCCATAACAACACCCAAAAAGACAATGAGAAGTTTCTTAGACCAAAGACTACCAGTAGCACTGAAGACCATATCTGCCATGAACCCGCCAGCGGGACGGAAGACGATGTTCAACAACCCAAACATGGCGGCCCACCGGCCCGACTCCGTCTGTCCCATTCCTGGGAAGTTCGCTGCGTAGTACGTGCCCAGGAAACCATCCAGGGCTAGTTCTGCGCCGAAGGAGCATGCGTATGGGATTGCGACGGCCATTGTGGGCAGGCTGAATGCGACGCTTAGAGCTTCTCGGCGTGTGGGCGCGACAATGATCTCTTGCTTGAAGCCGGCCATTTGGTCTATCGGCGAAGCTTCTTGGTCGGACGGTTGAGGGGATTGAGTGCCGCCTTTCTTTTCCAGGTCAATTGTTAGGGTACTATTTTTGATTGAAGGAGGCCTGGAGGGGCCGACCGAGGGACTTCCGGAGCCCAGGTCGACGATGTTGCCGTCTGTTGGGTAGGTATTTGCATTCGCTTCTTTAGTCCAGAGGTGGCGTTCTGACCATTTGCCTGTTGGGGTGTCTTCGCAGAGAAATAGCATTCCCAACGCGACGGTTGTGATGATGATAAATGGGACGATGTAAGCGACGCGCCATGCTTTATGAGCTGTGAGGCCTTGGGATGTGACAAGGGAATCAAAGATGGCTGGCATAAGGAAGCTAGAATATTATTAGTAGCCGAATCTTGGACATGTGTATGTATAGCTTGTGAAACATACTAGGTGATACCACCACCGGAATTGCCCCATCCTCCGGCTAGAGAATTGGCCGTGCCAACGATAGTCTTGTCGAAAAATCCTGTACACCAAACCTGGCATGGAACAAATGTACCACCGAGAATGCCGATGAAGAATCGCAACGCGATTAGCCCGTTCGGGGTGGTAACTAGACCCGCCATGGCGGTTGGAATGGCTCCGGCTAATAGTAGTCCCACAAAAACTAAGCGTGGGCCGAAACGGTCGCAGAGTGGGCCAGCAACAACACGAACAAGAAGGCTAAGACTTTGTTAGCAAGGCTGCAAGGATCCAGATGTGGGTACTAGCTTATGCGGCTTACGTCGCTAGTAATGCCACAATATTCGAATTTGACACCTGTGTCGTGGTCATATTGAGGTCTTTCTTAATTGTGTCGGTCAACTATTGATTGAATGAGTGTTAGTTTCTTTTTTTCTACAAAGTATCCATAGTAAGACTTACCAGCGGTGGGAATGCATACCACGACAGGAATGCGACCATGAAACCCAGCCATGAGAAAAAGAACACGCGCCCATATTGATCGAATGGGTTCAGCACTGGAATAGACTTGGCTTTGCGAGTGCTAGGATTGATCTCGGGAGAAGCGACGAGGAGTTTGAAGAAGACAGCAGCCATTACTGTAGTCCCGCGAGTTCAAAAGCCGCGAGGGTCAGCTGAATGATATGATCGAGATTGTTTTTTGGGGGCCAATCAGGCAAAATTTCGCTGTCTTGAATCGCGATGATTAGTAGTAGCAGATGCGATCTGTTTCATCCGTGACGGCCTCGTTAGTGAAAAACAAGGAGATCTATATAGATATCGAGGAACTCACAAACAAAAACATGCACATCATATAAACGGAATTGAGTTATGAGGACACAGAAACCCCTAGGTGGTTATCGGTTGCCTGCCAGTGACATACACAAGATTGCGCAGGCAACTAAGCGATGTATTGGTCAAGGATCAAGCACAAGTCCCATGCCTGCTTTATCCCCGGAATCTAATTCGACGGAAATTTGTTTTCTTGCATTTGTGGGCTTGCATCTGTGCGTGTGACGGCGTGAAAACGTTTTGCCATTGATAGCGATAAGAGACCCGTATGAAAAGCAGATTGTTCAGCAAGTATCAGCAATGGAATATAGTGATAAGAGAGGAGCTCTGCAACTCCGCGGGGTTCAATTATGCATCGATCAGCTTCTGTTGATGAAATATCTGGGGTGAAGTTCCACCCCTGTGGCGTTCCATGGTTCCTTCAGGTCATTGATAATTGTGCCGCTTCTCATTGGACGTCCGATGGACCACGATAGGAACTGGACAGTGAGCCCCAGGGTTGTGGACCCTTCAAGGGATTGATCGGGTCGGTCTGAGCTCCGCGGAAATACTTTAAAAAGAGAAGATCTCGAATTATTTTCGTCTTGGAAGCTGCTCCATGATGATGTAGGATGACATAATCTTGGCTTTTGCCCTAACTTCTCCGTCCATCTTGTATAGAGGCGTTTCTTATCAGTGTTCATTATCTTCGGGTTTAGTACATGCTCTTTTCACGGTATCATCACCCTCAACGGCCCCTTTGTACTTGGGGCTCTACTATCCATGTTTTCCGCGGGTGAGGTGGCATGAAGCTTGCGCCAGCCTTACCCTCTCAGAGTACTACCGGATAATGCTCACAGTATAGATTGGGTATAAAATGTACAGGGCCTAGGTCGTCTTGTCTATCTGCTTACCTCCGCGGAGGTATAGGCCAAGAGTCGAGTCCCACATCCGGATCTATGGAAGCAAGTATATTGAGGACAGATCAACAGCGTATGTCGCTGCACAGAGATACTAGAAACTCAATGGACCTTCCGTTTGAGGTAGACTTGATAAATGGACCAAAGTGTTCACCGGACTGGAGTGGAGTGCCAAGGTTCGGCGAAAAGTAAAGAATCCTCGGAATCCTCGGCCTCTTCGGAGACCCATCGCTAGTTATTGTACATGATTTCGTAATTCATTCAAACAGAAGCGTGGAATACCCTATCTGAAGCTACATGGCAGTCTAGTCCCATAGTCCCCGCGATTTGTTGGTGTAGAAAGTGGTATGTATCTCTTAGTGTACAATATGGTGGCACATGAAGCGCAACACCTGAGTGGTGATTTGTCATGTTGCTACTATCCTTTCGAAAATACTATTGGTTCTTGTGTACAGGGTCGCGCTCTACCCCATATTGTCGATACTTTGTTTTGGTAGCTGACTGGTCAGATAGTTCCTTTTCAGGTTCAGGTAAGGCGATAGATTCATCCTCGACGGACGGCTTGCCTAATACCTGGCGCTCAATGAAATTATCGCCGTTTGTCACTTTTGCAATAACGCTACCCGCCACCACGGCCATAGGAAGTACACCTCTCATTGCAGGTGGCAGAGCAGCTTGTGCTTTGTTGAACTTTGCAAGCTTCGAGAGAAAAATTTTAAGGTTGGGAAGTGTTGGCGGCTGGGACATGGTGTATCTAAGTTGATGGGAAGAGTCAGCCTTTTACACTTCCGGATAGTCTTCATGATTATTTTGACATACAAAGGAGTGTAGAGAGTAGTTCGTATAAAATGTGAGTATATGCGAGATGGAAGCTTGGTTGCAACAATCAAGAACGTTTACATTTTACGAGTGTTGCGGTTCCTGGCCGCTAATTAAACGACTATCATGTTTACTACGTTTTTGTCACTCAGGAGAGGTACCTGTTTGGCTTAAGGAGCTATTGGCTGATGTCACATGATTGTGACTCAGGCGCTAATAGATGTGTTAGATTAACATGATTGAGTACTTGCTTTGACCCCTACAGTACCCCTCTTTGAAACCTGATATTTAGAATCTCCAAGAATGTTCTAAATGCAATGCCTTTGTTTTGTTGCAGAGATCTTATATGTTTCACATATATATTGCATTAATCATATAATAGAATTGATGCACCTTAACACCATCGCTTGAACAGTTTGAATTCTCAATGCAATTTACCAGTCAATTCCCTGCGCTGGCTTAATGGTTGGCCGAGTTATATCACCATCAGCCACCTTCTTCCCTCTCATCCCCTTATACTTCTTATCAACCTTATGGAACGGATCCGGAGCTTCTCCCTTCCTCACCTTCCACTTCTCCGTCCCAAGAACCGAATCCAACTCCTCAACCGGAGGTAGCTTAAGATAGATCCAGCCATCATCTCTCTCTTCCACAGGGAAGGTAGCGATATTCATACTTTCATCACTCGAACAACGACCAGCCTGCTCCCCATTCAGGTCAAAGTTGCGCTTGTGATACGGGCACGAAACCCAGTATTTCCCTGCATCATCATCACCAATCAAACCATCAGACAACACAAACGCCCGTTTATGCGGACACATCTGCTGCGTCGCGTAGAACTTGCCCTTGATTTTGAAAACAGCAAGCTGGGTATCCCCGCGCTTCACATTCGCCGATGAAACCTGCGGCGGCTCATCGGAAAAGTGGTTTGCCTTGACAACAGGCTGCCAGGAGAGACTCGACCATTGATGACCCTTGAAGTCTTCCGTGACAGAGTCCTTGGGCCAGTATGTTGGGCGCTGTTGCGAACGTTCTTGAATGACTTCCACTGTATCCACGGTCTCATCTGTGTTCGCGAACTGCTGGAATGTCTTCCGTCGCTTGGGGTCTCGAACCGTCTCTGTCCATTCACAGAAATAGCTGTCCACTAGCTCCTGCATCTGTCGCTCCATGTCGGCGCAGATGCCGAGCTTGTCGTCGATGATCACTTCTCGCAGGTAGTCGATGCCACCAGGTAGGTTTTCGATCCACCGGGCTGTTCTTTGTAGCTTGTCGGCGGTGCGGATGTAGAAAATTAGATACCGGTCTACTATTGGCATGACCATCTCGGCTGGAACGTCCTTGGCCAATAGTTCAGAGTGACGAGGATTTGCACCTCCGTTACCTCCGACAAAGAGGTTGAAGCCCTTTTCCGTGGCGATGAGGCCGAAACTGATGACAAGATCGTCAGCTTTGGGTTTCAAGTTGAAGTAATGGATCATAACTTACTCCTTGTTTTGCGCCTCGGCACATTCGCGTACGCAGCCGGACACAGCTCCCTTGAATTTGTGTGGTGCTCGAACACTCTTGTAACGCTCTTCCAGTCGGATTGCCATACCGACACTGTCTCCGATACCGAAACGACACCACGTGGACCCCACACAACTCTGTTTAAAAGGATCAGAACTATACTGAAAGAGCATGAATATCAAAACTTACCTTAATGGCACGCAGCGCCTTCGCATAGGCATGACCACTCTCCATACCAGCATCGACAAGTTCGGACCAAATAGGCAGGAGATCCTGCTTCTTAGCACCGAACATGTCAATGCGTTGCGCACCGGTAATCTTGCAATAGAGACCGTATTTCTTGGCTACAGTGCCGATAGCAATAAGCTTATCAGCTGTGATTTCTCCACCAGGAACTCGAGGCACGACGGAAAATGTTCCATTTCTCTGGATGTTGGCCAGGAATTTGTCATTGGTGTCTTGTAGTTCGTTATATCCTTTATCCATAACGTGTGGGTTGAACAAACTCGACAGAATGGATCCGATGGCAGGCTTGCATATCTCACAGCCGAGGGAATCTGGCTTGTTTCCTGCTGTCTGCATCACCTCGACGAATGTCTTGAGTTGTTTAACTGCGATAACGTTGTAAAGATCGGCTCGAGAGTAGGGGATGTGCGAGCAGACTATCTCCCTGTTAGTGACCATTTTTCGTGCTCATGTTGTGATTAGTTCAGTACTAACGATGGTTGGAAACTTCCTGTCCCATTTCAAGCATGGTCTTGTTGAAGATTGATTGCACCAGCGGCATGCATCCACCACATCCGGTACCTGCTTTCGTACAGGACTTGACTTCACCAATTGTCGTACCAGTTCCACTCTTGATATTTTCAACCACGTCGCCCTTGGTCACATTGTGACAGGCGCAGATCTGGGTACTGTCATCGCTACAAAGTTCGTTAGTATGTACCTCCGAAAGCACTCACGGGTATACTTACAGATCATCCGCATTCTCCTCACCATCAGCCTGAGCCCCAAGAATGAACTGGCTGGGAGCAACTTCAAGCTCTTTCTGTGCTTTGACCATCTGGTTCAACTTCAGGTAATCCCGGGTATCTCCGATCATCATGCCACCAAGCAGGTATTTACCATCCATGGTAAACAGATACTTCTTGTAGACACCACCAAATGGATCTTTGTATGTCAACGCCTTCACGGGTCCATCGCCAGCTGTGCTACCAATGAGAGGTCGGTCGCCCGGGAGAAACTTCGGTCCATCTCTGTCAGCGAAGAAATCTCCGAACGAGGCGACGTCTACTCCGAGGAGCTTCAGTTTTGTGCTCAGATCCGGTCGAGTAAAGCTCTTGGGCTCTTTGTCCACATTGGTAAGGTTGTAGGCTAACACGTCGGCCATTTCAATGCCGGGTGCGATAATTCCAAAGGTTTGATTCTCCCAGCTGGCACATTCTCCTACCGCATAGATATCTGGCACGGAAGTTCGGAGGCTGAATAGATTAGATTAAAGCTTTTGTGTACTTGGAGGGATTAACATACCTCTCATTAATAACAAAACCTCCTCGCGAGGCGGACTGAATACCAGCTGAAGCTCCTAGTTCATCTCTGGGCTTGACACCGATCTACATCATCTCGTTAGCATCCCCTTGAAAGGCAGGGTTTGAATAAACCCACCGCAAAGCAAATACAGCAGCAGTCAATATGCTCCCCATCTTCAAACGTGATGCCGGTAACATTATTTTCAGCATCAGTATTAACGACCGACACCCGCTTCTGATGCAACACATCAAGTCCCAGCTCCTGAATCTTGCGAGAAACCAAGCTCCCCGCATCTCCATCCAACTGGCGTGCCAATACCCATTTATTGCGGTCGATCAGCTTCACGTTTCCAAAATCCTGCAGGTCGGTCATCGCCTTCGCAGCTTCGAGACCCAACAGGCCACCTCCGACAGTCACGGCCGTCTCGCCTTTGTGTTGGGATGCGAAGTCAATTAGCCGCTCCAGATCCGAGATCGTGCGGTAGACGAAGACGCCTTTGGCATCATGGCCTGGGGTGTGGGTGGGGAGAACTGCGTCGGAGCCGGTGGCTAGTACGAGGATGTCGTAGGTGATTGTGTCGCCAGTGGATGTTTGGACTGTCTTGCTGGTAGGGTTTATTGAGATCACAGTGGTATTGAGGTGGTGGTCGAAGGCGCGTTCCTTGATTGAGTCGTACTGAACAGATCTATGTTAGACACAACCTTATACCAAATAGATATTCTGGAGTGAGGCCCATACCCATTCTTTCGGATTCAAGTATAAGTCTTCGATCTTTCGGTGTTCGAAAAATGAAGATAGGCCAACACGGTTGTAGGCGACGTGGGCCTCTTCCCCAATTACTAGGATATCGTATCGTCGCTCCGTGTCTTGTTTGATCAGTTTTTCACTGATGGTGTTAGTCTAGGCACTGCTGGGGTGGACTGGAAATTTTCCTACATGAGAGATATAGCCACCATTCCCAATCCAACAATTACGATCTTTTGCCTCGGACGTTCATTGAAACTCTGGCTGCCGTCAACCGGCTCGCCGTGTCGAAGTCCATCCAGCACCGGCATGCTTACGGGGCAAGATGGAATTGAGATGCTGGAATACTACTTTACAGGCTACGGCCATGGAGACTTTTAAGACAAATTGACTGTTGAAGATGTATAGTAGTACAAGTCAACATCCCACGGAACCAGTAGGGCGACGATCTTGATAAGCATGGACTTCCGCGGAGATCATGGGCGCGATAATAGCCTCAACATGATTGGTCCCCGTTTTGCTTCTTGATAAGGCCGACATCTGCACAACATCAATTCATGTAAGATGATGTGTTGTCTTCGTGACTAAACATAGTCGATCAGGTTGCCACTTTTCCCTGATCATACCTTGGAACCCGCGGAGATATGTGTTGGTGAACCTTGGAAGGGCCTCGGAGTTCCAAACACAATGCGCGGTGTTGATCCCCCAACACGAAAACCTAGATCTAGATTTACTTGAGAGCATATTATTGCTGAACAGAACACCTTGTCAATCAATCCTTGTTTCTTTCTTAGTTTGACATCCACTTTTCTATACAAATTATATAAGCAGAACGGGGCAGTGGGACAGTGGGCTTCAACAAGAAAAAAAATATACCGTCTAATGTCCCACTCTATCGCGATGGCGACGATTACACAGACTCTCATTGATAGGGATGAGGTTGGTGAGATCTCTTTCAAGACGAAGGAGATCATATTACATGATTTACCTACTCCCAAGGAGTATGATATCCCCCTCCCTCCTCCATCAGTCAACCCGACCGAGATTCTAGAAGTGGATAAAGGAACACCCGACAGCCATGTTCCTCGCGATCCAAGACTTATCCGACTGACTGGTGTTCATCCATTCAATGTTGAGCCTCCCCTCACCGCATTATATAAAGAAGGTACGTTGTAAATACTCACGTCCTAAAACCATAACAACAAAATAACACATACAGGCTTCCTCACATCACCCGAACTATTCTATGTTCGGAACCATGGTCCTGTACCACAAGTCCGAGATGAAGATATTCCTGACTGGGAGCTCAGCATAGAGGGGTAGGATGCATCACCTCGATATCTATATCTAAATGAAGGAAGCTAACAAAGTACAGATTGGTGGAAAATCCCATAACGCTGAGCTTCCGGGAAATCCTTGGAAAATATGATCAAATAACTACACCCATCACCCTTGTATGTGCTGGAAACAGAAGAAAAGAGCAGAACACAGTGCGAAAGTCCAAAGGGTTCTCATGGGGACCGGCCGGACTCTCAACGGCACTATGGACAGGACCCATGATGGCCGATATCCTGCGCAGTGCGAAACCACTTCGAAAAGCCAAATATGTCTGTATGGAGGGAGCCGATAAATTGGTAAGTTTCGTCCCAAGCTAAGATCATTCCAGAGTAGATACTAATCTTTCTAGCCAAATGGATACTATGGCACATCCGTTAAACTCAACTGGGCTATGGATTTCAACAGGGGAATCATGTTAGCACACAAGATGAATGGTGAAGACTTGCGTCCAGATCATGGAAGACCTTTGAGAGCTGTTGTGCCGGGCCAGATTGGAGGTCGAAGTGTCAAGTGGCTTAAGAGACTTATTGTCACCGAGGCACCGAGTGATAACTGGTATCATATCAATGATAACCGGGTGTTACCGTAAGTTTTGCTGTGGATTGAAGACTTCATATTCTGACCGAATCAGGACTATGATTTCGCCAGAGATGTCGGCTACGAGTACGGAGTGGTGGACCGATGAGCGGTATGCCATTTATGATCTCAACGTCAACTCTGTAGCGGCCTTCCCTGAGCATGAAGAAGTACTGGACCTGGCAACGGCTGGGTCAACATATACGGTAAAAGGATACGCTTATGCGGGAGGTGGTCGAAGAATCACAAGAGTTGAAATTTCTCTTGACAAAGGCAAATGTAGGTTTGATGATTTTGCTCTTGCTCAACGTTTCCTTTTGCAATGCTAATACTACCTCTAGCATGGCGACTGGCCGAAATCGATTACGCAGAAGACAAGTACAGAGATTTCGAAGGCGATCTTTTTGGCGGAAAGGTAGACATGTGGAAAAGAGAAAGCTGTTTTTGCTGGTCATTTTGGTCTCTCAAGATCCCAGTATCCGACCTTGAGAACAGCGGAGCACTGCTCGTCAGGGCCATGGATGATGGTATGATGGTACAGCCCCGCGACATGTACTGGTCCGTCCTGGGTATGATGAACAACCCCTGGTTCCGGGTCACAATCACAAAGCAAGGAAATTGCCTCAAGTTTGAGCACCCCACCCATCCTTCAAGAGCTGGAGGCTGGATGGAAAAAGCCAAGAAATCCGGCGGTGATTTGACTAATGGGAACTGGGGCGAGAGGGTCGAGGGAGAATCTCCTGTTGAGCCGGAGCCTGTGAAGGAAATCAATATGAAGAAAGAAGGCTTGGCTCGTATGATTGATTTACAAGAGCTCAAGACAAACAGCAGTGCTGAGAAGCCTTGGTTTGTGGTTAATGGAGAAGTGTATGATGGTACCGGATTCCTCGAGGGTCACCCCGGTGGAGCAATCAGTATCACTTCCTCAGCTGGATTGGATGTTTCGGAAGACTTCCTCGCTATTCGTGAGTATACCTTCTGAAGAGACCGTTGATAAATTTTGACATTGCTAACCTCGAAAATAGACAGCGAGACGGCCAAGGTGATGATGCCCGATTATCACATCGGCACATTGGACAAAGCTTCCCTCAAAGCCCTCAACAGCGACTCAACTTCCGTCTCAAACGACCCACGTCCAACCTTCCTCCAATCACGCTCATGGGCAAAGCTGAAGCTGTCCGAGGTGAAGACAGTATCCTGGGACACCAGAATCTTCATCTTCGACCTAGAACACGACAAACAAACTCTAGGTCTACCAATCGGCCAGCACCTTATGATCAAAGTTCCAGATCCAACAAAAAAGGAAGCAATAATCCGATCTTACACCCCAATCTCCGACACAAACGTGGAGGGAAAAATGGAGCTACTAGTCAAGATCTATTTCCCAACCGAAAAAGTCCCAGGCGGAAAAATGACCATGGCACTCGATGCACTGGCCATAGGAGCAGAGATAGACTGCAAAGGACCAACAGGTCGGTTCGAGTATCTTGGAAACGGCCGCGTCACTATCAGCGGTAAAGAGCGCAAGGTCCGCTCATTCAAGATGATCTGCGGTGGAACTGGTCTCACGCCTATCTTCCAGGTTCTGCGTGCTGTCATGCAGGATCCTCAGGATCCTACTACTTGCGTTGTGCTCGATGGAAACAGGTTGGAAGAAGATATTCTTTGTCGGGCTGAGCTTGACGCTTATGTGGCGCTTGATAGTCGCAAGTGTACTGTTGTGCATACTTTGTCGCAGGCTTCGGATAAATGGGTTGGTCGTCGTGGACGTGTTTCTGAAAAATTGATTCAGGAATTTGTGGCTCCTGAGAAAGAAAGCATGGTCATCATTTGCGGACCGGAGGCGATGGAAAAGTCTGCTCGAGAGATTCTCCTTGATCAGGGCTGGGCAGAGTCAGACCTCCATTTCTTCTGAGTGGTGTAGTTGAGATAGGCTGGAATAGTTAGTTGTCTCCTTCATGTTGAGTCACTTTTGGTCATATATTGGATATCGTGCATAGACGAAGCCAAGACGCATGAACAGGCGTTTACATTTTCGATCAAGAGAAAATTCTTTGGTCAATTTTCATATTTCATCAATCATTACTATATCGTCACAGGTACATCAATAATAGTCCTTCACCTCTAATCTCACTCGAAGATGTTCAAAGACACTAGTTGGCTCAGTCCGAGAACCGAAGAAAGCCGCTGACTTCGCCATAGTTTTCGAAGCGCCCTTCCCAGAGTCCAAGCCACGCAAATATCCAACCAAGGCGGACACCTGTTTTCGGAAAGTAGAATACAAATGGTGTACAGTGCGTTCATTTTCATGGCGAAGACCACTGCTCCCATCAGCCCGCGACAATGGGCCAAAAGCAAGAATTGTACTGAAAATGTTGTCGAGCAACTTCGCAGCGGCGGCATGTCGTTTACTTAGGAAGAAAGCAAACAACATTTGGTCGAGAACGTCTTCGTGTAAATCGCGGAGACGGGGCACGGAGTGTGCGGCCTCGAGTGTGCCATCTATATCGCCTCGGTCAAGGCAACGCTCGATCTTATCAAGCGTGCTTTGGAAGCGACTCCAGATTGACCCGATTCCGACGTGGAAGAAGTAATCGCTAACAGCGAGGACGATGTGTTGAGCGTCGATGCGGAACTTTTGGAATACATTCCTTGTGTCGCCTGAAAGGGAGTCCCGAACGGTAGAGTCGCGGACGATTCCTTTGACGACGGATACCATGCGAAGAAGACGGAGCAGATGCTTGAAGAGGCGATCATATTTGCCCAGGGACCTCGGTGTGATGAGAGTCTCCAGAGTTTCTGGTGCTTTGTACTGGAGTCGAAGGAAATCAAGCGCTTCTATCGCGTTTGGATCTTTACATCGATCAATCTCGTCGCTCGACAACTCGCGAATCGCAAAATTCAGTCCGCCAGGAAGTTCGTTATCCCGCGACTGTCCATTGTCAGATGTCTCGGGATCTGTTTCAGAGAAGTAGCAGTCTCCTAGCAGACCAATCAGCACGAGACGTAGCTCAGAGCTTGCAGGTGGCCAGGTATCACGACTACCGAGCCGCAAGCCAGTATGGACGCCACCGCGTACTACGCCGGCCTTGCGCTCTCCACTGTCCATCTCAGGGTCAAAGAGCGAATGTGAGAGGCGTGATGTAAATGAACCATCGCCTAATAGTTGAAAGCGCCATTGCAAGTTCAAATGATGCCGCACCTTATGTTCTTTGAACATATGATGAAGACATGAGAAGTCGATGAGTTGCGCTTGGGATGCGATCACAGGGGCAAATGATAGATAGAGCTCTGATGCCAATTCAGGTCCAAAACGTGTCCCTGAATCACTGACGCCAAGTTCACCCCTAGCTTTATGAAGCATATCACTGACTTTGTCAGTGGAAAGGGCTGTTTGATCCATCGCACCGCCTGAGACATGCTTCTGGTCATCGATATCGAATAGTTCAAATGTATTCTCCACAATTTCTTCCGGACTGATCTCAACCTCCTGTGAAGCAGGCCCAGCAGCTGTTGTTGCCAATTCTCCCCTGTGGTATCTCAATATTTCGGCGCGAAGTTTTGCCTCGTACTCCTGGGCCTTTCTTTGGATTTGTTCGATCTCAGACCAGGTCGTTGCACAGTGCAGACGAAGATGACCAGATCGCACCAGAACATCATGTCTGGCAATAGGGTGGTTGGGGTGTGACTTTTTGAGCAATCGCAGACTTCTCCCACTCTCGAAAATCAGCTGCGCTTGATCAGCGGGGATAAATGACGGCATATGTTCTTCACGATAGGAGTATTCAATTCTTGAAGGTCCGGTTCTAAACTTGATAGGATCATCATGTTGCTCGACCTCAAGGAATGTCTTGCCGTTAATAATCAACTCATTCATGGATGTTTCCTCGGGTCGAAGCCCAATCCATCCTTCAATGAATCCTAGCCAAGGTTCTGTAACTCGAACAAGGATTTCTTGTACAAGATTCTCCATCCAGCCGTACTTCTGAGCAAAGAAGGCTGCATGGTCCATAGTAATAGAAATGACCTGGGCGTCTGAGTTGGCCTTTTCGGTTGCTCTTATAATATCTGCCAGGGCTTCAATCAAGTCTCCGCAGCGATTAAACAGTGTACTTGCTTGTAAGAGCGAGACAACAGTATCCGAGTGACCAACAATTTGGCGCTCGAGATGATACATGCTAACAGCAATGGTACCGCGCAACGCAAACACAGACGCCAAATCTATCGATTTGGTCTGCATATTCCGCGCGAATGTTCGAGCATACTGCATGTTTGTACCACACCGCAGCACATCCTCAATGATAGCATCGGTGACTGGTTGGCTCACTCCAGAAACACGAAGATTTGGCAGGTATTTCTCGAATTTCTTCGTTCGGGGATTGTAGCGAAAGAGCGGGGAGCTCCACCCAAGGCCTAGGCGTAGCAGTGATCGTACAAAAACATCTTCGCGGACTGGTCGGATCGCATTACCCTGTCCTTTCAAGCGATCTTGATTTGCCAATGCCGCATCAAATCCCCTCGTCCCTGACTCGCTGAAATAGCCTGATACAGGCTCCTCGAATGACTGGGACTGGAATCTCTCCCATGATTTGAGAGGAGCAACAAAGCCATGTTCCACTTGTAGCGAGTCCAAAGCCCATATGTTATTTTCTTCTTCTTTATTCTGTAGGGCCTCCGTTGATGCATCGGACTGGTCGTCTATGGAAGCATCTAGGCTCGAGTCGGCGGATGACTCCGGGCGTTCGATGTCATCCGAAAAGTTCAATTTCCATATGTTGTCGATCTTATCAATTGAGGGGAGTGAGGTCACGAAACTAGAGTCTGAAAAATCTATGTACCAACAGTTAGTATCTACCACTCGCGCATAACATTTGGGTGTGACGTACCAGGCAAGCCCGCGTTCCATGGTAATTCGTCCAGAGGTCGCAAGGCCTCTGTTGTGAACCTCGACAATCTCCAGAGACTTGCGCTGGAAAATGGATCGTGCTCCTGTTCGAAATCCATCATGGGCCCATATCCAGGGCACAAACAAGTGTGTGGTCGATGCGACGCGTAGAGCACAATTGATCCAAGTCCCGCGCAGATGGCTATCGTGCACGGACCATCTCGATAACAGAAACTCGCGAGACCTTAAATGTTCATGAACAGCTCACTCTCTCATTCCCCGCTAAAGACTGTACTTTTCTTCTTCTTCTTTTCTCTTTTAGAGCTACCACCAATCGCAATGCCTCCACGGAAGAAGACTAAGCGCGCACATTCCACAACCCCGCAAGCTGAGACGGCGCAATCCAGCGCGGACACTCCCGGTTCCACCGACAGCGTTGAGAAGCCTGAGGCGGATTATGACATGCTCACGGATCCGTGGACTGATGAGCAAGAGACTGCGCTTCTAAAGGCTATCATAAAATGGAAACCTGTTGGTGAGTTTGGATACGGCATGATGCGCAATCCGATGACCGTGGAGCTAATTCGTTTGATCGCATTCCTCTAGGCGTCCACAAACATTTCCGAATGGTCGCCATATCAGAGTTCCTAAAAATCAATGGATACGGTCCAGCTAGTGGGGAACATTTGGGCATCCCAGGCATATGGAAGAAGTTGGGTACTCTCTACAATCTGGAAGCTCTCAATGAACGGGTGAGACTACCTCCCCCGAACCCGGCCTTTCCTTTCCTTGCTAATCAAACTCGTGCATTAGGAGGACTCGGCGATTGTAGATACCAATGAAGATGAGGACGGGGTTAGTGAACGGTACTGTCCGTTTGAGCTTCCCTATGACGAATACGGCGACCTGATGTTCGAGAGGCGGCTGGCTACGGAGGGCTCTTCGTCTCCAGTAATGAGTCGCCACGCTGACTCTCGACGAGGAAGCACAGTGGCTGACACCGATGGTATTTATCTACGTCTGATCCCCTAGGTTCTACCACGACTGACCACAACCCGTTGCAGAACCGCGCTCCTCTCCCGCCCCATCTCGAGGTCGAAAGTCCACTCGCGGCACTCGTCAAACTGCTCGGGAAACGCGATCAACAAGACTTCACGTGGAAATTGGTACCGGCGGCCAGGAGAAAGCATCCGACGAGGATCTAGAGTCCGACGAAGACACTGGCGGAAATGACGATGATGATGAAGAGGGAGAAGAGGGCAGCGATGGAAAAGAAAGCGAGGACGAGGAAGAAGGTGATGATGAGAAAGAGGGGTCAAGAAGTACCCGAGCGCAAACATCTCGAACAAAGCAAAAGGATAAGAAGCCTTCCGCCAGTACGGGGACTCGGAGGACTGGCCGTCGTCGCTGAACCCAGCTCATTGTGATTTGAATTTCTGTTTTGATACCTATCGACCATCGATATTGGCGTTTGGGGATGAACTTTGCGAATGTGTACTATAATGAACCCTTGTATTTCTAAAGTCATTTGATGAACCAAGTTTTAGCTTCAAACAGTTGGGGATTGGGCAATGGGCCGCCACTCTATACGTATATTTCGAACTCCATATAACCCAGCAACGAGGCTGACAGTCTGGACATGCATTTCCAGTCGGTTTATACGCCTTCCCTAAAGGTTCAGGGGCAAGTTATACGAGATAAAAGTTCCCAGAAGAATCCGGCACGTACCCCGCAACCATAAAAACTCATGTTTGCGGGGAAAGGGTCTCAGTGGCTTAAATACGACAATTTGTTTCCTCCTGCTTGGTCACCCCTGAAGACAAATCATTTTAGGAAATATAATGGCGCAATCAACACCTATCGGGGTTGCTCTTATTGGAGGAGGTAAGTCGGCACAATCTTCGGGCCACCAAGAGCCCGCTGACTTTCTACAATACAGGCATTTGGGCTAGAGAAGAGCATGCTGTGAGCAATATGATGTCCCTATGATTTCTTTTGTCTAATCTGAACATATCAGCCCGCCATCGAGGCAGCCAAAGACACTCTCGCTCTCAAAGCCGTTTATTCCCGCTCGGCAGCATCTGCTAAATCGTTCGCCGAGAGCGTTTCCTGCCCCGTGGACCTCTATTCTGAAGATAGCGACAAGGGTCTTGATGAGCTCTTACAGCGTTCAGATATTGGGGCCGTTATCATCGCGTAGGTTGAACATTCTGATAACTATGAAAAAGCACTAAATATATATCCACACAGCCTATCCATCGAAAGTCAACCCCGCTTTATCAAAGCAGCCCTACTAGCTGGAAAGAACGTTCTTTCTGAAAAGCCCGTAGCCGAGAATATTCAGGATGCAGAAGATCTGATCAAATGGTACCGCACTGATATCAAGGGCCCAACGTGGGCAGTCGCCGAAAATTTCCGGTATTTGAATAGCTACAACTACGCAGCGGAGCAGATCAAGGGAATGGGCAAGATTACCGGTTTCCAGGGACGTCAACAGGGCACTATCCCCATAGACATGAAGTTTAATCGTGAGTCACATTTCATGCCATTGTTTTCACAAGCCAACATATGGAATTTAGTCACACCCTGGCGACGAGTTCCAACCCATCAAGGAGGATACCTTCTCGATGGTGGAGTTCATTATATGGCAGGTCTTCGTCTTCTGCTCGGGGCACAGCCTGGCAACGAGATCGCTACTCTCTCGGCATTTACCAATCAACTTCAGCCTTATTTGCCTCCAGTTGATACCGCTGACATGATTCTGAGAACGCGGTCTGGTGTGACTGGAGTTTTTCAGGTTTCTAGGGGTACTACATTGCGGGCTGATGAATTAACTGTTGCGTGTGAGAATGGGTGGATTAAGATTGAGGATGAGAAGGTGACAATTTCGAGGGATGGACGGGAGGAGAAGGTTACTGTTGCCAATGAGCGCACAGGCGTTCCTCCTGAGGTTAGAGTCTGGGGTGCGAGTCTTGTGGCTGGGAAGGTAGGTCCTGAGCAGGAGCCTGAGGCTGCGTTGGCTGATCTCGAGCTGGTAAGTTGAATATGGAATCTCAAACTTTCAACATCACAGACGCTAATGACTAGTTTACTCATAGATCGAACTGATGCTTAAGAGTGGAGCTCAGGACGGAGCTCCATTCGTCTGCAAGCATCAGGTCGTGTAGTCAATCTATTACCCGTGTATGTATGTACCCTCGGGCTGAAATCACTTCGATCTTCTCTTACGAAGGTACTTATTTTACTTGGAAAGTTCTCAAAAAAAAAAAACCTTATAATATTCAGTTATAGTTGTATATAGTTATAGACATCATCGTCAGACATCGTCACAGCTAGGACAGAGCAAAGATCCTAACAGGCATCGATATTCGTATCAAATATTGATTGATTTAGTGCTTAGCGGCCTCTGTACAGTATGTTAGTATGTATACATATTAGTTGCACATGGTAATCACATACCCTTGTGGACATCAGCCTTGGTATCGTGCTTCTGCTCATCGAACTTGTCACCGAGGGCGTCCTTGGCAGCCGAGGCACGGGTGGTCACGTTGGCATCGCTGTCCTTGGCAACGTTCTTGTTGGCCTCCTTGGAAGCGGTGGAACCAGCTCCCTGGACAGTCTCAGCGACGTAGTTGGCGGCGTTCTAGTATGAAGTCAGTATAGTTTCAGACAAGCCTTGAAGGTTGGCAGATGGCAGGGTAACTAACCTTAACGGTCTCCATTTTGAATGAGGAAGAAAGTAGTTGTTGAGTAGTTGAGTGGTTGAGTAGCTGAGTAGATTGAGTAGATTGAATTGTGATTGATGAGGATAGACAGCGGTCGTTGACGTGGTATTTATTCTCGGCGGTGGCTCAGACGTCATCTATTTAGTTCCTACTTTTTTGTTGGCCAAACCTTAATTGATCCGCCTTGCGCGTCATTCTAGATAGAATCGATCTGGTTCCTTGGTTCATTAGGGGATGGGAAGTCTTCCGATCGCCTATCTATTTCCAAGGCTTCTGACTAAAGTGAGGTATGAGGCGTTCCACATAAAACAGGTTTCCTTAGGCGCCAATAAATCGCCGCTGTGAACTTCAGCATTCCGTGGTCTATGGACCCATAGCTAAATAGCCTCGGCCGACACCATAGAATGGTTTAGAAGGAATGACACTTTTGAACAGTCGTCTACGTAATACATAATGTAGTCTCTTTTTGTCTTGCAATGTCATCGACTCTCTTTTCTTTGCCCCATGCTTTCGGCTGGGCGTTCGCAATCGATCAATTTTGGTCCTCGAGCCTCGGTACCTTGACGTGCAAAACCTAGGGACAAGTAAATAATATATCTGTCACAAAAACATCTCCCTGATTAAAAAAAAAAAGGCTACTGCGTTTGATCTTCTACCGAAGTTACTCTCATCCAGGTCAAGCTCAACATCGCTCTGGATACAGTCATGGAGGGGGGCCAGACTGGACACTGTTGCGCCTAATCAAGGTACACAGTAGCCTGGGCAGTGTAACATAGAATCATGTTTGACTGGGAATCCCCAAGCTCCTCGCATTCATTTCGGCAAATGCCCATCTTCAACGCATTCCTACCATCTGCGTAGTGAGGGGTAAATACAACGGCTAGATTGATCCTCGTTGTGGATCATACGACATTGGCCGTGCGAGCAAGGGTCCAGATCCTTTAAGTCTAAATGGCCGACCCGCAATGCATATTGTGGCTTTGCCATGCTTCTTAACCATGGTGAAAGCGTGAAACTGTGCCTGAGGCTATTATGTGCTGTTTATGGCTAAGATCGACATGGGTTGCTCTGGCTATTGAATAGGAGTTGTTGTTCTGGCTCGTAACCGAAGAACAAACCGGCTCCAGTGCTGAAATAAGGGAATAATTATCCTATTTCGACATGAAATCTGATCAAGAGAATACATCAGACAATTGGTACACACTCGCCTGTATGTTCGCGGCAATAATCTCGTAACTACACAAGTAGGTATATTTCGATCGCTATAGGAAGTCTAATGTCGTTCGAGGGGCACATAGAAAATAATCAAAGGGTCATAGTACAGAAATGCGACGAGTTCACAGACGGCTGATAATAGCACCGGCGTACTCGTGGGTCTTGGCGGAACCACCAAGGTCACCAGTGAGGAACTAAAAAAGAAGATTGTCAGTATCAAGCTACACAGGGTCGAGATTTGAGATGCACTAACCTTGCCCTCAGCCAGGGTGTCGAAGGTAGCCTTCTGGATGCGAGCAGCGTGGTCGTGGAGACCCATGTGCTGCAGCATCATGATGGAGCTCAGAAGCAGAGCAGTGGGGTTGGCAAGACCCTTGCCAGCGATATCGGGAGCGGAACCGTGGACGGCCTCGAAGATGGAGCACTCGTCACCAATGTTACCGGAGGGGGTGAGACCAAGACCACCGATGAGACCGGCACACATGTCGGACAGAATGTCACCGTACAGGTTGGGCATGACAAGGACCTTGTCGTTGTAGGGGGTGGGGTCAGTGACGATCTTCAGGCACGAGTTGTCCAGCAGCTCAGCGTCGAACTCGACGTCAGGGAAGTCCTTGGAGATGTCACGGGCAGTGTTGAGGAAAAGACCGTCGGACATCTTCATGATGGTGGCCTTGTGCACAACGCGGACCTTCTTCTTGTTGATGGACTCGGCGTACTGGAAGGCGAAACGCAGGACACGCTCGGAGGCCTCCTTGGTGATGAGCTTAATGCTCTGGACAACACCATCAACAACAACGTGCTCAATACCGGAGTATTCACCCTCAGTGTTCTCACGGATCAGGACAGTGTCGACACCATCGTAGGGGGTCTTGAAACCGGCGATGGAGCGGCAGGGACGGACGTTGGCGAACAGGTTAAAGGTACGACGGAGAGTCAGGTTCAAGGAGACGTGACCCTTACCAACGGGGGTCTTTATAAGAGATTCGTTTAGTATCGTGCTATTCAATAAGAACAGTGGGTGTGGGTGAAACATACGGCCAGAGGACCCTTGAGCGCAACGTAGTTCTTCTCGACGGAGCGGATGGCCTCGTCGGGAATGGCAGTCTTGCCGTCCTTCAGGATGGGACCGACATCGACGGGCTCCCACTTGATGGGGGCCTATAGGAAGATATTTAGTATTCCATTGCACCTCCAATTGGTGTTTCAGGTTCGGCAGCTCGTACCTTGGCAGCCTCGAAGATATCCTTCACGGACTGAGAGATCTCAGGACCAATACCGTCACCCTCAATCAGGGTAACAGTGTACTTGCCCTATAAGAACAGTAAATCGTCAGCATTGGCGCTCTTGTATTCTGTTGATGATTGTGGTGGAAGATTGGTGCGCGACGGGTTTTGCGCGGCTGGCGCCGGCATAGATGAAGAAAAAAGAAAAAAGGGTCGACTGGGATGTCAACGTACATCAGAACCCTTCTGACCCTTGAACTTGGCGACAGCGTCATCGGCGGAGGCAGCGTAACCGCGAATCTAAATAGGAAAGGCGCAAACAATTAGTTAATGTATTTCTTTAAGATTGCCAGAGGGGAAGGGTCTCGTGGATACCTGCGACACGGGGGCCACGAAGCTGGGAGTGATGCGGACGGAGCGCAAGCACTGACGAGCAGCAGAGAAGTTTCTGGCGGCAAGCATCGTGAACAACTTCAATCGGCTTAAAAGCAAAAGGTTGGAATTGGATGGTGGGGAGAGAAGGAAAGAAGGGGAAACGGCGAAAGAATCGACTTTCTCGGCGCCGCACCGATCCGACCGGGACGCAGACCGCATTGGTGGTTTGATTCTCCCCCGGTAACCCGAGTCCACAATCTCTCTCTCCATTGGTCTTCGGTGAACCCTTCCAATCTGGAGCTCCTCTTGACACTGCTATCAGTTCCTATCTGATCCATACTCCATTTTCTAGCCTGCCTCTGCAGGAGAGGCCCCCGGATTTGTTAGGAGATCCTGCTTACGTCCCTGACGTCGGGCTCAGCCGATTGAACACTACTTTAAATCCCCAATTCAATCCGTCCTGCCTCCACCTCCAATTAACTCATAGCTGGCATCATGGCCGATCTCGATGTCGCCAGTCACTATAACCTACCCTCCGAATATCCCGAAGAATGGCCAGCAGCCCTAGACGAGGACAATGCGTCCGATGAAGAGCCCCTGGAAAGGACCAAGTCCCGGCCCCGCAAGTCGCGCTACTTTGCTCTCGAACGCACTCCCAGCGACTGGCGGAGTGGCTACGGCTCGCAACGGCGCGGAAAGGATACCAGAGAGAATGCGCAAAATGATGAGCCAGATCCACTGGGAGGAGGAGATAGCGTTATGCGTATCTTGAAGCAAAAGGGCTTACGTCTAGAGGAAGAGGGTGGTAAACGTTCACGGTTTCTGCTATCTTCAACGTCATTCTCCCCCGCGCTCTTCCTATCCCAGGCCCACCATTCAGACTCAATTGAATCGCTCATGGCGGGGTTAGATCATCTGTCTCAGTCTATCGATCAGAAGTCGGCATCGCTGAAAGTTCTGGTGGAAGCAAACTTCGAGCGTTTCGTTCGCGCCAAGGCAACTATCGATAGCGTATACACGGAAATGAGAGATCAAGGTGTGACAAAGGAAGCAAGCCTGGCTCCACGCAGGTCAGGGCATTTCCGAAGCTTATCGGGGCAACGGGGTCTATCTCCTTCCCCCGCAACTGTAGGCCAGGCTCCCCCTCGCAAGACTGCCCTCGTGAAAGAGAGTGATTACGGATTGAAAGGCATCAGAGCCCCTCTTGTGGAAGCGTCTGTCAAGGCCGAGGAGGTTTGGGGACCTGCTCTTGGAGGCCGTGATCGGGAACAGATACTGAAGTCAGTCGTGGAAACAATGGAGAAACAGCGCGACGTATACGAGATTGGAAGCCACCTATCCAAGTCAATCCAGCAACGTGACTACGACTCTGTGTTTGAAGAATACACCAAGGCAAGGACTCTGGCAAATCGGGCGAAGAGCATCGTGGAGCAGGCCTCCAGCTCGCGTCGGCAGCTTTCTGATCATGAAGCGCATACGATCTTGGCGATGGGACGGATGTGGATGGATGTGGACGAGCAAATCCATGCTTTCAAGCGTGAGCTTTGGAGACGACTCGGCGACGCTCCCACCACTTCCACGACAAGCACAGTGTCAGGTCCGGTTGAGGAGCATATGGAGCTCATCGGGGCGCTATTGGAATTGGGCGTTAATGATAATCCCATCTGGATATGGCTTCATAGTCGCTACGAGTTCCTCAAGACTAAAATCACTTCATTTTGTGACCGTTGCAAGGTGGAAATTGAGATCTTGAGACGCCGGCTTGCAGGTGGGGAGAAACCCACCCCTCAAGCCGTAGCGTCTTACCTTCGCCTGGCCCCTCGTGACGGCTCCGCAGACAGCCCTGCAAACCTCGACACAGACCACGTCATCGAGCTCTGGGACTGCATTCAGGCATTCCTCACTCGGCTCCTCTCATCACAGGGTGGCTTACTGGGCGAAGTCCTGGATTTCTGGGAAGTTGCACATGCATTCATTGACGGCAGTCGTCAGCGACTTCTTCCAGTTGGCTTTGAAGGCGAAAGCCGGAAGCACCATCGCCTTACTCCTGGGAACGTAGAGGAGCTCGAGAGGGGTGTGGTGGAATTGGTCAATTTGATCCGAGATAATGTGCTTGCGCTCTTCAATGACCCCCCAACTGAGGATATATCCCTCCTGTCTTCTCCGATTCCACAGAGTCCAACAAGTCCAGCATCCCATGGAGTCACGCCGACTGAATCCCGATTCAAATTGGATCCGAAGAAACTACCCATACCTGCCCCTCAGCGGGGAGAGCACTGGGAGGGCTGTGCCTTCTGGCCACCTTTTTCCAACTCCCTAAGTGGTGTCCACTACTTGAGTAAATTTCTCATTATCATTGGTACCGCCGCGAGTGAGATGGCGGCTTTGCGCCCAGTTACCCACAGTGGATCAACACATGATCTCCTGAAAAACCTCGTGAGTGTCGCCCGGGACAGATCTGCCCGTGTTGCATGCGCTGCATGGAGTCAGGATGCGGAGTCTTGCAAGATGCTGGAGGACTGGACGAGGGATTCCGAGCAGCGAGACTTGACCAAGATGCCTGGCTTGTTTGTGGGCTTTGAAAGTGCCATCCTGAGTGGTATGCAGAAAATTTTGTACATCTCTGAAGCCATGAGCAAATCTGGGACTGTTGATGTCGTCACCCAGCCACCTGCGAAACTGCTCCAGATGGTTCGCTCACAATTTGTCTCCAGTGTCTACAAGGCGCTCAGTGGATTAGTGGAGAACGCAGAGCGAGTCACGGCCTCTGAAGAAGAGAATGAATGGGTTATTAGCCGGCCAGTCATGACAAGCCAGGCTCTTGATGCCGCTTTGTCTGTACTCGCAGCCGACTCTGTGGATTCACAGAACAGGGTAGGTTCCTTTACTCCCAGATCACTTTATATCAGTCACTAACCATAGCCAGAATGTGCGGATTCTCCTTACCCTTTCCAACCTCAAGGCCCTTCAGTCCGAATATGTGCCGCAGTTGATCTCCAACTTTGAGACCTCCTTTTCCGTGAAATTGACGGAAGAGGGCAAGACGGTCCGGGACGTCCTGAAGCAAATCGAAGATCGACTGTTTGTATCATACACCAGTCCGACCCTCTCCTTGTTAAAGAAGACCATCTCGAACGGCATTGAGTCTCCAGACTGGGTGCCCAAGACCGATCGGCCTGACCAAGTCCGCCCTTACGTCTACAATACCCTGTTGACTCTGGTCCTGGTGCACACCGAGATCTCCACTACTGTACCATCCACTGTTTCCGCAGGTGCTAGCCGTTCATCGCCAAATACCCCATCGTCATTGCTTACCAGCGTACTCACCCATCTACTGGGGCAAATCTCGACGGCTTTACTCACTTCCTTCCGTTCTCGGTCCAGCTTCTCGCTTGCCGCTCTCATGCAGGCCACTCTGGATACTGAGTTCATCGCACAGACGCTCTCCCAGTACTCGACCGATGAGGCATCTGGAATTCAAAGTCAGATCTACGTGGAATTGGATCGTCGCACGACAAACGAAGCTCGCACCAAATTGCAGGCCGACCTGGGCGAGATGAGAAACGTATTAAAACGATTGAGAGACCGGACAAAGGGCGAGTTTGCTTGTTTCCGCAAGCCTCGCACCGGAACTAAGAACCCCTCCGCATAGTGGATTTAGCAACTGTCAATGATAATTAAGCGTTCATAAATTTTTGTTTGCATCGGGTATCACGATAAAATAGATGCTTTAGTTCTCCTGTGGACAAAAAATGCTTTTATGACTGCCCAACCATGCGCTGCACCCGACTTAGCAGCGCATTGCTTTCTCTTCCCAATCTCCGCTTGCCAAACTGATCCGGCCGCTTAGCACGATTCATTGCCTCCCGTTCCTTCTGCTTGGCCTCAACCTCCCTCTGTCGAGCCTCAAAAGCCTTTTGCCGCTGTTCTGCAATCTCCATCTCCTTGGCAAACGCCGATCGTTTCGGCCTTCGCTCCCTCTGTCCACCTTCCTTCCGTGGGCGCCGTTCTGGCCTCGGCGCACGCTCCGGCTCCGGCTCCGGCTCTGGCTCGTTCAACCTCGCCATACGATCGGGGTGAAGTTCTGTCGATGCAGGCTCTGCAGTCTCCTGGGGCTGTGTTTGTTTCTCCTCCTCGGCAAGAGCGTAAACGGACTTTGGTGTACCGGCGGCGAGTTCTTGTGCTTTGATCTTAGCGTAGGCCTTTTTCACTTTGGCCTTTTGAATGAGGTCGGATTTGATTTTTTGGGCTAATTAGAAAGCACAAGGTTAGTGTTATGTATCGAGTGGTCCAGCAACTTGGAAATCGCTCACTCTTGCGCCGATAAGTGCCATCGGGGAGATTGGCTGGGCCTACGCTGAAACCCTTGCGCTTCTTGATTGCGGAATCAGTCTTAGGTTCTTTGGATGCCTTTCCAGCATCGCGATCGCGCGTCGGTGCCATGATTAATGTGGAAGCAAGTTGATCGTGCTGGAACTTGAGTGGTACTGCCGGGCAGTTTGGAGGAAAGAAAAAAAAAGCGGCGATCGCGGTTCCGCCCAGAGATTAAAGACCAACGGTCTCGATTCCGCTCGACAGTATACTATAGTTCCATTTGACAAATTTAGATTGATTATTTATTTTTCAACATGACTTAGTCCTTGATTTAAATCATTCTGAGTTACGTGTATTTCTCAGTTCACCTCGTAAACTTTGAACTTTGAACTGAAACTTTTCTAATCTTATCGGGAAAGAAACCCCATGACGATGATTCATCCCCGAATCCGAAATGGACCCACGACATGACATGATCTCCGTTTAACCTCTCTGCTTTCCTCCCGGACTTTCCCTCCGACACCCTTTTCACCCTTCAGGTATCCTCTCTTTGTATTATTCTAATCCCTATAGACTGAACCAAAGACCGCTTTCTTCCCTGCCAATCACCGGATACTCTGACGGCATATACCCGCCCCAGTGCACACCGCATCCCAATCACCCCACCACGGCCTGTCTGCTCTGGCTTTGTGCTTGCCACAGGTAGTTTCCTGAAATGCCCGGTCCGTTGTTTTAGGCCCTATAGCCTTCCCAACCACGTCATCATGCCCCTATTTCATGACCCAGACCGCCGGTATTATTCCGGATGGTCTGGTGACCCCAGCCAGCATGAGCTCCAGGCTGCCCAAGGGTCCTCCGAACATCCTTTAGACACAGAGAACCCCTGTGAACCTCAAAGCGAACCATTCACTATGGAAAACTTGCAGCCATCGTCTGCCGAGCACTCTCCAACAAGGTTGTGGAGCAGTGATGAACGACAGGAACTTATACAACGAATCAAAGAATCGTCGCCCTGGAGGCTCCAATATAAGGTATGCCAAATCGAATCATGTTTGGAGGCTTCCGTTTTATATCTAGAAGAACTTTGTTGTCCTTTTCACCCCCCGAATCCGAGAGTTAACACTATATATAAAATCGCAGAATAGCGATCATAGTGATGAGCTTTGCCTGTCCCAAAATTCTGGGGGGCAAAATGCAGAGAACATCGACGAGGGGAACCTAGCGGGTCCCCAAAGCTATATAAACTCGACACACCAGACAGAGGAACTAGGATCGCCGGCCGATATCCAAAGACCTCGGTCTGCATTACACTCCGGTGATTTTCGTGAAGGGGCAGTAAATGTTCCCCCGTCGTCCCCTCGGCCTAGATTCACACAGCCTAGCCCCTTCTCTCCTCATCTAGGGACATCCCCTACTACACCCTGGTTTGGGGCGTCTGTCTTCCCGACCGCTTCTGGGCAGGCCAGTGTCTTCGGTGAACAGAGGCCGGAGCTTGGTCTACAAACCCGTTCCAGAGCACCGTCACTCGGGTCCTTTTCGTCAAGTTACGTTCTGAAGGCCCCCACAAGCCCTCTCGTATATCAAGCCAATAACACCGACCTTGACTTTTCGCCGGTTGATCCGAAAGAGTTTGGGCCCGAGGAAAGAGCCAACAGACGACGAACTCTACCACCGGAGTCTTTTCGACATCTCCAACCGTCTCCCCCTAACATCCGAGCTATCGATATTCGCACACCTTATTCCCCTAGAGGCCATGATGAATTTCAGCCTCACGTCCCTCGAAGGACGTTGACATCAGCATATAGCCTTCAATTGGCCTCGACGGGCAATACCACTGCGTATCGGGCAAGACGGCCATCGCTTGCTTCTGATCTGTGTCCTACCGCACATGCGCCGATGGTTGGATCCTATGAAGAATCCATACTACGAGGTCGAATGTCGATGAGCCCTTCCAAACCCCTAGACTTCACTGCACAAATCGGTGTCCTAGGGAAAGGCAAATGCAAAGGACATTTGAAATGTCCACCGCATGTCACTGTTCCCTTCCCAGCAGTTTTCTATAGCTATCCTACTTCAGGTAGTGGTCGTTCTATCTCGGATGATAGTCCTAGTCCTTATGTGGGGCAAATTGATCTTGAGAACTTGCTGTCCAAGGAAGAACCGAGCACGACCCGGCGTCGTAGACGCCATTTTAGCCCAGCAGCTGTTGAAGACGGACCTCGAAATGAGACAGGCGCTCCTAGGGCTCCTCGTGCCCCCAGTGCAGATGCCAGACGTCGCCGGGAAAAGAAGAGCCGCAGAGCGGAGTCGCCCAAATGTCCCCCAGGCGGGTGTTACCGGATCCCTCAGCAGGGACAATTACAAATTATCATCAAGAACCCCCACAAGACCGCGGTAAAGCTGTTCCTTGTACCATACGATCTTGGTGATATGGAACCGGGAACTAAAACCTTTATTCGGCAAAGAAGCTATTCGGCTGGTCCGATTATCGACATGCCGCTGAGTGCCCGGAAGAATTACGGTACTGATCGTCCCGAGGCCTCTCTCAACGCCACGGAAAATCCCCATGATAAGCCCACTCTGCGATATCTCATCCACCTCAATATCTGCTGTCCTTCCCGAGGTCGCTTTTACCTCTACTCGAGTATTCGAGTAGTCTTCGCAAACCGAGTCCCAGATGGCAAAGAGAAATTGCGTAATGAGAATCAACTCCCAGAGCCTCGCTACAGTCCGTACAAACCCACACGAGAATCCACCCTCTCGGCGTCAGCCAATGCCAGGCTAGCAATCGAGAAGGCCGCTCGCAGGCGCAGCGTCGGGCAAGGCATAGTCCCTTTTCTGCGTGAAGATCCAAGCAAAGCGTTGCAATGGACCCCGGAGTATATGGGTCTCCCAGAGTCTCCGCAGGCAGATGCTACTCTCTACAGCAAGCTCAACAAGGGCGATGCCAGATACGGAGGCCACCCCACTGGCAAGGGTACCTCAGATACCGGTGAGAGTTTACTTGCCAAACGGCTTCGTGGCCTAGATGTCCACAGACAAGAGACATTTGACCGTTAAACTCAACTACACAGCCACCACTCGCGAGAGATTCTAAGCCACAGAACCTCGTCAAGCATTCCCAGAGCATCTAGCCCAGTTGAGGCCATGTGTAAAAAGAAAAGGGAACAAATATCAAAACGTGATAATCATCCATGGCTGCGTCAGTTGCAGCCGCTCGAGTATACTAACCACAGTCATTTACAGCTTGATCGACACTGGCTGTCGCCAAGTCCCATTTTCGATACCTTTTGTCGTTTTTCATCTTTCCTTACTTCATTTCTTACAACCAGGGTAGACCAGGCGCATGGGTCATTAAGCATATACCCTTTTCATTTCCTTCGTTTCATTTGCATAGCATGGTGTTATGGGAGTTGCAATCACATGCTTTTCTTTCCTTCGTGATATTTGAGAATAAATTGGAAATAGTCATGGCATTGAAATCTCTTCTCACTGAATCATCACTTCCGCGCCTGTATGTCTATGCAATATCTAGATAAAGCGAGCTTCTAAGGGCCTCGATTCTACTCCTGGCATTTAATTCGTATTACTCCTCTTAGTGTCTACATCTCAAAATTATTAGTATGGGGAAGTTCTTGGTTCATTGAACAAGACGGGAAACCAATCAAAGCGCTATTATTTCTATGGACAAGGTTCTGTTCTTAGACAGTTACATGAACAAATGGTATACTTCCAATCGAGGTACAAGCTTAACCAGCATGCTCGACAATTTCGGTCACCAAAACACCGTCCTTGATGTAGCTCTTAAGCTGCTCAGGAACGGGGCACTCCTTGGTATCATCATCAGTTCCCTCCTTGGGCGGGAGCGTGATGTTAATAGCAGTGCACTTGCTAGTGAAGACCTCGGTAGCAAGACTCTGCTGGCCAAGGTAGATGGTAGCACCGTCGACCTGGTCAAGCATGACAGTAGGAACAACACCATCGATCTGCAAAGCAAACTTGGGCGACTTGATGATATCCAAGCAGCTGACAAGGGAATCAACAATGATCGAGAGACCATTGCAGTTGTCGATGGCGATGGCATTGGCCTTGCCGTTAACCTTGACGATAGTCTTGTTACAGCGCGAGATAAGGATGGACTGGTTCTGCGCGGCAGAGATCTCGACAATCTCTTCTGGGGCCTCGAAGTTCTCAACCAGCCATTTGTTACCCTCTAGGTCCTTGCGAGGAGGCTTCTTTGTGCGCATGCTCTCGGGCTTGGGCTTCTTGCTGGGCGCGGGGGACTTGCCCCGGACGGCGCTAGAGCCTGAGCGAAGGTTGGGGTTCTTGTGGGTCATCTCTGACTTGTCGACCTTGCGCAGGCCGGAGGTGATCTCTTCACCCTGGTTGAGCTGGTCGAACACAGCCGACATATCTGGGCCGGGGGCAGCAGGGGGAGGGGGAGGCGGTGGGGGGCCGCCGGCACCGCCAGGGACGTTAAGGGTTGGGACTGGGGGAGGGGGAGGAGGAGGGGGAGGGACGGGACCAGCGCTGGGAGCTGGCCCACTCTTGATTTGTTTCAAGGCCTCCAACACATCGACTCCAGACTCGTCGTTCCATGTCAGGCCCTTGGGGTAGTGCTTGTTAAGATAGGCGGAAAGACCCTTGAAGATCTGGTAGTAGGCTTGAATGTACTCGATGTGAGTACGGTCCCTAGGTATGTCAATTGGTGGTTCCTCATGGTTGCTCAGGACAGACTTACTTGTCCTTGTACTCCTTCAGGACCTTATTGCCATAGTACTCAATACCACCAATCATCTCTTTCACAAACTCGGCAGGCTTGCTCTCGAAGAACCAGCCCAGAGTAACAATGCCCTCTGCAACAGCGCTCAAGTGGTTGAACAGTGGGGAGGCGCGGTTGGATTCGCGAATGTTGTTGATGTTATCCGAAGCTTTGTGCAGGTCGGTCATAAGCTCCACGGGCTGAGGCTCGGGCTTCTTGGCCTTTGTCGAGACATAGAGGTAGGTACGCTCAGCCTGGAAGGCCTGCAGAACTGCTTTGCTCTATAGAACAGTCAGCGACCAATTTCTGGATATCACAGTCTGCGAAACATACCTGCTCTGCAACCAAGCCACCAATCTTCTCACCCAGGTTCACAAAGTTCTGCACATCGCCTTTGATTAATGCGTCGAAGTCTTGGATCTGGGGCGGAATCGGAGCGGCTGCCGGTGCGGCCGGCGGCGGAGGAGCGGGCTTCGGGGGCTCGGGGACTGCAGGCGAGGCAGCAGTAGGGGTTCCGGTGCTCTTTGGGTCGTTGGGATCGTCCAAGGACATGGCCATGTCCTCCAAGCGTGAGGTCGCCGCCTCGAGCCTATTGGCACGGGTCAGTCGAATGTTCGAATGTACTAGGGCCGGAGGGGGGGCTTGGGCTGGATTGAAACACAAACCCAGCTGGTTTATGATATCCAAGCTGGTATAAACATGAGCACATACCGCTTGATGAGGGTGGTGAGATTGTGCATATGGTTGCCGCTCGCCATGTTAGGCAACACGTTGTTCTCTATAATGGGGAGACGAGTAGAGCGCGAATGATGTAGCTGGAAAAGTTTGGATAGGAAAAGAGCTCAAACGGTCTCTGTGGTATTGCAGTATAGCAAGACCGAACCCTCGCGCCAAGTGTCAGGGGGAGAAGTTATGGGACACGAATGATGTAGAGGCCTCCAAGCTCTCCTGAGGTTTCCCGCAGCTTGACCCAGCAACGGTAATTTACATACTTGAACGGTGTCCCCACTTGCGCTATGGAACCCCGTATAATTCGTAATTAAATTACCAATGCTCCACTACAATCAGGCCCACTTCAACTCATTCTCCGATAGCACTGATACACTCGTTTCTCTTCTTCTACTATTAGCTTGCCCTAATATATCATAACAACTATGGTTGAAATGGAGATCCCTAATGCCCAGACGGGTGAAGTTGAGTTCTGTACGCTGGGAATGTTCATTATAGGTATGTCCTTCCAAGGTTATCTGAACACCCCGCAGACCACATACTGACGATTATTCCTGTAGATGACATTGAATTTGGAGGCTCCAGGCCTGATGTCAAGAACGTCCTTGGAGGAGCTGCCTCCTTTGCTGTTGTCGGCGCTCGTTTGGTTGCAGGGTCCAAGCATGGACAGGCTGTGAGTTGGATTGTGGATGTGGGATCCGACTTTCCACCGGAGACACTCGCAGTAATTAAATCCTGGGGAACAGACTGTGTCATCAGAGAAGACCACAGCAGACTCACAACACGAGCTTGGAATGGATACCATCCGGATGAAAAGCGAGGTAAATCAGATCACTTTACTTGGATCTATGCAGATCATTGACCTGATGCAGATTTCAAGTATCTCACTCCCAAACTGAGGTTAGAGCCGTCTATGCTCTCCGACGCACAGGTGTGGTCCCGCACTTTCCACATGGTCTGCTCTCCAGCCCGTTGCATATCAATTGTACATGATATCCTCCAACGACGAGAGCAGCTGCGGGAAGCCGGCCAAGCACCGGCTACTAAGCATGCTTTAGATCGCCCCATTTTTGTCTGGGAGCCAGTTCCTGATCTCTGTTCACCGGAAGAGCAGGGCAAATTTTTCGAGGCAAATCGAGTTGTTGATGTGGTAAGCCCTAACCATATGGAGCTGGGTATGATGTTTGATCAGCCCGGATGGACTGAGGAAAGTGAAAAGAGCCAAGGGCTAGTCCAGAAGATTATCGATGCCGGGATTGGTCCCAGTGGAAACGGATGCATAGTCATTCGAGCGGGCAAAGAGGGAAGCTACGCCTATTCAAGAGACCAGAAGCTTTGGCTCCCTGCTTACCACCAGCCCAACACTTCAGGTGCTTCGGCCGTGCTAGACCCTACAGGCGCAGGTAATTCATTCCTGGGCGCACTGGCACAAGGAATGGTAACTGCCGGTCGGGAACCGTTCAACGTCATCGAGTCTACCTTGTCACCCTCCGAGAGCTGGAAACAAGCCATGGACTCCTGGGGCCAGCGTCGCGATGTGCTGGGAGCACTCATCTGCGCAACTGTCGCGGCCGGGTATGTGGTTGAGCAGATCGGAGTGCCTCGGATTTCTCTGGACAATGGAAAAGAGCTGTGGAATCAAACTGAATTCACGGAACGGGTCCGCCTATACACGCAGCGATTATTCAAGACATTGCAAGAGTCTCCCCAGAGACACCTGTTGACCAATTGATCAATGGTTAATTGGGAACGCCCTTCTATTTTCGTACAGCCAGGGAATGATGAAATGATAGTAAAAATAACACAATAAAGAAATGTCCCGTCACGCTGGAAATCCTCCCATAGCTGTGTAGCATCGGTACCGTTCTCTATGACTCATTCTTCGCGGCCTGTGCTGCCTCGTGCTCTCTGATCTGTCGGCTCCAGCTATTATTAAGAAATCCAGGTCAGCACTCAGAATGTCTTTCGGGCCATAAGGCATGGGGGTGGACTGACTATCGGCTGGGGAAGAAGCGGCCAGGCTCGGGCATCTTGTCGCGGTACTCGCGGTCCGCACTGAGGCTGAAAGCCATGGCAGCAATGCCAATCACAAAGGCGCCCATGACAGCAGTGTTGGCTTTCCAGTTCGCCGGGCGGGAGTACCAGCCACCAGCGGGGGACCAGACTTCCTTGGGGTACCTGCGCAGCGATAATTCATTAGCATCCACCATTGAAATTTCCAGAACTTGAAACATACGCGATCTTTCCGCCACCACCCATTGTGAGGATTGAATTGGAAGGTTGTTGAGGATTAAAAAGAGGGACGAGTTGAGGGAGGTCTCTTCTGCGGTTGAAGCCGAGAGGGCCGTTCAATTCGAAGGTCGAATGCCAAGACTTAGTTACCGTATATGGCCTAGCGTGTACTCACACGACCAGACCAAGATCCCGTGACTGGCAACAATTTCTCTTTTCTCTCCCCGTGAATTGGCCGCACGCCTCCGAATCCCATCCCCCATTGACGCAGCGTGGCCAATTGTTTTTAATTTGATTTTGTGTTTCGGTTTCTGTCCATATCCGCCCAGATGAAGCGGCTGCAGCTCCAACGATGGAGCAGTACAGTTCTTTCGCCGCGAACTCGGACTGGTAACAGACTGCATCAACATCTCTACTCTGCCAGTTTACGGCACCAATCGACTGCCGCGCCTCTGCAAACCGAGTCACAGGATGTCCCGATCGACACAACCTTTGAGGATCCCGAGGTGATGCGCCAAGTCAGGAGTGCTCACAAGCGCAAGTCTCAGCTGCAATATCCATCCCCTCCGGTCGAAGCCGCAACCAATTCCGCCAAACTTGCCGCCCTTCACGCTCGACTTTACCTTCCTTCCCGACTACCCGTTCAGACTCTTGCGCGGACTTTGGTGGACGCCTCCGCGGATCCTAACGCCGACTTCAACAACGAATCGCTGGCTACCCTTGGTCACGATCTCCTCACCTACTACACCTCCGAATATCTTCTTTGCAAATACCCACGCCTGCCTTTGACCGTCATCTTTGCCGCTATGTACGCTTATGTTGGTCCCAAGACCCTGGCCGCCATGGCCAAAGAATGGGGTGTTGACCTCGCCGCCGTACCAGGTGGAGAAGTCGACCCTGGTTATCTGCAATTCCGGAGGGTTGATCCTGGAACCGACGTGAATGCAGCCACAGATGATGTCAAGACACCACGGCCGTATGCCAACGCCGCGAAGTGGAGGAAGACGGTCACCTCAAAGATCTTCTATGATGATGAATTCGGTGACCCGATCAAGGGGGCTTCTGCTCCAGGCGAGGGTGTTACAGCCGAGCAGGCCAGTGCTACCTTCGTGCGCGCTTTGATGGGCTCAGTTTACTTGCACGCCGGTCGTCCCGCCGCCAAGCGATTCTTCGAACAACACATTCTCTCGCGAAGCTTGAACATCTCAGATCTGTTCAACTTCTCCCAGCCGGCTCGTGACCTGGCCCGTCTGTGTGCGCGTGAAAACTTCCAGAAGCCTGTCGCCAAGATCACCAGTGAGACTGGTCGTCTCAGCAGACACCCTGTCTTTGTGGTTGGTATCTTTTCTGGCCAGGACCAGCTAGGTGAGGGCGCTGGCGCCAGTCTGCTTGAGGCTCGGGAGCGCGCAGCCCTCTCTGCGCTGAAGGGCTGGTACCTCTACAGCCCGCTTAACGTGCGGGTTCCCAGCTCTATGGAAGAGGATGGTGCCTCGCCCTGGGAGCCGGCCCACGTTGACTTGGGTGAGGTGATCACTTAAGTGCCCAAATAGCATCCTCGAATACCGGGGACGCGGTACCATATTCTTCCATGTTTTTTTATTGTTCTTTATTTCCCTCCCTTTTCCGGTGTGCGGTGGTTTTGCATGGGAAGCAGGTCTGGGAAAAAAGAGTCTTCTCCTGTCTTTTGCATGACTGGATACTGTATAGTATGGGACATTTGATTCCTTTGATTCATCTGGTGTCTTTTATTTATTTTGGAATTTCCTTGTGTCATTGTTTCATTTGCTTATCTGGCTACATTTCACTCCCAGCTAGAAATTGGTCGAACGACGAGACCAGGCCATTGCTCTTGGTCTCGGCACTGGTGTATAGAGGGGCTCACCAAATGTATTACATCAATAAATTCATATCATAAAAGTAATCTTTCCAGATGTCTATTCAATGGTAGCTTCTATGACTCGGGATTCAGAATCTCTTCTTCCCAGTTCCCACGAATTTTCTCATCTTTAGAATGACCATCCAACCACAAGCCATACTCCTCCCATAGAGTCTCAATCCCAACACCAAAAAGACTTTCCCAGAATCCAGGGCTCACTTTATCCTGATCCTTGCCCTCGCCTAGATATCCGACTCTGAACAGCCGATCATTCAACGCCCCAACTGCCCCCACTCCAGCAAAAACATCCTCAATCCACGCTAAAAAGTACGCTGTATGCTGATACCCAGCATCCCAATTATTCGCTCTCTCTGCCGAAGACTGCGGTCTCTTCCAATGCGGCGGCTCTAAACCCGCCTTTAGCCGTACGAAATCCGCAATCCCCTCAATCAAGCCGCCTGGCGGACGAGGGATCTCACCATTGCCAACGGCTTTGGGTGCGGTATGCTGGTAACAATGTACAAGCTCGTGCGTCAGAACCCCAAGTAGCTCGTGAAGTGGATCAGCCTTGGCAGATGGGCCAGATGTACATGATTGAATGTACTGTAGTGATAGATGGATCTCTTTGTGGTCGTCATCGAGCTCGGTGCCTGTTGTGTAGGCCACGCCGCCGAAATCCCGGAGAAAGAGGGTTACGGATCGGGTTGAAGGAATTGAAGCTTTGAAAGATGGGCTTCTTTTGTCTCCTTGAGCTTTATCTTCGCTGGACCCTTGTGGTTCTGTGTAGAGGTATTGGACGATATTGCGAAGGGCAGTGTCTAGGGCCGAGGATACATCTGGGATGAGGGTGAAGAATGATAAGGATGCTGGGTGCCGGAGCTCTTGTGCATGAAGACGCAGTTTGGGCTGTGGGATTTTGTCGCTGTGTAGCTTCTGATCGTTTTGCTCTTTGAGGCTGGAGCTCGGCTTGTGGGGTTTTGGGATCGGTGTCGGGGCGGGGTTTGGTGCCATTTTGAGTTCTGTTATGAGATTTTCCCAGTACCAGTGGCTAGTACATGTGAGGTAACCGATAATGCTCTGAGTGACAGCCAGGAATTGGAATTTGAAGCTCTTTTTGGTGACTTCAAAGCGGAGATAAGGTGAGATTGAGCATACAGAGGAAAGCGGGGAGACCTGACCCAAGGATATCACTCCCGCTAGTTTCTATGATAAATTTTCCCCGAGGCTCGCAATGGAGAATTACCAAGTATTGGGCAGTAGATGGGTCGATTTGATATGTATTTTTCAATTAGATCATGGATTTTTGATCATCCAATTCTCAAAACTTTAGGGGATTTCCTAATCACAACCCTGTATATATTTCCATACTGGGCTATAGGCTCAAGAGGAGCCCACGCTCGAACTAGCCCTGGAGGTCAAGTTCGAGCTAGACATTGCATGCGCCTGCATCAATTCGAATTATGTCAGACAAAATATACTCGAAATCCGGTTGAATGCTTATCTATCATCAGTGTAGCTGGATTTGTCGATGGTTGCCCTTTGCAACCCCAGGTAAACAAAGCAACATTGGGCTGAAATTGAGTCCACCTACAACAGCTGGAACTTTGGAAGTATTTGGATATCGAAAGAGACTAAATCGATTAGGGACCGCACTATAATCGTTTCAAATTGACCTGACATCCACAAATTCCCCAATTAGAACCCCTTGAGTTCATCGGAAAGCGCATCAGTGGAGACTGGATTATCTTATCGGCGATAAGCCCCTTGTTTTCCCGAGCAAGGTTGTCAACATCCCACCATCCGCGGTTTCACACGTCAACATCCACGTCTTGAGTCTCAACAGTCGCTTCGGTACGTTATTTTTTAATGTCTTACTCTATGCGCTCTTTATGTGCGCCTATCCCCGCTTGATATTATCTGGCCTTGTTTGCGCCGTGGTTGCCCAGCGTCATCTGTTCTCCGTGGCCACATTTCCCTTCGATCGCGCGAACTTTGCGCATCAGCATTGTGGTATAGATGGAACTAATTTCAAATAGCAGACGATATCAAATAAAGGACTCGAGCTCCCCCTTCGGCCTCTTCTTCCCGGCACGAACCATCGAAGGTTTCCGACTGCATCCCGCACCATCGCCGGTGCTCGCGTATGACCTGATTGACAAAGGTTATTTGATTTCTAAAGTCAAAGATGGAAGCCAAAGCCGCAGAGCTGCTAGCAGCCTTCAAAAACCCGAATCTCTCCGTCGATGCCAAAGTTGCCCATCTCACCGGCATTAAGTCCGATATCAAACAGAAGAATGTACCCGAGGGAGCTATTGCAACAATATTCGAAACAATTCGGCTCGCTTTGAGTTCCCAACACTACTCCGTTGCCAGTGGAGCTTTTTCTACACTGGGTCATTTCCTGAAGCGCCTGGCAATCCAAGATCAACAACAGTGGATCATTTCACAAGCGCGCAACTTCTACCCCATCCTCACAGAGAAGCTTGGTGACCATAAGGAACGGATAAGAGCACAGGCTGCATCGATATTTACCGAATTGTGGCCCTTGGCCGGCACCGAGGTCGAATATCATGTTCTTGAGGTTGCCCTGGTGGGCAAAAACCCCCGAGCCAAGGAAATGAGTCTTCTTTGGCTGTCAAATGTGCGTACTCTTATTGACTGGAGAAAGAGCATAGGCCCTGACAATCAATTTAGATGACGAGAAACCATGGTCTGCTGTTCCGCCAGTATGTACCATCACTAGTGACATGCTTGGAAAGCGCAGATAGTTCCGTTCGAGATACAGCAAAAGTGGTTGTAATTGATTTGTTTCGGTATGACAAACTGCAGAAATCATCCGCATCTTGATACTAATAGGGAACTCAGGACTGCTCCCTCCAGAGCCAAATCTGATTTACAGAAACAGCTGGGCGCGCGCGGTGTGAGGAAATCAATTGCCAGTGCTATCTTGTCCGGAATTGGACTTACTTCTGCCGAGCCCGAGAGCTCAGCGCGCCCCATTTCTCGTGCCGAGCGACCCATTTCTGTGATGTCGTCACGTTCACATGCAGTAGACCTGCATGAAGATGGTCTGTTTATTAATAACTCGCCATCACCACCTTTCACCAATGAGTCTAACGACAAGACAGAACCGGAACCTATGAAAAGCCGACCAGCCTCAAGGAATCATCTTGATCGACCGATTGCGTCGAGCTCCGATGCTCCTGCCAGACCAAAAACTCCCGCTGAACAACCGCCCGTTCAGACATCGTCGGAAGATGCAGGAGTGGAGCCACATCTTGTTAGCTCGAGCAGAGACATTGATGACCTTGTTCGCGATATGCTCCCTTGGTTTGATGGTAGAGAATCCGAAGATAACTGGCTAAAACGCGAAAAGAGCGTAATCCTTTTCCGAAGAGTTACCAGGGGAAATGCGCCTCATGAATTTCCTCAAAGCTTTCTGCAGGCCACCAAAACATTACTGGATGGATTCTTCAAAGTGGTTCACTCACTGCGGACTACTCTTTGTACGAACGGCTGTCTTTTGATCCAAGACATCGCACGAACTTGCGGCCCAAGAATCGATCCTATGGTAGAGATCATCATGCAGAACTTGATCAAGCTATGCTCCGCTTTGAAAAAGATTGCGGCACAGAACGGCAATGCGACAGTTGATGCAGTCATTGGAAGTGTGACATTCAACATTCGTATCTTGCAGCATATTCATTGGGCATCACAAGAAAAGAATGTCGGGCTACGTCTTTTCGCTGCTGGATGGCTGCGGACTTTAATCAGCCGACAGGCTCACCATAAGAGCACTGTTGAACATGGTGGTGGTTTGGATCTAATCGAGAAGTCCATTAAGAAAGGATTAGCTGATGCCAACCCGGGAGTACGCGAGGCTACTAGAGGTACCTTTTGGACCTTCTTTGGTGTGTGGCCTGATAAGGCCAATGGGTATGTGACCTTTTCTTTAATATCAATTCATTCGCTAATATTCTGAAGAATTCTGTCCGAATTGGATGCAAAATCACGAAGTCTTTTGGAAAAAGACTCGTCAAACCCAAATGCAGCTCAGCAGGCTAAACCTTCTAGCAAGCCAGCACCGCGTTCTGCCCTCAAGGAAGCTATTGCTGCTCGTAAGAAGGCTCAGATGACTTCTCGCCCGGAGTCTGCTCAGTCCGCATTTGCTGACAGCCAGTCCTCAGAGCCTGCACCCCGACCGGCTGTACGGACCGTTCCTACTGGTGCACCCCTTTCGTCCATGTCCTCTGCACCCATGAGGCCTGCTATGAAACCCCGGAGGCCTGAAATAAGCCGCCCTGCGACCGCTGACCCATATGCTCGTCGACCTGAATCCAGGACCCAAACGGCTAGACAGGCAACGCTTTCCCCACGATCAGTGAGATCCAAGACATCAACGCCTTCGTCGAAACCCCTCAATGCACCTCGTCTTCGGCCGCATGAGACTCAGTCTGGCACTACTAGGGGCAAGCCTAAGAAGCTTGACCTCTCGAAATCCAAGTCGCATGGGGATCTGGCAGGAGCAGCAAACCATGGTCGTAGTGATTCTAATGACAGCATAACCCAGCCCTCGCAAGCCCGCCAAGCTGACCATGCCTACGAAGATCCAAATTCTCCCGCTCAGATTGTGTTGGAAAGCCCTCCGCTTTCTGCGACGCACCCGCAACATCATAACGAGGTGGAGACTCGTGCAACTCGTACTGTTACTCCGGAGCCCGTAAGAGAGCCCGCGCCAGCGCTAGAGCTAGAGTCCATGTCACTAGAAGATCCCCCGACTGCGGCTACTCCACGTCATGAACCTTCAACGCCCTCACGCAATTCAGACCCATTCTATGTCCCTGAGTCCGCCAAGGCACAACCCGAGGAGATGGTCATATATGAGGATCCTGCTACTCCTGTTGCTGCCGAGTCAACACCACGGATTGATCCTGTTGAACATCTCACACCTACAAAATCACCTCGCCGTGTTGAACCAGACCAGCCCGATCTTGACGACGAGATAGCGGCAACCACACCCGCGGAATCCACTACTCCAATTAAGAACCCACCTCAAATGATTCCTCACCAGGGATTCTCTACTGATGGAACCAACGAACCCCAGTTCCCATCCCCAGTGCGGAGGACGCCACTCAGGGGTAGCCCTTCGCCGTCACGGAACCGACCCCAGACGACACCCTCTGACAACGGGGTGACTCATGAATCTATCATGGGTAGCCCCGAGAGGACTCCTACCAATGAGAATGTGACTGAACATGTTGCCAAACCAGAATATCCTGGAACCCCCCGCTCTGCAGCAAAGCCCGGTGCTCTGGAGGAGGTGACATTAAACGAATCGGCCCTGAGGACCTCAGAGATGAGATATCGATCTGTTGAGCCTCACTCAACAGGTGAGGAAACTCTCCGCCGAAGTCGTAAATGGGCCGAGCGGCATCGCAGCCCTAGTCCTCGATCAAAGGACCCCGCCAACGCGAGGGAGATGCTCCCCAAAGCTCTCACCCGAATCACAACGAAGATCATGGATATCTCGGGCTATCGCAAGCTACAAGGACTTTTCCAATACCACGGCGAGGAGCTTGTAACTCATGAACAAGACTACTACGCGGTACTGGAGGCTCTGCTCAATGAGCTGGAGTTGGCCCCCACGAGCCGCAAGGATCATGACGTGAAAACCCAGATCCTGGCTACCATCCGGTCCATGCTCATCCGCACTAGCGAGCTATTCCATCGATACGACGCCCCTGTCATTGCAGCAATCGTCCGGGCCCGCCAACATTACGAATCAAACTCACACTTCGTAACTTGCTTGGAGGAAGTGGCTGAACAATTGGCGGCTTTGGTCCCCACTGCAACCTGCATCGAAGGTGTACTGCAAGGCTTACCCGAGGAGGATGCACAGAATGCCAATTCGTATCGATCAATCATCCTGGGTCTTTCTACAATTCACCAAGCGCTCCAGCAAGGCCCCGTCGAGATCTCCGATGAGGTCCTCGCCAGCGTCGGTAACGTGGTCGGCCGACAACTCGGTCACCCCTGGCCTGGTGTGCGCAAGCAGGCTACTGAGCTGTGCACGCTCCTGAATCTTAAATTCGGGCTGGATCGAGTTCAGAAGGTTACACCCCCGGCTGGGGAGGGATCACTGAACCTGCTTACATACTTTATGGCCCGGCGGTCCCAATAGGTCCAGTTTGATGCTTTTGCCATTCGCTTCGTTGTACATAGCTCATTACCTGATTCTGCCTCGTTTTGCTTTTAGTGGTGGATTGTATTAAGAGGTGGCGCTCGACGATTTGGTTATTGAACATAACAAAAGTTTTGTGGACAAGAGCTGGATCGTATTGTTTTCAAGGTTGTCGCTATTCAGATATTTGCTTAGGATAATATACATGTACTATATATCTCAATGGACGCACTTGCACGTAATTTTTCCAAACAACCTTGGGAACAGGCCATTGGAATGACTGATACCATGCCATTTGCCTGAAGCATTTCTATCTACATGACACATCTTAGACGCATGCAAAATTGTTGCCAAGCGGCCACCTTGCCTTTCGACTTGATCTTTATCTGGCGACCTTTCGATCTCGAGTTAAGACCAGGACTAAGAGCCTTTCAAGGTGCCATGAGTTTCGCGATCGCCGCTCCATCATTTGTCGTGACTCCAAATGTGAAACAGAATCTCTCGAACGCGGAAGGAACCCCAGATGGATAGGCTGACGATTTCAGCCTAACCACTACGTCAAATACAACTCTGCCTAGGTGCTCCGCTTCGTCTCTTATGTATGGGAAACTTGCTGAGCGCGACCATGCGACCGTGTGGACCCGGTGCGGGGACGGGGCGACTTTGAGGATGGGGCAGAGTGCCAGGCAGAGGCTGAGTGTGTGCATTGACCGTGTCTTAGCCTCAGCGCTTACCCTCAGGCTTTCACTGTCATTTATAAACCTCTTGTTCACTCTCTCACCCGGGAGTAGTAAATTCATACAATCATGTCTCTATCAGACTCTGATAGCAACACCGTCCTGATTCAAGCAGGAGACGTCCAGGATTTTAACCCTGACAACATACTCCCACTACCGGCAGAAGATATTGCCGAAATCACGAAATGGCTTCAGCCAACTCCATACGACTTCGAAAGAAGCGAATACTCTAGGCATCGCGCCTCGCATCTACTCGGGACGGGTACTTGGCTCACATCAACCCAAGCTTATCAGCAGTGGCACTCTGGTAATAATGGACTGCTGTGGATCAAAGGCATACCAGGCTCCGGCAAGTCCGTCATGGCTGCTTCTATCATTAAGCAACTGCAGGAGACGAATGTCCCGGTCATCTACTTCTTCTTTCGACAAATAATCGACGCTAACCATAAGCCCATCGTTGCGTTGCGAGACTGGCTGTGTCAGGTTCTAGACTATAGCCCTCCACTGCAAGTCAAACTTCAAAAATATCTTAAGGAAGGTCGGTCTCTTGATAACTTGTCATCGATCGATCTGTGGAATGACCTGAAGATGGCATTACGTGTTTTCCCCAAGGCATATTGTGTGACGGATGCTTTGGATGAGATGGATCCAGGAAATGATGAATTTCTTAAGGGGTTGGTTGATTTAGGTCAATGGCGCCCAGGAAATATCAAGGTTCTGATGACCTCACGCCCGATAGCCCGCTTGGAGATGTCATTGAGATCCTTTTCTATTCAGCAAATTCGACTAGAAGAGAAACTAGTCGATGTCGACATCGCAGCATATGTTCAGTATAAGCTTCGCCGCTCATGCATCGCCAAAGAAGAATGGAGTGCTATTCAAGAGGCGGTTCCTGGTCGGGCAAATGGCATGTTTTTGTATGCGAAAATGTCCATGAATGCCTTTCTCGAGCCTGGCGCACATGTGCAAGATGTTTTGGACGCATTACCAATGGATCTTAACGCTATGTTTAATGAACTGCTACGGGAGCATGCTCGGCGATCGAATGTGCCTTCCGAGCTCCAACTCCTTATCCTTCAGTTTGTTACTCATGCAACACGCCCGCTGCGACTTCTTGAAATCGCTGAAATGCTGAACACACATTTCAGTAGCAATCAATCTCTCAAAGAAACCAAAGACCTGGTTAGAGCTACTTGCGGACCCCTTCTGGAAATCTTGCCTGATGAAACTGTGTCGGTTATCCACCACTCATTTACCGAGTTTCTCAAAGGTTACACCAGATCGAGATCTTTGGACAAGTTCGAGTATCCAATCTTTGAAGCTGGTTCAACCAACCTGCGCCTCGCTATAGCATGTTTGAGATATTTGCGGGCAGGATGCCTCGACAACTTGGAGATTACAAAATTTATACTAGGGGAAGACCATAGCCGATTCAGTGATCAGAAGGAGAAGAAGGGACGCGAAGTACGATTGAAATTCCCATTCTCAGAGTACGCTTCGAACAACTGGTACAAGCATGCCTACCGGGCAGAGAAAGCGGGCGAAAACGTAGAAATTGTGCATGACCATCTTGATGCATTTTTTGCAGAGACGCACCGATACAACGCTTGGCTGAATTTGGCCTGGCCAGGCTGGAAAATTGAGGGCATTACACCCCTCCACGTCGCTGCTCAAACTGGTCTAGCTCAATTTGCAAAGCATATCTTATCTAAGGGTGAAGTCATAGATCGAGAGTCTGCGAGTTTGCCCATATACTGGGCAGCATCATACAACCACGGAGATGTGATCCAGGTGCTCATTGATTATGGAGCTGACCCCGATGCGGAGTTGGGTGAAGGGCTAAAACCATTGCATCTAGCCGCCAAATCGAACTTTGTGGATGTTGTCAAGGTTTTACTCGCTGCTGGAGTCAGTCCCTTGACGCCGAAGACAAGGGAAAACAACCCGAGCGGCATGAGTGGATGTGTTGCTCCCGATCCTACCCCTAGTACCAAGGGCCAAACCCCTCTGATGTATGCGTGCCATGCCGGTCATCTAGAGACAGTGGTCGAATTTGTTCCGAAATTAAAGATTGTGGAAGATTTGCACCGAGCGCTACATTGGGCGGCTGAGAAAGGTCGATCTAACATTGTGGACCTAATTTTGCAACAGTCGGGAGTCGATGTCAACGCCAAGTTGCAAGGTGAGACTGCGCTGTTCGTGGCTTGCGGGAGTAGAGATCTCAAAACAATCGAAGTCTTGATAAAGGCTGGTGCGGACCCCAAAGTGTTCTGTGAAAATACCGAAAAAAGTCGAGGAGCTGCATCCAAACCTCTCTCTTCAAGCCCTGACTTACGAAAGAAAAAATCCGATTCGAAAGTCGAAAGGGGGTTCACGGCGCTTCATGCTCTGTGTACCATGCCTGATCAAGGGGAAAAGGCTTCCAGTCAGCCCGCCGAATGCGTGAAGGCTCTGATTAAAGCTGGTGCCAATGTCCATGCCATGACTCCTAATGGCTCGACGGCTTTGCACTTTGCAGTCACGTCATCCATCGGATTTATCAAGCCTCTGCTGGATGCAGGTGCCGATCCTACTACAGAGGACAACGCTGGACAGACAGCTCTCCATTTGACATCGTACCGGAGGGATGAAGCGGTAACACTGCTCCTAGAATGTGGGACAGTGGATATCAATAAACGCAGAGCAAAGGACGGAATGACACCATTGCTTTGTCGCATTGCAGAAGAACGTATAAGAGACGACAAGAAGATCATGGACTTTTTAGCCCACAAGCCTGATGCAAATGCGACCAACTTCAACGGAGACGGACCATTGCACCTGGCGTTGAAGCAAATATTCCTTCGTCCTAAAGTAATTCATGCTTTGTTGGCTGCAGGCGCCGATCCGAATTTAAGAAACAAAGCAGGAAACACTCCATTGCACGGAATGACCCATAAAGTTAGCCGAGAAATAGTTGAAAGTCTTGTGTTAGCCGGATCAGACCTTGAAGCACGCAACAATAAGGGCCAATCAGTCCTTTTTGCTCAATTGTCATCACGGAGAGGTTTTCTTGATGGCTCTAAAATTCTGGGCCACCTCGCTAGCCAGGGCGCACGCCTTGATACGCGCGACCACAGGGGCCGTACTTTGTGGCACTGTGCCATCAACAGCCTGGCCACTCTATCTCGTTTCCAAAGTCTAGGCGCTGATCCTCTGATGTCGGACTACAGTGGCAACACGCCGCTTCATAGAGTTGTCACAGATAAGTCATTGAGCAAGAAGCGAGAGGTATTGGAGCGATTGATGGACATTGGTATGAACATCAACCAACGCAATCACCAAGGTCGATCGGTTTTGCACGCTGTCTGTTCGAGAGACGACTTCAAAGATAATCAACATGGAGACACGATTTACAAAGTCCTCGATTACGTCCTTGAACAGTCCGAATGTCCAACAGTCATTGATAATGAGGGTATCCAGCCACTACACATCGCTGCTACGATCTCCGAAGTATTTGTGTATCAACTTCTCAATGCTGGAGCCCACATTCGCGCACTTACACATGATGAGATGACAGTCCTTCATCTTGCCGCACGTGCCCGGCAGTCCGGAATCATTGATATGATATTATGTCGAGCGATGTGCCTTTCCGAGGAAGACCGCTTAGAATTTGTGAACAGTCAAGATAAAGACGGTCGAACTGCCCTTCATTATGCATGCCGCTCCGGTCGACCTGAGACTGTTAAATCCTTGCTTGAGGCTGGAGCAGTCTGCTTTGTTCTTGACACCCATGGACACTCTCCATTCGCATTGTGCGGTGAGTTCGAGAAAGAAGCCTCGCTCTGGGAACTTCGCCAGCCAGCAGTGAATTCTTCGGGTACGCGGTCAAAGAAGGGTCTCAATGCAGCAGGTTTCACGCTGAAGGATGACACGCGTCCATTCCCTGACCGAGCTGACGATGATGCCGAGCCAACCTTCGCAAGAATTAACTCGGAGCATGATACAACACGAGTGACCGAGATCATAAATCTGCTTGTGAAATACGGGACCGATGTAGAGAGCGACTACAAGTCTCTAGAGTATGCCTGGAAAAGTGCCGCGAAACCTGAATTCGGATACACAATCTCCTGTCTCCCACCCCTTCGGAATCCATCTACCTCGCCCCCTGTTCGTCCTGCAATTCACCTCAGGTTCGAGGATCATGAACGGCAGCTGCAGATATCTGTTGCGATAAATCGCCGGGATGCAATGAAAGATATCATACAGGAGAGCCGGAGACCACAAGACGAAGAAAAAAAGAAATGGTCACTGGACCATGCTAACTTTGTACAACAGCGCGCGGTGGAGAATGCTCTGGCTTTGAGATATTATGACTTGTTCGAAAAGCTTTCAAGGGAAGCGAACAACCTCTACGTCCCTGATACTCGCGGATACACGCTGCTGAATATGCTCGCTCGATGGGGATTTACTGAAATTCTTGATCGTATGTGTACTCGGGAGATAGCGACCCAGCTTGACGGCATTGACTGGGTACTCAATCCAGATGAAAATAATCTACAATGCAGTAAACCGTTGCTCATGTCTGCTTGCGAAAGAAAACTTCCCAATATGGACGTCCTGAAACTGCTTGTTGAAGGCTTTAAAGTCAACATAAATGCAAAACGCACCGAGCGTATTTATCGTGACAGGCATCTTCTCCCATCAATTACCAAGGGGGTCTTGCATGATCTCGCTCTCGGGGAGTTCTGGTGGCATGTGGACAAAGCGTTGCCGTACTTGATCCGAATGGGTGCAGATATCAATATTCGGAACAGGGGTGGAGAGACACCCCTTATCATTGCCCTGAATTCAAGTCACCCATTTTCCAAGGAAGCTTTTGAAGCTCTCTTAGACGCAGGTGCGGATGTTAATGCGGTTGATAACGCTGGCAACACGTGTCTCTCAAAGGCTGGCGACGATCTGAATCTCATCAAACTTTTAATTGCACATGGGGCTGAAGTCAGCCCGTCCGCCATACTATCTGCTCTGAACCTTAAGCAGGTAGAAATTCTGGAGGCTCTACTTTCCCAGAGTGGACATTCAATATTGAGACAATACCTTCCAACAGAAATCTCCTACGGTAATTCCCCGGATCCTTTCAAAACCGTGGGTGCCGGGACCTTGCCACTGCTATATGCCGCGGGCCGCCGTCGCAGTCAACGATCGGGACCGAACTCGAACATTGCAATTGGTATGCAATTAGTAGATGTCCTTTTGAAGTACGGAGCAGATCCATATGCTACCTTTCCCAAACAGCAATATCAGACGATCCCGCTTGGGGGTTTAGCCGCTGCAGAGCGCAGGGACTTCCCAGTCACAACCGCCACTGTAATCCACGAGCTCCTGAGTGATGGCCATATATTTGATCCGTTTCTCAAACTTTCGTCTTTGGATACTGAGCGCCGTGATGAAAATGGGTGCACTCTGATCTTAGCTGCATCCAAAAATCGCAGTGAAAACTTTTATGACAGGAAATCACACGAAAAGTTCAACTCCATAAACTGCTTTGAAGAGCTAGTCAGTCGTGGGGCAAATGTCATGGCCCAGGACAACAAGGGGAGAACGATCCTACATCACATCGGGCATCTGATCTCCGAAAACTCCGTTAAAAAGGCCCTCAAGACCGCCATGGCGGCCAACCCAAGCCTGATAAATCAGACCGACGAGGCTAATGAGACTGCTCTCCATCATGCCCTGCGTGACAAACGCGTTGACCTGATTCAATTTCTTCTGGACAATGGAGCAAATCCCCTCCAACCAGACCAGAATGGAGACACGGCTCTCCACCACCTGCCTACATCCTTCAGATTGAATAAAGACCTATTCGAAAGATTCATGAAAGCAGGGGTCGACATTAACGCGCAAAACAAAAGTGGAGAAACACCGCTCTTCAAACTCATTGAAAGTGATGGAGACCTGGTCGGCTCGGCAAACAACCAGAAGTACAAAGATTCTATCTTCGAGTTCTTCCTGGAGTCAGGCGCAGATGTTTTCGCCCGACGTAATGATGGCTCTAACCTACTCCATGTCATTGCTGGAATGAAACTAGAGAAAATACATAGTTTCTATCACCCGGAGCTCAGACGCGCGGGTAGGGAACGTTTCAAGCGATTAATGGAGATAGGCTTGGATCCTATGGCCGAGGACAAGGGACAGAGAACGAGTGTTGATGTTGCTGCTGTATATGAGAACGAACTTATTCTGAAGTTGTTTAAGAAGGAGCCTATGGAGTAGAGGGTGTTAATCGGAAGGCTCCCCTAGACTACTAACATTTGAATCGAAAATTATTTCATCTGCTGACCTTAACTCTGCGAGCAGGCTGAGCATGTGGAGATACATCCTGAAGCATGTTTACTTTTAGTGTGAGCGAGCGAAAAGCGGCAAGGGGCGAGCACTGAAAAGGGATTTAAGCACTGGCGCCAGAAAGTAGATATGATGATAGTAGCTGGCCTGTACTCTCAGACGCAGTTCTTCATCGTGGTACCTGTAATCCTTGCTAGCACACAATCCTGCGGACAGATGTATCAGACCAACAATCTAGGCGCAGGAGGCCTAGATATTCACAATGCGAGAACTGTAAAAAGGAGTTTGATACTTTTCCGAACGCGAGCACAGCATGTCGGTACCACACTGGTAAGTTTTTATGGACCATGTTTCTAATCAAATACCTAATACCCTTCTAGAAGAAGCATGTGCGGATGAGGACTCCCATTTGTTTGTGGATAACGATTTCTTCGGACCCGATGAGGCAAATTGTAACGACGAGCTGAGAAGACAATATCCAGAGTGCTATACATTTGAATGCTGTGGGGATGATCTAAAGAATAACCCTCACGGGTGAGAGACTGATTGGTTATCGCCATGAATGAGCACATGGCAAAGTGGGCCCGTATACTTTAATTCATCTGCAGTTATTCCCATTCTTAATCAGTTTTACCGGTTGCAACGGCTATCATGTACCTGGTCTAGTGTGATATTTCGTGAAGTTTTCTAATGTTTTGCAACCCACCATTTCGCCACCTTTTCTTGTTTGTCTTATGAAATGTAGAGGAGATCATTAGTTCGACACCGTACTCACCCAGATATGAACTAGCGCGTAAATTCCAATTCCCATAAAAATCACCCGATTTTCAAGGTAGCTGTTGTACTTTCTAGGCGGCCACAGCCACGGGTCATAACTAGAGGCTCATTAACCCGAGGCCAAGGGTTGATCGAAGCGTTGTCCTGTATGTTGACTTTAATTAAGCGAGGGCATACAGTATGTTCTTGAACAAATACATGTGCCCGAGACATTAGACGGCATTTATGTGAATTACAATTACTGCTTGGCGCCGAATATGGTCAGCCAAACTATCAATTTGCCGTGTCTTTCTAACAAACCCCAACTGATTTTGTAGTGCTCAATTATTATAGGCTAACAGCTACCCGCTATTGACTTATCGATAGTGATATCGGCCGCATTTTTTTAAACGTGTTTTGACGCGTTTCCCGCGACGTGTCCATGTTTTTTTAAAATTTCTCTCCCCCAAAAGAATTAGAAAATCGTCTGCGACAAAATGGGCGTCTCAGCTTTGATTAGCGAAACCGAAGAAGCTCACAGTACAGAAGCTCAAAATACAGAAGCAAACTTTGACGATGCTGCTCTCAATCTCTCCATCGCGACCGTCTCCAGCACAGTGCTGCGGGGCCTTTTAAGATCGTTTTGCGAGACACTTCCTGGGGCAAAGGAAAAGGCCATCGAGCATCTACTTGTCGCAAAGAACAAGGTTCCGATATTACCAGACCCGGACTCAGAAGGGGAATCTGACCCGGACTCAGAAGGGGAGTCTGACGGGGAATTAGAAGAGGACGAGGGTACCGATAAACGCATAACCGCACCGGCCAAGCAACCAAGCGGCAAAAGGCCTCGCTATGCACAGTGTCGAAGATGCAAAGAGGAGTTCGATATTTCGAAAAATTCTCAAACATCTTGCGTGTACCACACAGGTACGTTGCATGGATCATGCTTGCTTGTCAGATACCTAATATCCTTCTAGAGGAAGCATTGGCGGACGACGACTCTGATTTGTTTGTGGACAACGATTTCTTCGGACCCGATGAAGCGAACAGTGATCCAGACATAAAAAAAGAATATCCAGAATACTTTATATTCGAATGCTGTGGGGGTAATTTACAGGATAATCCTGACGGTTGCAAAACTGGTTGGCATAGGGGGATGGCGCCGACGCATCTGCCGAAGAGGAAACGTGTATTTTAATGTATTTACAGCTTTCTCCATTTGTTCATTGAGTTTGCGTGTGCAAAGGTCATCATTCACCTGGCCCGGAAAGACACTTGAGGTTTTCTAGTGCTTTATATCCCATTATTTCGCTACCGCTATGGCAACTTCGTCATTTGATGGGTCTGTGGAATGCGAGACTGTTGTAGTAACATGCAATTCTATTAAGATTTGACTGATCTATCTTTCTCATGTGTGGGACCGAGAAGATCTGTATATCACTGGAAGGGACCAGTATTAGGAGTACTGATTGCATTGGGAATCAGTTACGGTTATCTCGATATCAAAACTTGGCCTTCCACACAAGTCCAGTATGATAAAATCGAGCAGCTAGCACTGCCAAACTTCCAACCAGCAAGAACACACCAGAGAATATCTTCATCCCCGTGTAAGAGCCTCCATCATGCTGCAAGATAGCCCCCGCAATCGGATTAGTTGTCAAACCAGAAAACGAGGCGCACAAGAATAGCAAGCCAGTCCGATAGCCAATCTCGGGGAACGGTGAAATTTTAACCACCAAGGCAGCGGCAAGGGACACATAAGCACCCGAAGCGAATCCAAAGGTGCAAGCAAAGACGATAATAGCGGCGTTGCCTGTCGCAGGAATCCACAGAGCTAGAACGAGGATACCAGCCAGGAAGCACGCGCTGACAAGAATATTATAGTGCCCAATCTTGTCCGAGAAAATACCAGCCGACATACGACCGAACAGACTGTCGAGAATGGTTAGCAAGATGCTGAATACCAACGAGATTTCTAAACCCACCTAGCAGCATTAAGCATTGAAACAAGATACTGCGCAAGGTAAGAGCTCATGCCAGCACTCATAGCCTGGACAACCAGATAATCAATAGGTATAAAAATCCCAAAAGTCAAAAATACAAATCCCAAGATGAGAAGCATCATCTTGACCTCTTTGAACGGCCGCAAAAGCGTCTCCCTGCTCATTGCCCGCGGTCTCGGTGGCACCCTCGACCGAACAGTAAGAGTGGTGATTGTCAAAAGAAAGAAAATCAAGAATGCCGCAACGCGCATCGCCCAGCCGTATCCAATCTCGTCAATCAATCGACTAACCATGATCGGGAATATCACGCCCCCGAGACTCGAGCCCGTTGAGGCGATCCCGTAAGCAGCGCCTCTCTTCTTGTCGAACCAGCTTGGGATTGCGTTCATAGAGGGTTGAAAAACTGCGCATACTCCCATTGCGCTGCAGACCCCTTGGGAGAGAAGGAGCTGGTAGTATTCCGTGGAGATGGATGCCATCATCAGGCCGAAGACGTGTAGAAATGAGCCTCCGAGGATGACATAGCGGGGGCCGAATCTGTCATATAACTGTCCGACGATTGGTCCCTATGGAATCAAATTATTAACTTTATTTTGAGGGGGATTTGTCGAGGGGCTTGTTGACAGGGCGTACCATAGCAAACATGAAGAAAATCTGTAGAGAAGGAATCCAGGCAATTGTGCTGGAAGAGTACTGGCGCAGGAGGGAGGTTTCATAATAGCTCTGGAAAGTGCCCACGCCTGGTTCATATCAGCCATGGGAGCCAGAGAGTGTTTTGAGATGCAGGAGAACGAACTGTTGATCCAGCCGAAGGTACAGAATAAGGCACACCATGCCCCTATCACAGTCAACCAAGCTTTTGCACCTCCATCAGGCGCGGCGTCGTTATTCCAAGACTGTTGAGGACTTTCTGCATCTTTGAGCTTGGGCTCTGGAGTTGCTTCTTCAAGGGTATGTTGGGAGTCGAGGGACGAATGTGTAGATTTTGGGTCTTCTGTTGACATTTTGAATGGATTTTGAATGATTTTCTTTAGAACAAAGCAAATTCGATTATCGGGATATAACCCATATTTATCTGATAAACGGATATAAGGGCTTATTTATTTGAAGATCGCGTTCGGTGGTCATTTGCGCCGAACGACCGCTCCGAACAAATCTCCGAGGTCAACGCCCGAACATGAGAATAAGCTGAGGCTGAATATCTCTGGTGATTTATCTGGATAAGTTGAGGTAAACAACAAGGCGGAAATGATATTGATTTCGATTTGATCATAGTAGAGGCAAGACTGATTTGATTCATTCTAAGGATGCAAGGTTATTATTTTGAGAATCATTCATATGTACCATGTAAATGCAAGCACAGACAGTCACCAAATTCAAAGGATAAAACAAGAAGTGATTAGATCATTACCGCCATGTCGAGGGGAAAGCCCCGATAAGGTATACCTAGACTTCAAGCTCCTGAGGCGTCTGTGTCCCACTCGAGGACTTCGAGGACTTTCGCATCTCCATCTCCAGCAGCCGCTGACAGAAAGGACTTCGTTTCCGAATTGACGGACCATAATAAAGCAAAGCAAACGGAATCGGGATGCAAGCCAGACTAGCAAACCCGAGAATCGAAGTAGCCCAAGAAACACCAAGCTTCGCATACAAAGGATCAGCAGCAAGAGGGAAGAGCGCACCGGCAACACTCCGCATAATGACGGAAGCAGCCAGCGCGCTAGCAGAGTAGATTTTGTATGCATCGGTGACGTATGTCAAAAGTGAAATGAAAATTGTTTGGTATCCCAGCCCGAACAATATCCCTGAAAGTACTGGGACGATCCAGGGGATGCTGGATTTTGCGGACCAGGCGAGCCAGAAGAGACTGATTGTTAGGCAAGGAGCAGATATGCACGACATTGGGAGTCGTTGGAATTCAGGGCCGGATGCCCACCGTTTCCCGGCCTTCTTGGCTTTGTTATAGATTTTGTCGTAGTAGAGGGCGAAGGCGCAGGAGGATGCAGCGCCGAGGCCCACTGTGATGGTTAGCTTGATGTCAAGCCTTTGTCAATAGTTGGCTCTTGAAAACTTACTTGGAATGTATGTGAGAGATGTATACTCAACACTGAAGTTGTAAGTGCCTTGAAAAGTTAGTCTGAGTCTAGGTAAGGATGAGTAGAGAACATACCTTCAAAGATAATAGGATATGCCTGGAAGTAGAAGAATACCATGCTCCATGCCAAAGAGATGAAGATTGATGTAAAAAGAATGATGGGCTCAAAGACTAGCATCGTAAGAGGACGGGTGATGGTCTGCGTTAAAGAAAACGCTTCATCGGATTTCAGTTCTTGCGGCGAAAGATACTGGTTTGACCCGGACTCTTTTCTCAGTCTTGCCGCTTCTTTTTTGATTATAGCCGGCGCGAATGTTTCTTTAAACCCCCAGAGGCCAACCCAGACAACTCCAGATAGTATAAGGTCAATGCGAAATGTCCAACGCCAACCATATTGAACAGAACAGCCAGATATTATAGGTCCGATGATTGGCCCAAAACTAGAAGCCTGCAGATACAGTCAGCTATTTGCTCTTCAAGATAGCATAGGAATACACGTCATCAACCTACCGCCATATAAAGCGCCATGGCCCTTCCCCGGCTTTTTAGATCTGAAAAGAGATCCGCATAAACTCCACCAACTACTGTCTGCGGTGCAGCGGCCATGGTACCGCATATTAAGCGGAAGACCAATAACGCGGCCCAATTGGGAGCGAAGGCACAAGCAAGCGTGCCCAGAACGAAGACAGTGAATGACCAGAAAAGAACCGGTTGACGACCTATGGTCTCTGATAATGGACTCCAAACCAGTGGGCCGACGCAATAGCCTATCAGGAATATGGCAGTTGGTAAGACCTTTTGGCCATCTCCGGATACGTTGAAATCATCCATGATGGCGGGCACTGCGTTACTGGGCAAGGACGATGATATGCCGCTGTTTAGTACAATGAGTTGTCCCACGACCGCATTATACAATTTTTTATTCTGTGCCCGTTAGTATCGGGTTTGTTTTGAAAACTGTGAATGATAGCTTACAAAAGACCAATTGTTTGGATCTGCTTGAGAGTCCTCTTGGAACTCTACCAATGTTTCATGGGGAGACAAATCAACAAGTGTGTAATCACCATTGTCTTTTTCCTTCTCCATTGAAGGGGTTGACTTTATTACAGAGTCACCTATTAGCTTTGACATCTTGAATGTGGATCCAAGAAATAGGAAATAACAAATGAAGAAAAACTAATGGGCCGCATCTCTACCCAAGACCATCCCCGATGCGAGAAACTTCTCACTTAAAAGGACCGCCGATTGCCACTAGCGGAGAGTAAATCTTTGCAAAACTTGACTCAGAGCTTCTGGGCCGTGTCCATGCATAGCGTTACCAAACTATTATGTTTGCGTACTTACAACAAACCAGTAAGAAGGCTGCTATCTGAATCGGTGGGTCGGCCCCGGTCCGGCGCCGGTTTTTAGGGTCTCGACTCCCGGACCCGGTCAGGATCCGGGTGGTTTTGACTGCAGTTTTGACGCCCAGATTCACGTTTTCAGGCCTGGAATGCCTTCATGTGATAGTAAAAGTGGATATGGCCCGCGCATCGTGGCCCAATATTTTCCTTCTTGGTGTGTGTGGGCATGAGATCTATGAATTCTAGAACCGTCTTGTGGATCAGAAAATTCAAATAATTGCCGTGTCTGGCCACGACATGTTTTGCTCAATTTGACATTCATTTGACTTATATTTTGCCTCTTAATACTATGTATGTTTTGTTGGATCGATTTACTGAGGTAAAGAAGGCATCATTGGTAAGAAGTCAAAGATATCGTTTTGCCCTTCCTCAAAAAGACCAAATGAATCCGCGATGGAATTGGACATGGTCCAGTTCGGAGCTTCCATCGTGTCGGGCAGCCTTGGAAGAGGGGGTCTGGCAGCTGTAGCTGCAGCTGCAGCATCATTGTTTGGCATGGATATTAATGTCGGGTCTTTATCACTCGGCACGGCTGTGCCGACCCTGTACCGAGGACCATCCAAAGATGCCAAATGCGGGGCATTCTCTATAGGGCTATAGGAAGCCATTCTGGCATCTCCCTGGCTGGATAAGTTGGGTGGATCACTATCGTGGCTTCCTGAGCGTTGACTTGCGATCAGGGCTCGGGCATAATTCACGAATATCGAGACCGTGCGGTGAATATCTGGATATGGGGGCTGCTTCAAAAAGTCGCACATTTTCTCCGCTCTCTCAAGAAGGAGATCTTGATCAATAAGGTTTGGTTGCCACCGTGCGATGCGAAGTGCAAACGTGGCTGGCTGCGAGTTAATATGCATGTGCAGAGTCCTGGGTATATTTCATTACTTACTGACGAAAGCCATGGTCAACGCTGGGTAGGTTGGGGCCCAAGGTAGCTGGCATCGATAAGATGGTTCATTGATCAAGAATGCTAGCTGATCCATTATATTTGTGACCAGAGATTGCCACAAATTCTCAATAACTTCTGATTCGGAGTTGGAGTCAGTAGGCTGCAGTTTCTGAATCCTTGCCAGAGATGCACATAATGCAAAAATTTTGGCGTAGAGAAGCATCAATTTGAGGCTACTGCGTTGGAATGCCCCAGCATGAAAGCCGTTATCTTTGGCTTATCAGTAATTTTATCTCATCATCTTTGCAGTCCTCAAGATAACTTACTCTGATGGATCTCGTCCCAAGTGGTGAACCAATAGGAGAACCTTTCCATAATAGCCGGAAGTTCTCTAAACACTATATCACTGACCGTTGCTGCATTCTCCAGGATGATCCGAGAGTGACCTCCTCCAATTAGTCACAAGCAAAGCCAATTTAGGGTGAAATTGCACGAACCACGGAGCTGATGTATTTCAATGATGCAGACTGTTCTCATATCACACGGCAATGAGAGTGGATAGTCCAAGAATTTGCGCAGTTTCGAGATATCTACCTCACCAATACGTGATTTGCGGCCGGTCCCAGAAGCTACATCGAGTTCTAAGGTGAAAGTAATGAGCCAGGTCCGTGTCTGCCAAACCAATTGACGATCATCCATGGTGGCGGCAAGCGAGCTCCTTGGTACGTTCTCTTGTGAAAGTAACGTGTCCAACGACTTTTCGAGACCGGAGTCTAACGCCGTGCGCAGGATGAGTGCGGTTGAAAACCAGGTTTTCTCAGAGTAAGCAGCAAGGAGAATCATTCCTTGGACTGTTTCAAGTTTTGTGGGGCGTTCAAAAAAGCTGTCTTCAGCGAGTCGTTGTGCTTCGTCCTGGAGTACGCATTGCATATGGGTGTCACTGCGCAAATCCATGACTGCTCGACTGGAGAGGTATATGATGACCGTGAAGCAGAACAAGGAGCGCGATCGGATAGAGTCGAATGTATCACGGATAGGATCAAACAGAGGCAAGAAATTCTTGCTCCCACCAGTGAATCTATACAACGGATTAACTTCTATCTCCGATGTTTTTCTTGGGATTGGCCAATAGCTTGTCATGCATACCTTTCATACATGACCCGAGCTCGCTCTTCCGTAACGATACCGCGCGCGATAATATCGCCTCTTGGATCGCCATTTGTTGAGGGGTCCATGAATATCTTTGGAGTTTCTTGGTTAGAGCAGTAACAATGTTGTTGATTTCGAGTCGACTTACGTTGTTAGAACCAAGCAAGTTCACAGACATAGAATGAACTGCTGACTGTGGTGCTATCATATCATTTGGGCTTAATTGTTGCGACTCGGGGCCATTATGATCAACGGTCACAGACCTACGCAGATCCCTCAAGCCCGAGGAATCTGGAAGAGAGTCAATTGAAGCGTCAAAGCTAACATCCTGCCTGGTAATCGGAGAATATTCTTGTTCTCTTGAGGCAGGGGTATGGAAACCGCTTCTTTGATCCAAAGGTGAAGCTCTTGAAGAGCCACTATATCTGAAGGAGTCAGCTGGATCTTGGGCGGAGTAAACAATACAAAAGATCTCACCGCGGAGGGGTAGCCTTTCTTCGGCGGTCACTACGCCGCCGGCTGTCTTCGATCGGATCTAGGATACAATCCCGACCCGTGGAGCGACAGCGAAAACATGGTACCTGATGACGTGCGTCGCATCGCATCTTTTGTCGGCGACACCACCGGCATGCTTTAAAGAACCGGATCGGCACGTTCTCCGCACGAAACACAATCTCCGAACCTCGCTCACTCATGATTGCAGCGAAGTCCGATCATAAAAGCGAAAGAGATAGGAAAGCCGGTAGCGGTAATTTCTTGAACAACAATGGCCAGGCACCTGTATGGTGCTCTCGCCCCTGTTACTCGAATTCGGCGACAATTCCGAGGTCGGGGAACACCGGGGCCGGTCACGTGACCATGTCCCTGCCCATGGTCAACAGCGAAAGCCGATCTATAAAAGTCAGGAGATTCTCTGACAATCAAGTTACTATAAGGAAAGTTTCCAAGTTACTTCGTGGCATTATTTGGTTGACTGTAATATCTATACAAACATAGGTGGCATCTGGCTGTCAAAAGCACACTTCGCCTTAGGCACCTTCAGCATTCTTTGAATATCACCATCGTCAGCATGGTATTTCTCCAAGTATAAGCATATTGACTGGCATTCCAACCGCGCTCGTCTTGTTATGAACCACACAGAGTTCAATAAGAGCGCATACCAATACGCAAATATCAGTAGCGCCCGTGGATCCTTACAGTCTAGTAGTGATTTGAAATCAAGTTCCATGAGACTCAAAAACGAGATATATCTCCCGGTCATTTCTCGTGTGTCAGTGGCTTCCCACAAGTCAGACAGTATGGAGACAGCGGAGTAATATGGATTTTGACTGCAAGCAAGTGGTTCATCCAGTGAACACAATTGAATGAAGTCAGGTGCCAGCTCTGATAAGTCACGAAGAGGTGGCCGTTTTAGGGACTGGATGTATTCATCCGCCATAGGGTAAAAGATGCTGTCCGGTCTAAGTGGGTCGGTTGCTCGCCAGATTGCTTTTTTACCCACCGATAAGTTCAACCAGTCAAGGTCTGATAGATCATCAGGTTTAAGTGGCCATGCTTCCGCTGGACTTGATGCTTCAATAGAAGATATACTAGCCATTCCTAACATCGCCGCGGAGGACCAGAGAGCATCACGGTCTTCATACAGTATTGGACTGGAGAGCTTTTCACTGAGAAGTGCAGCGCCTTGAGCGCCATGATAAACCTCGGCAACGGATCGTTTGCTGTTGTCTGGTGCTGTCAAAAGATAGCGATCATGAGTCGCAGTGACAGCCAAAATGATTCGCATTAAAAAAGGGTGCTAGGGATGTCAGTCAAGTCTTGGCACGGTGACAAGATGAGATGTATGTTACCTTCATCGCGAGTCTTACGACATCATCTTGATAAATCTTGCAGGCCGATTTGCCTACGAAAGAGAAAGATGTGCGGTTTCTGAATCGATCCAGACTCGCCAGACTATCTAAGTCCATCTGGAAAGAGCCGGTACCATGTCCCACTATGATTGTGGGGATAGATAAGGTTTGACAGGGTTTTGAATCAAAAACCAAATGACCAAAGGGACTGTCATCTGTATTGTTCTTCGCAAGCTGCAAGTCTGAATCGTGTGCTATTTTGTAGTTGCAGGTGACCCCAAATGAAAGGCATTTCTGGCATTGTGGTTGAGCTTCATCACACTGTAGTAATCGTTAGTAATCAAGCCCCAATGTGCTAGGTGATCAGGGCTCACTTTGATCCTCCTGAGTTTACAGTTTCGGCAGCCCCGACGAGATTTGGTGTGTGCCCGACGGCGTCGGGATTGGTCTCCGTATACTGGCTGATTTGATGCCATTTTTATTTGGAATGACGCTGAATGCGAGAATTGGCAAAGAGGGAGAAGAGTGATGTCGCACAGTGAGAATGGCCTCGCCCCACTCTGTTAACTCCGCACTAGGCTCCGGGTACTAGTCGGGTCTCTGATTCGCCACTGAGGGTGGAGACATGACTCCATAGACAAAACAATTGCGGACCACTATTGGCTGAGACTAAAAGCGCGCTAACCTGCTGTCGTATTCCCAGTGCAACTGTCAGATCTGGTTCAAGCAGTTCCTCCCTGACTCTATAGAAATTTCAGGAATCATCAAAGCCCAGCAACATGGACATAAAATCCATATCTCCGTCCGAACCCCGATCATCGACTGCTTGGCCAGACATATAAATCCTTTCGGTCCCCGGCACTTGGAAAGCACAGAATCATTCCCAAAATTATACGCCATTTTCGATTGTCGAATATCAGCCGCCATCACTATCTATTTTCTCTCTTCTTTCCATCCCTCACCACTTTGAGCGATTCTCCAATTCAAACCCATTATCATTCCATATCAGAAAGCTCAACCTCAATATGCACGTCTTTGTTACTGGTGCCACCGGCTTTGTCGGTCAAGCTGTCGTGCAAGAGCTCCTCGATGCTGGCCATACTGTCAGCGGCCTTGCTCGTTCAGAGGCCTCGGCTCAAGCTTTGCAAGATAAAGGCGCCAATGTGGTTCGTGGCTCTCTTGAAGATATCGATTGCTTGAAGAGCGCAGCATCCAAGTCAGACGGTGTCATTCACCTTGCTTTTAATCATGATTTCACCAAATTTGCCGAAAATGCCCTGGCTGAGCGTACAGCCGTACTCGCCATAATTGATGCTCTTGCGGGATCCAACAAGCCTCTGGTTTTCACCTCGGGCACCATGAGCCTTGTCAAGGGACAGGTTGGAACAGAGGATAGTCCTGCAGAGGCCAACACACCATTTAGTGCCCGCACTCAAACTGAGCAAACATTGCTCGATCTTTCTTCCAAGGGAGTACGGGTGTCTTGCGTTCGCCTGTCTCCCACAACCCACGGCGATGGAGATAAAGGATTTGTCTGGATGATGGCCGAATTCGCACGCGCCAACGGTCAATCAGTTTATGTTGACGACGGGCTCAATCGATGGCCCGCTGTTCATCGCCGTGACGCAGCCCGTCTGTTCCGTCTAGCCCTTGAGAAAGGAGTTGCAGGCCGCAGGTATCATGCTGTTGCCGAAGAGGGTGTATTGATGAAAGACATTGCTGGAGCTATTGGCAAAGCGACAGGACTTCCGACAGTTTCCCAGAATTATGAGGCTGCTTCAAAGCATTTTGCTGGTTTCCTGGTTCATCCTGTCATGGCTGACAATCCGGCTTCAAGCAAGCAGACGCAAGAGCAGCTGGGATGGTCACCTTCTGAGCGCACTATTCTTGCAGATATTGAAGGGGGCGTTTATAATTAAGTCAGAAGTGAATTCGGGCTACGATTGTTTCTAAATTCACAAAGCATTGGCCTGTAATCACTTTCAAGAAATTTAAATTAGAACTACATTTGTCTGTTCATCTTTTTAATTATCAGCTAAAATTCCAGTTGCATATAGTGGGTCGCATGTAGCGGGTTCTTGTTAGCATAGAAGTCACGTGCGGCCTTGCTTACACGGAGGCTCGTCTCGACCCTCTTCACCCAACTTTGCCATAATGGCGAATCGGTTTTTAGAGACAAACAGGGCACTTGAACATTCATCGGGCCCATTAAACCCCATACTGAAACGACGAAAGCTGCGAAAGGGGACAACAAGTTGCTCGGAATGCAAGCGCCGGAAGAAGCGGTGCGAATTTGGAACCGGATCCATAACTTGTGACAATTGCCAACGACTTGGGCTACCATGCGTCAGTCAAGACCTCACAGAACCTGACAATAACCATGATCACCTTGGCCACCGTCTTGACCAAGTTGAAGCGTTGGTGACCCAATTAGTTCGCCAACGGAACGTCCACCATCGAGAATTAGGAAGAATTGGAAAGCCTGAATTGGCCTTGCCAACCTTGAGGTCTGTCAGTCATGAACGATTGTCTCGAGGTTGGTCCCTCACGGGGTACCTTTACTCGATTCTTCCCGATCCGTCTACTGCTGCAGTGATTTTAAGTAGCATCAAGCTATTCTCCTCGCCTCTACAAATATCCCAGTCAAAATCTGGCAATTCTGTACCTCATAGGAGACCGAGTCTAGATCCTCTTCCGATGACTTCCCATCCTGTTATGTTTGCTCAGAGACTCGTTCAACTCGCCGTTTGCCTAAAACAATTTGACACCTTATCCTCGGAGCAACTCACAGTACATCTTAATGAGTCCATCGACGATGCTGCGCGGCGATATTTTGAGGCGGCGACTCATTTTGTGACTTCACAGGACTACCTAGTAGCTTCTCTAGATGGACTGGAAACCCTGATGCTTCAAGGGGGATTCCATATCGCCAATGGTGATTTCCAGGCTGCATGGGCTATTCAACGTCGCGCAGCAAATCTTTCTCAGGCAATCGATTTGCCAAATTTGGCAAAGGAATCCGGTAGCCGGTCAGAGCATCTGTGGTTCCAAATTACCTACAGTGACCGCTTTCTGTCACTCATACTCGGCCTTCCTTTCACCGTTGCCGATGATTCCTTTGCAAGTACGTTCAATCTTGCAGCTAGTGCTCCCGCGCAGAGGCTCGAGCGCATACATGCATATCTAGCGGGGTGTATTATTGCGAGGAATTTACGGATGCAAAAAGGCACTGGATTTCAAAATGAGTCGTTTCGTTACGAACACTATGCGGAGACGAAGAAAATCGACGACTATTTGAAGAGAGCCGCTCGAATTCTACCCAATAGTTGGTGGTTGGCTCCATCTTTTGACACTGTCTTCGATGGCGAATTGGAAAGAACAGCCAAGCTTTTGATGCAAATGCACCAATATTATTTGCTTGTACTTTTGCACCAACCTTATACTATCCATAATCAAAATGTGATTTTGGATAGAGACCACACATACAGCAAGCTTACTGCGGTATCTGCGAGTCGTGAAGTGCTGTCACGCTATCTCGTACTTCGCAACTACCGTCGATCACCTTCATATCGGGCCCTGGATGAGAAGGCTTTTATGGCTTCAGTCACACTTCTTTTTACTCACTTCGTCGGGCATAAAAATGCAAGCGCCAACTTTCACGAACATCAGCGTTCAAGTGATCTTGCAATAATCGAGAAAGTGATTGATCTTTTTGAAGATCTTTCTATCACACTCGAGGCTTCTGGCCTCTGCGGGTCGCAAATTTTGAAAAAGTTCATGCAGATTGAGGAAGATGCTGCAAACGGCTCTGTCTATCGCACATGGAACAGAATTGAGGCTAGCACAAGTACTGGAGAAGACTGTGCTGATAAGTGTGTAATTCAAATTCCTATTCCATATTTTGGTGTTGTTTTTATCTCAGGTCAGTCTTTTACTGAACTTTTGGCGACAAAAACTAACAATATCCAGCGACAAATATGATGGAAAGTCTCGAGGATCAGCTGCCTACATTGGAACTCCCGCGGCAAGACACCTCTATAAGGCCAGGATGTCTACGATCTACAATTCATGAAACAGATACTGAAGTGTTCAATGAATGGATACATGATGAGCCCACCGGCGACAGGTAATGCATTAGGCATTATCAATGATAGCAGGAAATTACTCCAAAGCTGGTGTGTCTGCAAAGTCATACCCAGTTTTAGCCTGGAAGCGGCCACCAACAACCCTCTCACCCAGCTGGCGGATACTTTTCTCTTCTTCCTCAGACAAGGATATGAAGACACTTTCCAAATTTTCCTCGAGGCGCTGAGTCTTCGAAGTCCCAGGAATTGGAAATATATCATCTCCTTGAGCAAGCAACCAAGCAAGAGTAAGTTGCGGTGTCGTGACACCTTTCGCCCTAGCAAATGTAGCTATTTCGTCAATGAGGGCCATATTTTTCTCAAAATTGCCTTCTTGAAGCCATGGCAGAAATTCACCACGCTTGTCACCAGGCTTGCTCATGTCTTCCTTTGAACGAATACCCCCAGTCAAGATCCCATTTCCGAGCGGACTGTAGCAGACAATCGCGACGCCCAGCTCTCGTGCAGTCTCCAGCAATCTTCGCTGAGGATACTCGATCTCCCTACAGAAAAGGCTATACTCCACCTGCACACATGTAATCGGATGAACAGCATGCGCGCGACGCAAAGATTCCGCGCTACATTCACTCAGTCCGATGTGCTTGATCTTGCCCGCATCCTTGAGCTCGACCATCGCCTGCATAGTCTTTTCGACCGGGGTGACTTTGTCCAAGCGATGAATGTAGTATAGATCAACGAAGGGGAGTCCAAGTCGGCTGAGGGAGGACTCGATAGCGGTACGACAATACTCAGGCGTCGAATTCATGGTGAATCCGGGTGGCGTGGGCGTGTTCACAATACCAAATTTCGTGGCAAGAAATATGTCCTTGCGCTTTTCAGGGTTTGCAGCAAACCATTTCCCTAGGAGGTCTTCGGAGTCGCCGTACTTGTCGGCTTCGGGACAGCTTCAGTATTCTTTGTTTGCATCTGCATAGTGTTGAAAGCTCACCTGTGTCCCAAAATCGCTGGCCTCTTTTGTACGCGTCATCTAAAAACTCGAGTCTTTCTTCATCCGTCAGAGAGTTACCATAAGTACCACTGGCACCCATGAGGCCTAGTCCCAGTCGAGGAACCAGAGGGCCATTTCCTAGGCGACGGGTTGGTAAGGTCTTGAAAACGGCCATTATTCTCACTGAATCTCGAGGTTTATGTTTGAACAGTAGTTGATTGAGCTTTGTGGTTTTTTACAGTGTCACTATGTGCTTTCAAGCCGGTATTTATCATTAGGGACATCCGGATATAGCGGCGGACGAGTAGTTCACAGCAAGTATACAACCTCGGAACCAATCATATTGTATACCGCCAATCCCCGTTAAGTCCGGAGTCTCCACATTTACTTATTCAGCAATATTCTATGGATTGCGGAATAACTATTGCAGCCTGCAGGGATCTTATCACAGGGCATGGTTGTTTACTGTAAGGAATCTTTTCTGCTTCTCACTGTAAGGTTTGGGATTTTCGGGGAACTTGGTGAGTGAGGTTCGGTTGAATTTTGACCATCAGTGATTCCACTGCTGGTCTAATTCTATCTTGTGCGTTATCTAATTCTTAAATGCAGTCGCTCTAATACTGACGCTTGCCGGTCGAAAGCCCGGCCTCAACAGCCTTGATCTGTAAAGCCAGGAACTTGGAGTAGACGCGGCAAAGAGCAAGGTTTCCGCCAAAGTAATAGAAGCCGGGGTGACCACTGGGTCGCCACATCCCTCGAAGCTCTCCCTCATTATCCAAATCCCACACATCCTGGCAACGATCGGCAATCTTATCACCAAGCACTTTCCGAACAGTCGTGCGCATATTATCATAGCCGGTAGCCAAGACAACAATATCAGCCGGCAAAGTACTACCATCCTCAAGGCATAGCTCCCGAGGTCCAAAGCCAGTGATCCCGCGCGGACTATGCTTGACTTTGATCTTGCCATCGATGATAAGTTGGCTACAGCCAACATCAATGTAGTAGCCACCACCGCGTGTGTTATACGCACGCGCAATACCGGCACCATCCACGCCGAAGTCGAGTTGGAAACCTGCTTTACGGAGGCCATCCAGTGTTTCTTTTTCGGCGGCTGCGAAGCGCTTTGTACTGTGCACGCTTAGGGCGAATTGGACGGGAAAGGGGAGACTCTCATGGACAATGTCGCATTCTTCGGTTGGGGGCCTTCATGTCCAATGTCAGTAGAAAGTCTAATGTAAGAAGGTATTGGTAAGGGAGAGATAAACGAACCCGCCATCTTGGTGCATGCCTTCATGCATCATGAACACGCCCTTGTCGGCAGTTATAACATATGTTCCGCTGCGCTGTAGCATAATCACATCGGCGCCGTTTTCATAGTAGTTTTGGGCAATGTCATGTCCACTGTTTCCAGTGCCGACAACGATAACCTTCTTCCCACGCACGTCTGAGTCTGAGGCATCGGTGTGTTGGCTGCCGTGGTACACAGTTCCCTGGAACGATTCTTGGTTGGGGAAACTTGGAATCCGAGCTTCACCCGAATGTCCTGTACACCACACTACATGGCGTGGACGTAATGTGCGTGAGGTTCCATCACCGCGAGTGACGATTACTTTCCATTCAGCGGTGGCGTCGTTATACTCAGCGGATGCCACGGATGTTTGAACCCAGACATTCAACTCCATGATGCTTGCATATGCCTCGAACCAGTCGCCGAGTTTGTCTTTCGGTGTGAACTGGGGCCAGTTCTGTGGGAATGGAAGGTATGCCATGTGCGTGAATTCGGCTGGGTCGTGGGTGACCAGAGTCTTCAGGAACGGAATCATCAGCGCAGTTCAGCGCAAGAGCTTGAAAGGAAACTTACTCGGTACCGCTTACGCCAATTATCTCCCACACGTTCATGTTTGTCAACAATCAGACACGAGAGGCCAAGGTTCTGCAGACGAGCACCCATGTTCAACCCCGCTTGACCAGCTCCAACAACCAACACAGTGGGCTCTGAGTCAAGAAATTCCTTCTGCCTCTCCCTCCGCTCGATCCACGTCCCACCAGCCAAGCCTCCGGGCATAGACTCCGTAGTACCCTCTGCTCTCCGACTCCCCATCGGCTCCTCAGCTCCCTTCATCTCCTGCAGCGACGTATACACCGCATATGCTCTCCAGCACTCATCGGCACCCTGGGTCAATCGTACCATGCCCGATCCTTTACCAACGGCCGTCTCGAAGAAGAACATACTTGATACCCAGCTCAATCCATCAACAACCTGCTCCACTTTCGGTTGCCATTTGCCTTGGTCTTGAAGCTTGAAGCCAGAAAATTGGACCTGGGGCGCGCACTTGCGCAAGAAGTCCTGGATCTCGGCAGCTGTGTGGAGGGTACGCATATCCCAGTCTAGGGCTAGCATGTCACGCCACCATGACTCGGCATGGAAGAGATATTTCAGCTCAATTGAGTCGGGCTGTGAGAGCTGGGCTTGTAGGGCGTTGAACCATTGCTGGATGATAGCTCGGGGGTCACAGCTACCAGAGCTTGGGGGCGTCGTAGGCAGTTGGACGATATGTGGGTTTCCCCCCGTTAAAGTTGTTGCCATTATGGAATAAATATTGAGACCGAGGTTGGTTATAATTTCACTGAATACGCTGACACGAGGGTCTTCCGTCTCCCATTTATAGGTCGTGAACTAGTCTGCTTATTAAATTTCCCTTTACCCATTTTCCCATCCAGTAACTCGTCCATCCGCACTTGTTAGAAGGCAACTCAGCCGATGCTAGAGCTGGAGGGGCAGTGGGGAAATCGATGTCAGACCTACCTCCACTATCGTTCTCCGCGACGCGGGGAAATGCTCGGAGTAAAACCGACCGAGGGCAGGTTTTCCGAGCCCGAACAGGGAAAACCAGAACCGAATTCCGATTCTTTCGATGTTTCTGGAATAGGGACTGCGGTTGGTAAGCTTGAAGTTACTATTCTAGGCATATACAGGCACTTTTACTTCTTTGGGACCTGGCCAGGGTCCTCATCCTGGTCAGATTCGACCTTTCATGCTTATGTTACGATATACCATCAAGTCTACTTTAGGGCATAGACAGATCTTTTTTGAAGCTGTTAAGGTAACGAAAAGATCAAATCAATGGAATAATGCGAATTGATGAAGAGAACAAAAGCAACTTGGAGATCACATGATCTTTAACACATTCGAGTGCCTTAAATATTAGGTGTCTATCAAAGTCAAAATAATTCACTGTTGAGGATTGACAGTGATAGATTTAAGAAGAGAGGGAAAGATAATAATGAACCATTTTAGAAAATTGTTATGATCACCGTTGAGATATTTTCATAATTAGATGCCTGGGTATATACCTGGGCACATACCGAGGGAGGGATAATTATCATTATCATTGTTGATCATAGGATTTATCGGTTGATTTCCTTCATAGACTTTGACATAACGAAGATTGACCAGTCGGCCACGTAACAGTCACTTTGATAAATTCCCATCACGGTATATGATCGTAAAAGCAGGATATCACTTCAAATACTCAAAACACAGTGTGAACATCACAGCAAGCTGCGGGGTCCTAAATGCCTCCATCCTGATTCATGATAGCAATACCCTGCGCCAAATAATTCCAATCTGGAAACTCCGACAAATTAAAGTCCAGATTATTCAAATCCAAAAGTGGCGCCTCGATACCATGCAACGCAGCATCATCTACCGAAGAAAGAGGGTCCGCAGCATACTGTGTTCGCTGCTGGTGCTGCTGGTGCTCGCCCTGTGCAACAGAAGAATGCGCAGTATTCGTATGTGTACTCGTATTTGCATTACGAATCCGCATTGCTTTGGCCCGTAGCTGCACAAGCATAGGCCACTTAGGACCAGGATCAGGCCACGATGGATCCCGCTCCGTGAGCTCAAATTGTGTGTTCACTCCGCGCCACGCTTCCTCCACAAAGGGGCCTGTCGGGAAAACACATAGGTGCCACAGGATATAGGTTAAAAGGTGGCATTGGGTGTACGTGGACGTTAGCCAGCGGAAGCCGCGTAGGAGCTCGTCTTGATACATCCTCAAACCGAGATTTAGTGCGTTGCAGGCCATTCCGAGGAGCTCTTGGGCCGCTTCTATATCTACTGGTGATGAGGATGGGGATGCGTTCTGGAGCACCTTCTGTCGGAGGTGGACCTCTGCTTTGGCGACTAGAACCTGGCTGAGTAAGAGGCCCATGCGCTGTATGGGAATGTCCAGGTCGCCGTGTCGGATGTATTTTTCATGTATGCGGTTGCTGAATTGGGTGATCAATTGCTCGGGTCGTGTGCCGTCTTCAGTGTCGACTTTAGCCTGTGCCATTGGGAGCCACATTTTGTTGACTTCGGAGATTATCAGGGAGAAGGTCATTTCTGTCCAGCGAGGCTGAGAGGGGACTGCCTCTGTGGATGTTTCCGTGAGGTTTTGGTCGTCAATGTTGGCGGGCAATTGCGTATCGCCACCAAATTCATGCTCTGTTAAGGTTATCCCGTGATCCTCCGCCATGCGGGCGTCGGTCGTGGCTAGCATCCACCATAGTCGGCGGCGAATCTCGCACTCCAAGGGGGATAGCTTAAAGTGCTTGCCATCGCGGTGGAGACCGATTGATTGTGCTGCTCGTATGGCTAGACCGCGTAACGTAAATCCGGACCGGCCAGCATTGCTGTAGCGCAGACATGTCTATGCAAGGTCTGCTATCAGTGGCAAGTTTCATCTCAAAACTCTGATTTAAACATACCAAATATATTGCCAGTCCTTGTAGCGAGGTCACAGTTGGGGAATCGAGAAAAGAAGACTGGTACATAGCAATTTCAATCCCCTGTCTGTAACGGTCCATGTCCGAGCGGATCCCGTCATCATGTGGGCTGTCAGAAGCCATAGCAGTTGCAGCACCGAAGAAGATTGCAAAAAGTAAACAGTGAACATCCAGTGGGACAGAATCAGGCCTACTGATCGCAGCAAAAATGCGAGGCTTAGTCGTCGGGACATGAATAACTTTGGCCACAGGATCAACCCGACTCAAAAAGGTCTCCCAGAGCACTGTAGCCTGCCATCTATTTGGAAGCAGAGACTTGATATCCAACGGGATAAGTTGCGGGTTGGTGATAATGCCATCGACCTTCATCGGCGGAGGTTTTCTCGCAGCATTATTGTTTATATTGGGCGAACCCATCGCGGATTGTAGTTCATGTTCTTTCTCCAAGACTCGCGATAAGAACGGCTCATCGACATAGTTACCATTCTTTGCCAAGAAGCCAGGCTGAGTCGTGGTCTCGCGACTCTGCAGAGCCGCACTGGATTCCCTCGAAGACTCTCTTCCAAGGCTGGTGACAGAATGACCCGATTGCGTGTAGTTAGTTGACTGGAGTATTGACTGAGCTGGCTGCCCAGTGATGGAAGTAATAGAACGCTCAAGTTGCTCCAGCCGCGCCACTAGTTCAGTGGAGGTTGTCGTCTTCGGAGCTCGGCGTTTCACCCGTTTCAGGCCGGGGTATTCACAGGGAACATTAAGGCGACGACATTTGTTGCATGGTGACTCGGGGCCCCTGTCAGACTCGCATTTGATTTTTCGCTCGTGACATCGAATACAAGATCGCTTTACATTGTATCGGCGTTCCATGGTCATTTCTGCCAACAAAGAGGGCTGCAAATTTCTCGGTAATGGAGACCGGGTATAGACTAATGCGCATTGGCCCTTCAAGTCATAGATACCACCAGTGGAAGTGTCGCGTGGAGGCGATAAATGCTTAGAGCAAAGTGATGATGTCGGCGTTTCGGATTTTGGAACTCCCGAGGCCGAGCCAATCCTGATATAGTGGGTCCTTGATAAACTGGGGTAAGTACGGAGTACTAAAACCGTGCACTTCTGCAGTCATTCATTTTAAAGTAATAAATGAAAGCGGAATGCTCTTATGAGAGCTGGGCTCCAGCAAGAATTGTTCAATTGTTCTTAATCCCATCGAGTATATGAAATGTGGCTACGCTGTAGGTACATCCAAGATCGTGAATAGCCTCATTTTGTCCCCAGGACGGGAATTACCCCACCACTACCCTTTTGGCCCTTTTATGTTTTACGCCCACTGTTTCAATCTAGAACTTCATTCATCTTGTCTTTGAAGTTGATATCAATGGTTACGTTCTAGTATCTTGTGCTAGCTATGTGGTATTTCATGAGATAGCTTTGTCTGGTTCTCAGAGTCTGAGTCAGGTGAAGTCGTGAGAGAACTAGTATTTTCGAGTCTAGAATTGGAAATCAAAAGGCTGTTTACTACTCATGGACTGCAAATTTATCTCGTCTAAGAATATCTCCTTTTATTTCTTCGTGTGGATATCAAATCCATGCTAAACACCAGTCTATCCCGAGACATCATGTACAGGGATGAAACCCATAAATAAAGATTAACTCATATCGAATCATAAGATGAACAAAGCCACACCAGTTATCACGCTAAAAGACAGCACCGACCCGAAAAAAAATACTCCGCCATATTAAAACCCACGATGGCTGAAGGAAAACCAAACCGACCCAGAATTAAGTAGTCTATCATGAAATAAGCAGATCACGCACACTCATGCCCTTTCTCCGTTCGACATCAACGCCCCTATTTTGGTGGGATGGCGCAGAAAGAGTTGTGCTACCAGCAAAATGCTCACTGATTGAGTCCGCAGTGCCTCTCCGGTCCTGAGTGAGCATGAGCAAAGCAGCGGATGCCTCATGATCGATGCCCTGAAGCTCATGCATCTTGTCCATGGCCGGGTTGATAGGGCCCAGTGCCGGACTGGGAAGAACAGATGAAATATCTGGTAGTGTGTGAACGGAGGGCATACGAGTGCGGGGTGAGAAGGAGGGGGATGTATCCGAAATCATCCCGCTGCCGGGCATAATCTCCGGTGATTCAGAGGCGGAATAGGAGTACATGGAAGAGGGGGGGCGTTGAGGTTGTTGTTGGGAGGATTCACCTCCTTCGGTGATGAACTCCGGTGATGTGGGGGAAGGTGGCGCGTTTGTGTGGGTGGCGCCAGCTGTCTTGAGGTCTCGAATGCATCGTTCCAAGTAGTTCACATAGTCGATGCTCGCCTGGAGATTGTGAGTATTCTTATATCAGAAGATTGCAAAATGAGGGGGAATTACCTGAAGAATTGCCAATTTGTGCATCTCTTGCCCTGTGCAGGCGGGGATCATGTCCTTCAAAGTACCAAATTCCTCATTCATCTTGGATCGTCGGCGCCGCTCAATCAAACTGTGCGCTGTCTTGCGGGCAATCTTGCGTCCAGCCGCACTTGTAGCACTGGGTTGCTTCTTTTTGGGGGCAGTATCCTTGGAGTTTGATTCGGGTGATGCCTGGGCCTTGCCGTTCTCCTTGGGCTTCGACGGAGACTTGGTGGCCGGTTGTGGTTTAGGCTTCATCTGAATGATCTTGCGTGTGCGGGTAGGAGGTGGTGGGAGATCAAAGTCCTCTAGCGAACGCTTGGTAGCGTTGCCTGAGCGGGGCTGCTGTGTTGTTTTGTTGCGGGCCATCAGATCAGGCGATGTTGGTGACGCCGGGACGTATGTTGGATCTGATTGAGACGATCGTCGACTGTAAGGACCATCCGCTTTGGAGCCGAGAGCCGCTGGAGGTAGGGCAAAGACGTCGGTGGCATCAGCGGGCTGATCCTTGATGATGAATTCGCCGGACATGGCTGGGGTAGGAGGGAAGCGTGAACGAGACATGGCGACGGTATGTTTAATAAGGAAATAGAGAAATGCACAGTTCTCGGGGAATGAGAGAAATCTAGCAAAGCACGAAGTGAGGGGGGAGAAGGGGGCACCAAGTGCCTGGGAATTATATACCGAACGGATTTGTATAGAACGGCAGTGTCGCGTGCTTGGAGTGCCCACGAGCCGCAATGGGCGGTGCTGATTGGCGGGGGAGCGGAGCTCGTGCCCCAGGGAGCAACGGGCATTTGCTGGCTAGAAGTGGGGCAAGACGAGCTTATCAGCAGGCACAGGGTTGGCCTCTTTCTCCACAGTGACACCAATCACTGCCAGTCCGTCCGTCCACCAGTACAACCGTCAATGATTGTCCCTCGTCCAGAGTGGTAGCCCAGCACGTGTGCCCTGGACTCGTAGTGAGTTCTCGTGCACACGCTCTCCTGCGCACGCGGGGAAATGTTGAAATCCAGACCCGGTCCTTGCGCTCCAATTTTGAGTTCATGGGTTTGAAAAGGGAAATCCCGGGGCGATGCCTTGCAGCAATTGCAATCCGACGAGACTTCCGAATTCATCTCGTGCTGTTCATCCATGGCTAAGGTCAGGGATCGACATGCTGTAAGTTTTCCATTTTTGCCACCTTTATGCACTAAATTTTAGTCCGCACAGTTTTCATACCGCTTATGTCCTTATTAAATGAACATTAGTGCGGCAATTATAATTAGCATCAAAGTAAACAATTGTTTATGGTTGGATGATCGCGGCATAAGCATTATGCTGCCGGATAATCAAAGGAGCCCAGTAAGCTTGAACTTCAACGGTAAGTGGTAGTATGCAGAGTATTATTTCTTAGTACTTAAATGCTATATAAAACACAGTTTCTTCGCTCAAAACAAAAATTCCGGCCCTAGCCCCTATTCACATGTCATAATTCCTTGCATTTTCTTCTCCTCAACCCTACTGGAAGTTATCCGGCCGACACCTGCCCATGCAACGTGTGTAAACTTGCCAACTACAACCAACAGTTAGCTAAGTCACCAATTTAATTCAAATGATGAACATACCAGTACTTATCATCCTCAGGCGTAGCAATAGTGCAAGTCTGGGCTTCCAAGGAACACAACTCATTGCAGTGGTTGCTGCCTTTAGTGGGCTTGTCAATTGAGTTCATCCCATGCGCAATACGGCTGGCGGTATGATTTTTCGGAGTCGATAATCCAGTCGTCAAAGGGAATTTGCCACGAGTTCCTGTTGTAGTGGCATTGTTGACGCTCGTGGAATTGCGCGGGATGGTGACTGCGATGCGGTGGCCATCGTAGGGGCCAGCGAGCCGGGGCATAGCGGTCGCGGTGCTAGCCAAGGCAACCAGGCAGACACCAATGAGACTTTGGATGTGCATGGTGGATCGTAGGAAGTAAACTTGGATGAGACAAGGATAGGCAGCGATCGATCTGATGTCAGGGCAGTGGATATGAGAGCTTCCAAGGTTATGATGGCGTCTCAAGTCCCCCATGGGCAATCGGTTTATATAGATCGTCCCGCTAGCAATGTCGGAATTCGGAGGGCTGGGCCTCTCTGCTATGCAGCTCTGCTATTGGTGCGTATAGGAAGTATACATCAGCCGATCACTGGGTTACAGCATTCCACATTCCTCTCGTGGGCCGGCAGGCCACACATACCCAGCCGCACGGAGGATTGATGATCAAACAGATTACCTAAAACAGTCTCAATGGCGCTTTAAACTCCATTGCTCAGTGTGCTCCATTGCCTGAAGTGGTGGAGTGATGCTTTAGTTGTAATTCTGACCAATTTGCTTCATCGCTCCTCCATTCCAACCCGCTTTGACACCCAGGGAAACCAATGAAAGCAGACGGAGATTGTTCACGAAAACTGGGTTCGTGCTTCTGCCGAGCAACGCGACGTGAGGTGTGGACCCCTTGATATGACAGGGAGCAGTGACCAAGTCCAAGTTCTGTACGAGAATATTTTGACCTTCTCTTTAGCCAGGAGCTATTGACAGCTGCCAAATATTTCTCGTCGGTAGTGTCATCGCAGTCTCTCTACAACGCTTTTTCTCGAAGTGAGAGAATGAACGTGGTACCCAAATACTCGTGAAGAAGTGATTCTATTCATTCAAACCGGTATCAACATTGACATGGTCTATCTAGCTCCCTCTATATAAGCGTCTAACCAAACATGCGATCAATCATAATCTGGCCAAAAGTGGCTTCAGCGGGCGATGCATCCATCCGCAAGATACGGTTACCGGCCCGAGAACTCAACCACAGGCCATGGTCGCTCGAGCTCTCTTCATCACCTTCGATCTTGTGGCGACTTCTGCGATCAATAACGCACATACCACGAGACCACTGTCCCTGTGTCTCGATACGAATATCCTCGGGGGAGCTGGCCGAAGGAGCCCATTGCGGATCCTCAGATGTCATGGCGTACCACACGCAGACCGGATCGTGCATACTCAACTCAGCAGCGTCACCTACATGACCCGGGTGCAGACGCTCTAAAGTGCGGAACGTATGTCCCATGAATGCATCAACCCATTCGGCTAGAGGTGAACCAGCAGCAAGAAGTGGGGTGACGGCTTCGCGGAACTGGCCACGGGACAGGTTGTGGCGCAAAGTAATATCTAGTGGGAAAAGACGCAGGGTCAATTGCCGACTGAGGGTTGCTGGGTAAGGCGGTAGCAGTGGGCTTGTTGTGATTGGCAAGGTTGAGTTGGGGCTGGGTGACGTGAGGGCAAACACTCGTGCAGCGGCGACGGCATCCGCGTAAGCGTTGAATTCAGCAACCGGAGTGACCTATGGCGTTTAGTTATACTGACTGCCGGGATATTTGAGGCTTCTTACATTTCCAGGCTCATTGATTGCACCACCCATGACAACAACCTCCTTCACGCGGAGGAAGGTCTCTGGGTCTTCTGCCGCAGCCAAAGCCAAATTGGTTAGCGGGCCAACAGCAACTAGAGTCACGGTGTCAGGCTCGTTGGCGCGTAGTGCCCGGAGAATTTCCTTGTGAGCAGGAAGTTTTGAGGGAATGAATGAAGAATGGTCACCGGGGGCACCTGTCTGCACTGGTTGAATGCCCTCGGGATCCACTGCCGGATCAAAAAGATGCTCCCAGGCGGTGCTAGCTGTGAGATGAGGGTGCTAAATCAAAGGTCAGTCTCTTTTCTAAACAGTAGAGTGGTCAGTACATACGCTGGCATGAATTCCGCCAAGGCCATCGGTTCCATCTGCGGGGTTCACGTCAGTACCTTATCACTCCGTTTGATCACAAATACGTACGAAAGTAGTCTGCGAGTATCTTCTGATCTTCCAGTGGGTCCTCTGCACCCACTGCAACTACTGGGCGGAAAGCACGCAGTGTACCATAGCCCTCTGGCTTGCCGTTATCACGGCGCCACTGCATCTCCCGCTCGAGGATGTGGAACATTGATACCACATTGCGAAGACAGCTATACATAATGAGTCTATAACCATGATTATTAGACAGTTGTACTCACTTGTTTACTTCAATGTTACCGAAGGTCAATGAAATCAGCAGAACCTCGAGCTCCTCTGGCTTGGAGGACAGGGCCAGCAGTAGTGCAAGGATGTCATCGATGCCCTGATATATATCAGTATACTGCAGGACATGCCTATACTTTTTATACTTACTGGATCGGTATCAATTATAATCTTCTTGGGTGCCATTTCCAAGGTTTGAATCGATATATTGAGCAAGTGGGATATAGGACAGAGAGTTGACGGTTATCGCCGATTAACTGTTTCCCCCCATCTCGACACCTTAGGCATGAAGTTAGATATGAGATCCACGTGACCCCTGCCCGCACTGGTCCGCACAACAGAATCTTAGTCATGTGATTTGAGCCTGACTAAGCCACGTTTATTCGAAAATGACAAATCGTGGAAGCGATACGATCGTCTCCCAAATCAAAAGTCACTACACGATTTATGATGGAACATGGAACATTCTGCTACTGTTGGCCCCTATAATAAATGCCCAGTTGGCTTGTACCTGCAGAAACGCGCGTAAATGCATTGATGACCGGCACCCCCTTTCCGACCCCTCGTGGCGTGACAAGGCGTAAAAGTACCGACATGTAAGGGGATGGAGAGGCCCGATCCCCTGCCGGATCGACGCGAATCGTCTCGGCCATACAGAGACATATCAGATAGGATAAATAAAACAAAGACGGAACCTTGGAGACCAATCAGGCGCTAGTATGGATAATTAACACTGTTCCGGGGGGGAGACTGGAGACGTGGCCTGTTCGCGATCCCCCATTTGTACTGCTCTCCACTTGTAGAAGCGCATGGGCGTTGTTTGGTGGCCTTTAGATCCCAAGGGGGAAGTGTACGTCAGTGTATTACCATGTGTATTTATACCAGTCAAGTTGATAGAGCCCCGTTTGAGAGTCAATGGATGGTAATTTCAACCAGGATTCCCTTAGAAGGATTATTATGCGTAGTTAATCAAGCACCAGAGTCAAGCCTCTTGAGATTCCGAAATTTGTGTACCAATATCTCGCGGTTCATTGTGGGTAGTCTCGCCCAGACCGTGTGATACGCCCCGTTTACCGTACCGACGGACGCCCCTCGGATCCTCAGCGTGTCCTTTTCTGGCTCCCCTTCTCCTGTTCTTCCTCACGACGTTCCTTTCCCTTTCCTCCCCCTTCTCAATTACTCCCGCCGAAGAGCTTAAGTGTTTCTTTTGGTCTTGTTGGTTTGCCATTATTCGAGCGCATTTGAGCGTGAAGCGCTCGTCGCCCCCGGAATCTTGGTCTCAACTACCTCATCTTCCACCCTCATTGAACCCGACAACGACAACGGAGTTGACTTTCGGGCTCCGAACTGCTTGGAAATTTGATTGACCGATACTTCCTAGTGGTCAATTTCATTGCGCCTAGGCTCCGAACATATCGATGTACGGCTTGGACCTCTGAACCTTCTCCTACCTTTTTCGACTTCGTGGATACCAATTCGGCTTGCAGTTGCGCGTGCACGACTGTCCTACCCTCGGATACCGACGGCCAAGTAGTGTGATCCTCCTTTATTCTTTACCGACCTCATTCAAAACGGTATGTGCGCGCAGAAGATTGGTAATTTGAAGCGACGAGACTGACTAGGCAAAGCATCATGACTATGAACCCTTACCTCAGCTGGGCTCTCCTGCTCGTTGTAGCAGGCGGCCTTGGCTGGTACTACACCAATGGCAACTCCCCGAAAGCCATCAAAACTCCGGTCCGAGCTGTTGTGGAAAAGGCCGAGGCCACAGTAGCACCCAAGAAGCAAAAGCGGAAGCCTGCCCCCCAGCCGGCCAAGAAGGCCGAGGTGAAAACCGTGATCTCGCCTCCTACCACCGAGGATGAGCAGCCCGAGGATGATGTTGACCGCAAGGAGATGGCTCGCCGCCTGGCCGCGATCAAGAACGGCACCTCACCCGCTACTGCTCCTTCCAAGAACAAGAAGAAGGCCAAGAAGGCCAACCTGGAGAGTGGATCCCACGCCTCCTCCACCACCGGCGCCGATGCCGATGACGATCTGTCCCCTGCCGTCTCGCCGCAGGTCAACGCTGTCCCCTCCGCTGGGTATATTTCTGACATGCTGGAGTCCCCCGCCCCCGCTGCCTCGGTCCTCCGCGTCACCGGCAACGTCGAGTCGGAGCCCAAGAAGCAGAAGGTGCAGTCCTTCAAGCAGGTTGAGAACAAGAAGCAGCGCCAACAGCGTCTGAAGAACGAGGCCCGCAAGCAGGAGGTCCAGGCGGCCGAAGAGCAGCGCCGGCAGTTGCTCGAGAAGCAGCTGCACACCGCTCGTGAGCACGAGCGTCGCGAGGCTGCCCGGACCCAAGCCCCCACCACCAACGCTTGGCAGGAGGCCCCCAAGGCCAACGGTACCAAGGCAGTTTCGGCCCCCGCGCCGACCTCCGCCCCCGTGCAGCTTCTGGATACCTTTGAGTCCGCCCCCGCCCAGAAGAAGTGGACCCAGGAACTTCCCTCTGAGGAAGAGCAGATGCGCATTCTAGGCGCCGCCAACGGCGTTGACGAGTGGACCACCGTCTCTAAGAAGCCCAAGAAGAAGACCGGCAAGGATGAGGTCAGTGATGCCAGCGCCTCCGAGAGCCAGCCAGCTCCTGCTCCTCTGCCCATTGAGCGTAAAGTGACTGTCACTCCTACCTACCTTCCCGATAACCTGCGCTCCCGTGAGAAGGGTCACCCGCTGGACTCTGACTGGGCCGCCTAAACTCTTCCATACGCCATTTCCATTTTCATCTTCCACCTTCACCTTGACATGTATTTATTACCCTTTTGCCTTGGCTTTGGCGTTCGGGACTGTCCCATAATACCAGCACTTTCCCATCAAAATCTGGGGAAACTGCTCACAGCGCAAAATCGGTGAAGACCCTCGGGATCCAAAAGCACCATTGGGGCGATCTGTTTTTTTAGTCCAGCTGTATTACAATTGAGGTATTTCCAATTTTCAGTCTGTTTCATCTATGCATAGAATACCTAAATAGAATAAGAATGTGTATCGTGTCGTCACATTACCCTTTACGGTTTAGCGCCGAGTTCCGGTCATCGTGGCCTGAAGTGAGCACCGCTTTGTATACAACGGATCCACCAGTTATTTACACCCTTCAACCCTTCTTACACTCTACCACCTCTTTTGCTCTACACTTCTCTTTTTTTTTCTCTCTACACACCATCTTCACATCTTTCCGCCATGGCCCAAATCCGTGGCACAGCGGGCTACAACCTCGGCCACCAGAACCCGTTCGGCGGGCCCGGTAGCGCAGATGCTACCAGCGACCCCAGCCCGCTCGACGCCATCCGCGAGCAGACTAGCAAGATTGAGGACTGGCTAGACACCATGTCCGATCCTGTGAAGCCGTACGTGATTACCCCGGTGCTTTAAAGCTCTTCAGTGCTCCTTCGGTCGCTGGTCGCATCCCCACAAACACGCAAATTGTCCCAAACAAGGGGTCTCAAAGCTTGGCCTGACGCGGTGTTGACTCGAAAACAGATACCTCCCTGCGATCGGCCGATTCCTCATTGTCGTCACTTTCCTCGAAGACTCCCTGCGCATTATCACACAATGGAACGACCAGCTGGTCTACCTCAACGATTTCCGTCACAGTAAGAACCCTGAAGATCCCGGCCCCGGCCCGCATTGAGCCTCCCCAGGGCGGGCAGCACCACAATAAACACAATTATTGGTTTTTCTGGCAAATGTCTAACTCGGGTCTCAATTAGTTCCGTGGGGAATCACACACCTTTTCCTGATCGTCAACGTTATCGCCATGTCCATTTGCTCAACCCTCGTCATCGCCCGCAAGCAAACCGAGTTCGCCGTCGCGGGATTGCTAGTGGTGGTCATTACACAGGGTATTGGTTACGGTCTAATCTTCGATTTGAACTTCTTCCTGCGTAATCTGAGTGTCGTCGGCGGTCTACTCATGGTGCTGTCCGATTCGTGGGTGCGCAAGAAGTTCGTTCCCGCCGGTCTGCCCCAGCTCGACGAGAAAGACCGCAAGATGTACGTCCAGCTTGCTGGCCGTGTTCTCCTGATTTTCCTCTTCGTTGGATTCGTTTTCTCCGGCCAGTGGAGCTTCTGGCGCGTTCTGGTTAGCTTGTTCGGTCTGGTCGCGTGCGTCATGGTCATTGTCGGCTTCAAGGCTAAGTGGAGTGCTATTGTCCTTGTCGTGCTTCTCAGCGTGTTCAACGTGCTGGTGAACAACTTCTGGACTGTAAGTTTGTCTTCTGTGTCAGGTCTAGCAACCACTAACTCGAAACCTAGCTCCACCCCCACCACCCTCACAAGGACTTTGCCAAGTACGACTTCTTCCAGATTCTTTCGATTGTGTATGTCCCCCAATTCTTGATTTGCCTTTCATGTTCTAACCTCCTTTAGTGGTGGTCTTTTGCTGCTGGTCAACACCGGCCCTGGCCAATTCAGCATGGACGAGAAGAAGAAGGTCTACTAGAGTGGGCTAGAGGGAAACAATTCCGCTCTTCTCTATATATCCGTCTCATTGTCCCACATTTCTACAAACAAATTCGCCATGGACCAGCATTGGTTCAGAGAGAGCAAATGCCCATGCACTCCCGATAAGCCCATACCGGGGCTTTTCTGAAATTCCGTTTTTTGATCTCCTAGGTTGAATGGTCTATAGCGATCTACTTGTTTGTTATTTGAATGCTCCAGACTATCATCATCCATTGAGATCAGCCCTTCCTAACACTCATCCCTATCTACCTTGTTTTTTTCCCCGCATTCATCCTCAAGGGATTGGTACTTTTTGGTTCTACTATTGGGTTTGCGAAAACTTTCAGGCAAAAAAAAACATGTGCATGAGATGATTATACTCGAGTTCATCGTGAATCTAACGAATGACAAGTTGCATTGAAGTTATGACTTAGTCTTTCCAATTTCCAAGGTAGTTCATTTGAGATACGGAGTATCGCAATGTCTCGAGCCCAGTATCCGGAAATTACCAAGAATCTTGAACACTAAACGAATCTCTCAAATTCTATTTGCACCTAGTCCAACGGTGTTGGGTTATTCATAGTATCCTCATTGTCCGGGGTAATTGAGATTACATAAGAGACAGGCGCTTACGGCATACTTTCCGGTAAAGTCACGAACTACACCCCCCGATGTTGACAAATACATATTGTATTGTCCGGGGTGGCAGTTCTGTACCTGCTAAGATGTTAATCAAATCACCTACCTAGGATGTAGCTACCTTTCGCCCGTAGAATCTGTTATGGAGAATTTGTACCGTGGCTGAGTCATATGACCTGGGGCTTCAAAAGATGGAAGCGGAAAAGGATGCCAAATATTGTGAGATGCATACCTAGAAATGCCCGGTGAATTGGAAGGAACAAGTATCAAAGCAATGAGAGCACCCATCGATGTACTGGAAAGGTGGAGCACCAGGATGTCCAGGTGCCGAGATATATGTATTTACAGAAGGACGTCTCGGCTCATGAACAACATACAAGGATTCCGGGACCTCAGCACTCAAGGTTCTTGGATTGCCAACCTTGGAAGACGTCATATTCTAGAGCCCTGGGGGCGTGGAATAAGCTGGCAAGAACGACCTTTCTTGACTTCTGGAAGTTGTAATGTAAGATGCGTAGCTCCCGGTGTCCAAACATTGGAGCAGGGTTGTGTCAACGCGGTCTGTAAGTGGTCAGGCCCGGGGTTTCCAAGCTTCTGACCGACTAGTTATGGGTGGCTCTGTCCGATGTCGGTGAGTCCATCTAGGAGTCGTGGAGCTGTCTCTTCCACGCGTCTCATTCAACAAGATCATTGATTAATCCATGATTCTATATTGCTCTAAATTTAACAATATTGAAAACTCCCCCGTTACAGGTGTTATCCACTCCTCATTGTCAGGTAGGGCGATAGGCTTTGGTATTGCGCTTGGCTTCTCTGATACCCTAAGTTCCAATAGGTTCTTGTACCTGCTGGGGTATCTGCTCTGCCGGCTGGTCGTTAGGCCCCATGATATCTTGTGGCATTCCAAAATCGGGGTGTTCCAAGGCGTTCGCTCCTGTCAGCATCGCACTTTCCGATTCTACGCCTGCTGTTGGTGTGGGCATCGGCCCCGACTGTGTCTGTCTGTCGTGGGTTGGGTAGTCCGAATGTCATGCTGTTCCGGTTGCGTGACGTTTTCCTGTTGTGGGACATGCCAAAAAAAAGCTGCGGAGCTCTTTATCTCGCTCCAGTCTTTGCATCTCTTTTGTCCTTGGTGGGCAGGCGTTGCTCCACGCAGTATGAGCACCTTTGCACACTGTGCATCGGGGTGCAAAGCCCTCGACTCCCTTCTGCTTGCAGTGTTTCGTCTCATGTTGCTGAGCACAATAGCCGCAAACTTGGGATGCGTTGTATTGAGTGCCGATGTGAACATAACTATAGCACTGGAAGCATTGCTTTATTCTGCAGGCGCGGTCGTAGAGCTGGCATTGATGTATCTGGCCTTCCCTGGCCATTCCCGCATAAATAATGGCGTTAGCCATTTTTGGGCCTACGAATTCAACTACGAATGACGACACACATTTGAGCGTGGCTTCCTTCATCAGCCATCCTATATATGAGCTCTCTGCGTATGAAATCACTTCAAAACTGTCCGTGAGTATATGATGAAAAGCCGGTATCGACCGGTACGTGCGTAATAGTTTTCGCAACACCCTGTGCCTCTTTTAATGAAGCCTTAGCCCACTGATTGAAGTGCTCGCGTAGAATAGCAACCGTCGCGCCCTGGAAGGAAAGGCCTTCCAAGACCGTTGGAGCAAATGTGTGGAGGAGATCAAGACCACTGTAAAACTCAAGGTAATCCGGGACGGCGCCCAGGAAGCGAGTCATGAAATTTCTCCCAGTCAGAATTATTTTGGTACGTGCATCGATAGATCACGAAGCCCCAGGTTTTGAATGCATTCGTGTCAAGGAGCGCCTCGAGCTGGTCGGCCTCATTCAGATTGGCATCCATCGTGGGATAGGGTTCCAGTGTGGAAAGTGTGTAGTTCGAAAGTATCTTCCGGTAATCATGAGTATGAATGTCCCCTTTCCATAGTTGATACACTGCTGTTCAGCTGAGAATAGGCATATGAGGGCGGATACTGTTGAAATAGGCGGCAATGAATCGGATTGGGTCCCGTTCGAGACCAATCACGATAGTGACATGAGATGGTCTACTGCTAATATGTCTCAAGGCCCGAACAGCCGGGAAACATAGTATGACAAACTACAAATTCAGTTACAGGCACCGGTTTTAATACTAGTTCAAATCAAATAAGCCATCATGCTATGTATACGCCGACTATGTAACTTTAACGGATAGAGTGATTATGGTACAAGAGGTAATAGGTGTATAGGGATAGGATTGTGAAAAAAAAAAGAAATTGTAATAGGCAATGATCGACAGGTTCAATGATAGGAGGAAACGGAAGGGGAAGGGAAAGAGAGACTTGCCGCCCTGCGTCATCATACGGTGCTGGGAGGTCTGTGATTGGGTTTGGATCCTTCAGCGTTCCGTTCTGTGGCATGTGCTGGGCCAGCCATGCATTTGTTCCAAGCCAGGGAGGATGAGTAGGAATGGGCTTGCCGAATTGGCGAAAATGGACAAAAGTAAATGCTCGCTATTCTTTTTGCTCGGAACGCCTGGTAGCCAAAAGAGAAAACAGGAGGTAAAGAAGTCGGGATTGAGAGAGGTTTGATGAGGGTGAGGTTATTCGAGGATTTCGAGGATTGGTATGTTTGAGGAGTAGCATGAGATGAAAGGCCGTTAGATATCCATGCTCCAGCGCCACGGGCGAATGCGTTCTAGTTGACCGAGCTCGACCTCATCATGATTATCATCATTGATCTCGACGTGGAGCAGATGGAACTTGTGTTTATTATCGGGTCGTTGCAAAGTCGAAAGATGTTTAGATATCTGCGGACGGTGCGGGGCTTTGTCGCTTTCGTCGATTGATTTAGAAGCCCGCCGTGTCTCGGGGGTGTCGGGATACTTCCAGGAAGAACTGGGAGATAGATCGTCGCTATGGGCCAGAGAGAACATAGAATCGGATCGAGAATGCCGTGAGAACTCGAAGTCTTCACGTGAGAAACTATTGGAACGTTCGCGCACGCGGCTTACAGATGGCCGTCGCGGCAAATTCTGTTGAAAAGGAACCATGTCGAGGGCTCCGTCATTACTGAACTGTTCCGCAACAATTTCGTTCCGGCGAGAGCCGTGTTGGACGACTCGGGATAACCGGTCACCAGGGAAAGCGCCTACACTGTCGCGAGGAGAATTGGCAAAACTTGTCCTGCCTTCCATGACCCTCGCGCTTGGTGGTGGTTGAAGCATCCATCGAGTTTCGGCACGGCTAATCGGACCGCTCACAATCGGGGGATGGAGATCGTTCACGGGCGGAGCACGAGCAGTGTAATACTTGGGCTCCCAGTCTGCACGGCCACTACCCGAAAACCCAATTGACGATCCGCGTACTTCCTGTTCCTGGCCCCAAAGTGGTTCGTCCTCGCGCTGGTATCGCATCCGGCTCCACCGTTCGCCGAGCGGATGCATCAAGCTCCCACTCTTGTCTTTCATTTGTGAACTTTGATCGGTGTTCCAGCTGTTTGTTCGTTGAGGATGCCGATTGCCGCCTCGGCGAGTTGGGGGTCCTGGACCCAGGGCAATTTCCTCCCGCCACCCTTCATTGGTGCTGAATGGAGTCGGCTGAGGGAATGGTCGGGGTTGGTCGGTAATGACTTCGAGATCGTATCTTTGTTGCTTGCGTTGTGTTCGGGCGGCATCGTTCCTGCGTTTGCGGCGGTCGATGCTCATAGCACAAGGGGTGCAAGTGACATAGTAGAAGACAGCACTCTGCGCGCCCCGGTAGAGCCACATGACGCGGGGGAGGGGGTCTCCTTTCGCTTCAATCTTTTTTCTTCTGATTTCTTTGCAGATAAGGTTTCTATTGCTGAGGGCGTTGCCCAGGAACACGCTCACTCCGGGCTTTGTGCCCGGGAGAATTGGTGGATTTGACCCGGTACTGGTATGGTGTTCAGAGATAATAGAGACCACATGAAGGGCGGAGTAGGATAAAAAGAGAAGAGGAAGATCAGCGAGTGGATAATGAGAGACACGTAGAAGGTGAGCCCAAACGACCAGCGGATTGGGGGCGGGGTGTGTAAGAAAGGGATGAAACGGAAATCAGGGGACGAGGTTTGGGGATTTGGGTGGGGCCTACAACCATGTTACGCTTGTATCCGCACCTGTACCCAACGTTCGTCGCCTCTTTTCTCCGATATTAATTGTGTTAATTACCTGTTGAATTCCATGACCTGGTATTGGGCCTGAAATATTTTCGACGTGTCTCATTTTGTGCCCTAGGCGCTTTGTCCATTTCTATTTCCAACTACATGTCTAAATGCACCTATGATGCATGCGATCGGACAACGCAAAGTCTGTTGCCGGGGGCAGGCAGCAAGATCTCTGACAGGGATTAATCTCTCCTAAACCCAAGCGGTCTTGGCACCTCCCGTTGTGGAGTGCGCGGTCTGCTGCAAACGGCTAAAAAAGGGGGGTTTATCATGCCAGACTATGTAGATGACACCAAGTAATCTAGGGTCTATAGGAATCATATCAAACGAATCATATGCAGGTCTGGATTTGGTGTTGGTCTCTCGTCTCCACTTTGGCCCGAATTGCGGTGGCATATTACGCTTACAAGTTCCTGAAGTTTTGACAGGAAAGTATTGAGCTTACATAATCGCCCCATTTTGACTGGCACGCGTGACCTCAATAAAACGCAGGCCACTACTCTGCGCGAAAGACCCACGTGCTCAGAGTGTCCACAGTCCCATCTAAAACCCAATGGGCTATTCCTCATGGCCACGTCTGGTCATGTTCTGACAGTAATAATATGGACAAAGAGAGTAAGTTGAGATTTTGGCCCATCAACTTCTAGCACTTTGCTCCCAGGAACTCTCGGCTCAGCTCCCTTGTTCTCGGTTACTCCTCAAGGATCACTTGCAGAATCTTTACAAGTGCTCCAGGAAAGTAGTTCAGCTAAAGCGTGCTTGATCTCCATACAAGGTCCTGGGAACCAAGAATCATCCGCAATTCCACTATAGCCGCGCCATGAGGGCAGCTAACAACGGGAGCGGCAAATGGCCACGATAGGCCGTGACGAGACTCTAAGTTACTGTCAGAAAGTGGATCACTCTATATGCAAATACTCAGATCTATAATTGTTGTATCCTGCATATCGCCTTTTCTGTAGATTTTACCACTAGGCCAAAAACGAATCCATTCTGGGCCTGGTGGATGAGGTTTATTATCAACTTTTTCACGAGGGGTCAGTGTAAATGATATATATACACACACACACAGACTGTAGCAGCCATTATTGATAAGAGTAGAAGATATTGTACATTCCACTACAATCCTTATCCTTCAACTTGTCTTGATTAATTACCTATAAGTACCTAGTAAGGAAATCATCTCTACCACCCGTTCCTGCACAAGCAGTACCACTCAGGCTTCTCCGGACAGCAATTCCATCTACTCGTCATCGTTGATATCGACGACCGTCTGCTTCCATTTGCGAGCCGGAACATGACGCCGGAACAGAATGTCGATCTCACGGAAGGACCTGTGCTTCATCTCTGGAACCCAGAGCCAAGCCATGGCAGTGCAGACAAAGGCTGTACCAGCCCAGATGTAGCCGCTCTTGCCGCCCAGGTTCCACTTATCAGTGTTGAGCATGTAGCTGGCAAGGAAGATGCAAGGAATATTGACCAAGTAGTAGGCACCTCGTCCAATACCGGTTGTCAGTGGCCTGAGACGAACGGAAGATGTCTCGCCGATGATGACCCATGAGGCAGGGGCGGGTCCCAGGCAGAATAGGACGGAGACGATCAAGCCAAGTGATGCTTGCGCATTGCTAGCCGCCTTACCACCGCCAACTGAAGCCGCAATACCGAGTGCGATCAAGAATGCACAGTTGATAAACTGACCATAGACATAGATGGTGCGTCGGCCGAGGTATGTGGTGAGGACCCAAGAGAGCATGACCATTATCAACTGGAGGGCAGAAGTGATGAGACCAAGTGCAAATGCGGTGTTGTCTGCCATGCCGGCCTCTGATCTGGAGTTAGTTTGCTATGAGGCTGCAGGAAATGGCTGGACTCACGTTTGAAAAAGTAAACCGCTTGGTTAGCAATCAGATTGCCCGTCAGATTCTGAGATGCATACACACCGCACACAATCAATGTGCGGTAGCGATCGGTACCTTTCCACAGTTCAACGAGACTGGGCTTCTTCTCAGTCTTTTCGAGTTCGATCGTGCGACGCATCATTGCCACTGCATCGGCGGGATTCTCATTTGCACTCGCGCGTCCAAGGCGTTTGACAGCCTTCTCTGCCTCAGCTAGACGGCCCTTTCGTACGAGCCACCAGGGCGATTCAGGCGCAAGGAAGAGTAGTATAGCGAGGGGAGTTGGAAAAATCCACTGGAGTGCAATGGGAACTCTGGGATGACTGTTAGTACAGTGCTCCTCGATGGCATCTATGGAAGCGGACGAACCTGTACGCCGACGAGTCCATCTTGGATTGGTAGTGGTAAGTGATACCGCCGACTATGATAGACCCAACTGCCCAGAACATCTGCAACATCTGCGTCGCTGGAGCTCTCAATCTCATTGGCACAATTTCGGCACAGTAGGCGGGTGCATTGGCGATAAAAATGCCCCACGGGATGCCTTCCAGAATCTGGGCCGCGAAAAACATCCCCTGGCTGTTGCCGAAATAGAAGATGAAGATGAAGCAGTTCAAGCACATGAGACCGCCAATGGTTGCCCATCGATATCCAATCCAACTGGTAATGGGACCTGCGAGGAATACACCGATGAAGGCACCGAGTGGCCCGCTACACTGGAATGCTGACTGCCATGAAGCTTCGATAATATACTTGCCCGTTATGTCGCTTTTCACACCAAAATCGTCGATGAATTTCGTTGTGGCTATGAACTGTCCCATTAAGAAAACACAGTATGACTCCATGATCTATCGCAACATTAGAGAAATGACCTGCCTATCATGGGCAAGAGCTTACAATGGTGCATGACATCACGAATGCCCACCAGCTGGCAGCGGGATAGGCCTTGACAGCCTGGATCACAGTCATATTATGTTCGACCTGCTCGGCGTCGATGGCGCCCGCTCTGTCGTAGTCGACCTTCTCGCCGACATCGTAAACAGGTCCGCCCGTGGTGGGCTGCGCCTCGATCTCCGACGCTGAGGTCTGCTTCTCTGAGAGGTTGCTATCCATGTTGACGATTTCTGAGAGGAACAGTAGAGAAGGAAGAAACCACAGGAAAGAAACGAAAATGAGGCAAGCGGCTACCTTACATGCCTTTTATAAGTCCCTAAGTTTCAATTGTAGGAGTTATAAGCATTCGTCTGCTATTGGTTCACTCTTTTAGTCCATCCGGGGTCATGCGGGGTATGAGTCTTAAAGGGATAAGCGTCCGGGGTAAAAGAAGCCGAGCGTCGCAGCCACCGGACGAGATGAAACCTTGCTTTCGGTCTGATTGGTGAAGCTCGCTCCTCCTCGGGTAAATCATGAGATACTATCCGTCTCCTTAACGTTAGGCAGTTCCTCTCCCCCCTCCGATGCACAGTCCGGAGAGCACACAGTGCAGACAGAAGGGTTCTCACCAGACCGCGTCGCCAGGGCTCCCAACGCTCAGGGGCCACTGACCACGAAACTACTTGATCATGTGTATTCGCTGAACATTAGTATTAAGTACGCCTATTCTGAATTTCCCCAATCGCCGGGCCCAAAGTGGAAATTCCCCGGCGGCCAGCCGTAGCACAAGAGATGGTCTCAGCACGGACGGTTCAGCGACCAGAATAATTGGCACGGGTATTTTACATCGGTACCTTCTCCTTTATCCGTGATTGCTTACTGCTCGGTTATGACCCATCGACGCCTTCGTTGGGCCTGAGCGTCTATGGTCCGTGAAAGGAGAAAAGCTCTTCCATATCTGATTTTTGGATTCCTCCAATGATTTGACGCCATGAGCAGGAGCGTATATCGGATCTCACGGAGACACTTTGGGAGGGGGGGCGCTCGAGGGCGCTATGTTCCCCTCGGCTAGATTGGATTGGCTGTCGCATGCCAATATCGCACGAATGGACACTTGGACTTCGAGGTTAAGCCTTATGCACGGTGTAGGCCAGGATAGTCTTGTGACAATCTGAGGCCCCAAGAGGCAACTAAGCTATCGTGGAAGCCGCTTGGTGGGCCCGTGTCCTTGGCCACAATCAGCATTCGGTCCGGTCAGGGGGAACGTCTGGTCATGCCCTGGGCGTGCATACGCGCTGGAAAATAGAGATGGCTGCGGTCTGGGAAACTCAAAGTCTATTCCAAGCACGGAACAAGCAGTAGAGCCCAGACCTGTGCCTCGCCAGATCACTGGTCTCGGTAACCACCCAGAGCTTAAGGGGCTGGGTGCGAGAATATGTATTTGAACAATCATTCCATTGAGTAGACCTAAGATGCAGACCAACCGGTGCAGCCATACTTACTATTAGACTTTACCAAACACTGAGGATCATAATCTATGATCTCAATGATTCTGGCTTGGGAAGTGCATGCGTGAATGATAAACCGAGTTGAATTAAGATAAATTGCACCTTGGGAAGATCTGGCGCAGGAAGGATATTTGAGACGGAATATCAAGTACTCGGGCAGTACAGACAGCGCGGTAATTGAGAGCCATCAAAAAATGCTGATGGGTCAACAATCAGTGTGGGGAACAGATGCAGCTTCGGGGATGGACTGGGAGTCGACTGGGTGACCAATAAATGCCTGTGGGTAATCAACGGGATGTGGGGAGTGAGCAGCCAATTATGATCACCGAGTGCTCATCATTATATCACGTGACTATGATGAGCTGCTCAGTGAGTCTGAGTCGAAGGGCTCTCGTTAAAGCGGCGGAAACCAGAAAAAAGAAATTCCCATTCGTCAACCTTGGAAAGAGGTTATTCTGTATTGACTGGCCGCTACGCCGCACTGGTAAACGGTTTTTAGTTACTCAACGCTGCCGCTTCGGTCTTCACTTATGGTTTAAGTTATCTGGGTTGACGAGTCCACTCATGACCCGCAGATGGCCCTCAACCGACAAATTGACAGCCAAAGCGGCGGCCATCAGTCATTATTGTCCGGCTGCCGACTGCGGCTCGTGTGTCCCCGGCCATCTAGGCCTCATCACCTACCTTGATACTGTGGATAGATTGACGCGTGGAAAGGCACAAAAACAAAAGAAAACATATACTATACAAAGCCGCAGAAGAAAGGCCAATCGGGTAATAACTTAAATCATTATATCAAATAATGTTATATCATGGATGTCACGTTGATCGAATTCAGTATCAAGTATTATAGTACATGATCTCTAAATACAGAGCCATTGACCGAGGTATTTCAAAATTCCTCGTTCCTGTGGGTTTTCTATGTAAAAGAATGTCCATAAACCAAACAGTACGATTCGGGAAGCACTCGAGGTCTCTACACGAGCATGCCAGCCATTATATTTATTACACAAGGAGAAGCTATCATACGTTGATCATGTTCTTCATCTGCTTGACTTGAAGAATCAGATCCTCTGATAGAATAATCTAGTGATGATCTGGTAAGCGTAATGAATAGACAAACAACGAGTAACTATTAAAGTCAAGCTCGATACCAAAGTAGGTTAGCTGTGGTCCCTTGATAAGCTAACGCCTGGACTTAGTAGCCAAACTGCTTTTGCATTAGTCGAGACACAAGTATCTAATCCATCTCCTCTCCTCGACGTGCCTGATATCCGGAAAGACGTTGTCACCGAAGCCACCCTGCCCTGAAAGAAAGGAATAGAACCTGCTGGGGTAGAAAGGCTGTAAGGTAGGCTACGATCGTGCCAATGGCCAAACTAGAGATTAGGGCTTTGGGCTCACAGTGATATCGATCATGGTGGTAGCTTCACGGCATTTAACAGCACCTACGGCATTTTACCACGGCGAGTAGTTCCTGATCAGAATTTCAAAAGAAGTATGACTCTTGCTACTTTCCATGGCTAACTTCGATCTCGATACCAACGGCAGCTAGTTCTTCTTCATTACTACCGGCCATGGTTGAGAGGGTCATGATTATGAGCTGGGTTCTAATTGGACACGAGCGCGTCTTCGATATCAAAAAGTTGTTTCAAGTGTGGTGTTCATGGTTGTGGAATAACGAGGCAACATTGGACCCCGCTGAGAACCGCATAGATGTAGTTTCTTCAGGACATTCAATTGGTGAATTGAGCCACTGGTCTCCACTTGCCTCTCATGAGAAAATCCATGTGTATTCAATAGTGAAACACTCAATGCCATCAATGATCATGAATACCAGCAGGCTCAAGACCTTGGGTTGGTATTCCATGCCTGAAATCTCGACTACAGCCACATGCGCATTTGTTCATGCTTAGAGTAAAAGCGAATAAGGATAATGAGACTAATATTTATTAGTGACATCTGCTGAAGTCAAGTCTCTGGTTGTATGCAAATATTCCATAGCCACCAACGCCCGGTATGTTAAGTTAAAATTCAATGATCATTGCGATCCGTTCATGCATTTTTCGTGTCCCGAATCACCTCGCCCTTCACTTTAGTCCAGTCGATATCGGCATCAATCTTCTCGTCCACTTCACCGCATGCTACCACATTATCGCCTCGAATCAAATAGAGGCCGTGCTCGATTTGTGATGAGGGCTCATCATCTTCGGGGGTGCGGATAATGCGCTCGACGGTATCAGTGAGAACGAGGTTCGTAAGTTGATCAGTGGAGAGGAGATTTCCGAGTAGTGTTCGACCATCCACAGTCAGGATGAGGACTTTCTCTGCAAGAGGAATGATATATTAGCATGTTGATCGGGTCGCAGACAGCTTCGGAGACAGCTTTGACAGGTCGCTTACTATTGATGTAGGGTTGGAGAGACATGGTGAAGTTAAGATGTGATAAAACCAGCTGGCAGCTAGGTAATGCTGGGCCTTGCCGATGTCGTGGTGCAATTGGACCTTTCGCCGCAAGATGGTGTTTGCGAAGCTAAGCTCTGGTCGAGGCTTCAAGGCGAGTGCGCAACTTGGTATCCCGGGTCTTCTTCAATTGTGCAGAAACGGAGCAAAGCTGAGGGTCTTGAGCACTAAATGAGGCCACACAGAATTGAAGATAGCAGTCGCAGAAGTTGCTAATCGAGAGGCAGTCGTCGTGAGATGAACGAACAACCTTTGAACATTTGCATTGTTTGTATGTAATCACGTGACACACAGCTTTATGCTCTATGAACGGTAAGTTTCACTCTATACTAAGTCTTCAGCTTTAATGACTAGTTCGGTGTCTAATTTTGAAGAATTCAAGGATGTACTTGCTTATTGAGTACCACAATGTTTGGGAGCTGTATATCTGTATTGTCATCTGTACACGTGAATGTTGCATAGGTAGTTACTAGTTAGTAACATCGAACCTACCCCGGGATTACATATATATTGGCCCGAATAATAACCCTTCGCCTAGGAACAGATTGACAAATAGGAAACTTGTTCACGGACCTCCTAGACCTTACGATACTTTGATCTCGCCCTGGTACAATCAGCTGGTCGATTGGCACGAGATAATCCAATTTATTGGAGTGAAAAATCAATAATTGGTCATCTCATATCAAGCTCCACCGGAGCCGCCCACCTAGGCAATAAGGCACATGGCGTTACAAGGTCACATGTGTAGGGTACAAATTTGAAGGTACTGTACTAAGTGAAGAAAGTGTTATATAATAGCATTTACTACTGTGCATATCTATCGCCCGCAATGTCCCATGCACTCAGATCAATCCGTAATTCACTTAAGGTGGTACGGCACGCTGCTGATTTTCCCGGCACGATACTTGACAGGATGGGTCTTAGTAAACCTTCGAGGAGCCGGAAGCATCGTATCGCCTGGGAACTTGAAGCGGGGATCCACAATATTGATGTGGCCATTGGTAGGTTGGGTCTGGGCTGGGGCATGGGATGATCCGCCATTGGTGAGAGTGTAAGCACTAGGGTTTATTGGTATGGGGGACGGAACGGGCGATGGGCGGAATGGTGATGGCGATGGCTCACTAGGGGGCGGGGGAGGAGCGCTTGGAGGAGAGACTGGCGGAGGTGGAGGAGGAGCTGCTGGGGCTGAAGCTGGTGGTGCCGGTGGCGGGTGTCCAAGAGCACTGCGGGCAGCCTGGGCGGCGATTGATGGCAGGGCTCCAGGTGGAGGGGGAGGAATTGACCGCCCAGGAGCGGCGGGAGGGGGAGGCGGAGCTCGTGTTGTTGTTGGAGGGGGAGGAGGTGGCGCCGCTGGGCTAGCTGCAGGAGGAGGTGGAGGGGCTGCAGATGGTTTTCTAGACACCGGGGGTGGTGGTGCCCGGCCTGCACCAGGAGGTGGCGGAGGAGCACGCGGAGGAGGGATCTCGGGAGCACTTGCTGAAGAGATAGTAGAGGATGGCCTGGCACCGGGTCGCGGGGGGGCCTTCTTCAAGCTTGCGACTAAAGGGTTTATAGGTGGTGCAGGAGATGACTCTGAAGACGGAGGTGGTGGTGGCCGTACGCCAGGTAGCCTAGGAGCCCCTGGGGGTTTGGGGGGTGCTGAAGAAGGCGCCGGGCGGGACGCTTCAGAGTCAGAAAGATATGGCGAGTCTGTTCGATTGGCGCCCGTGTTGACACCGCCGCGACTGCGCAGCTTGGGCATCCCACCCGCAAAGAGACCACTTAATTGTGGCGCCGCAGCTCTGGCCGCTGCATCCGAGCCAGATACTCCTTCACTGTTGCTTCGTAATCTATTGGCGGAGGGTCCAGACGGGATCGGGGGTGCAAGTCCTGTGGGAGGTGGTCTTATGCCTGGAACTGGAGGTGCAGCTCCCATGGGCGGTGCAGCTGTGCTACCTCCAGAATTCCCAATAATAGGCGCTGATCGGTCATTGGTGGTGGCTTTCTTCAATCGAGCGCCTTTGTGAATATCAGATAGTAGAGCGCCCTGTTCACAACGTTAGTTGACTGCTTTTCTCGATGGCTCGACTGATAGCTGATTTATGATAGATCACTGTCATATCAGGATCAGTGTACATACTCTGCCTTTTACTTCACCTTTCGACGGCCTGGTCGGTAAAGCTGCAGGAGGTGGTGGGGGAGGGCCACCTAGTCCTCCAGGCGGCGGCGGCGGAGGGGGTGGAGGGGGAGGAGGCATGTCAAAAAAGAGTGTTAAATTTGCCAAGAGTAGTAGATGTGATGCGGCATGGGACTCTTAATCGGGTATTAAGAGTGGGAGTGATGTTTCTTTGACCCTTGACCAGAAGGTGTGTAAGGCAGAAGTAGACGTCAGAGCGCTGGGGCGCCGCCTCCGCCTTGAGAGCCTCTCTCCTAAAAATCCGCAGCTCGGTCCACACCCGCCCAATTTATCCCCACGCCCAATTCGCCATGAAAAGAGTAGCCTTGAGAGCCCAACGGGGCTCAAGGTCGCAAGGCCCTGTCTGCCATTTCTGTCAATTCTCATCCGCGACACCGCAACGCCTTCCCTTCGCTCGGCTTCCCACCACGACCCAAAGCCGATCCTCGAACAATAACCCTGCGCTACAGTTGCGAAGAACAAATATTCGATCCCCATTATCCTACTCGCTTCTGAATTCGCGTAATTTTGCATCGGAGTCCGTCAATGTTGGGTCAGCTATCCAACAAATCGAACAGGATGCCTCGGCTTTGCAACAGTCAGACCAAGTCCCTTCCAACGAAGCCGTGGTGAAATTACTTGAGAAATGCCAGAAGATCGCCGAGTCCTTAGTATCGCGAGAGAATGACCATTCCGAAGGTTCCGCAAATGATGAAGGAAATGCGACCTCATCGCTACTTGACATGGAGGAGAAAAGCACCAAGCCCACACAGCAAGCCAAGTCGTCACTGAACCTGGATCCCCGACTGGCCGATAAGATCTCTTGTATCATAACCGATCTCTTAAAGGACGAGAAAGTGTTCATCACCCCGGAAGCCCTGGAAAGCTACACCAAGACACAAACCCTCTTGAAGCGAGCAGAGCACTTTCCCGAGATCTTCCACATGTACGCCAACAAACCAGTTCCAGAGGAAGGCAGCTCGCCAGTCAAGTTCCTCAAGGCGAAACCCAAGAGCATTAACAGTGCTGTTCCCGCTGAGTTGGCCAATATGGCTCTGAACGTGGCTATCGCGCAGAAGAACCTCTCACTGGTTCTAGCTATCATTGATAATACCTTCTGTGCACCTGCTTTCCCCCGCGCGAAGGTCTTCAAGAAGGCCAGTGTTCCGTTGATTGGATTGGCTGCGGCTCCTGCTGCATGCTATGCCCTTGCTACATGGGCATCCACCTTCCAGAATACTATGGATCCTAGCACCGCGACTGGTATTGCCTTTGCTGCTTCCCTGGCTTATGTTGGTGGTACATCGTCTCTTGGAATTATGGCTATCACCACAGCCAATGATCAGATGGAGCGTGTGGTTTGGTTGTCTGGCATTCCTTTGCGGCAGCGATGGTTGCGGGAAGAAGAGCGGGCGGCCATGGACAGGGTTGCCGTTGCTTGGGGTTTCAAGGACCCGTACATGCGTGGCGAGGAAGTTGGTGAGGAGTGGGAGAGTCTCCGCGAGTTCATTGGCATGCGCGGCATGGTTTTGGATAAGACAGAGTTGATGGCTGGTATGCAATAAGAATCAATATACATGTACTATAGTATCCAATCAAGTTATACATTGAACACTTCTACATCTAAGCCTACAGTATCTTGTGAAAATGTTGAGACCAAGTCGTGAGCTTCATTTTATTTTTCGGGTCTAAACTAAGACACCCTCACTTCTCGGACGCATCCAGACCTCAGCACAGTGAAGTGATGAGAATCTAGTAGATGCGCTTGGGGGGAGACATGGAAGCCTTGATGACAAGACTTCCAACGTTCTGCCAGCCCTTCTTGAGGAGGGAGACAAGGTAGTTGATGGACAACATGAGGTTACCAACGAGCTCCTCGGTGCCCATGCCAACGTTGCCGACGGCAACACCGAGACACAGAACCTTCTTAAGCTGGAACTTGATGGTGGACTTGACGTCGTTGACCTTGTTGGCCATGTCCTCGTTGTGGGAGATGGGGGTGGGGAACTTGCCGGCCTTGGACAGACCGGGACCGAGCAGACGGGGAATCTGCTTGATCAGAGCCTCGGAAGCAAGGAAGGCATCGTACTTGCGAGCAAGCTTCTTGATGAGCTTCTTGTTCTTGTTGAGCTTCTTCAAGTCGTCGGTGGACATAGCATCAATACCGTGGTGCTTAGCACGGTCGAGATCGTGCTGGTCACCAATGATACTGTAATCCGTCAGTCATTGTTCAGATTTCAGATTTTTTTACACCGGCCTTCGCGGGGTTGCAGGCTCGACGCAAATGGGAACGCACCAGATGGCCATGTTGGGACGGGGAACAACGGGCAGCTTGATGGTACCAGAGAAACGCTTGTCACGCTGGGGGTCGTAGTTCTTCAGGCCGATCTGAAGCTCAACGGTCTCGAGGAAGTTACGCTTCTTCTCGTTGAGCGAGTAGTCGAGCAGAGACTGGACATTCTCGCGCACTCCGGCTGTGAGGGTGTTAGATATGTTCAATTTCAATGCAAAGATGTATCAAAGACCAAAACATACCGACTGTGATCTTGGACATGATGGCGACAGTCTTCCAAAAGAATACTTAAGGTGTGGCTCAGCGCAAGTGTCTTGAGAGAGAAGAAAAAGGTTGCCGCAAATTTCTCCGCTTGTGGGCACGAGGAAGCGCTAGACCTGATTTGGACTAGCCTTGCCCTCAAACGAGGTCGATGACTCAGCGGCCCTTAAGAGATCACATGATCCATCACCACGGCGAATCAGAATCAGCCTAGAGACACAATACAGCTTCTGGAATATCGCGCTTTCGTATTGCACTAAAGATAAGCATGTAGGCAAACATCAATGAACTAGGTCAGATCAATCTCCATCACCATTGAAACCACGTGTTTTATCTCTCCGCGCCTATCCTCCAATGGAAGCGCCTGGTCCCACACCTCAAATCCCAATTTTTCATACAGCCCCTGCGCAGCCCCATTTTCAGGTTCAACCTGAATTGTTATGCTTGCCTTGGATGCCTCACGAGCCCGAGCATCTTCTCGAACAGCCTGGACCAAAGTTTCAAGCAATCGAGAAGCATGTTTCTTTCGCCGTTCATCTGGCAACACAAACATCGCAACGACCAAGTAAACAACGTTCTCTTTTTTGGTATCTCCGTCTAGACTAGACTGAGGAATATCATATTTTCGATGCCTAATAAAAACATCCCATGGTTTGGTGGGTGTCCCTTTATCGGTGTCTGGCTTGGAAAGGACTGGGCCTAGTAGTGTGACAATACCGACCCAATCTTTTTTCAGTAGTCGCTGGAGCGATGTATCGGGGTTTTCGGGCTCTATAGACGCCGCGGTTTGGATATGGATATCATGTCTTGTGTCAGAATTGGCGACTGAGACGAATGTCTGGCCCGCCGGGTTCTGAAGCCGAGATCGCCATGTCTCAAGGGAAAATCGGGACTCTATCTCGTATGTTGAGCTGAATGATTTTGGATCAACTTGGAGACCATGCAGTCGAAGAGTCTTATATCTCTCCACTATCTCGTCCAGGCTCTGTTGCGAATGAAAGGTCTTGGGGATGAGGAGGGCGTCCCCTGTGGTGTGTGGGGCCGTCATAGTCAAGCAAGATGTAAAAGGTCTAAAATAGGGACTCGATTTCCTCTCCAGTCCAGTTATAGTCTCAACGCAGGTACTTGTAAGAAGAGTTTACAAGATACTTATATGCAATTTTGCGAGGGTGTAAGTTCGTGTGTGACTCATTGCGCCCGCGGCTGATACCCCAAGTTCTTATCAACCCTTGAGTCTGTAATGGGGCTAGTCTTGAAAAAGAACAAAAAGGGCATTGAGAAAAGCAAAGATGGAGAACATGGAAGAGGCAAGAGAAAAAGAAACAAGCTGGAGAAATACTCTCAACTACATCGTTCCTCGATATGGATCCAGTCCCGAGGGCAGCCACAAATATATTTTTTTCCAAAGTCCCCGGTCTTCAGTCACGAACTAGGCACAGCGTCTTCCACTAGTATACAAATTACGTATTTACATAGGCGATAGTAGATCGCTATTTATTGTCTAAATCATACCCAGATAGCATTGTCATAATGAAACGGAGTTACATTCGTCTCAATCCTTTTGTAGAAAGAACCCACGCTTTGCCTGATTTGGATAAGCGCGTCTGTCAGGGTCTGATTGGTCGCAGTCAAGTATGCGGTAGGCGCGATCATGCCACATGTCACGAGGCTGTATCGATGGGTAAGATATCAGGCCGCTGTATAGATGGTAAGATTCAGCTGTGGTCAGCTTGAACCTAAGCGATGTATACGTGTTCACAGAAGATAGGTAGTGTCCATGGATCGACAGCATAGGCAGACAAGATAGTTTAGAGTTGATCACGCGCAGGAATGACAAAAAGACGTCGCTTTTGAAAGGACACTGGAGAATATTGAGTCATAGCGCATGGTTTAAGGAAGCGGATGGTGAAAAATATACATGCACATGTACATTCCAAGAAGTGGTCCCGCCTGTAATAAATTTCCAAAAGTAGGGCAGGCCGGTTACAACTCTATTTATCCATGGATGGTGTCACAAGCGGCTCCAAATAACCTATAGTTCGGCGCCTGTGAGCGCCAGATTTATATCCCAGCTGCTACCCGATCTGGGAGGTAATCGGGAGAGCAATCAAGTCCTCTACCGGCCGTTCTTGTAAGTAATGTTTTCTGGAGCTTGAAGTTTCTCTTTGAATATCGAAAAAAATCTCATTCCCATGAACTACCTCTGTCCATAGTTCATTCCAAGACGTCTAGTAATGCTTATAGTATCCTCAATGTACCTAGTATAACTTACTATGCATTCATATATATTATGACGGATGTTGAATAAAATAGGTTATGTTATGCCTCCAAGCCTTTGGAAGTTTACGAATTGGCTTATATCCGCAGCCTTGGAGGTCTTCACTGCACGGGCCTACATATGCAGTTGATGGCGTTGGTCTCCACGAGAAACCAGATCAGATCCATCGCCCATCTCGACCTGGTTAAGAGCGGAGCCCCAGTGGGGACTTGGCACGGTTGAAGGAGTTTGCATTCATTGCCGTGTTATCGTTCAATGTGCGGTAAGCGAAATTCAGGATCAATTGACGCTAATAGAAAGATTGTGCTTGTAGGAATGGAGATCCAAAGGGGTTACCGAGCACAAATCTGCAAAAAGTATAGCACACGAGCTGCGATGCCATGACGCGGCAGTGGGCTCTGCCCCAGTTGATGGATGGCGTTTCCCAAAATCCAGGTGTGAAAGGCACGAGACTGGGGCACCGCGATAAGTCATCAACCTATCAGCGGGGCTTTGATCTGGGTCCCTTGGTTCTGGGGGGCCCCTTTCGCCTCCGACGGTATTTTCAGTACGTACGACACCGTGTCCTTTCTTTTCGTGCGTTAGAGATATCAAGCCACACTGTTGGTTCTAGATTTCTAGGTAACATTGAATTTATAGAAACCTCAACCAAGGTTTTATTGCATAGTGATCAGATCATAATTCGAGTACCTGTCTGGTATTTACTGAATCTTGGGTGACCAAGACTACGCCCACCGCCGCCGTTCAGCGTATTTCTGTAATCCCAAACAAAAAAACACCAACTCCCTCTCCTTCTCTCTTCTTCTTCCCGGACTCTGTCACTTTTGTCTTCTTCATCTTTTTCCCCTTTAATCCACTTTACGAAACCCCATCCATACCTTTCTTCCGGTAAGCACTGCCTTGTCGATCACCCCTTCCGCATTGCTTTCGCCAAACCCACACCCCTGAGATTCCCAATCCGTCCACAACACGTTTCCCTATCCGCACCCATCTTCCCCCTCCTTACAACTCTCCCTCCGACAACATCCACTAATTCCACTCAAGGTTTCGAGGTACCGCCAATATGGGTCTCACTGTTTCTAAGCTGTTCGACCGACTATGGGGGAAGAAGGAGATGCGTATTCTGATGGTCGGTCTTGACGCTGCCGGAAAGACCACCATCCTGTACAAGCTGAAGCTCGGTGAAATCGTCACTACCATCCCCACCATCGGTCAGTTCGCCCCGGTCCATCCATCCGACTCGTCGCAAGATTGATATGCCGGACACTCGCAAAACGCAAACCAGGGAGGTGCTGACTAGGCTCCAGGCTTCAACGTTGAGACCGTCGAATACAAGAACATTCAGTTCACCGTGTGGGATGTCGGTGGTCAGGACAAGATTCGTCCTCTGTGGCGCCACTACTTCCAGAACACCCAGGGTATTATCTTCGTGGTGGATAGCAACGATCGCGACCGTATTGTCGAGGCCCGTGAGGAGTTGCAGCGCATGTTGAACGAGGATGAGCTCCGGGATGCTTTGCTCCTTGTTTTCGCCAACAAGCAAGATTTGCCTGTAGGAACATGAACCCAAAATGTCTCGGACCTGATTACTGATTGCGATTTAGAACGCCATGAGCCCCGCTGAGATCACACAGCAACTTGGTCTCCAGAGCTTGACCCGCCGCGCTTGGGTATGCCCCCTGTCCAGATCTATACCGAATACCATCCCGGGGTTCTTGCTGACAATTTCCAGTTCATCCAATCCACCTGCGCCACCACCGGTGACGGTCTCTACGAGGGTCTTGAGTGGCTCGCCGACACTCTCCGGAAAACCAACCGCGATTAAGCGGGTATAATACCAAGGGGAAGTAGTGTGTGTGTGTGTGTATGTAGCAGGGCAAGAGAAATACCACGGGAAATCTGCAAATGATGGATGATGACTATGGAGTTCTTTCGCGAGGCCATGGGAACAATGAATGAACCTTCAATTGGAGGACGATTCAACCGGTTGTGTGTTCCCTCCACTCTATTTCTCTTCGCTATGCTATTAGCCTCATTTGTTTCTTTTTTTTTTATTCCTGGCGCCACGTCAAAATTGCTGTTCCTTTACGTTTTTTTCTATTGTAAACAATCCTGGAATTGGAGTATCAGTAAAGAAAAAGTGATATAGCCAAGAATGATATGATATAATGTATGAACTATGATCATGCAGTGCACGGAGTACAGAGCACAAGGCATTCGCTCTCCAAATTTAGCACGTAATATGCGTAATATGCGCAAACGCTCATTTCCAAGTTCCGAAGCCTTGGCAGCGCCGAGACTTACGTTTGTGGCCATTTCCGCTGTTGACGTTCGTATTTGTTTCTTTTTCACCTCGTACCTGGCCATTGTTCAATCTTTTTTCTTTTTTCTTTTTTCTATACTCGATTAAATTCCCCAGTCTGATAGTCTGGGGACCCTTAGTCTCTTTAGTCTTGGTGGTTCTGTGGCCCGCGCCCGATTGCCTGGCCGACGATCTCGAACCCCAAACACCAAACGAACATCGTCATCGCGTGCTAGACCAAGACCCCCTTTTTCAACAACTTGCACATACCAATTCCTTTCTTGCTATACTTCTGGAGACTCAAGCAGTGCTTAGACCATCTTGGTCTTGGGAATTCTTTATCTTGTTTGGTCTCAGGTTAATGCTTTGCCCGCCACTATGACCGTCCAGGCGAGGAGATCCTCCGCGGCCTACAACAAACCGTCGCCCTACAGAGCACACGACACTGATATCGAGAAACAACATCTTAGTGCTCGCCCTCAATTTCACCATTATAACCGCAGTGATGACTCCGAGTCCGACCCCGATACCGACAAAGGCCTTGGACACTCGTCAACCTCTTACCCACCCGCAAGCGGCGGGAGTCTCCGACACGGCCACCCAGCTGTGGGCTTTCGCGTTCCCCAACGGATTATGCGATGGCTCTGCTTAGCGCTTTTTATATCGCTTATCTTATTTATCCTCACCCTCTTTCGATTCACCATTTCCTCCTCCGTGTCAAAAGTCGCTGTTGAGCTACCTAAGGTCGTCTCGCCAAAACCGCCCACCTGGGAGGGGTTCCCGTTCCTCAATCGTTACAATGGTGGAATTACGAACCTAGTCTCCCGCCATGACAATGTACCTGAATACCCTGGCAGCGGGATGGAGGGAATGCCCGACCCCGTGGAAGAGAAACCGGAAGACAAGCAACTCAGCAAGCGGGACATGACCCCCTCCATGTCAAGCTCGGTGTTTAATCCTTATCCGGACTACGCCTCTCCGGAATACATCAAGAAATACGGCGAGAAACGTGAGTGCTTCCTGGATAAGGATCGCACGGTCAGAGTTCCACCTCTGCAGAGCTACCCTGGAGTTCCCAAGGGCTTCCCGGAGCCGGTGATGGGCTCCAACGCCATGCTTGGTATCCGCGATGATGTGTGCTTTGACCGATTTGGACGTTTGGGCCCGTACGGGCTTGGATACGGGGCTAAGAAGGGAGGCATTGGCGCTGGTCTGGAGGGTCACCGCGATGGTTCAGAGCGGGTTTGGGAAGACATCCCCCCGGTAGACTTCCGACAGGTGGATTGGGCCGATGTGCAACAACAGTGTCGCGCAGCAAATCGCCATCGCTTCAACGAGCTGCCCGAGCCGCGCTTGAACCGATTCATCTCCATGCCCGTAGGGAATCCCGATGTAACCGCACAGGAGCCGGAGGATACCTACAAATCGAAGCCCAAGATCGGTTCCGATCGCCTGCCGAGAACCGCTGTGGTCATCCGGACCTGGCACGACTTCAATTATACTCCAGAGGATATCATGTACATGCGATCCGTGATCTCGGAGCTCTCTTTGATGTCTGGTGGCGAATACACTATTCATTTCCTCATCCATGTCAAGAACAACGACCTCCAGATCTGGTCTGATGATGAAACCTACCAGCGCGTGCTTCACGATGCGCTACCGGAGGAATTCCGGGGAATGGGAACCCTTTGGTCAGAGGCGCAGATGGCCCTGATGTACCCTGCTCTGGAAGAAACCATGATGCGTGGTCTGCCCATCCATGGCGTCTACCGCAGCACCTACATGCCCTTGCAGTATTTCGCCTTCCAGCACCCAGAATACGACTATTTCTGGAATTGGGAGATGGATGCTCGTTACACTGGTCACTGGTACCATCTCTTCGACAAGGTTGGCGACTGGGCGAGAGCGCAGCCTCGAAAGGGTCTCTGGGAGCGTAACTCTCGCTTTTACGTCCCGTCAGTCCACGGCTCGTGGGACGACTTCCGCCAAATGGTTCGCGTACAGACTGAGAGTGGCACGAACAGTCTCAACAACATGTGGTCTGTGGTTAAGCCCGATGGAACCGAAAAGGATCGTGATATCAACGGATTACATCAGCAAGGTGACAAGTTTGTCTGGGGTCCGCTACGCCCCTCTGAGCCCGATATCTTCGAGGTGGAAGGCGAAGGCATCCCACCCACAACCATGGAAAAAGACCAGTACCAATGGGGTGTGGGCGAAGATGCGGATTTGGTTGTCTTCAACCCACTGTATGACCCCGAAGGCACGACTTGGCTTCTTCGTGATGACGTGACCGGTTACGACAAGGAGAATGGCATGCCTCCCCGCCGAACTGCAATTATCACTGCGTCGCGTCTGTCTCGCAAGCTTCTCACAACTATGCACAAGGAGACCGCCCTTCGCCACCACAGCATGTTCTCTGAGATGTGGCCCGCGACCACAGCGCTGCACCATGGCTTCAAGGCCGTCTATGTGCCGCACGCTGTCTACGTTGACCGTCGCTGGCCGACCAAGTACCTCGAGACTGTCTTCAACGCCGGCCGCAACGGTGCCTCAGGTGGCGCTCGTACCTCCGTCTTCGGAGAAAGGGAACACAACTTCAAGGGTACGACCTGGTTCTACTCCGCCGGGTTCTCCCCTAATCTCTGGCGCCGCTGGCTCGGCATGCGTGTCGACAATGACGGTGGTGAACAACAGGAATTAGCTGGTGAAGGCCGCATGTGTCTTCCGCCTATGCTTCTACATCCCGTCAAGGATGTCCAGATGATAATTGACGATGGCGAACATGCAGAGGATCGGTGAAGCTCAGTCGGCTCATCCCTCATCTACCCCGACAAATTGAATGTCGGGGTTCTTTCTTGTTGCTTTCCTACATATACCCACGTAGACGTTCGTCTTGTTTTTTGTCTTTCATATCTATGATCTGTCCAGTGCACTGGATAGCTGATGATCATCTGGCATGGTTGCATATTCTTCCTGTATAATGTCTTGGTCCCAGCGATATACTGTTTTCACTCTCCTTGGTATTTGCTGTTTGGCAAAGGCGTTTATTGATTTGGTGGTCTGGTTGGACAGGCCGCGGCTCATGATACATTTGATGTCCTGTTTTGCTTTTGTCTTTCTTCCGGGTTTTCTATTTTACCATCCTAGATGTTGCAGCAAACCTGAAAGATTCGGTACATATTCTTGTTGAGACAATTGTCTTATATAGCTCTAGTCCCCTTTGGGACTCACGAAGGAATCAAATACTGTACTATAATATGATCTTCATTAGGTGTATATCGTATGCAATGCCGCTGAAACGAAAACGAAACCAGAACTCCAGATATCCAACATTCCGTGCATAACCACAACGAATCAGTCCAAAAACATCCCAAAAGAGACCCTGTTCTGGCTCTCCTTAACCCCAACAGGAGCTATCTCCTCTGACCTAGCTCGTCGTGGCTTAGACAAAGCAGACTTAGCCACAAAAGAAGCCGGCTCGAAACAAATACTGCACTCATAAGTTCCACACTCATCAACCCCAAAAGAAAGACAGGTCCTGCAAACCCGATGCCCACACTTCGTGAGCAGAATCTCCGATTCCGTCTCACTCCCAACAACACACGTATGGCAGAAATGTGTCGGGAAATCAATCTTGGGATCCTGAATCCTCCGCTCAATCTCAGAAGCAAGTTCCTTCCCCTTCTCAACCCGGCCACGTAGAAGATGCACTTTTGTTTTGAGGTTCGTCATCGTCGACGAGGAGGCGGGTGAGAGGTGTGGTTTGCGTAGTTGTGGGATTGGTTCTAGGAAGATGACTGGTCTGAACCATTGAGAGACTGGTCTGTCTTGCATGCATTTGTGTTCGAGTTGCCAGCGGCGGTGGATTTGGCGATTGAGAAGCACGGTGAAGTAGACTGAGAGGGCTTGCCAGGCGCGGTATTCGGAAATGGGGTCTAGGTTGAGGGTGGGTGGTTCTGGTGTGGCTCCCATTGCGTTTGACTTGAGATTCAGTTATGATATCGTGATTTGAGGTTCAAGCAATGTTTGAGTTGGGAGAGAGGGGTTTATAGTTGCAACCCAGAGTTGATGGACGGATAAGTCCGATGCTTCAAGTGACTTGTCTTTGGTTTCATATTTATCTCGGAGAAACCCTGGGAGTTTATGTTATATAGATAATGTAGAATCAGGGGCCGAGGTAGCAAAATACAGTTTCGGCCGAAGTCGAACCAGAATAATGTTGAGGCTCAAGAGATTGCCGCTAGATCCGCCTGCGGAGCCTGCGCGACCCCGGACTACTGTAGACCTGTCAATATCCCTTTGCTGGTACCGATTGGCCAAGACTGTAGAGAAATTGGAATATTAGCGTTGATTGGATGAAGTTCACTTTCGAAATTTTCCGCTTTTCATCTTTTCGTGCTTTGATTTGCCGGAATTTGATATTTCGTTGTTGCAACCTTGGTTCGGAGCAGCGCCACTCGTTCGGAGCCGATTATACGGAACCTCCGATATATGAACTTTATGCATGAATTTTCTGGTGATAAAAAGAATAGCTAGATTATTGACCCTTGTGTAATCAAGGGCAAGCTTGATTCAGGTCTCAGTGTGGTGTTTGTCGTTGAATATTCGATGTTGTCATATCCGATCTAACGTCGAGTGGCGAACATTTGACTCCCGAGCTTCCCTATTGGAACAGAGATCGATCGAAATGACGCTTGGAACTCGATCTCGACGTAATAGACAAGCAAATTCAATATGGAAGCCAAATGCCTATACCCACCTATTATGAGGTTCTATTCTAGGCTTTGGACCTGAGATCTAGAACCAGCCCAATTCTTTACACCTTCCAAATCCAGAACGTACCTAGATGTATCCGTAAGGCTGATTAATTCGCTCAACATTTGAATGTCTTATCTCTTGTATATGGTTCGGGTTTGTCGAAGTGCTCGGCCTTCGGCTCCCGCGTGGTCATACATCGGCTCAATTCGTTCCCAACTAGCAAGCGAGACACCTTTGAAATGGAAAATATACTCGTATTTGCTTGGAGCATTCTTTTTAGCTTCGGATCCAGCTCTTAGAGTACTTGTAGAGCTTTTGGCACGGATCACATATTCTCCGGGGATATATTCATCATCAACTTTCTTGCGGTAGAAAGGTGTGAGATGCAGTTGCTGGGGATTCTCACCAGCCTCATTGACTGGAATATCACCTTCCCAAAATTCTATTTCTGCATTTCCATCCTGAGCTCCAGATTCCGATAACCGAAAAATTGAGCGAGTTGTAGAAGATAAAAATGGTGTCTTGTCTGAGTTTGAATCTAAGCATTCATCGCAGACATACTCTCGGTCGTACGTCGGATTTGAAGGGTATCGCGGAGAGAAAGTAGTGGTTCCAGACCCTTTCTCTCCTGTGTTTTGTTCCCGGAAGAATTTCCAGGTTCCATGGAGGGCTCGGAAGACGGCCAATGCAGCAGCTTCTTGCAGGCTTTGATGATTTGGATCGGACAGCGCCTTCAATGCACTTAGCGTGCGTTCTTTCTCATGGTCCATATCTTCCTGTGCAGTGATGGATGGGTAGTTATAAGTATAGCGAGCAGGAATGGCCGGGCCAGACCGACTATCACCTTCTGTCAGCCCCGTACGGTTGATTCCCAAGTCCTTGGAAAATGACTCCATCAACCCTATATAGTCCCCCATCGGAAACTGGCCGCGTTGGGAATTTGTATCTGGGTCTCTCAATATTCGCAGGCTTTGTCTCTCGGTTTCTGTTTTCAAGGCTTGGCGGTTTTCCTTGGCCCATTCCGCACCGAGGAATCTGGCTTGCATCTCCATTACTCCCCAATATGGACCGCGGTAGAACCCGACAAAGCCAAGGTCCGGGATTTCAGACCGGATTGTACCGCCTTTGTCCAGGACAAGTGGCAGGAATGGATCCTCTTCGCTATATTCTAGAGCGGCCAAGACATCCTCGGGTAGCAGGGACAGTGAGTCGAATGGAGTAAACCCTGTGGCCAGTACAACGGCTGCAATGTTGCCCAAGGTATTTGTTTGTCCATCTGAGGCTATCTCGATAGTAGACAGATTAGTCTTTTGATTCATCTTCACAGACACTGCGCTTCCCAATGTGGATTGTATGGACCGGGATCGAACAAACTCCGCGTAGCTGTTCCCTATCGCCACCCACGGGGGCCGAGAATCCATTGTGGTTGCGTTTCCTCGCATGTGTCCAAATTCTTTGTATTCGTCTCCCAATAGCGAGCTGAAATATTCATTGGTCTTTGCGACTTTCTCTTTCGGTATGATTCCCAATGCATACTCGATTGGGCCTGGAGGTTGACGGCCGAGATCATACATTGCCAAGTCTAATGGTAAGAAGGAGACGGTTTCTGAGGTTTCATGAGGTAGATGAGTTGGTAAGGTCCAGAAAGGGCGCGAATGAACGTGGTGTACGATGTGCTTGTCAACCCGAGCTTTGTCGTGAGCATTCCATGAAGATTGGTGGAGCGCCACTGCAGAAGCAGCCTCCACTCCAGACATGCTTCCGCCGATGATAGCGATATTCCCATGAGCCAAGAAATTGTCATCGTCGAGAATCCCCTTGCTGTTCTGCAGATCCGAACTGTGGACAACCCGACCAGCGAGTGCAAGTTCTTTCAATCCTGGAATCGATGGGATATGCTTTTGAGCGAAGTAGCCGGATGCCACGACGAGGAGATCGAATTCTTCTGACTCAGTCTCTTCATGTGAAGAATCCCCATCGGACCTGTTCTATGTTATTACTGCTTCCCAGACATCAAAAGGCGCGCGAACCTCTCTTTCTTCCACTGAATCCTCCATGGAGATGCAGACTCGGCTCTCCGTTCAGCCTTCAAGACCCGATGCCCGAGTCTCAGCACATCACCCGGAATATATCGCTTTGTATAAGCAGCCAAATACTGCCCTACTTGCCTCGCTTGTGGAAACATCGGAACCCCAGAAGTTCCCATTACTGACTCCCATGACAGATCGGAGAAAGCGACCGTGAACATGCTCAGATTGGTCCTCATGGAAGGATCCAAGGTCCCCGCCCAGAGACCACCAACCTCATGGCGAGTATCAAAAATGACAGGAGAGAATGTACCATGAGGAAAGTTGTGTAAAAGTGTTTTTGCAGTGACAAGACCGGAAGGTCCAGCTCCTGCGACCACTGATATGAGCAATGGTTGCTTTAAGCTTCCAAGACTGCTACTTACCGATAATTGCAACCTTTGGTCCCATTTTGTCCTTTCCCGTCACTGTCGTTGCCCCTGGAGGTGAGATGGCGGATTTATCGGGCTGATCTTTGCTGAGTTCCACCCCACTGCGGGGAAAACGGAACCCCGCTGCCGTATCTTCTCTCCTTTCTAATTTCGGACCACTCTCAATCGACATATTCAACGCCTCAACAAAAGATCCTGTCTTCGGACCTAGAATATCAGTCAAGCGTGGGTAGAGCAAGACGCCCGAATCCTAAGGCGAAGGATGATACCGACTCCACTTCTAATAGTAGACCTATTGATTGTCGGCCATCAACGAGTGAAGATCTCAGTGCAGAATCTGACACTAATCTTGGAGAGGGTACGGCTGAATGACTTAGAGGCAATAACTACGAATAGCAATGCTGATTGACGTGAAAATCTCATATTGGTGGCCCAAAGAGAGAGGGCATGGCATTGTCATTCAAAGGATTTGACGAACAGGTGAAGGTTGTGATCTAGAATGGGTTTATTCGCACATGTGTGCTTTACGACTCGTTGAATATATACGGCTCTTACTCCATCGTATTTCATTGCATAGCCAATAATTCAAAGTAACTAGTCGAGTCTTGTGAAAGCAGTTCTTATCTTCGAAACACCATCCTTGTATATCCAAGACTTGAGTAACCCAAACAAATATACTTAATTCGTGCATTGCGATTGTGCCATTATTCCAATTAGTATCCTAGCGTTTCTCTGGAACTCTGATGGCATCTCCAGCAAATATCAGGGTCCCACTTCCCGCCCCGCTCCTCGTCCTCGTCCTGCTCCCCGTCCCCCAGGAGGCACAGCAGGACCCGGAGGTGGAGGTCCAAGGGGCAAAACAGGACCCCTATACCTAGGGGGGTAACCAACTGCAATAGGCACGGGCTTTTGCTCATTTAAATCTACCTGAGGTAGGTTATTGGCAAGAAGCAGCTTAGAGGTGGCAACGTATAAATTGTGTCTGTTATCCGGGGCCTCTGCGACAAAAAGGACATTTCTCCACCATGCTCCACTGAGCCTTAATCCCCACATGTTGGCATCGGAGTCAGCATGAACGTTACACTTCAATCTATACCATATTGTCATAGCACCTTGCCTTCCAATCACCCGGAAGTCGAGCATATAACCCTGGGCGTGAACCAAGCCACCGGGTGATATCGAAACTATAGGACCAGTGGGAGGGTTCGGGGCCATGTTTGGAGATAACCCTCTTAACATGTTTAAATCGGACTGAAAAAGAGTAGGGGCACTAGAGCCAGTATCGTCGAAGAACTGAAAACTCATAAAACGATTAGAGCCTGGGATTCGGACCTCAAAATGGATCTATATGTTTTGTCAGTCCACCTCGGAAAATGAAAGTCGAGGTGAATGCGGTGATTACATAGTGATAGAAGTATGGGTCATTTATGAACGGAGGAATAACCAACGCTGCAGCCATCACTTGTGGCCCGGGCCCATAACACTAGGTAGAAGTGATTAGAGGAGTCATTGATGATTAAGTTCAATTGTAAAGTCTTACCCTTCCACCCAGAAGCCCTTGTCTGCCTTGCGCTCACGAACGACTTGGATAAAATCATCGGCATCCCATTCCTTTGGCTGACAGATCTGTTCCCCATTATGCCAGTAGGTGACCCTGTTGTCATTGAACCATTCCAGGTCACCCGATCTATATGCAGATATTATGGCCTTTGCATTGGGGATTTGCTCCACCTCATCTCCATTCTCCTCCAAGTCTTCTAGGATCTTATAAAGATAATAGAGTCTTTCAGCAATGGCAAAGGGTTTAGATGGGGCGAGCGCTTGAATCTCCCTTTGAAACTCGTCCCTAGCTTCTTTCTTTGCCTTGGAGACCTTCAACCTATTTTCCCATAGGGCGGGCATGATGCCCGTGTCGATTCGCTCTTCGCATCGTGCAATGTGGCCCTCGATATCACTAGTAAATATTAGTTCTAGCTAATAAAAATACTGCTACATGAACCTACTGATCATCAAGATCATTATCGTTTGCATTCCATTTTAAGTTCTTTGGCACTTTCGCGATATCCGTGATTGGGGGGTCCTGTTTTGGCCATGGCCTTGTATTTCAATTCTCGGTAATAATATTCGTCAATGTCGTCTTTCTCTTTAGGGGCCTTTTTGAGGGCCCTCTTTGGCCTTTTAGCTGGTTCCGGAGCCAGTTCCGCAGGCGATTCCTTGGCCTTTCGCTTTCTGAGTTGAGGCGGCATCTTTGAAATAGTAGAGAAATAAGCCTAGCTGATTCTTGGCTGTGGAGGAAGATGATGAGATAGCTTGGAGAAGTTCAAAAGTGAAAGTGTGCAATTGGGCAATTTATGGTATCTAGGAATGTACAAAATTTGAGTCCATCGATAAGTTATTCTTTGTTCTGCATTCAGGGATAGAGATCATGAAAGAGTTCAAGTAGCCCCGGGATGATTTTTCAATGAGTCTTTATTACAAACCTCAGCTGTTGAAAGGTCTGTGATTGCACGTCTCGATGCTCGCCAACTTTGCAAACGTTCAAAAAAATATTATTGATCGATTGGCTCCTTCAGAATGGCGAGGCTATTCAAGTCCCCCATGACCCAAAGATACAGGATATGTCCAGTAAACACTGAAAATGGTATATATAGTAATTAAGAATATAACAAGTTCATCTGTCATAGAGCCTCATCACGCAGGTAGTCTTGGTGATTTGAGGTTTTGCATTTAACGAAGTCATTGGGTCGTTCAAAGTCAATTGAGACAGCTTCTCAAGGAGCACCTGATTGAACACGGCCATGCGAACCTGAGATAGATATGTTTAAAAATAGATCAAGAATGAAAGAGCGGACCCTCAAGTCTGTGAAAGCCTTGTGGTACTTGTTGAAGTTTCTTTGTTCTCAGAGTAATCTGGAAGACTGTCTATATCTCACAACTTTTGGAATTGCCAAGCAGCAAGCACCAAATTCCTGAGGTTAATTTTCTAGCTCCAAACTTCCGACATGAAAAACACAAGGGCAGCATGCTTTCCGCTCTATGCCATTCTGCAGCATCCTTGCTCTCCCCCTCCCCTTCCTCATGAGCACTCAAAATCAACACCGAGAATTTTACAGTCTACAGTCTTCACTCAAGACATCTACTGCGCGGCATCTCATGAAATCTGTCGGGTGTAAACCAATGCACCCAGTATCAACGGAGCCATAGGAGCTGTCCCATATGGACAAAGGCGAGGGATGCGAGGCAGACAATACATTGTGTGCCAAGTCGCCTACTGGTGGAGCGAAGAGCCAACAATGGGTGATCCAATTATTCTGAATCGCTCTCATGAAGAGCAAAACAATCTGGGCAAAGATCGATTCTCGGCTTGTCATTCTTGAGTTAAGCCCAGCCGTAGCCAAGCGCTGTCAGACGTCCACCACAGTGTTGTCGATTCCTTTACCAATCGCTGCTCATGTTCGTCTCACTGTGCATTATTACCGCCAGTTCATTTAATTATGTATCAAAGTTAGCTCTAAGGAATAAGCAGTCCATTATTAATATTATTACAGTCATTCTCCAAATCGCCTTGACCAATATACACTGCGATACTCTTTCCGGGCCCCACCGCTAAGCCCTTAGCGCAAATCATCTATTGAGGGGGCCGCGTTAAATTAAGGGACGCCGCAAAATGCAGCTTGTTACATGATACGTACGAGAGGTTCGTGGAATTCTATGGAATCCCATAGAAGATCGCTGCAAATCAGACTTGGCAAGTGCCACACCTCAAATTCGTCACTATTCGATAGGCTACTAGAAATGTGGCAAGTTATGTTCTGTCGGAACAATAAATGACCGTATAGACTAAGAATCTGGCCCATGGAGCATTTTTTGGTCTAGCGGTATTATGCCTCATATTTGTCTCATGTTCATCTGACTATGTAAGGTATATTCCTCCTCGGGCTTGTACTTGCTCCACAACGGCCTCGTGCCCTCTCCCGGTGGCATATGATAGCGGCGTCCGGCCATGTCTATCCTTCGAGCCGACATCGACCTTCCCTATATCGAGCAGCAGCTTGACGACGGCCTCGTGCCCGTTCTCGGCGGCATATAATAGCGGCGTCCAGCTGTATCTATCCTTCGAGTCGACATCAACCTTCCCTATATCGAGCAGCACCTTAACAACGGCCTCGTGCCCGTTCTTGGCGGCATATGATAGCGGCGTCCGGCTATATCTATCCTTTGAGTCGATATCAACCTTCTCTGTATCGAGCAGCAGCTTAACGACGGCCTCGCGCCCGTTCTTGGCGGCATATGATAGCGGCGTCCGGCTATATCTATCCTTTAAGTCGATATCGACCTTCCCTGTATCGAGCAGCAGCTTAACGACGGCCTCGTGCCCGTTCTTGGCGGCATATGATAGCGGCGTCCGGCCATATTTATCCTTTGAGTCGATATCGACCTTCTCTGTATCGAGCAGCAGCTTGACGACGGCCTCGTGTCCGTTCTTAGCGGCATATAATAGCGGCGTCCAGCGATATCCATTCTTCGAGTTAACATCGACCTTTCCTATATCAAGCAGCAGCTTGACGACGGCCTCGTGCCCGTTCTCGGTGGCATATGATAGCGGCGTCCGGTCGTCCCTATCCTTCGAGTCGACATCGACCTTCCCTGTATCGAGCAGCAGCTTAACGACGGCCTCGTGCCCGTTCTTGGCGGCATATGATAGCGGCGTCCGACTCCTAGTAGTGTTCGCATTGGTTTCGATTCCTTTTTGAAGGAGTGCCTCAACCACCTCCGCAACCCCGAAGTATGCCGCCAAATGAAGCCCTGTCATTTGCCTGGGCACTTCTTGACTATAGTTTGAATCTCTTGACCACCTTTTCACTGCCATCAGTGTCTGGCTTGACGCCTCTACCTTAGCCTCGCACTGTAGAAAGTCTACGGTTCCCTGGCATAGTGCTGAAGACTTGCGAGCATGATGTCCCCAGTTATGTGCGGCGTAGTTGTAGAGCTTATGCGACTGCAGCCGCTCTTCGAACTCCTTATCTGTGCAGCAGAATCCGCTTTTGAATGCTTCGAATGATAGATATGTGACGCAGGTCCCGGTAATGTAGGAGTTCGCCTGCGGAAACGTCTCTCTCCGGACGAAGAATTCTTGTGCGGTGAAATGGACAAGCCGGATAATGCCGCTCACTTCGTCGATCGTGACCAGTCCAGCACAAAGAGACAGCAATACTCGCACGGTTGGAAGAAAGTTTGTATCTAGTTTCCTGGTATCTGGCGTTTCTGGTCGGACCGCAAGTGCATGTTGGAGCTCCTCAGTTAAGAGCGGCCGTTCTGAGTGGATAATCCAAGCCAGAATCCGCTTGGCAAGGTCCCAAGATTCCGGACCTTGACCCTTAATCCTCTCCATAGCCTGCTCGTATGTCCTATCCAGCCCTTCCGTTCCCTTGCCAAGTCTTAGCAAGGCCTCCTGAATATGTCCTTTCGTCGGTTGAGACCTAAGCGTATCTATATGCAGTTTCACAAGCAGGAACCTGACACTTGCATTAGTTTCACTTATTTTCTCCTCCAACTGAATAAAAAAACGTACATTCCCTCAGCGGCTTCAGCCACTGCACTCTGGATCCTTTCCCGAATATCGTTATCCAGAAGATCGTTCTCCATGAGATTGATCTGCATACTCACATATTCTCGAATGTCATCATCTGCTGCATAGATCTCCAGGGATTGGCATTCAACAAAGTGCTTTTTGACGGCGTCATTAACCCTAGAAGTCGCGATGATGTTTGCACTAATCTTAGTCCTGGCTTGAAGGGCGAAGACCTCGGTTAACATTCTATTGCAGCTGGAAGCTTCGCATTCGTCAAGAGCATCGACCGCGATAAAAATTCTCGAATAAGCGGTAGCTACGGAGTGGAGAGTCTTCGAAATTTCGTCAAGTGATGGGCGCGTCCGGTCCTTCTTATGCCAGTCATAAAGTTCTTTCACGCTTGGTGGGAAGGAAGGATAACCGTGAGTTAGCTGCTTTAGTAGGCTTGCCAGTAGGTCATCAGCCTTTTGCTCGTGTTGCCGCCGGAAATTACAGTAGATGTACGCAATGCCGATGCTCCGGTCACCACGGAATTTTGTTTGGAGGTGGTCGATGACGACTGCCGTGATGATTGTCTTTCCTGCTCCGGGAATGCCAGGGCAAAACAGCTTCTGCTTGTCCTTATCCAGCCATTCCCGGTACTCTGCAGAGTCGAGAAACCATTGACCGGTCCCTGGCTGTCGCCTGCTGATGAAGTCGTTATGTTGGGGGGCATAGTCGACTGGGGTGAGCCAGTCGAGGATGGCTTGTTGCTCCTGATCATGTTGGCCGCGGACAAGTTTATTGACATCATTTGACACGTCCTTAACCTTTTCCTGGACCTCCACCACAGCTGCAGAAATTAATAATTGCTATAGGATGGTTTGAAGACACAATGTTACTAACAGGAAAGAATATCAGCGATCTTCTTCTCCGCCTCCACATGGTTGGGAGAGATTTGCCGAAGAAGGTCTTTCGTATATACAGCTGCTGCCAAGGCTGCATACCCTTGCCACACCTTGTTCTTATGCGAGTCTGAGTAGTCGCATATGCCACGAATAACTAAACAGGGAAAGTCATTCATCAGACCTGCTGCCTCCATCTCAAAACAGAAAACCTTCCATTTCTCCGCAAGTTCATTACGTCGTAAAGCATCCTTCATTAACTGGTTTCCCGACGCAATCAAACCGTAGTGGACTACCGGGCACCGCCGTCGTCTCGTGCGTTCCGGTCGGGGTACCATGTTTGTGGGGTCCATACTGCATATTGCCGCGCAGGGCAATTTGTCGTTTGAAGGATGTATAAAATCACTTCGGTACAGAGTGTCGGTACTTGAGTCTGGCCGGGCGAGTTCCTCTTGCAGCTCTTCTTCTTCCTCTTGAAGAACACGGTCGATGGCCGTTTCGAGGCTGATGGGTCTCCTCTTGTACTCGACGTTAAGACGTGTCACCGCCGTCAATAAAGATGTTGGCGGCCGATTCAAGGACCCAGTTTCATGAAGGTCTTGCTCTTGTATTCTTTTGCCGAAGTCGTACTGGAACACGCCACCTTTCCCATCTCCTGGAGAGCTAACCACAATATCGCCCAAGCGGATATCACGGTCAGGAGTGGGAGCACCGCCACCAATGCCAACCATCAATCCGATTCTGACGTTAGGAAAGCTTCGTAGCATGTTCGTAGCAACATTCGCTGCAGAGGACGTGCCGTACGACCCATGGGGCAGGCAGGCGATGACAACATTGTGGTTGCTGATCTTGCCTAGGATGTACGTGTTGGTGTCGTTCGGCGACGGGCGATAGGCCAGGTCGGGATGTGTGTCATCGAGACAAAGCTGCGCCGCAAGGAACTCGGGCTCGATTGCGCAGATCCAGCCGACTGTGTAGTCCTTGGGGTTCGACATATTTACTTACGGATTACGCAGAGGGAGGTCTTCTGGACGGAAATTCGGCCGTGCGTCAACTCGCGTTGGTCCGATCGGAGCGCTAAAGGTTCGATCGCCGCATCCTGGTCGCCCGAGCGACCCCACCAAATTTTCAAAAACCACTAATTTTTAATGACTATTAAAACCACAAAAATGATATAAATTCTACTATATAACACGAGTAGGGCAATAAGTATATATATGCCCTTTGATCCCACACCCGGAGTATGTGAACTGCCTCCGAACGACGGGTATAGAAGGTAAGGTAGGCTTAATAGGCGGTTTTATAGGTATCTATAATAAAGACATATCTTTAGTTCTGTCTTTATCTATATAAACTATATTATCTTTACTACCTTCTAGACCCCTAAAGATGCCTTTCTAGGTAGTAAATTTTAGAATAGTCTCTCGTTTTTTAGTCTATTTCTTATTAATTGTCTCTAATTAGGTATAACGATTCTAGAGAAATATATAGTAGTGGACTACTTTAATAGTGTTAAGAAATTATGCTGCCCTATTTTCTAAGGCAGAACTGATAGAGATCAGATCTAAGCTTATCTCTGATCCAAAGAAGTGCCGAATCAGTACTGAAACGTGACTGATTTAGCATCTTGGCCAGAACTAGGGTTATGGAAATCCAGAGCTCACTTCTAGAGAGCTCATTATGATTAGTTCACTAGGTAATAAGCTCTGAATACCCTAATATTTAAGGAAGGGAAATAATCTATATCTTTCCTTCCTTAAGAATTAGTTTTGTGATCAATATGGGTCATATCGTTTATCATTTCAATTCCACTTCATTTCAGTATCATTTCATATCCAGTTCACTTCTAATCGTTATTCTCCCCAGTTGAGAAAGTTGCCAAGCCAATCCGTGCGGTCCACTTATACGTCGATCACAGCGCACTATAACGGCGGGAACATCGGCTATTGCTTAATTAGTCCCATGCATGAAGATGAAAACGCAGCTGACACACTCACCTGATATGGTTCATAGCAATTATGCCGAGACAAAGTTCCACGTTGTGCTCAGGCCTATCTCGGCATACATAATTGACCGAATCACCTTGCGCGAATGCCAAGGACCAAAATACCTTGCCTTGCCAAGATCCCTATATGCTCCCCTCTCTTGGCCGCAATACGAACGACATGGATAAAAAAGGACCGGGTTGGGTTCCCCGAGAAAGTCGCCGATCGCAGACGTGCGGGGTTGATCGAGAAAAGTCGAGAACAAGCCTAGTCGAAGTCTGTCGACCAAGCGTGAAAGGTGGAGACATGCACGTCGCCCGATCAAGAAACATGTTCAAGCCATTCGACCACCTGTATTTCTGGCGAGCGCTGATTGGGTTGAGCTATATCGTTGCATTCCTGGTTTGTAACGAAGGTGTCCACATTCCTGTGCGTCAGGGGGCTTTTATATTGATTCTTTTTGCGGAGGATTTCTTTCTCGGCCATGGCAGATGGTGAAAGTTTTGATAATGTGTTTCGTAGGCGTCGGATTCCACCGGGAAATGAGCGTGGAAATTCTGGGGGTCCGAAGGGTGTATCGACCTTCCATGGACCATCAGAGGTGGAAGGGGATTGATTGGGACATTTACGGGTGCGTGACATTTCGAGGCTGACAGGGAGCTCGGATTGTTCTTTGACCAGAGTCAGACTGTACTTTAGCCGGGGAGAAGGGCTTCTTAAATACAGGAGGAAATTGAATTTGGGGCTCGCTGATCCAAGCTCTTGAAATAACTCCACGGGACGCGCGGGGGTCAAAGTCTTATTGGAGTATTGTCGCCAGGGCCTCCCACGGGTCAACCTTGCCGGGTTGCGGCATGCGGGAAAAGGCAATTCAACCTTGGAAGGATTCTGTCTGCTCTTGGCGAAGACTTACTTTGGTCGTTAAGTCAACTGCTCATAGAGTGGGCGTGGACGGTCTGCATTAAGCCAGTTACGTCATCTCGGCAGGGAGATGCCGATCAAGCGCGGCGATTATTTGTTGGGCTAATGCTGATCCATGGATCATCCTCGTAAATGGAACAATAGAATACTTTTTCTCTATATCACCAAATCCAACCGTGGGTGTTTGATCGGGCAGCAGCGTGAGTTTCTTGATGTAAAGGGTAGAAACTTGACTTGCCAGTATGCAACTATACAATGGCCAATAAAACTGTCCATCTTCTAATCGCCACCGTGACCCTGGCTAGTATGTTTTAAGCCCAATGTCCTGATTAGCCTTTCTTTAACTTCCCGTTGGTCGGCACGTTATCCGAGCGCCGTCTAAACTAGCCCATGTCAGTTCAAGTATACGAGCACGCCGAAGACTTTACTAATGATGAAAACAAAAGACCAGTCTTATAAAGATAACGCACTACTACACGAACTTAACTACTGGGTCAATCAACAAAATCTCACATCTTCCACAGACTTTATTATGTTGCTGTCAGTCGCTCACCGCAACAGATAGGCAATGAAGATCATGCAGGGTACCCCACAAACGACATCATCTCTTTGTTGGCTTCAACCCCATTGGGAAAGCTAGGGTGTTCGACAAATTAAATGATTGCTTATGCGAGCGAAATTTAATTCACAGATCGAAGACGTGGCACGCGACGCGACGAACTTTGCCACTCAAAAGCAATACATCCTTGAGCACTAAGACCCCACTGTCTTTCGCAAACCACCAGGATAAAGAGGAAATGCCTGTTCGTCCTCGGTGACGTTTTTGAACACTGTATCCCAGCGATACTGCAGTGGCTCGGGCGTCTGCCAGGCATTCTCAGGGTCGCGCAGCCAGAGTCGAAGAAGATGTCGCCTATGATGATTAGCCAAAGTTCGAGCATTATTCAAGAGCACTAACTCTTTTCCTGGTTCATCTATGAAGCCATTACGTGCATGGAATATGCTGAGGTTGTTGACATATTGAACATCTCCCTTTTGGAAATCCAAGGCGGCACTATGCTCCTCTGCTAGGAAATGTAATGCATCTAATGCTTCCGCTTGGGCTTCGGTGATGGGAGGGATATCCGCAGATCTGGGCTGGGCGAGGAATCCGGTAAAGTATCTCCGCGCATACTGAATCAAAACACGCTCCGGTGTAGTTTCTGTAGCTGGCTGGTGGTATAAAAGAGGGCGAAGTGTGTATGGCTTTTGAGGATTGTTGAACCTATAGTTGATTAGTATTGAAATTCACCTAGTCCTGGGAAACCCACCCATCAACCGGCCACTCTTGCGAGAGGGTGTGAATAAGATCGGGACGTTCCTTTGCAAGAATATTGTATACATTCCAACTGCTTGACAGATAACTCTCGCCTGCCTCTGCAGCGGGACTCAAACAGAGAAGGGAGATAATATCCCCAGCATCTGTATGAAAGACCTGCTTATCCGCTGTATTGGATGGTGCCCCGATCTTTCCTTTCTCGGTAATGCTGGTGATGTCCTTGATATGCGAAATCATGGGAGATGTTCCGTTTTGCAGTCTTGTGTCTTGTTGACGTCCTCGAATACTGCCGACATGAGAGGAAACACCTGTGTAGATGATAACATTATCCTCTCGAGAATGACTATCAATGCGTAGTCCTCGGAGAACAAAAAAACCTCGGCCATTGTGGAGCTCGCTTGAAAGGTCTCTCAGAATTGGTCGAAGGGTTGGAAGGGGGAAGGTGAGCTCGTTTATGTGACCCAAAGGCTTTTCAAGAGCTGTTGCTGTCAGAATGATAATGCAGCCCAGAACTAATATGGTCTTACCTTTGAAGCTCTTCAAGGCGGCATCAATTTCATCAAGCTGGGCATCGCTGAGCTGGTAAACCCAGTCATCGCGCTTTTCAATGTCTTTCCCCTCCCAAACTAGTGGCGAGACTAGCTCCTGAGGAAATCCTGCTGGCAAGCTGGTCTGAAGTGATTCAGTCTCCTTACGTTGGCGGGAGCGTGCTTGATACTTCACCCAGTCAGGATGATATTGGATATCAGGCTGGCCGGGGCGAGTGATAGTTTCAGTTGCAGACATGACAAGAGCGAGAAGAAGACTACGAAACAGGCAGCAAATTCTTATGGCGGGCCAATGATTGATATAAGAGCAGTTCGTTTTGCGAAAGCGGGGTTTGCCATGTACTCCATCACGTAACATTCGTGATAGATGACGCGGTTCAGAGATGGTGTCAAAGGAAATCCCACATTTCCATTTGAAATTGAATCCGATTTAGATACAGATGACTCCTTTACGAGAGCAGATTCTAATTCTCGAGAGTTGAGCAATAAATTCTGGGAGTTTCACCTAAGAGCTCCCCACATGCACTCCCATTCCAACATCACAACATACCACAACCCCTGGAATCTCACCCGGTAGAACAGATCTGAAATACTGATAGCCTTTTTGGAATCGATAACAAAAGAGAGATACCTTTCGAAGCCCCCAATATACAAAAAAAAAATAGAACTCCAACAGAGAAACAATGGTCATGTGACCTAATAGCAGAAAGCGGGTCCCGCAGAAACCAACATTCCCAATAATAAGCAAAAAAGTAGGAACGGCCGTGGATCGAACACGGGACCTATAGATGATCGCTGGGTAATTGCAATCTATCGCTCTACCACTGAGCTACCGCTCCTATATGATTAGTCAGTAATACTTTTGTGCTTATAACCCAACCTGGCAAATTTATCATTCCAATGGAATTATTCGAAATGGAATTATTCGAAATGCTTGATGTCGAAGGGCTATTAATACCATATTTCTCCAATTATATACCCTTGGCTATATTTATGTATCAGGAAGCCCGCTTCGGTCTTTCAAACGCGGATTGTAAAACGAGGCTCGTAGAAATTCCACGCAAACAAATTTCAAAAACATGTCCTACCTCGAGTCTAGGAATCCTTCCAAACAATGAAATCCAGCCTCGCGTTATTCTCAAATACAACGGCAGATATTGCCACCCTGCCTGCCAAGCTCAAAATAAAATCTTTGGTTGGTGACGGATCACGCTATGAGGGGCAAGATCTGACACCACATTGTCAAATATGACGGATGAGATCCATAACCATCGAGAAATGGCAAATGGCCAACAATAACACGCACTCATCTAGCCGGTAGGCAGCGGGGTGGGGCCGCCAAGTCAATTTCAGGACTGGGTTTTTGTACTTCGTACATTGTAGGGGCTAACACGATCACGACATTTAAGCTACATAATTGTCATCGTCCGAGCTCCCACCACATGTTGTCACAGTAAATGATATATTTAAACGACCTTGAATTTAGAAGTGATATGCAAGTTAGTGAAATTTTAAGATGTGGGAAGCGCAGGAAACAAACTACAGTAAGATTTTACCGCCTCCCGATGCTCTACTGCTAACCGGTTAGAACACTCGCTGCAGGTTGAGAGTGCTGCAAACCCGGAAGATGCATCTGGCTCTGACGAGTCTGTCTCTGACTACGGAGTCAAAGAAACAAATATCCTGCAAGACCGCAGGATTGGACTCTGGGGCGCGATCTCGCTCATAGTGAACAAAATCATTGGCGCAGGGTGAGTATCCCTCTCGAAGTGATGAGCCGCCACTTACATTGCATTTCAGAATTTTCTCCACCCCATCAACAATCTTTCGGTTAGCTGGAAGTCCTGGGCTGTCGCTTGTGCTTTGGGGTATTGCGGGTGTCATATCGTACTGCGGATCACTGGTGATGTTGGAGTTTGGCAGCAGTCTTCCAGTCTCAGGTGGCATCAAAGTTTATATGGAACGGTCATTTTCTCCCAAGTTATTGATGACCTGCATATACCTTTTTTACTGTGTCTTTCTGCGTGTGTTTTTTATTCGCCACTTAACTCTTGATTCTTGGTGTCAATGGCTAACAATATACGGCGATAGAAACATCCGCTAGCAATGCGATCACAGCATCGGAATATCTTTTGAAAGCTGCTGGAGTGGATTCAACTACATGGAAAGAGCGAGGCTTGGCCATTGCTTCAGTTTCATTTGCAGTTATAACTCATACTGTTGCGCCCCGGGTGGGAAGAGGGTTGCAAGACATACTCGGGGCAGTGAAATTGTTCATCTTGTTTTTCATCGTATGCACTGGGTTTGCAGCGCTTGGAGGACACCTCAAAGTACCCAAGCCAAACAACCTTGATGTCTCTACATCTTTCAAGGGGACATCAAGCAGCGGTTATGACATCGGCACAGCACTATTAGATGCAATCTTTTCATATCAGGGATATGATAACTTGAATGCGGTATGTCTTTCATGGCCCCTTCAGATGAAAATTTGCTAACAGGTCCAAGGTGCTGTCTGAAGTCAAAAATCCCCAAAGAACTCTCCGCATAGCCTTGCCTACAGCTATGAGTCTGGTCACAGTGCTTTACATTCTGGCAAACATTGCCTATGTGAGTATTTTCAATTGAAGAACCCAAGGCATTGTCAACTAATCTATGCTAGTTTGCTGGTGTTTCAAAAGAAGACTTCATGAGCTCCGATATTACCATTGCGGCTACACTATTCCGAAATGTCTACGGACAGTCAGCGGCAGTGAAGGCCCTACCAGCTTTGGTTGCTCTTTCGGCAATTGGACACCTTCTCAGTGTGGCTTTTTCTGTCTGTAAGTATTTAAGTGACATCCCTCTTCTCATTGAATTGTGTATGACTAATGTCGCTTAGCACGTTTGATCCAGGAGCTGGCTAAAGATGGAACAACACCATTCCCAGATTTGCTCATGCAGAACCGCCCGTTCAAGACCCCAATTTTCTCTCTTGCTGTCCATCTAGGTGTCACAATTCTCTTTGTCTGTGCTCCCCCGGCAGGTGACGCGTTCAGCTTTGTTGTCGGCCTTGGTACCTACCCATCAGTCTTTCTCTTGACTGTTATCACCATTGGATTACTGAAGTTGCGATTCTCCAAGACGGAGAATTTTCATTCCCCGTTTACTGTGCCATGGCCTGCTCTCGTCTTTTACCTTGCAGCAAATATTGTAAGTTTCCCTATGTCTGCCCCTTGAAAAGTACTTACTGATCTGTCGGAGTTTTTGCTGGTTATGCCCTTCATTCCTCCTACCAGCCCCACTAGCCTCCCCTATTATCTTTCTCCTGTGGTTTCATTGGCCATCCTAGTACTAGGTGTTATATACTACTATGGCCGCTGGGTTATCCTGCCATGGATCTTTGGATATAAGCTTGAGCTAGTGGCTGTTGGCCTCAGTGATGGATCGCAGGTGTCGAGATATAAAATTAAAAAGTCAAAGTAGAGACTTCAATGCCATACAATCGTGTATGCAATAGGTCACTAAACGCCAATGCCCGCGTTCAAAGTCGAAGAAAATTGTTCATTGAAGCATGGAATACCATGGGGTGTAAATTGCATGGAGGTGCAGTATCTGCAATTTGAAGTAATTTATCGGTACATACCAAATTGCCCACTTGCTATGGGTGTGATCGAAGATTGCGCGTTGAACCTCAAGTCTCTCCCGTGATGACAGTAACGCTTATTCCATACTCTTAGGAGACTGGTGTAAGTACCCAATCTATTTGGGAGTAGACTTCACTCTCATAACCAACGAAGCCTTGCGAAATTGTTCCCGATAGAGGTGAGAAAGACTAGCCATGGATATAGATAGTGAGGTTGCACCCATGCATGCCAGTGGAGAAGGCACCGGAGATTCGGGGCCTTCTCGGGCACGGCTACAGGCGCGAACAGCGGATAACCCCTTATCGTAACTTGGAAGTACCATAGCGACCGCCAGAGCAGCAAGAAGTCTGATGCACAAGGGGAAGAGGTTCATCCGCTCGACAAACGCATCTTAAAAAAGAGTTCTAAGCCTGCCTAGCCGAAAAGACAGAGCCAGAGATAGAAGCGATTAGATAGGCGAGGTGACAGGGGGGTATGGCCGGATTGGCGGCTATTTGCGCCCATAGGCTTGCCATAAAACGAGATGTGAAACCAGGCAACATTTTCCTCTTCTTTCACCTTCATTTTCCAAAACTGCTTTGATAAAAATGCTTGAAGAGACCTCTCCGCTACTTGGCAGGCAGCACAAAGTTACGAGATGGTCATCAATCTACTGGTTGTCCGCTGTTGTCTTTTGCCTGTCCGCCGCGGGTGCCTTGCTGAACGTACCCCTCACGCGACTTATCGAGGACAACCTGTGCAATCGATATGTCCCACAAGGCACTCCAAATGAGGGACTTTGCAAAACCGACAAGATACAAGCCAAGTTGGCTTATCTTAATGGCTGCCTCCCCCTTATAGAGGCCATCGTTGGTAAGTGCTACGACTGATTGATTCCCTTGGAAAGCTGTCTGACGTTGACTGGTTTCTCTAGGTCTTATTGTGGCATTTCCATTCGGTATTCTGGCCGATAAGTGAGTGTGATATTTGATTTTATTTGAGAGGACTGGAAACTTATTTGTCTGCAGAATCGGTCGGAAACCTATCATTGTTCTGTCAATGATTGGGACCTCACTTTCCTTGGCCTGGCAATTGGCTGTACTTGGTTTACCAAGCACCATCCCAGTTCAGTTCATCCTGGCTGGTCCATTGTTTGCTATTATCGGCGGTGGAAATACCGTGCTTCTCGCTAATCTTTACTCGATCGCATCGGATTTGGTGGCCCAAATAGACCGGTATGACAGACATCCCTTCCAGCGCTTCACCTGACTTCTAACATCTATCAGAGCATCCGCATTCTTCCTCATGGCATTTTCCAGTTTATTCGGTGCCTCTGTTGGACCGGCTATTTCCTCCATCTTTATGGAAAGATTTTCGCCGTGGGTTCCAGCCTTAATCAGCTTTTTCACCAACTTGGTCGCTCTAATCCCACTAATTTTCGTACCTGAAACGTTGTCCCTACCGAAATGGGACTCCAATCCCGAGCAAGACCATGAAGAGTCAGAAGAGGAGCCAAACAACTTCCGATCGCACCTGTCACGATCTTTTCACCTCCTCGTCTCTTCTATCGCGTCGTTCAAATCACCTTCTGTGATTTTAGTCTTGGCCACATTCCTTACGGCCGCACCCGAAGCCCTTGGGACATCTCAGGTTTTAGCACAGTATATCAGCAAGCGCTTCGAATGGCCTCTCGCCAAAACAGGCTATCTATTGACCCTCCGCGGTATCATCCACATGGGAGTTTTACTATTCACTCTTCCCCTGCTCTCCAAGATACTTTTGCGATACCAGTCTCCACCCGCAAAGGACTTGATGCTCGCTCGTGGCTCAGTTGCATTTGCCGCCGTCGGTGCTATCTGCATGGCTGCGTCACAGATAGAATTGGTGGTTGCTGGGCTAGCGGTCCATAGCCTGGGATCGGGTCTGGCCCCGCTCTGTCGCTCGCTAGCAACTAGCTACGTAGCATCTCAGGATACGTCCAAATTGAATACCGTCATCGGTATAGTTGAAACAGCAGGGTCGCTATTCGCTGGGCCGGTACTCGCGTGGTTATTCGAGACAGGGATGAGACAGGGAGGTACGTTGCTTAGCTTGCCGTATTTTGGCCTGGCAGGGTCGTTCGTATTTTGTTTGGTGGGCTTGATGTTTGTTCATATCCCTATCCAGGAAGAGGAAACCGATGCATCTTAGCTTACGGAGGATCTGAGAAATAATTGCCAGATAAAGAATCTACTGAAATATGCTATTTCAATGCCCATGATGGCCCCCATGACTCAATGCATCTGATCCATGTAGGCTCCCCGGCATCACCATTGATGGATCTTTCGCACTTTCTACTCCAGAGCCTTTATCCTTTATTGAAGTTGAAGTCCTCGTCAGAGACCACTGCAGCAGTGCCTCAAAGTCACGGCACGTATGCGTCGTGCGAAAATCGGGGCCGAAGGTTTTCGCACTTTGATACCAAGTCAGTGGGACTGGTGTTATGTCCGAGTTGCACATAACGGCCTGCCGAATGTAGTCGAAACAATGTTCTAAAATTTAGTCAATTGGTAGCACAGCTGCAGAAAGTGATTTGATACGCACCAAGATGCAGCTTTTCGACACCCGGTGACTGCTTCGGGGGGTAGTATTCAGGATAAAGGGCTTTTCGAACGATGTTCTAGACCAGTGTTTTGATTAGCATTGTGTTGAACCATTTTTGTTTTGCAATAACCGTACAAGACAATGCATTTGATGAACCACGTCAAGACCGGTCACCCAATATCCGTCGTACAGAATTGTTCTGTCCCTGACCATATCGGCTTCCGACCCCTCAAGCAATACGATTGAACCTTGAAAACCGTTTAGCGAGCCGGACTCATACAACATCACATCAAAACAAAATCTTACCTGATTCCACTCGATCCCAAAGGGCATCCATTTCAGGTGTTGGATCTCCGACCCATTTCTTCTCTCCCGGCGTAGACTGTATCACAAGGGTTCCGGTCTCGTTATACGTGAGGGCTCCGGTGAAGCGTATTTCGTGCTCTAATAAACTTTGCACTGCCGGCTCTATAAATTGTTGCATGTATTAGCCCATGTTCCTTAGATACCTGCGGTAAGCCTCATGTTGGGGATCGCATACCCAGATCTGTCCTCCGCCATGGCTTGCAAGTTATTGCAAACCCCTCACAATTTTCTCTTGAAAGGAGGAGAATAGTGGATAGAATCCCTGCAAAAATAGCAAAAAAGACGGTGGACAAGATCCAAGGCCACGAGGAGTTTAAGTTTTTTTGAAACTTCTCACGCCTCGTGCTCTTGTCTGTTAGGAAGTCGTCCTCTGCTTCTTCATCCGTGGCAGGGAGATGGGACCACAATGGACCGGGAAATCTCAACCACAAAGCTATATCCTGTAACATAGTAGACATTTCTGCACCGTCCGGCAATATGACCGAGCAAAGCTATGCAAGTGGATGAAAGTGAAAATTATCTGTTGTAGTTCTAGATACTGATAGTACAAACCCAGTGGAGCCGCTATCGCCATCAAGAGCTGGGACTGATTGGGCGAGACAAGCATGCGCGTGTCTGTACTAAAATGGAGTATTTTGCGCCGGAGAGGGGTATGAAGTGCTCTGTTACGATGTAAAGTCGTAAAGGAAGCCTCGTCTATGCACGGTCATATCGATTTGGCCCCGAATCTGAATCCTGAAGACGTACTTTGTCACCGAATCTTATTGCATTCACCTGCACGCTAATGTAGGGGCCGCACATGCGGGGAGCCGATGTAACGCTGCTGGAGTGAGCGCCCTGGGCACGCATACTTCTTGTGTTATTGCAGAAAACCAAAAATCGCTGCTTTTGATCATTTGGAACTTGAAATGGGTTGAAATGAAACTCTGTCCTTTTTAGACCGCTACTGCGGATGTGTGCCTTGGGTAAATTTTTATAGTAAGGTAGGATGGCAAGAATCAAAAAAGTAAATACACCATGTCTCGAGCAGTACATAATTGCACACATCATAGTGGATTTTCCGCCATTCGCTATTCTAGCACGCCATATATGGATTCTCTAAGACCTTCGTGATATAGCTACTCGGGTTGTACATGCCAGTGGAACTAATTGTGTTTGTAATCGTGTTTGCGTCCATCTCGCGCGAGAGCCCATTCCTTGACTTTCCAAAAGTTCCGACAAGTGTGCTCCACCTGGAAATCATTGAGGGGCCGATCTTCCTTCTCAGCCCATAAGACGGGGATCGGTGTCACATCAACATGGCACATCAGTGCTTGTCGAATATGATCGATACAATGATCTAAGACATGATTTCAGTTTGGGGGGTAATCAGACGAAAGCCTAAAACTTACGTATATGTGTTGTGTAGGTGGGCTCTGCGTCGTGTCTGGTATAATAATCAGGGCGTATGGCTTGGCGGAGCATGTTCTGTGTGAGCAAGTTGATTAGATCATGGCCCTGCCAACCAAAGACAATTACTGGGCGTAGAATTACCAGACAATGAAGCTGATGAAAAACGTCGATACTGACAATGGACCAACCCCCTGGCTTCTCGACAGTTTTTCCTTGTACTGAATTGGCGTCCTCCCCACGAAGGTCTACCCCATCGGCTAATGTAAAGTTAGCCAATCCGATAAATTTGAAAAGAAGATAGCTTTCTCTTTCTCACTTACGGTAGATTAGAGCATTCCAGTGGGCATCCAGCTCATCACTAGGCTCACCGGTGTATCTCGGTGCCTCGGAATCCCAGTATGTAGAAATGAGAGTGCTGTTGTCATCGAACTCGAGTGTGCCGCTGAAACGGACTTGCTGAAACTCAACAGCCGGCTGCACAGATTCTAGGAGATGATCAGTCTTAAGGTCTGAATAGGGTATACTGACCATAGGTGACTCACGAAGCTCTGTAGGGAGAACATCAGAGAGGCCTTCACAATGATGCCTCTGCTGTCCCGAGACATAGACTGCAAGAACAATTGATACAATCCATGCCGAGGCAACCAACGAATATCTTAACCATAGCATATCCCATGCCTGAAAGCATGTTCGGGTCAAACGTTGCCGTTTCTCAGAAATGAAACCATCTTCTTCAGAAGCACCGATGCTGAAATCGTCTTCATGGTGTTCTTCCAAATAAGAAGGCACAGATTCTTCTTCGTCTCGTATTTGAAACATGATGTCCGGCGCAGATGCAAAAGTTCTAGTCAATAGCTTGAGCTCGTTCAGAACCAAATTCAGAAGAAAAAGTCTACTCGGATCTGGATGACCAAATGAGGGGATTGCAATATGTCTCAAATATCTTGCGCAATTCGTACGATATCTTCAAAATACTCTATTGACCCACTTCTGCCATGCCCCCAACACCAATTTGAAAAGTCATGTTATCTTGTCCAGGTGGACAATGCAGATACCAAGATTTGAGATGTAACATCAATATGCAGGCATTCCTTCGGTCATGACTCCAGCTAGCCTCTAGTCTCGAATGATTGCAGCTTTCTTGGCAAAAGGCTCCCCATATTGATGGTTTGTACTTTTGCTGCGAGCGGAGACTGGCTTTCATAGGTCGAGTGTAGCAGCCTGTTTCACCCAAGGACAGCCTCGTACCAGATCATACCTCTTCCTCGGCTTGATAATGTGATCGAACTTCCTAATCCTGCACGTCCTATCTCGCATAAACTAGTTTAATATGCATCTACCAGGATTTGCACGCCACCCCTCACCTTTAGTTTGCGAATATCGGCCTTGACGTCGCAATCAGTGCAGAGCGGCCCAAAGGGCCAACAACGTCGTTGAGCTGAGTACTAAGCTTGGCAAATTCAAATAATCCAGGAACTTTCACGAATTATAAAGCCAGACAGATTGCCCACAACATTTGGAGAGAACATCCACCTTTGCAAGCTAAATCACTTTTCAGCTTCCTCTAACTCCTCTTCTTCTTACAATCAACCTTGAAGCCCGGCAAGATGCAGGTCAAGCTATTTGCTGCTATTGTTGCTCTCACTGCCAGCCTTAGTGTGGCTGCGCCAGTTCAAGGTGCTTTCCTTTCTCCTGTCACCCTGTTTTATATCATCACTACCACGATTGATTGCTTTCCGTTGCTAATCAAAGATATCACCAGGCTCGGAATCCACCGTTGGCCAAGCCTTTTACAGCAAGTACAACGAGAAGCGTGAGGACGCTGATGATTCAGCCGTCGGCCAAGCCTTTTACAGCAAGTACAACGAGAAGCGTGAGGACGCTGATGACTCGGCTGTCGGCCAGGCTTTCTACAGCAAGTACAACGAGAAGCGTGAGGACGCCGATGACTCGGCTGTCGGCCAGGCTTTCTACAGCAAGTACAACGAGAAGCGTGAGGACGCTGATGACTCGGCTGTCGGCCAGGCTTTCTACAGCAAGTACAACGAGAAGCGTGAGGACGCTGATGATTCAGCCGTCGGCCAGGCTTTCTACAGCAAGTACAACGAGAAGCGCGAGGACGCTGATGATTCAGCCGTCGGCCAAGCCTTTTACAGCAAGTACAATGAGAAGCGCGAGGACGCTGATGACTCGGCTGTCGGCCAGGCTTTCTACAGCAAGTACAACGAGAAGCGTGAGGACGCCGATGACTCGGCTGTCGGCCAGGCTTTCTATAGCAAGTACAACGAGAAGCGTGAGGACGCTGATGACTCGGCTGTCGGCCAGGCTTTCTACAGCAAGTACAACGAGAAGCGTGAGGACGCTGATGATTCAGCCGTCGGCCAGGCGTTCTACAGCAAGTACAACGAGAAGCGCGAGGACGCGGATGACTCGGCTGTCGGTCAAGCCTTTTACAGCAAATACGCCGAGACAAACTAGACCGCAGCCGAGATCTTCGCCCGGTGCAGAATAGGCCGTAGCCTATCCCTAGGTGATCGACTTTTTGCCTTGTCAAGCTAGTCGATGTTTCATTGCAGGCGCTTCTAAGGGGATGGCTTCAATTAGTACATGTTACAGCGAGAGACGAAAGAAGTGGGCTTTTTGTGTACTTAGTTCATGTTAGCTTGAGTAGACGACATTCAACATGTTTCTCTGAAGCTACTTGTCTTTTATTCACCTGTCAGTTTTACAATCTATCGCAAGTGACTTCAAACTTGCTTATGTCAATGTTTTTATGGCTGATTCTCTTCTCAGCACGTTAAGCTGGTTTCTTTTCTTTCAAACCTGCTCACCCTAGACCTATAGATGTGCGTTCAACAGATCACATTGCCATCTAGATTGATTCCCACCAATAAAAAAATTCATCCCTAGTTTCGCTCATATGTGATGTTCGACGATTTGCGGAGCGCCAAGTGTCCTTGGATGCATCAAAGAGGGGAGAACTATGGGTAAGCCCGATCAGATCCACTTGAACGGGTATTCCGATACACTAATGCAAATTGCTTGCACCGAGAACTTCGCGTGATCAGGTTAGGAATGGGGCTTGGATAAAAAGAGGGGGCGCTGCACTCTGAGCTCCGTAGGCGCTGCTGATAGGGAAATGCGGGAGGCGGACCATTATGCAGGGGCCATGTGAATTCACTAAATTAGCTAGCTTCGGCTAGTCAGCGGGCGACTACAGTACGTGTCCCTGCAACCCAAGACTTGTGTTGGAGAAAGATCTCCAACAACGTACATAAATGATGAGTCAAAAGGGATTCCTGGTGGTAGTCAAGTAACCACGCCGGCAACCCAGTGCAATCCGTAAATCAAGTGAATTTTCAACTCGTGAGGCTCCCTTTTGGTTTTCTTCTTGCTACCCTTTCATTTATAACTTCCAAAGCTGAATTTGGCCTCCTTGGCAGCCCCGATGGCTGGAAAGGATACGGAGACTGGTGTGCCTGACACTCCACCACCATCGACAATTCCTGATCCCCCGCCACCGCCAGATGGGGGTGTCCAGGCATGGACGCAGGCTGTAATGGGTCACTTGGTATGTTTCAACACCTGGGGCTACATCGCCAGCTTTGGTGTGTTTCAGGCTTACTACCAATCTGAACTCGGGGTTTCGCCATCAGCCATTTCATGGGTGGGATCGGTGCAAATATTTCTCATCTTCTTCATCGGGACCTTTTCCGGTCGTGCTCTAGATGCGGGGTTTTTTTACTATGTGTATTATGCCGGGGTATTTTTGCAGCTGCTTGGGGTCTTCATGACTTCCCTCGCCACCCGCTATTGGCAGCTTTTTCTTGCGCAGGGAATCTGCACAGGTCTTGGCAGTGGCTTGCAGTTCTGCCCAGTAATGGGACTTGTGGCAACATACTTCTCCAGCCGACGAGTCTTTGCCCTGGCTTTTGGCCTAGTCGGAAGTGGAACCGGTGGTATGCTTTTTCCAGGCCTGGTCAAATCCCTCATATCAAGCATTGGATTTGGATGGACAGTGAGAGTACTAGGCTTTGTGATGTTGGCTACAAGCATCCCTCCAACTCTTCTACTCCGCCCACGACTGCCTCCGCGTAGATCGGGCCCATTAGTCGACTGGGTCGCCTTCAAAGAACCCACTTACATTTTATTCATCCTCGGGATGTTCTTTAACTTTTGGGGGCTCTATTTTGCTTTCTACTACGTTGGGGCATTCGGGCGCAATGTCCTAGGGCTGACTTATTCGGATTCGGACACGCTCATCATTGTGACCAACGGAGCAGGTATAGTCGGACGGCTCATCCCTGCCTACCTGGCTGATCGCTACTTCGGACCTCTGAATACAATCATTCCTCTTACCATCGGGGCCAGCATAATGATGTTTTGTTGGGCCGCAGTCGACTCAAGCGCAGGTCTCTGTGTTTTTGCTGTCTTGTATGGCATTTTTTCCAATGGTGTACAAGGCCTATGGCCTTCCACGCTTTCTAGCCTGACATCGGACCTCACCAAGACCGGAACACGTATCGGCATGGGCTTCACCATTGTCAGTTTCGCCTGCTTAACCGGTCCGCCTCTTGGCGGCGCTCTTATTGCAAGGGCACATGGTTACATCGGAGCTCAGAGCTGGGGTGGTTTGTCCTTTTTTCTTGGCGTCAGCATCCTCATTGCTGCTCGGATACTGAAGACCGGAACAGAGATCAAGGCCAAGATCTGACTCACTTGGCATTCTGTCACCTTAGTGGGTCTGCATGGTGTTAATTCCAGAGTTGGCTAGGTAATTTCGGAACCCCCCCCCATTCAATGGATAGATGCTATACTACTTATACTACTACTAGATCGTGAAAAATACCTATGAGGAAGGCTATGTATCATGGGCGGGTAAGCAAACGTTCTTCCGGATCTTTCCATGTTTGGCATCACACCGGACTAATCCGAATATAGCATGGTTCAGGACCCCTATTCGAAGAGCATGTCGCCAAGGGCACGCGTCCCTTAAAAGGATCTGTGATTGTCGTCAATGAAAGAGACCACTGGAGTCTATTTCAAAAAATTGAGTCCGATGTCTACGTAAAGAACGGAATTTGGAATATTGATAAGGCTCGGGTGTTCCCGTTCCGCACTGTGCTTTGCGAACAAAAGTTTAGTAATTAAATATGTGTAGTCAAACGATGATCCGCTGTGACCTTGACTAATTTGCATCTACGTCAATATGATTTATTCTATAAAGGTGGTCTCCTAATGTAATAAACCTTGGAGGAGCGTCATGCATGTTTCAACCACCGAGAAATTCAAAATTGAGTTAGACTTCCAGCAATGTCCTCTTGGGAGGCCGAAATTGCCAAGTGTCTGGATATAAGCACCGAGAAATCCTTTAAGGTGGCGTTAAAATACTTACAGGGGTGGTGAGGGGCATGACAAAGAGGCATGCTATGCTAACCCCCAGAATGCCACTTCCCCTCTTTTTCACTTTTCACTCCTCGACAGAAACAGGATGCCAAAAATACTGTGTTTGGAAAATCCTTTACTTGGTAAGACATCCTAGTTTTCAATTTATACTTATCGGCTGTAATAACACGTTCATTAGATGTTCAGGCCTTCGGGTATGACTGTTGCCGACGCGACTCCGGTCTGGTTCTTCTTCTAACAGCATAAAAGGACCCTGGAGCTTCTTGATAAGTATGGGTTAAAAGCCAACAATGCCATTCTCGCCACAGAGTCCCACGGAGGTCTCTTTGATGACCTGATTGATAACTGGTCGGCGAAAACGACCGCAGGCGGTGGTGCTCAGAACACAGCAAGAGGTTCACAAGTATGGCGACATTTTCTTAACTTCATCGTCTTCTTTTTCTTTGCCTCCTTGAAAGTGACTGAAAATTTTCCTAGTATATGCTTCCACCCGACAGTGTCGTCTACATCGGTTGCGTCGGTAATGACAGTTATGCTGAAACCTTGCGAGAGTCGTGCCAAAAAGCAGGGGTTCGCACGGAATACCTCGTCGATGGGACACACCCAACAGGTCGATGCGGCGTTATTATCACAGCCAAAAACAGAAGCCTCTGCACCGATTTAGGTGCCGCTAATCACTACAAATTGGAACATTTGCAGCGGCCCGATATATGGAAGATCGTTCAGTCGGCGCAGATCTATTTTGTCGGTGGATACCATCTAACCGTCTGTCCCGAAGCGGCTTTGGCCCTGGCAAAAGAGGCCGCTGCTAAAAACAAAGTATCGCTCGCTTTTCTGTCTCTTCTTAGCTCTTCCCAACGTGCTGACCGGTAGTTTCACTAGATTTTCGTTATGTCGCTATCTGCGCCCTTCATTCCAGCTGCATTCAAAGATGCCCTTGACAAGACTGAGCCATTTTGGGATTACATTGTGGGTAACGAGAGTGAAGCTCTGGCATGGGCACAATCACATGGAGTAGAGGTAATGACTCGCCGTCTATTAAAATGTTATTTGAAAATGAGGTCCTTTTCACGGAACTAACGTGAAGAAAGTCCGAGTCTATTCCTGCAATCGCCGAGCATCTCGCAAACCTACCAAAGGCAAATGTTCAAAGACCTCGGGTCGTATTGATTACCCAAGGTTCTTCTCCCACGGTAATTGCGGTATTTGGAACTCCAGGATATAAGGAGATCCCTGTCCGCAAGATTTCTGCAGAAGAAATCATTGACACCACCGGTGCTGGGTGAGTGACACTGGGTTTTTGAACGAATAGCCACATTTGGGAAGATCATAAGGCTGATATAATTACTATCTACCCAGTGATGCTTTTGCAGGAGGACTTCTAGCCGGTATTATGGGACAAGAATCGCTCGAAACCTCTGTCAACATGGGACACTGGCTAGCGCACCTAGGAATAAAACAAATGGGCCCGAAGTAAGTGGAAAAGGCCCATCCGTGATTATGTTTGCCTTTACTGAAAATTATAGCTATCCGCTTCCAAAGCAGTCATACACCACGACATAAAATATTTTGTTCGATCACGTCTTGAGGGTGAAAATGACATCTCAATATTATCACTCCAACCAGGCGATCAGAAGCCAAGCCATTTCAATTGCCATGTGGACTCGTCTCTGTCGATTGCTCAATTAATTCAACTGAATAACACTACAAAGAGCGATGGGTACGTCGAAATGGAAAGCCAAGCGGGCCTTTCGCTTTTGCTTGTCAATTTCAACCCCATTGAACATTATTATTCAAAGTTTTTCTCGAAGGTTAATGACCAAGAGCCCTCTCTAGATCCTGAAGCTCTTTGTACTAACAATTCGTATTTTCATCTTAGTATCCCGTCAGTCACATCCTGCGCATTGGGCCGTACGCCGAGACCAGTCTCTTGTATCAAGAAAGCTATGCCGAAAAAGACAAAGCAAAAAGAACGGTGGGGTGTTTCACGAAATGCCTCCATTAGATTAGATCCCATCTTCATCGGCGACTTGCAGACATTGATATTACAAGTGAACCTGATCTTGAAAGAATATACGCTTGGAATAATAGGGTAATCCCAGCTGAACATGACCTGATACATAGAAGTGTCTTTGAGCATGACCGAAACGCCACGGCGATCGAGTCTTGGGATGGTACATTGACATATGGTGCCATAGAACAAGCCAGCACGTGCCTTGCTCACCACCTTAGAGACTTTTGCGTACGTCGGGGTTCAGTCGTGTCACTGCTATTCCATAAATCGGCTTGGGCCGTCGTTGCAATGCTAGCAGTTCTCAAGGCGAGGGGAGCGGTGCTTGCTTTGAACGCGGACACACCAGAAGAGCGTATTCGCGATATCCTAATCCAAGCCGAATCTTCTTTGATGATAGCTTCCCCGGAACTGATGTATAGAGTTGAGGGCCTTCCAATTGTCCATGTAATTCTAACGCAGCAGCTCATGACGAGTATTCCCTACGCTATAAGGGTGCTCAATCTGAACTTCTCCACAGATGCTGCGTTTGTCATTTTTACGTCGGGTTCAACTGAGGGTCCAAAAGGGTTTACCCTAGAGCATGGTGCATTCTGTACAAGCGCCCGAGCTATGCATAAGAGTCTCCGGATGGACAAACACACCAGATGTTTCCAATTTGCATCATTCAGTTTTGATGCGACGCAGGTTGAGATTTTCATGACACTCATGGCAGGAGGGTGTGTGTGTATTCCGTCAGAGCAAGCTCGGCTTAATGATATTGAACGAACCATTTCGAGCCTAAACGTGAACTGGATGATTATGACACCGACTCTTGCAGCCTCATTGGATCCTTCAATGGTGACATGTGTGAAAACCCTTTGTATAGCCGGAGAGACACCGACCGAGAAAGTGATCAGTCTCTGGGCCGATCGAGTCCATTTGATCAATGCATATGGCCCGGCTGAATACTGCCCTATAAGTTCAGTGAGAGATATTACTACAACACGTAATCATCCACGGAACAACATCGGATGGGCTACACAAAACGCAATGTTATGGCTCGTCATGCTGGATAACCCTCGCATTCTTGCTCCGATTGGGAGGTCTAGTCGGTGTAGACATCACGTGTGGCTACATGCATTGTTGGCAACCCCAATAAAACTACTCCCTTTATAACCGAGGCGGCGAGGCCTAAATTATATTTGCCCTGGCTATTAGGCTATTACCGCCTGCCCTATTAATCTCCTCTGGAGGACTCGTTGGCGGCAAACTCGGTGATGTGCGGGTCGATTCAGCAACACAAAGCCACAACACAAACCAGCGCAAATCGTACGGAAGGTCGGGGATACTTCCAGTAGGGATCAGATGAGAGAGGTGTAGAAGTGTGTTGTTCAGTACCATTTTGAAGTGCTAGATATCAGTGTATTGAAAACAGGCGTCCCAATACAGAACGGTAGAACCTAAATCCGGCCTCGCTAGTCAGAAGCAATATGGGATTCTCCGCTGCACTAGTTCCAGGCCACGCTAGCCTCGCCGTCGGGGATCCGGCAACACGCTACAGAATACAGCCCGAAGAAAGGGCCTTGTCAGCCAACCATAGCTCATTCGATATACCCTGGTCAATTTAGTGAAGTTACATGGCCCCAAGTATTCGCCTTCCGCATACCCCAATCAGAAGCCATATTCCCTCATTCAAGTTCCCATTTATGACCTGATCGCCGTCGGAGATCCAGCCGTCGGGTGTGGCTCCACCGCCAATCATTGCCTTTACTCAAAATACGCTGGACTTATGAGACAAAGAAAGTGTGTCAGGCGCTGATGTTGTCTAGTCCTATCCAGTCTTCTCTTATCTTGCCTAGTGATAGCCTTTTCCAGACCACACATTTGTACTTTGAGATACCTGCCAGTTTACATAATTTGAGAAGGCCAATAATCAAGGCTGCAATATTCCTCGTGCGGGTGACGTTTCGCTGCTCGTCGAACATAGCTTGCGGGCCCCTCGTACATAGCATCAATCTCTTTGCTTACTATCGACAGAAATTCATCAACAAATTCGCCTCGTATTTTAATCCCCTTCAATATCCCCTGGCTTTACGCCGGTCCTGCCATGGCATCCACGCCAAACACGGGCGCATGCGGCGACAGCCAGTTTGGGCCCATAGTCGCTTCAACGGACTGTCGCGGGGGCTTCGACTTTACGGTACTCTTCGAATCTGCTATATTGAACATCTTACCGGCGGCTTGCTTCCTCTTGCTGGCAACATTTCGTCTGTTTCAACTGTCTAGACAGTCACCAAAAGTGCTCTCTTCCGCATTCCGTGTCGCGACACTGGTGAGTATTCCAACTTCTTATCGGTATTTGCTTGAAAATAAAGTGACTTAGTATTATCATCATGCAGGTTGTCTCTTTAGCCTTTGTGGCCATTCAAATTGTCCTCCTGGTACTTGTTGCAACGCAGCATCTTCTTGGTGGACCCGTCTTACTTGCAAGCACAATTCTCGATCTCGTGTCAGCGCTGGTCATCTCGATTCTTGCTGACCTGGAGCATTTTCGATCTATCCGACCATCTTTTCTCGCCTCAGCTTACTTGTTCGTCACGCTACTTCTGGACCTTGCGCGCGTGCGCACAGCTTGGTTGCTACCCGGTCATCAGGCCTACTCTGCTTGCCTCTCTGTGTCCCTCGCTGTCAAGGTGCTTCTCTTAATACTCAACAATATTGAGAAGCGGAAATGGTTTGTTCCCACTGAAAAAGACCACTCCATTGAGAGTGTGAGCGGGCCTTTTAGTCGAGGATTATTTACTTGGCTAAATGGCCTGCTATGGAAAGGGCATTCCGTATTACTGACTGGGGATGTCCTGCCTAATGTCAACGAGAAGATATTGTCTTCAGAAGTGGCCACTCGGTTCACAGATTCGTGGATGGGGTGCTCTCAAAGTGGGAAAAACGCGCTGCTTTTGGCGGTGATCAAATGTCTGCGCGTGGAAATTGCAACGATCGCTTTTCCACGGCTCTGCGTCGTGGGATTTAGTATTGCGCAACCCTTTCTTATTGGAAAATTTGTTACCGTTCTACAGCAGACGAACTCGATGTCGCAGGATATGGGCTACGGCTTAATTGCAGCGACCGCAATTGTCTTCACTGGAGTTGCAGTAAGCCAGTTCAGCTGACTCGCTCTGTCAAGAGAGAAATTTACATTCACTTATAGGTCTCTAGAGCCACATATGAGCATTTGGGTTATCGTGCCACAACTATGCTCCGTGGTGGTCTGATGACTCTTGTTTTCCAGCATATGATGGATCTGCCTCTAGGAGGCACCGACGAATCCAGTGCGATGGCCCTCATGGGTTCTGACATAGAAATGCTTGCGGAATATTTCTATTCAGTAGTTTGCGAAACCTGGGCCAACGTGCTACAATTAGCTCTTGCTACATGGTTGCTACAAACTCAAGTTGGCGCTGTCTGCATTGGCCCAATTTTGGTGGCAATCAGTTAGTGTTTTTTGTCTCTTCTCATTTGTTTGTGATTTTCATTGTCTGACAGAGCTACTCTAGTTTTCATAGCATCCTCCTTTGCCATGGGTAATGCTATTTCCGCAAGACAAAAGGATTGGCTTCGGGCCACCGAGAAGCGTATCAACTTTACGACTTCCATCTTAGGCTCGATTCGAAACGTTAAATACCTTGGACTCACCGAGGTCATGAGCACTATGATTGAAACACTGCGAATGGAAGAGCTTAAAGTCTCCACGAAATTTCGCCAACTCCAGTCCATCCGTATATGCATGGGTACGTGCTACCTCTGTCGCCTCCGAGTCAACGATATTCAAATAAGAGATTAATCAATTTACTGTCACTAACCTCTAGTTAATTCCCCTTTGACCTTTGGACAGCTTGTGACACTTGCCGCCTATGCGATATTAGCGTTGCTGCAGGGCTCTGGCGGTCTTGCCGTCAACAAAGCCATCACATCTTTGTCGCTCATAAACTTGATGATCACGCCGCTGAGCTATCTTTTAATGGCCATTCCCGACGCATATGCATCAATAGGCTGTCTGAATCGGATACAAGACTTCCTCAAAGCTCCGGGCCGTCTTGGTATGTACTTCGTTTTGCTCTTTATCTGGCACTTAGCCACGTCTGGCTTTTCCTGAACACCGAATCCCAATTCATATCCTCAACTGACAAAATATTGTCCTACAGAGAAGAGAAACCTTCCACGGTCGATTTCAACTGACTCTACTTCGACCAATAGCATTTCCGCTATCGAGCTTTCTTCATTTCCGAAAAGCCCACTCACGCAGAGAGAAGTGATTCTATCACTGCGCAATGTTCAATTTGGCTGGAAACCATGCTCTCCACAAGAGACACCGGGCATCACACTCAGTCTTGAATCTTCTCCCACTGGCACTATCATTATCCTTGTCGGTCCAGTAGGCTGCGGTAAATCTACCTTCCTAAAGGGTCTTGCAGGTGAAACGCCCGTGTTGGAAGGTGAGCTCTTTATCAAGTACCCAGATCTGGCATTCTGTGACGAAACACCATGGCTATCTAATGCATCAATAAGGAGCAATATTGCTGGAGACGACCCATCTGCTTTTGATCTAGACTGGTATCGCACCGTTGTAAGCGCATGTGCGCTAGATATGGATCTGAAGAAGATGGCAGCAGGTGACGAGACATTTGTCGGCAGTAAGGGGTCTAAGCTCAGTGGAGGACAGAGACAAAGAATTGTAAGTGGATTATGTGTTTGCCTGGGTCGGCTATTCGCTAACAGATTGACCTGCGCAGGCTATCGCACGTGCCGTTTATGCTCGCAGACGCATCGCCTGTTTCGACGACGTTCTAAGTGGTCTAGACAATGCAACCGCTAGACATGTGTTCAATAATGTTTTTGGTCCGACTGGACTGCTACGTCGGCTGGGCTGTTTGGCGTTTTTAGCAACTCACACTGGTATGTCATCCCGTCTCACAGGTAGCTCACTTTGCAGATCTAAAATCTACCTCACACTTACTATCTTCCAGTTCATCACTTGCCCCAAGCCGATCTAATTTTGGTACTCGGGGAAGATGGCCAAGTTGCCAAGCAGGGTAGATTTACCGAGCTTCGAGAAGAAATTGACAACTTGATTGACGTCGAGAGGGTTCAACTTACAAAACCAGATGATACGGAGAGAACTGATGAGCTACAAGAGCTTCCCAATCAAACCGCAGAGTCCATCCGCGCTTCCTCCACCGATACCCATCGCCAGACAACGGATCTCGCCATATACAAGTACTACTTTTCCTCGCTGGGCTGGTTGCGGATTTCTGCTTTGATTTTCTTTCTGATAACCGAAGCTGGCATGAGCGGATTCCGCTGTAAGTCATGACTATGATATTTCTCTACTTGGATTGTTCACGTGAAAGGCACCTGACTCGCTTTCCACAGACATCTGGGTTGATCTCTGGTCCTCCAGCAGTGATAATACAGCACCATCGCGTCTAGGCTACTGGCTTGGGCTGTATGGAACCTTCTCGGTTATTCAAGTGCTTGCACTAACGCTTGCTGTATTGTAAGTTTCAACACCGTCAGCCAGTTCTGTCTCTGAGCTGATTATTTTTGCTCTGTCGCTAGCTGGACATGGGTTGTTATTGTCCCCGCAGCTTCTAAGAACCTTCATTCTATTATGCTACGCGCTTGCATGCGGTGAGTGTATCTAAAATCATACTTGAGTTATTGGCTAATATAAATAGCGCTCCAATGTCATTTTTGTCGAATGTTGAGACTGGAGTCTTGGTAACCCGCTTCAGTCAAGATATCAGACTCGTTGACATGATCTTACCTCGGGGCTTTATATCAACAGGTTTCCGTAGGTTCAATGATTAATTCTTAAAACATCGTATCAATGATCTAACCACAATGACTTATAGAGTTCTTTGGGGCTATTGCGCAAGGTGCCATTGCTATCGCTTCACTTCCATACTTAGCAGCAGCTTTGCCCCCTCTGATTGGAGTTCTGGTACTGATCCAGCGGTTCTACCTCAAGACATCACGTCAACTGCGGCTATTAGAGTAAGTCTTTGTCTCTATATCCTACAAATTTCAAACTAATGCAATATACCTACAGGATCGAGCTCAAGAGCCCTCTTTATACCCACTTCATCGAATCATTGACAGGAGTGGCCACTATCCGTGCCTTTTCCTGGACCCACGCCACCTCGAATAGAATGATTTCCATGCTAGACACCGCTCAAAAGCCTTACTATCTGCTCCTATGTATTCAACGCTGGCTGAGTCTCGTCCTAAATTTGATTGTTGCTGCCATAACCGTGCTTCTTGTTGGTGCCTCGCTCGCTCTCCGCACACGTGTTGAACCCGGCCTCTTGGGAATTGCCCTTGTTATGATGATGGATCTGGGGCTCATTCTTTCGGAATTGATTCAGAACTGGACCTTGCTTGAAACTTCGCTGGGGGCTATTGCACGAATCAAGGAATTTGCCGAAGAAACTCCAAGTGAAGAGAGCAACCCGACCATACAGACTTGCAATGAACTCCCAGAATGGCCGACCCAAGGAGAAATCACATTTGTGGATGCAACTATTGCATGGAATTATGAGGCCAGGCCTTTGCTTAACAAAATCAACCTTCATATCCGTGCCGGAGATAAGTTCGGCCTCTGCGGTAGAACGGGAAGGTAATTAAAAGCATGTTTTTCTGGATCAAAAAACAGGACTAACAAATTATGAACAAAATAGTGGCAAAAGTACATTAGCGCTATCGCTTCTCCGTCTGAATGAGATTTTCTCAGGTAAGATCTTCATTGATGGACAAGATATTTCCCTTTTGTCCAGATCAACAATCCGGCAACGCATCAGCTGTCTCGGCCAAGAACCGTTCCTTTTCCCTGGTACCGTCCGGCAAAATGCCGACCCACTGAATGTGGCATCGAACACAGAAATAATCGACGCACTGAAATCTGTCGGAGTTTGGGACTCCCTCACGACAAGCCACCATAGCACAGAGGAAGTGTTGCTAGAATCAAATCTAGATGAAAACATTCTATCCCAAGGCCACAAGCAACTATTCTGTCTAGCAAGAGCTCTACTGAAGAAAAGCAAGATTCTGATTCTAGATGAGCCAACAAGCAGGTATGACAATTGACAATGTTTCACTGGTTGGAATGGTATCTAATCGTGTCTACAGTCTGGATCCTGAAACGGATGCCAAAGTGCAAAAGGTCATACGGCAGTCTTTTACTGACTGCACCGTGGTCATGGTGGCACATAGAATTCACACTCTCCTTGACTTTGATCAAGTTGCTGTCCTGAATGGTGGTCAGCTTGTAGAAGTGGGACATCCACGGGAATTAGTGAGCAAGAGTGGTGAATTTGCAAAACTGCTGGATCTTGAGTCATAATTTGTGCGGCTTCAGACCTTGTAAGCAAGTTTTGTTTCTTAGGGCTATCTATTCGACTGCATAGTTTCATTTAAACCATGGGTCTTGTGCAAATAAATCCGAAGGCTACCCTTCTAGAGTATTTGGTACCTTTGCCGATTATCCCATAAGGTTTGTAAATGGTGCAGTAATCTCTCATGGCAAGTCTAATAAGTTTTACAGAGCAATATTTGTGTAGATCAAGTAAATCTCGATAGACCTGACATCAAAAGCCAAATAAATACAGGTCTCTTGCTTGAACATTTGGCAAATTAATTGAGTCCACGAATATATCTATATGATACACATATTCTGAAATCAGGCCTGGAATGTAAGCACTATATCCATATTCTGCAGCTTGTTGACTTTAGTGGTATTGAGTTATCATAGAGCGATCAATACATGAAGTTTTATTTCCCAATGGAAGGAAGTCGCAAAATGAGATACAATAACTCCTACGCCTTTCGAATGTGCTTACTGTACTCTACGGAGTTTGAAATCGTGGTATTTCTTATGAAGAATTTAACTCCTCATTCTTGCAACCCCCTCCCGAAACCATATCACACTTATATCCGAAATGCCATCATGCTTGACATTTATGCTTGGCGTCCAATTTTGGCACCATTTGGTGCTCATACCACAGTTTGAAGACAGGTTTGATGATATGAAAATTCTCTCAGGCCCCAGAGATCAAATATTCTATATTCAAGAACAAACCACTTTGAAACTCTCGAAAAAATCACCAGAATCCCCACCCAGCTTGGATGCACCAGCTGCAACCACACAGGATGGAGCAGTAAAGTCACCAATTTGATTCTCGGTTCCTGTGCAATTTGCGTTCTCATAGGCAATAGGAACACAATTAACGGCCAGCCTTGTCACCCACATCGTATAGCTGGCAGTAACAGTGACACATTGACCTGGGATTGAAGTTTGACCTGTGATCAGCTCTATGGGAGCCTCATCACACGCTGGATTGAACGTGCCATTGCTTGCGATGGCGTAAATAGTGCTGTTAAAGGTACGGTCCAAGTCCGTGATAGATCGGGAGAACTGAAAGGCTGTGGCCTCATTCGCTTTGTGGAGCGAAACTGCTCCGATAATGAGACCTGCAATTGCACAGATAGAGGAGCAGATGAGGTACGCGTTTAACAATGAAGTCCGGCTTGAAGATGACTTCGAGTATTTAGAAGGCGGTTGGGTATCTCCCTCCAGGGTCATGGACTCGACCATGATTAGACGGCGCAAGGTTTGTTTGTGGGGGATCAAGGGTGGACGCAACAAAAAGCGCAAAAATAGAGAGACGGAATTTAAGAATGAAGAAAAGGGACAGAGTTTAGAAGAAGGCCTTCGAAAAAGGCTGCAAAGATTTACAAGTGCCAGCCAGTGTTTTGAAGGTAGAGACGACCGGCTCATTCTTAGCCCCACAAAATTTCAGATAAGAAAGTCCCTGGAAATCGAAATTACGTTCCCCTATCTGACCAATAGATTGATTGGGCATGGATGATTTACTGGTCAGTACATCGTATATTAGGCCACCCACCGCTTAGCGCCCTGTTGCTTGGTCTCTTGATCCTTTCAATTAAAAGGGCCATTAAAAATGATTGGGCATTAAATTTAGTGTCTGAATTCCAAATCTTGAGTAGCTTTAACCGAATGTAGACTGCGCCATATATTGGTCCTTAGGGAGAGTAACAGTGCGTAGCGACCCTCGCCATCTTGGGGGCAAGCTATGGAGGCCAATCTTACACCTCTACGGGCACCGACGGCAACTCCGTTGCTTGAACCATTTAGGGTCCATGACGCTAGGCCTAATAGAGGATTGATAGTTCGACACCCAGAATCAATATTTTGACACCTCGCTGACTCACTTTTGGGCTAGCGCAGCAATTGTGATTAAGACCAGTTCTATCCAAATTCTCAGGTATCAAGCAAAATTTGTAGGCGTCGCACCATGTGTGGCGGCGCACTTTTCATATCTGTATGCTTGAGCGGACGTGCTTTACCGCCCTCGAATTGTTGACAGAAAATGCCTTAGTAAGGCAGCATTCATACTAGCGTGATTCTTCCCCAAATCTCCCGCTGGTCCGTCGCCTCGCGCACTTTTTGTGATATCTCAGAGATCCTTTTGCGTCTTTCCGCTCTCTTTTGAATCCTCCTTCCTATCATACATATATACAGTCCACCTACTCTACTCTCACAAATAAAAATGGCATACACGCAATGTCACCAGCTTCATGAGGATTTTGAATCGCAACCACCGGTCTTCCACGATACAGATGGCTCACCTGTATACGAAGGTCCCTATCAGATGCTACTCAATTCAATTATTCAGCAAAATGACGTGACGGCTCTGCATTCATACAACAATAGCCACTGCCGCGTCTTTTTATCAAGCTACGATGCACCTGATCATAATCCTTTCAGTATTGCTTTAGGCTGCCGTAGCTTTGATGCGCTACGTGCATTGATTGGCATTTATCTCTCAGACCCATCGCTCACCCAACCTCTGCAAATATATAACAACCGCTGTGGTCTCTCTCTTATTCATCAAACTTGCGCGACCGGGGATCAGGAGATGGTGGAGTGGTTGATAAACCACGAGCCACCACTGGGTTCGTTAAACGACCGGGATCCCCGGGGCTGGACGCCTTTATTATACGCAGCTGAGGCGCTAGGAGAGGCTGGGAATCTTATGGTAGGCGACGATTATGGGGAAAGTAATATTCTCGCTAGGGAGAAAGCGCGTGATAATCGAGAACGCCTGGAGAAGCTGATCTATTGGCTGTTTAATAGTGGTTGCTCCGTTTCTGAGTCCAATGCCTTTGAAGAGAACTATGATAAGAGTCTGCCAGAGGGATCGGACAATATGCCACAAATGCAATTTACAGTCCTAGGCAAGGCAATTCCTTACGCAAGCTACGAGATGGTCTCGCATCTTATTACTAAGGGAGGTGACGTTCATGCTCCTCAGGTTTGGTCTAGCCAGAACACTGGTATTGATTATGGGAATAACGTGACACCACTACATATCGCATCCTTGTTCTGGAACTTAGAAGGGATACAAGCGCTTATAGATCATCGTGGTGATATTGAGCTTGCATGTATGGTTTCTAAGGCTGATAGTGATGGTCGACTTCCGCTGCATTGGGCCATCACTGGTATCAAGGATAGGCGCGAAGAAAAGGATAATTTGGATGAGATTATCTCACGCATGATGAGCACTGTGAAAATTCTGCTCGACGCAAAACCGGACACTATCAACGCAAGAGACCATCATGACGCTACGACTTTCCACCATGTTTCACAACTGGACATAGGATATATGAATTTCCCTCGGGCTATTCAAATGCTCCTAGATGCTCATCCATCTCCCGATATAATAAATTTCCGCAATCGTCAGGGCGAGACTGCTCTTGAAAATATAATCAGGTCTTTTGCGCTCCGCGTCGGTACTCCAGAACGGACATTAGGCCTGATGATGACTCTACTTGAGAATGGGGCAGATGCACACTCATGCGACAAAAAAGGACGTAATATCCTCCATAGACTTTGCATGCCTCGCTGGACACAACCGATCACAACTGCCACATTGGATCGCCTTCTTAAGTTTGTCGATGTTAATGAGACTGATGCCGACGATCGCACTGCCCTGCACTATCTAGTGAGGAATCTGAGTCAAATTGACGCTGTTTGTTATCTCATCAAACGAGGTGCTGATACCACTAAGAAAGATAAGAAGGGAATCACCCCTCTTCAAGAAGTCCTGGAAGGGACCTTGCCCATATGCAGACAAATATCTGCAAATGGGGACCTTGAGCCTGTGGCATCGGTCCTTACTCAAAGAGCACGGAATGACTTGACTCAAGTCTTGCTTAACACTGAAGCTATTTAGTCACAGTCGCGACAACAAAGCAGACACCAAGGGCTTAGGGAGCAATCATGCTTATCAATTCGATCTTTGATTTCAAGTGGTTTGCTAGTCAAGAAATCATGCATCATATAAACATGCCTATGGAAGGTGTCTATCTAAATAATATTAAAAATTCGCCGAAGATCCCAAAAAGCACATGGCTCAAATACCCTAGCAGAACAAGGGCTCACCCAATATTCAATCTTATGCGGGTTGCTGCGTTGAGGTTCACTGAATTATTGTAAAAATATTTCTCGTGTTGATTCAAAGAATGGGGGGGGGTTAGGGGCCGATTGGCCCCTAACGAGGCAGATCGACGTGCTGAGTGGGGTTGCCTATTTAGGTGATGTCTCTAGATCTAGAAAGTCAATTCTCTTTTTGAGCTCTTGCCACCCACAAAATTGTGTTCTCCATAATCAGTAAATCCATAGCGGCTACTATGATCAGATTTCAACTGTGCACATTAATCGATTATCAATTTACTGATCCTGCATCATAGTGTACCCGCCAGGTACTCATGGACGCCTACCAATTAACAGAAACTACGCCCTCAGCTTCATTTCTATCACTGATATTTAAATCATCATTCACATTTATCGGCTCATGATATCATAGATTCCAGTCTCCATATATATTTGTTCTATTTTTGTTGAACAGAATATCAAGTATCCTTGAGAGGCTTTCTTCATATGGTAAGTGGGGTCCTTCAGTAGGTATGGGCCCAATGGGGCCAACGCCTTTAAGGGTAAAAACAGCAAATTATTGAGGCGAACTCTGGTAAGGGGATCTACAATCACTTAGACCTCAGATGCGATGAACACGTTTGTTACCAACCTTGGAAGTGGTGTGCTTGGTATTGACTGAAGCTATAAATTCGGAAATGCCCTCTACTATTCGAACTTATCATTCAGCCATCAGCACTTGATTCCCAGAACACGATCCATCAAAACAGTCTTCCACATTCTTCAACTTCTCAAACATTTACTTTCAAAATGAAGTTCACAAGCTCCATCCTCCTTCTTACTGCACTCAGCGCCTCCGTCTTTGCCAGTCCACACGACCATGACGACGATGACGACACTGTCACCGTGACCAAGACTGTTACCGTGACCTCTACCGATTACATGACCCGGAGTGGCTTCAAAACTCATGCTTCCAGCAGTTGGACGGCCTCGAGCACGCTCTCCAGCGATAGTTCTAGTCCTACCGGCTCTGATAACTCTGATGGATCCTGCATTGCCAGTAGGTTCAGTCCTCGGAAAAAAACTCCCAAAATATTCTAGCTAACAGTGTCTTCTCATCAGACTACCACGCGTGCACCCCGAGCGACACTTGCTGCGACGACTTTCAATGTGTTGGCTACACCCAGTGGAACAGCGGCACCTGTGTGAACCGGTAAATTGGGACACCTGTTTGGGACGAGCGTTGCACTAGATTCTTCTTTGTTTTATTTGTTTTGTTTGTTTTTCTCTTGGTAACTTGGATTTTTTGCACTGGATATCTCTTGAAATGATAGAATTTTATGCTCGGGCGCAACTATCTTTGCATACTGCATTTTGTACGAACTTCATTGGATGTAAAATCTGGGTGGCGTAAAGAAAGGAGTGAAACAAGGACATCCCAGCTCATTTTGCCTCGGGGTCTCTATCTGAACAAACCGTGGCTTTCCCACATCACCAGATTTGCGATCAAATTTCGAAATTCTGATTTTTCATCGCCAGATGACCTTGAGGTTATACTGCAGTATATTTGTGATAAGGCTAGTCATTTAATTCCTTCTCAAAGCCAATTTAGCGGGCTCTTGACCTACAGTAGGTAAAAAAGGCAGAATTTTAGGCCTTGGCAAGACATGTTCACTAGTGTCTCCGGTGGTAATTACCGAAATCGAAGGTCTTTACCGGGACTTTTACCTTAGGCTTATGATTATATCTCGTGGGCTGATATATATTCGGTTTCACAATGTGTGATGATAGCTTTGTATAATCGATCTCGGTCTGTAGAATCAGCGTGGCAATTTGAAGCTATGAAGCTTCTTGAGAAACCCCCGGCGGGGGGCCTCTTGAGCGCCTAGAGACTTGATGGATCATGCCATTGAATCCGACTGGTATCGCCCTCACTCCACCAGCCTCTTCCACCATTAAGGTAGATATCTGATCTTATCTCAAATGATTTGAGCTGTTGTGCATATTCCTGATGATAGTTCTCATGATCAAATGAATCCCACTCAATAGACTTCTGAAGACTGTCAAAGCTAGCCATATCCTGTTTACGCGTAAGATCCATCATCACGTACCCAATCTTCCGGCTAGCCCGTTGAGACTCAGCCGATACGTATTGGGTGCTATCATCTCCCTCATGGGCCTGAAACCATATTTCTGCTGGACCGGTGTCAGGGTCACATGCGGCGTATTGGCTTGGTAATTGACGCAATTGACGCATAGCATGATCATCGAGTCCATCCGTTTCTCCTCCAAGATACAGATCATTCGAGTCAAGGAGATACTCTGCCAGAGCAGGTGTGTTGTTTGCAAGTAAAAGTTTTTCGTCTAGTAAACGATGTCGCTCTTCGTAGGTGGAAGCTGTTATCACTTTTTCAAGGTATTTGACACCTAGTGAGAGCTTCGGCAGTGTTAGCTTTGAAGAGAAGAACATCATTGTGTGTTTTATCAAACTTACGTAGCCCTGTATCCAAGAGCTCTCATACTTGACCCAAGGAATAGAAAGCCCACCAAACCTGATGTCATGAGCGGCTACTTCATTGAAGGCTGAATAACAGTGTTAGGATTGGAAACACCTAAGGTGAAGGGAGATCATACCGGGCTTCAATTCATCAAGAAGGAAATCGTGGACACAAGCAAGCTGTTCATTTTCCCAAGGCGCAAATCGTTCGAAAAATAGATCGATCTGATCATTGAGCGACAACCAAGACCGTGATTGCCCAAATAGTGAACAATAAATTTCGAGGGTAAAGAAGCTACGCTCTATGCGATAGATCTCCGAAGGGGTGAATGAGAGCATTGAGCTCTTGAGAAGCTCCTCATCTTGAAGCAGGGCTAAAGCCTGTGCTGAATATTTCGTCGCCAACCTTTGAATCGTCTTATGAAGGTCCATGACATGCAGAGCCTCACGAAGGGTTATTTGTGCTAGCTGTTCACTAACTTGAGATGGGGTGAGAGAAAAGCATTTTTCGAGGATCAGAGAAAAATCCTTATGATGAGGCGTATTGCGAGGGGTTTTATCGAGCTCAAGAAAGGCTGCAGCGTACGGCAGGAGTTTGGCATCGATTTGCTTGTGGAACACGTAGGAAACCGTGGTGCTGTCTTCTCGAAGTGCCTCGTATAGTGATTTATTGCTTTGGATGGCGGAAAAAATGTCTTCGACTCTCGGTAATTGACGCAGGATGGCGCTGCGAAGCTCGACAGGGGTTTTCAATATTCCGTAAATGTCCATGGCGGTTGTCACGAAATCGGCGGTATCTCATTAATTGGGCAGACAAGTGAAATTTATCCAGAGTATTATCGTTCACAAGGTTTCAAGACGATTTAACAAAGAATGAATTGGCAGTCGTCCAAGCGGTGCGTTTGCGGAGAAGATGGTCCACAGGCTAGATAGACGCCCGGGTGGGGTGATGTGGATGGCGCGTCGGGCGTTCATTGGCAAGTTGTACGTGTCTATTACCTGGGTGATATGCTGGTTCGGTAATCAATCCTGACCACCTACCAAAAGTGCTTAACATGTCACCTATTCATGGGCAAAATGATACATCTTTCAGTTGTTTCAAAGGCTTTGGCGAAAAGGAAACAATGTATATAGTGAATAAATCTAGAGTCATGTATTCGAATTCGCTGTCAGATTCCAAGGACTTCGGAGAATTCGCCTATTCGGTTCTCAATCCATTTTTAGACCTTAGGATTTCTTGAGCCGAATTCACCAAAATGGAAACGCTTAATATTTATTTATGCAGATATTTACATCCTTGAAAGATCTATGATCAACAGGATATGGTAGAAGCCATATTAGCATGTGAATATCAATGGTTCGACACCAAGGCGCTCGTAGGAGGATACTCGGTAAGCGCACAAAAAAGATCAAGGAAAGATAGCAGGAATGTTCCGCCTGACACTGAAACCACCTGGGCAGACGTAACTTCTTTTTATTTATGCGATGTAGATCAAAATGAAAAAGTCAACCTACGTGGAATGGCGCTTAACTTACCGCCCTTCTTAGGTTGCCTATCTTTCAGTAGGGACAGCCATTAAACGGATGGAAATAGACTTATGCTATGGATAGATGTCACCTACCATAGTAGCGAAAAGAGAATTCCATAAGCGAAATTCGATATATTCAAATATTAATCACACCCAGGTCACCTAGTAAACAGATCCTCAGATATATATTCCCGCGACCTTAAAATCTTAGATCAGTAACCAAAGTTCGAATGGATCTTCATTTTTTTCACTAATAAGAGGCTAGTAAGGTATACAAAATATGATCAAGTTCGGTTAATGGGGAGATGTGTAAAAAGTGACATGAAACATTTGAAATATAGTGGATGAGATAATGAGAAGTAGTAACATACAAGTGCATACAACATTTCAAGCCCAAAAATCAAGGGACAAATACAAATTTGGCTACATTAATGCATTTAGGCAAATTCTCACAATCAATTGATTCAATTTTAAAGCAAGAACTGGGGTCTTTGTCTATTCTTGTCCCTTGGCCATCACTATGGTCTTTTTGTGTTGAGCTCGTTTTGAAAACATGCCTTGAAACTAGATTTTACATCCATTCAAGTAGAATGGAATGACTTTTTAAGCTCCATTTTCCATCATCAGGAGTGGTAGCTCAGCGGTAGAGCGATAGATTGCAATTACCTAGCGATCATCTATAGGTCCCGTGTTCGATCCACGGCCATTCCTTTCTTTTTGTTTTTCTTCCGTCTTGAAAGCGAGAATGTGGGTGGTTGGACTAAATTCCTATTGTGACCCACTTTCGGTTCATCCGAGCGGAAGAAATATTCACCGGTATATTAAAGTTTGTTTTTGTATTCCCTCGGGAACAATTACCTTCATCTGTGATGTTCTTGGAGTTCAACCAAGACCCACTTTCTTTGTATGTGCATTACATGTGCTCCCCAAGGTTCCTGAACTATGTCTAGGTACCCTTTTTACATACAAATACGATGAGTATTCCCACAGCTCAAGACTTAGTTAAACTGATAAAAGGTAGGACTTGAGTTCTTTCAACGAAAGCAACTTCATCTTGTTGCTCGTGTGCATACCATATTTTCATGAGATCGAAGTAGGATTTGGGCATGCAAAAACCATGATATAAGAATCTGGCGAGTTCGCCTATATTAAAATAGCAATTGCATGGAATAACCACACTAGTAACTTGATTATTTTCAGATATCCAGACCCAGTCCAGCCCGCTGCTTAATATTTCAGATATCGCTTCAATCAAAGAGATTCCACATTCTCAACGTTGACAGTTCCGGGCTTCTCATGAGCCCCACGATCATGAGCCTCACGAGCATTTGCAGCCTTCTGGTTTGCGAGAACTTCTTCTCCCTGAGTGACATGGTTGGCTCCACCAAACAAGGCATCGATCTCTTCCAGAGGAACCTGCTTGGTCTCCGGAACAAAGAAATAAACAAAGAGACCCAGCAAGAAATTGATTCCAGCGAACAGATAGAAAGCATAGAAGCCGTCATTGTCCAGGAAGATAGGGAAGAATTGCTGGAAAATGGTGTTGGCAACGTTTTGTGTCTGCGAGGCCATGCCAACTGCCTGCGCACGAACGTTCATGGAGAAGACTTCGGCTGTCCAAATCCAAACTGTTGCACCCCAAGAAGGCTTGTCTGTGAAATTGTGAGTAAATGTGATAAAGTTTTGGCTGGTTCTTGGTGAAACTTACAGAATAGAATGAATAGGAAGAAGAGGAAAACGATCGAGATGCCAACAGGTTCAGACTTGGCTCCATTTGCCATATTTGGTGTCTCTGTTTCGACAGCAGAAACAATGATCATACAGAGACCCATACCGATGGAACCTCCGATCAGAAGAGCCTTTCGGCCAAATCGGTCAATGAACCAAATAGTGTTCAAGGTGAAGAGAATACCAAAAGTGGCGTTGAGGGCGTTGATCAGAGAAATCTGACTTTCGTGGGTGAAGACTTTCTGATAGATCTTGGTAGAGTAAGTGTTCAGGGAGCCCTGTCCGGTAAGTTGCTGACCGGCGTTGATCACTAGAGCAAGGTACATGCGCTTGCGAAGAGACTTGTCCTTCCACAAAGCGCTGTAACCGCTAGAGATGGCTTCCTTCTCGTATTCGAGAGCTTCGCGAATCTGCAAGATCTCATCTTCGACCTCCTCTTCTGTGTCTCGGACCCGGCGGAGGGCGGATCGTGCTTTCTCGATATCGTTATTGCGCTTGATATACCTGTATCCTCAGCGTTAGAAAAATTCCAAATTGGGCAGCATCGATTTCAATAACTCACCAACGAGGACTTCCGGGGATAATGGGAAGAAGGCAAAGAATGAGAATAGGGAAGAAAAGCTGGAAGATGATGATCATTTTCCAGTCCCATTCTCCCAGCTGAGGAGCTCGGGTGCATGCATAGGCGATCCAGAAGCAGATGAATGAGCCAACAGAGTAAAACATCTGCCAGAAGGTCATGATCTTTCCTCTGATCTCTGGAGGAGCTAGCTCGCCAATATAAATAGGACCGGCAGCTGTTGAAACCTGTCAGTATTTGAATGAGTGGAATTCTTGATCTTGACGTACTCAAAGCAATACCCTGGCCAATACCGATCAGGACACGGCCACCGATGAAACAACCAATGTTACCACGCGGAGCAAAGGTCTGCATGAATGTAGCAACGATGACAAAGGCACAACCGATGCCCATGCCGACTTTACGACCAAGGTAATCGGCCGTAGGTCCTCCAACGAAGAAACCGCCAAAGATGGCACCAACTGTGTATGCAGTATTGATCGAACCGAGCGTATTTGCTCCTGGGTTGTTGAAATAGGCCACCCAGTTAGCTGATCCCTGGACGGAGTTGAAGACAGACGCATCGTAACCGTACAACACCATGCAAGATGCTGCAACAAGTGAAACGAACCTAGAGAACTACTTTAGTATCTTAACATTTGGAATGCTTGTATTGACGAGACACGTACCAGTTGTAGGCCCGCTTGGAGCTCATAAGGGCAACCATCTTGGCAACAGTGGCCTAGATTAGTCTGAAGTGACTAGAGACAAGAGAAACTGCAAGCACTATCAATGCCTCACAGCCCTGTCAATAAATGAGAAAAGATCTGCACACAGCTTCGAGATATCTGGGGAAGAGAAAGAAAAATGCGGAGTTCCCCAGATATATAATAATTCCGGGGGAAACGACAGCTCCCTTGGCACCCTAAGCAGAAAAAGTCACGGCTCCAATCAATCCATGCCCTAGAACAAGCCCCCGGGCGACGCTAAGCACGACTCGCATTTTTGATAACGGGAGCGCAGTCAGACCGGGATCGCTGAGTGGTGGGGTATTCGAAAGTCAACCACACATGGATCAAAGTATCATGCGCCAAGTTGGCTACGTATTGGTGTCGAGCTCTCTAAAGCGCATCGAGCGGACCTGGGGTAATCGTGATCTGGGGTTCGAGGATATTTTGTCCCCGGATACGCTGTAGTTTTGAGTTCCACGAATCAGAGGCCGCGTGGACCGGGGTCTGGGAGAAAGTTGACTCCACCAATCGAAAATTGGAGTTTGAATAAAGGGCCCCAAATAGTGGAGGAGAGGAGGAATTATTGGGTGAAGCGAAGCGAGATTCCGAACTTTGAATTCTACCTTATTAAGCTTTGGAATCCGGGGAAGCGGATCCCTTTGCCATGTGTCTGTCTCGTGTTCTCGTGAAGCATAAGGGATCGGATGACAGAACAAAAGCATGATCATAGCTTACACCGCCTCTAGTCTCATGGCCGAAGATTGAGGATAATTTGCAAAAAGATGTTTATCATCTTCATCTTATGCGTCTATGTAGCCATTACTTGGGGGCTATTTTCCCAGAATCCAATAAGGTCAGCTTACATAGTCATCTCTGACATTGTGGCTTCATATTCAGCCAAATGTAAATCCTCTGTTCATTTCAACTTTGTTTCCAAGGTTGCGTATCCGAGGTTGTATATTTCGGACGGATAATCGATCACACATTTGCATGATTTCTTTTCATCCAGAGTACAGCTCAAACTAGGGAAGAGCTAGGCATGCTGTGGCATGAAATACATGCTGTTCACAGGAGCATTGACTCACAAATCAACTTTTGACGCACCCATAAAAGAAAGAAAGAGGAAAGCTCTCTACCTTTAGTTAGACAGCTATACAGCCCGATGCATCACGTGCTGTCGCGCCCCTCCACGCGGTCCCGCGCGACATCAAAAAAAGTTGATCTATCTCTCACACTGCTTTACCTATTTAGGGATTAGGAGAGTCCTATGTTTTTGACATGACTTATATGAAGTATCACTCCACTACCTGATTTAATTCTAGGTTTTTCTCCGCCCATCATGCCTCGGAAAGCTCAAAAGAAGCAGACGCGACTCGCCTTTGCTACCGCACCCGCGGCACCATCTGGGGACGGCAACGAGGATTATGGGGAACGCTTTCGAACTCTCTCCTATGGACATCCAAGTCTAGCTTCTGTCCGCCCAGAAAGATCACGCAAAAGCAAGCCGGAATCTTCGGAAAAGAGCTCTTCCAAACCACCTAAACGAGACAAGCGCCCAAGGTTAAACAAAGAAACCGAAGACGAAGTTCCAAAGAGCCCGAAGCAAGAGACTTGTACGTATTCTGACCAATTTCTGGCCATTGCGAACATTCTTCAGGCAGTTCCCGAGACTAACTACCATGAAAGCACAACCGCCGTTGCAAATCCTGGACGATTCCTCCGATGACGAAATAATTATTCCCAGCGCCCAGAAACGAAAAAGAAGTGCCCCGGTAGACGTTGAAAAAACCAATCCTACGAGTACCTCCAAGGCTGCCAGCTCCAAGGATAAGAAAAAATCCCAGCGTCGTGCGCCTTCACCTATCGTCGCTATCGAACCAATGGAAACACCACGCCCGCGTCGCAAGCTAAAACGAAAGGCAGAGAGCTCGCCAGTCATAAATCTCGATTCGGATGATTCAGAAGAACCTGTGATGTCCTCACCCGTCAAGCGAAAGAGATTGATAGCGGGCCCGAGGACGCCTGAGACGCCTCGTGACAATAGTGATCAGGACCAGTTGGACATTGAGGAAGACGTGCGGGATCTTCAGGACTCAGGTACATATTCACCGCAGACATAAAGTTTAGCATAGCTAACTGACGTTCCTTTTAGTGGTCAAGAAGACCCGAACCCGAGACCGGGGCCGAATTCCTGAGTCAGCACGAGACAAGAGATTCAAAACTCTTGAAGCTATACGCCGCAAGCGGTTGGGACTGAAACCAGAAAGCGAAGACGAGCATGAAATGATCTCAGACGAAGAAGGAAATCAAGACGGCCTGAGCGTGCAGGGCTCAGATGAAGACGAAGAAAACAATAGCGACGTTGAACCAGCTCCGAGCAACGAAGACCTCGACCGCTATGAAGATGACTTTGTCCTCGACGACGATAGTGTGCTACTAGGCGTTCCAACCGAAGAAATCCCCCTCGAATTCACTCGACACGCCTACAAGAAACCTAAAGACTACTTCCGCGACGTGGTCGGCTGGATGGTCCTCAATCGTCTCGACCCAGCGTTCCCGCGCTCCGATGCAATGTACGAGATGGCATTCATGAAGCTGGAGGATGAAGTCAAAGGACGCGCAGGCTCCCAATTAATCTCTTCGGTTTGGAACCCCGATTTCCGGTATTCTCTTCTAGCCCGTCCGCATATCGAGATCACATCCTACCCCACATTCGATAACCACTCGTGCGATGCTTGCAATCGATCCGGACACCCGGCATCAACTGATATGAAATTGTATGGCAAGCCGTATTCTCTCGAAACGCTTGAACCAATCAACGATAGCGAAGCTAGCGACTCAGATGAAGAGGAGAGTAAATCGTCAGGCGTGGATCGTGACCGACAAGGACATGCATTGCCAAATGAAAGTTCGAGGTTCCTCTTAGGCCGGTGAGTTTGATACTGATACTTATATCCGACTCAATCTAATTCAAGCAGACAATGTGCAACGAGATCGCGGCTAGCACACACGCTCACCCATTGGCGCTTCCACCTTAACGAATGGGTCGTTGATTACCTCGATCGGGTGGGCCAAATGGCTGATTCCGAGGTCCTACGTCGTAACGGTCTAAGCCAAAAACGGAAGACTCGAAACGCGCTCGCAGTCCTTAATGGAATGGTAGAGATTGGTGAAGTCGAGAAGCTTTGGCGGGACTTCCATACGAATCTAAAGGCTGCCAGGGAAACGGTATGTTATTTGTTTGGTGTTGGGATTGAAGGACATGCAACTAATCTTAGTTTTTTAGTCTATCTTGTGATGAATATGGCATTGAAACTGCATTGCATTTTCTATTAAGTTACGAATTGTCCATTTTTTAATTTATGCACTATACCCCCGTGAGTTATATCGGCTGCACCGCTGTATATAGCTTCTTCTACACAATGGATTGCAACATTGAGATGCCAAATTAATTGCATACAAGCACCATCATATACATCAATCTTCTGTATATGAGCAACCTCTTTTTCTAGGGTCATATTCGCAAGTAGGTAGGCATTCAGGCATTATTCATGTCGAAATCCTAAAAGCCTACTTTGCAAGGTTGTACTCGGTGAACAAACCGCATGCTTATTTCCAACATTCATTTTTATCACCCAGTTTCAATCACAAATAACAATGACATAACAAGAAAACAAGGGCAGAAGAGTATATAGAGGACATGGAGGAAAGAAAATGGTGATTGTTGTACAAATACATGCATGCATGAGCTGCCAGAGCCAAGATTCTGGAAGAAGACATCAAGGAAGCAAGAAAAATAAAACCAGTAGGCTGGCCAAGATACTGAGCGCGTTAGACAACCATATCCACCATCCCAAAAGCATTTGTTTGATGCTTAAGGCTTTATATTGGCCGAGATGGCACTTGTGGATCCAATAGATAGATCGCGGATGGGTAGATGCCGACCCCTTTCTTTTCACCAGTCGGATCACGTCATTATGGCATGGGGTTCTTTCATGGCAATGCGATCGGCAATCGGTTCGCTCAATACCGGTCCTAGCCCGCGCTGGTTTTCGAAGCGGTATTAATTTACAGAATGAGTTGAGACTCCTTCTTCTCGGGTTCAGAGCCAGGGGTGAGCATCTATGAATTGAAATATCAGCAATCGGATCAACATAAATAACCTGTGAGCTCAGATTTAGAATGGGACTGATTTTATCGCATTCCCAGCAGCAAGAGTTCCCGGTCTTCACGAAGTAGAATATTGCACGAAGTTCTAGGAGACACAATGCATGCTGGACAGTGCAGAAAGTCACAGCGCCATCCAGAGAAAGATAGCAGGAAGGGAGAAAATAACGACAAATTACATACCTCGTTAGCACCCTTAATCATACCCTGCTCCCGCTCCATCTGAATGTACTGCTCCTCCTCGGCGTAGGCGAGCGCCCAGGGAACACCGATCAGGAAAGCGCTGGTGCTGATGATCCAAAGGGCCTTTCCGCTGAAAGCCAGGCTGGACTTGCCGAATGATGTGATAGAAGAGACAGTGCTAGAGACAGTGCGGCGGGCGGAGGGGGGGACAATGTCTTTCAAGGCCGCGAGACGGTCGGCGAAGGTCTCCTCCTCGAGCTCATCATCTGAAGCATCCGAGATTTCCGAGTCTGTTGATAATAAAGAGGCGATGTCAGAAATTGTTCCGATGAATTGATGGGTGTTTTCATTCTTGATTCTCGGGGGTTGATGGGCTCGCGCCCCGGACTTCGGATGATGTGTCGATTGTGAATTGAATCCAGGCGAACACGTTTCCATCGATGAGATTCCACCACAGTGTAAAGCCGGGATGACCGCGCGATGCGACTCGCGTGACTATCGGGCGGAGGGAAGTGTCGAGTACTTACCGGTGTCGGTGTAATCCTCCTCGTCATCGGAGACCAGCAGGGCATCGTTCTTGCTGGGCATGGGCTTATCGGTGAAAGCCTCGTCTTCGACCTCGGTGAGCTTGACCATTTTGGCGGTGTTGGTGAGTTGGGATGGGAGAGTTGAATGAGTGTAGTTAGAGGGTGATGGATGGTGAAGGAAGCGCGAGTTTGGACGCTCCGACTTTTTTGCCGGGCAAAAGCGGCGAGCGAGCTTGGGACTTTGGACCCGCTCGGAACACGAACAATATGACGAACGAATGTTTGATTGAATAATTTACAGAGTTGTGTTGTTGTAATGTCTATCTAGAATACACATTTTATCCCAGTTACCTTCCCTTGACCTCCATTAATGTCAATGGTGAGTCTGGACTCATCACGGAGACACCTGACATTATACAGTCAGGGCGCTCTATATCACGGCATTGAGATCTATATTTACAGCCGACCAAGCTTCCATCGAGCAATACGCTCTTGGATCTCCTCCCAAGGGAAAGAACGCAATTTGAATCCCTCAACCTCGCCCTCCTGCAGCACGACGGTGGGCTTGCCGGTTCCCTGGCCCTTATTCTGCACTTGACCGCCAAAGACTTGACGAGCCACACGGCGGAGGTCCTCGACAGTTAAAGACTCAATCTGATCACACATCTCCTTCACACTGACCTTACGACCGTGCACCTGGACCTGGCGTCCAAGATCCTCGAGCTCAACCATACGAGACTCGAGGTTCATGAGCAGGGACGACCGAAGCTGATTTTTCGCCCGGTTAACCTCCTGGGTCTGCAGAGCACTGTAACCAGTATCCAGAGTGAGAGACTGCAGCTCGCGGCACATAACCTCAAGCATCTCTGTTGTCCGGACAGGGCTGCATGAGGCGGTAATACCGAAGATACCGCTATCAGTGTAGCTGTGGTTGAAGGCCATGCAGCTTTCGACCCACCCATGCTGGTTCAGAACGTTGGTGTAGAGTCGAGAGTACATGCCCTTACCGGGACCACCGGCAGAGAAAGAGCCACCACCACCCAAGAGTGTCTGAAGGGTAGCTAGGGCGTAGATATCGGGAGAGGAGATAGGAAGGGCCTCGAAGGCAAGATGAATGTGACTCAGACGAGGCAGCATGGGGTTGGCAGGCGGCGGGATAGGCGGAAGGGCGATGAAGCCACCAGTGTAGTGAGCGGGACGGCGGAGATCCAACGCAGAGGGCTCGATCAAAGAGGGGTGGAGTGGTTCGACCGAGGAAGGTTTTTGTGAAGAGAGATTCTTAAGGAAGGGTAGCTTCGACAGGAACGAGGAGTTGGTGTTTTGTGAAGCGGCCGGGCTGCTAACGGTCGACGAAGCTGTGAAGTGGGGAACAGTTGGGATCTGGCCCTCTTTGGCGGCGTCATGGGAATCGGAGAGTGTAGTATCGATTCCGGAACCCGACAGAACAGGTCCCTTGCCGTGGGCAACGTCACGGCTCTTCATGTCTCCGAAGTATTGCTCTGTGAGCTTGACGGCCTCGGCGTGAGGCACGCCAGCGAAGGCAACGACCATCCGATCCGGGTTGAAGAAAACCTCACGGTAGCGCTCCACGACGGCCTTGTTGATTTCACCTAGCCTCTCTTCGGGGCATAGCAGAGGGTTACCGAGTGTGTTATCCTTGAAAGCGGTCATGTGGACAAGCTCCGGCAAGATCAGTTCCGGCTTCGCCCAAATCTCACCAATCTCATACTCTGCTGTGGCAAGTTGTTCGAGCACCTCTTCATCAGTGATCAGAGGATCCCGAATTGTTTCCGCCAGGAGGCCGAGGGTTGTAGGAACCGCCGAGTTGAAACTAGCAGACTGGTACATCAACGACTCTCGCGATGACGCGCATTGAATGTTACCACCCAACGACTCAAGCACCTCTAGCATCTGATCAGCCGATCGTGCCTTGGTTGACTTGAAGGCCAGCCGGTCCATGATATGGCTGACTCCACGCAAGCTTGCATCTTCGTAACGAGAACCGGCATCGACGTAGACTCCGACACCTGCGAAGGGACCCGGTAATGATTCTGTGGCGACGCGAACTCCATTGGGAAGTGTGGTGATTTGATCGAGCTCAGCGGGGTCCTGTCAGAAAAATCGCGAGTTAGAATTGTTCACAGCAGAGACGATCAGCCGACATACCCTAGCGGAGTCACTCTGAGTAGCAAAGCTTCTCGCCGAACGAGCCGTGCGGGTCAAAGGCTTTGCGGACTCGACCGCCCGCAAAGCAGTGCGACGCATATTTCCTTTCATTGGTACACGCGTGGCGGTTGAAATATGAAGGAGTGTTTTGCACGCCTTCTTTGTAGTGAATCCGGGGGAGTCGGGAAACGTGTCGGCGAAGAATCAATTCCGGAGCGCAGCACCGGCATGATTACCTAAGCCGTTGCATGATCTCAGCCTTCAGGTCATAGATGGATCTTAATGGGGTTTAGTTACTAATGAGGATTCTGGATCAATTATTAAACCCTTATTTAATTGGTCTGTTCTTTCAAACATTTGATGGAAGTATCTATTGTCGGGTTGTAATGCTTACCAAAGGTTCGCGGTCTAGAATTTATTACTATGACGACATGTAGGTGTATCAGCCCCAATCTAATTTTGCATATTATTATCTCCATTTGGTTTGATCTAACAATGGATCCATGGACATGTTTAAGGGCGTTTGGAAGCCCAGTCACGGTACCAATCGAGACAAGCAGCATTGGCAACGCTTGCGCCGATCTTGATGTTGAGTCCACACAAGATCTGCTTGACCGCATTCTCGACCTTCTTGCCATTGGAGGTCACCGGGATCTCAGGACAAGCATCAATGATACCTGGCACATGGCGGGGACTTAACTCCTTCCGAATAATGGCCTGAATACGAGTCGCCAGTTCCGGCACACTAGAAGGACTGCCGGGGGCCAGCTTCATAAAGAGGACCACGGTCTCGTCGGTGTCAATACCTTCACGCCTCCGGCCAACACACAGAGAATCTTCGATTTCATCGGCAAAGTGCTTCAGAAGTACATTGTAAATTTCAGCACTCCCGAAACGGACACCAGAGGGCTTGAGGACACCATCACTGCGGCCGAGCATAACCACACCTCCAGTCTGTGGGTTCACACGTACGAAATCCCCATGGTGCCAGATTGAAGGACCGAAGACTTCAAAGTAACTCTTGCGGTATTTTTCCTGACCTTTGGGGCCTGGTGGCCAGAACATGACCGGCTGTGCAGGGAAAGGCACGGTGCAAACAAGATCACCAGGCTCGCCCGAGGCACTGATATCATTCCCGGCATAGTCAAACACGGAAACCGCCATACCAAGGGAACGGCACTGGATTTCACCCTTGTAGACGGGTAGGATTGGGCAACCCGAGCAGAACAAAGAGATAATGTCTGTACCGCCCGTGATCGAACCTAACATGACATCTTGATGGAGAGAAGAGTAAATATACTCGAATGTCGATGGGGCCAACGGGGATCCAGTGCTGAAAATTGCTCTCAGCGTGTTGAGGGAGACTGGTCGGTGGGCATGTTTGCGGGGGTTCAACGCTGCTTGTTCCAGCATTGAGAGATACTTGGCCGAGGTACCAAAGTGAGTGATCTGCAGCTCATCTATGAGACGCAGCATTGCCATTTCTCCATTGCCTCCCTCGACATCGAAAGGCCGGAATGGGGACCCATCATACAGGACAATAGTAGCACCACTTGCCAAGCCAGATACTAACCAATGCCACATCATCCAAGTTGTTGTGGTGAAGTAGAACACACGGTCACCAGGTCGAACATCGCAATGAAGAAGATGCTCCTTCTTGTGCTGCAACAATGTGCCCAATGATCCATGTACGATAGGCTTCGGTGCCCCTGTGGTGCCCGAAGAGTACAATATGTACACTGGATGATCGGGTCTCAAACTGGCAAACTCCAAAGGTGCTGTTTCATCCCGAACGGCAGCTTCGAAGTCATTATAAGTCACGGCCTTGCCATTTTCTGGGCGAAGTTGGTCGAGGCTAAATTCGAGGGACTTGGCTATCTCAAATACCACCAAAACCTCCAAATCAGGCAATTCAGATACTATCTCACGTACTTTGGCATGAGACCCATGCACTTTGCCGTTATACAATGACGAATTGTCGGCAAAGAGAACCTTTGGCTCAATCTGTTTGAGACGTTCGAGAACGGCATGTACGCCAGTATCTGGCGAGACCCCTGTCCAGAAAGCACCAATAGAGGCTGCAGCCAGCATGGCCACGACAGTGTTGGCATGGTTGCCAACAAAACCGGCCACGCGGTCGCCGGTTTGCAAACCTGCTTCCTTGAGGGCATTGGCACATTTTCGAACTCGCTCCCGAAGCTCTTTCCAAGAGATGAACTCCCGGTCAGCTTCGGTGGCACCGATCACAGCGATCGAATTCTCATCCGGCAGGCTTGCCGGGTACAGGAGATTCTCGGCGAAGTTCAAAGTACTTCCCTCGAAGAATGCTGGCCGCGGGAAAAGCACTTGATCAGACTCGAGAACCTGAAATATGACATCAGAAAATTGATCGCAAAGCGCAAAGCGAACGTTACTATACTAACCTGTTGATATGGTTCATGGGCTTTAATTCCTGTGTAGTGCCAGATCTCTTCCCAGAACTTGGCGGGTTCTGAGATACTCCATTGCCAAAGAGCATTGTAATCTTGCATGGATAGTCCATGCTTAGTGCTCACTTTGGTCATAAAATCGTAAATTAGCGTTTTCTCAGGGGACGAAGGTCGCCAGAGCTCCGTCGCCTCTAGAGTGATATCCTCATCAATGTGCGGCATCGTCGGTGCCAGTGACAATTGAACAGAAAATCAAAAGTATTGCACCTGTGTAACCTTGTTCTGACAGAGGCAAGTGCTGAGAAGTATGTTCAATTCTTGTACCCGTAGAAGAGTCGATAGTGGAAAAAGTGCTAGGGTGTATGTTCTAGGCGTGCTTTCTTAAAAGCGCACTAAAAATCTTGGGATTGACCTTGCAGGGGTTTAACTCAACCTGAAGACGAAAAAGGCAAGTCACACCATGCAATTTTCCCAACAAGGGAGCACGAGGCGGCTTCAGTCGGGTATTCAGTTGCCGCGGCTGCGGGTATAAGGCGGTACTATAAGAGGCCCAAGACTGCACTGTGTTTATAGAACGACCCCAATTGGATGTATGTGAGGGTGGAAATTAATAAGGGACAAAAAAATTTCCAATCTTCCCTAGTCATCCATGGTCCCACACACTCTTATTAAGTATCATCAGACTATCGTGGAATACCCCCTGCGGAACCATTGCGGAATGCGGGAGTGACACTTTGTGCCTCAGGCAGCTATATCAAATTTCCACGGTCTCGACCGTTTTCATGCAAATTTTTGATGGAGCGTTCCCTAGGTAGTATCTGGTCTAGTGGAAAGATCCATCATACTTCCCTGGCATCGGAACTAAAGGGAACACTGTCCGTGCCCATATGTTAATCCAACGTTTACACTCATACGAAGTGTATGTCAAGGGCCATTGTGATATGACTCGACCGGAATTCCTTTAGTCACGGCTTTTCAACATTGATTGTTGGATGCTGGGAAGAACAGGCTTGACAAACGAGGTAGTACTTACTAACTAGGCTAGAAGTCTGGCTCATCTTAGATCTGGTCCCAGGGTTTCGAGATTGTAACCCTGGAAGATACTTGGATTGGCTTTTGGGTAGGTTCGTAACTTAATACTACATACTTCATAAAGCCGTAGAGCTACAATTTGACAAAGAAAATGTATTGGTCCGTAAGTTGGAATTTCATTTGGTGATTTTCGAATCTGTCAGATTATCATGCTAGGTTTTCCAGGGGCCATGTATCCACAGTAAGGAGTACAGTCGCTTAGCTTTCCAAAGGGCCCCTTGTTATCATTGCAAATTATAGATTGCTATCATGACTAGTAGACTTGGGGGCCTAAGGGGTTTCGGGTTTTGCAGGTAGATGTGACTTGAGCAGCCAATTGTCTAGAGCCCAATGGAAGGTAGCTGGTACCTGATTTTCTTAAATTGAGGGACCACTTGGCTGCCGGCACTAACGGAAAATGAAAAAAAGGAAAATGAAAAAAAAGCCCCATCGGTAATGGAGTTGTAAATTACTCGTAATATTGACTTTGGTCCAATCAAATTCACTTTTTATCCGTATCCGCCACGTTTTTTTGTTGAATACCAGGAGGCAGCGTATCCTGCTTTGCATGATGATGAGACGCAGCAGGTACACAACGGGTTTACCACCTCATCTCCCTCTTTTCCTCCTTTTCCTTAGCCCGATTCTCCCTTCCATCCGTGTATTCTTGGGAGATTCTTATCAGTCTCAATTTCTCGGAACTGTGGGCACTGGCCCCTTTGTTCTTGTGTTCTTTACCCCCCATTCCACGTGTGAAGCCACAATTTTCTAAGCCTCGCCCCGGAGGTTGTCGGATCTGCCTCCCGCGACCAATTTCAGCCCAGAGTACGTACAATCGTGGAAACCTCAGAGTGACTTCACTTCGCCATTCGATTTCTCTATTTTCTCAACGCGCACAATTCCACCATCTCCACCCGAATCTCGCTTGACCCACATGCTCCTTGAGAATCATCGACTAACCTGGCGCCGCTTCCCCCCTCCCAGATTACCCCGGTTGTTGTCGGATTCATCAGAAACACGCAGACACACAGCCAGACACACAGCCTCGTGAAGATCGCTTCGTTGCACTTTCTCGGGTAGTCCCTGCCTCAAATCGTTGACTTGGACGCGTGAAGGAACCCACGCGCCCCCTAATTGCAATTGCCGACGGTAAAATCTTGCCGTCTTTTTGTCAACCCCCGAGTCGTTACTTCCCTCTGCGATGCCTCGTCGGTTCAGCAACACCTCCTCCGTCGACACTCCTTCCAATTCTCCCTCCTTTTCACCCTCCACGGGAAAGGGCAGCATCGCCACCAAGGCGCCCTCGGTCAAGTCTCATCGCCTGTCCCAATTCTTTTCGGTTTCGCCCAAATCCAAGACCGATTCCCAGCCTACTCAGTCGACCCCTCAGTCGGCTAGTGGGAATCCTAATACCTCTCCGCCGATCAGCTCGGCGTCACTGTCCTTACCGACAATTTCTTTGTCCACAGCTACCGCTGATAACCCGAACATGGAAGAATCGCCGACCACACTCTTCCAGCCGCCAACTCCTGAGGAGGCCCGCCGGCTGGCCAAGCAACATGCTCAATTCGGTCCCATTGGTCATGCGAGTCACCGCTACTCCAGTCGACACCCTGGTGGTGTCTTCCCGGAACCGGTGATGGATGAACCGCCGTATTATTATCTGTTCACGACGTACATCAGCTACCTAATTCTAATTGCTTTCGGTCACGTTCGTGATTTCTTTGGAAAGCGCTTCCGCGAGGAAAACTACCGTCACCTCAAGGCTCGCAACGGCTACGGTGCACTGAACAGCGACTTCGACAACTTCTATGTGCGTCGCCTCAAGTTGCGTATCAACGATTGCTTTGAGCGTCCCGTCACCGGTGTTCCTGGCCGCACCATCACTCTGATCGACCGGGCCACGGACGACTACAACAACCACTTCTACCTGACAGGTACCACCACGGATACATTGAATCTGAGCTCTTACAACTACCTGGGATTCGCCCAGTCGGAAGGTCCTTGTGCCGATATGGCGGAAGAGTCGGTCCGGAAATATGGTATCTGCACGCCTAGTACTCGTGCAGAGGCTGGCACCCAGGATCTTCACGTCGAGGTAGAGGATCTCATTGCGAATTTTGTCGGCAAGGAGGCGTCCATGGTGTACTCCATGGGATTCGGCACCAACGCCAGTATTTTCCCCGCTCTCGTTTCCAAGGGTTGTCTCCTCATTTCCGACGAATTGAACCACGCTTCTATTCGCTTTGGTGCTCGTCTTTCCGGGGCTTCAATTGCCATGTTCAAGCACAATGACATGCGGGATCTTGAAGTCAAGCTCCGCGAAGCCATTTCTCAAGGCCAACCCCGCACTCACCGCCCCTGGAAGAAGATCCTGGTCGTTGTCGAGGGTCTCTACTCGATGGAAGGATCTATGTGCAACCTGCCTGGTCTTGTTGAATTGAAGCACCGATACAAATTCCACCTGTTCGTTGATGAGGCTCACTCCATCGGAGCTATCGGTCCTCTGGGTAAGGGCGTGTGTGACTTTTTCAGTATTCCTACTTCGGAGGTCGACATCTTGATGGGAACGCTCACGAAATCGTTTGGTGCCAATGGTGGATACATTGCGGCCGACAAGGCGATGATTGACAAGCTCCGGGCCACCAGCTCGGGTATCTTCTACGGAGAGGCTCCCGCACCGGCAGTGCTCACCCAGATTTCTTCCGCCCTTCGCATCATTAGGGGCGATCTTGTTCCTGGGCAGGGCGAGGAGCGATTGCAGCGATTGGCTTTCAATTCACGATACCTCCGCCTGGGCCTCAAGCGTCTTGGCTTTATAGTATACGGCCACGATGATTCGCCAATCATCCCTGTTCTGCTCTTCAACCCCGCAAAGATGCCCGCCTTCTCCCACGAGATGCTTAAGCGCAAGATCTCAGTTGTGGTTGTCGGATACCCCGCTACTCCTCTGGTTTCGTCCCGTGCTCGTTTCTGCGTGTCCGCTGCTCACACCAAAGATGACCTCGACCGAGTTCTGACTGCCTGTGACGAAATTGGCAATGTCCTGCAATTGAAGTTCTCTACTGGTATCGCTGGTGGTGCGCTTCCCCCTGCCGAAGAGATGGCTCCCCCACCCGAGATGGAGAAGGAGTGGCAGCGTAAGCGCACCCCTCACATTTCTCCTCCCCGATGGCGAGTCGAGGATGTTGTCCGTCGTGGAGTTCAGGATGTCATGTCACCCTTGTATTAGTTTGACCTTTCCTGTTCTGCGATGCTGCCTTGGAACATGCTGCATTCTTAAGCTTCTGTCTTTCTGCCCGAGTCCCCCCGGAGCCCGGTTGGTGCTGGTCACGCCGTGTAACGGTCTATTAATCCCGCGTGCCTCCCTATTCCTGTCTAGTTTTGCTCGGTCTTCTTGCTTTTGGCGTTGGTTCGGCTTTGACAAATTGTCGCATCACGACTGAAGCAGGATATGTCACTGGTCCCGGGAATGAAAGAGAGAAGGGGCCCAAAGAAACCCGAAGCCAAGAAAAAAACCATCTTCCGGTCATGAATTATTCGAACAAGCAACGAATGAATATGCCCCTGTTTCTCATATAATACTTCCCTGGTTCTGATGAAGATGTCTCCCATTTTTCCTTGCATACAAACCCCCTTTTAATCCAGCTCTATGTATTTTTCTCTTCTCTGTCACTTTTATCTTGTCTAGAACATTGCCTAATAATGCTTTGTCTATTGTTATTCTCACCCAGAGTACAGGCTGGCTTTTTTTATTCTTTCCCAAGGTTGGCGCTCTACCTACACCGTATTGTATCATGTTGCCGCTCCTGCAGTGTTGACTGTGAGCGAACTTTGACATTGTATTCTCTGCTTTTCTATTTGAGAAGCTCGCTTTTGATTATGGCAGGTCTGTCGTCTGTTTAGATCACCTTATAATTAGATGGACTCGGGATTTGTGAAACACGTTGCACGGGTGCGTACTTAAAGAAGCTCGGAATTAATATGTGGATCTATGGATTCCAGGCAATAGTTAAGCAGTTGCTAGGCAGTCACTCCGGTAGCCTTCGGCGCCAAGTTTTAGCGTGAACCCTCGGTCTTGGCTAAGGCGTCGGCCACGCCATATAACAGCCACCATTCCCATTTTGTATTCCGGAAACCAGACCGCAAAGATGGTTGCACCTGATATGCCCGCTCCAGAACAGTCTGGGTTGCCCGGGTTCACATTACCCCTTAACTATCTCCCTCAAGTAAGCCCTTTCCCTTACGGAACAATGACTGAAATACTAACATCCACAGCGAGAGAACTCTCTATGGAGACCTCTCCCGCTTTGTCCGCATGCATTGCAATACCCCAAGAAGTAGGAAGATCAAATACACGTATGATCGGAATATGCAATAATTATTTTTGTTAGATCCGCCAAGGTTCACCGAGAGATCTTAATGATGCGGGTGATGAACGCCATCACTGACAAGCCAGAATGGGACCGAAAAGTAGGTCACATTTATCAACCAAGACTGACAAGCACTAATAATTATACCAGGTTTTCAATGAGGACATAACTGCCAAGTGGCGCGAGGAGATTTCCAACAGCGGCGAGGATATCTCCGCCACAATGATGGACTATATCATCAAGGAACTGCAATGGAAAGCCAATCTCTCTAAAGCTGACGGATTCACCACCGCGTTTGACATTGGCGTGGTCAAGTCGGACACCGCAATTCCAGAAGAATTACGGAAAGCTCTAGTAGTCGAAGTGACTCCTTTGGAAAATATACCAAACGAAAAGAAAGATTATCATCCAGGATCAGACCAAAAAGTCCTTGATCTCGTGCATCCGTCGCTTTTCCCGCTTGTGTACGGACGCAGCCGTATTTTGCGCGATGGGTCAATTGGTCTTGAAGACTGTCTTGGTGCTACAGGGCAGGGAGAACTACTCCCAGCCCCATCAACGATCGATAGTAGGGATGAAGGTCATTACAGTCGCAAATTCCAATGGCTTCCTTGTGACGTGGAGCTGAGCTCCACAGAAGCGGAGCTCGAGTGCCGCATCACTTCCTACATTAACAACCTGCATCCTGGGCGGCATCTTGCCTTGTACAATGTCATTGAGAAAGTTATCTCACGCGCCATACCTTTGTGGAACAGGTCTTTGACTGGCGAGATGTATAACAGTCACCGGATCGAATATTCTGATATCGAATATGAGAATCTGAATGAGCCAAAGCCGGAGCAAGGACCCGGCGAGACTGCTCGCTCGTTTTGGTGTCGCCAAATGAGATGGGAAAGCACTGGGACGATTAAAAAGCCTGAGCCTAGAGAGTTCACGGAATATAAACCCGATGGGAAAATGAATATTCAGAAGCTGTTTGGCGATACTGGGCTGCAGGTTATTGTGAAGTTGGCCAATATTGAGCTGTCTCCTGAAAAGCCCGAGTACGAAGGAGGATCCTGGCATATTGAAGGTCAGCTAGTAAGTGAGACCCGGTGCAACAAGACCTCTCGTCTTTCTTTTTACTAACTACTTCACGTATAGAATGAACATATCTGCGCAACGGCCATCTACTACTACGACAGCGAAAATATCACAGAAAGCACCCTCGCCTTCCGCCAACGTGCAGACGAAAACAAAATCGAGAGATTACATTACCATCAGGATAGACACGAGTTCCTCCAAGAAATTTACGGATTCGGTCCCGAGGTCAACGGCTATTCCGACAATTCCCAGATCACACAAGACTTAGGAGGCGTTATCTGTCGCCAAGGCCGTCTTCTTACCTTCCCCAACGTCCTCCAGCACCGCGTGACTCCATTCTCGCTAGCTGATCGATCAAAGCCCGGCCACCGAAAAATCCTGGCTTTGTTCCTCGTTGATCCACATATACGGGTTATTTCGACGGCGAACATTCCCCCGCAGCAGGAGGATTGGGGAAGAGAGAAGTATGATCTGGCTCAGAAGGTGCTTTCGGAGAAGCTTCCTGCTGAGTTGAGGACTATGGTTTGTCAGGAGGGTATACTGCAGCAGTTGATGAGTATGCATGAGGCGAAGGAGTTGCGGTTGGAGCTTATGAAGGAGAGGAGTGCGAAGTCTCAGGAGCAGAATGATACGTTTGAGAAGCATCGTTTTAGTCTTTGCGAACACTAGATTTGGGATTCATTGTTTAGCTATGGACTGGGGCAGGTTTAATTCTTCAGTGCTGTTGGAGATGTGCATGTCTGATGGTTAGATCAGGCCTTCGCCCAGGGGCAGGCACTCTGTTGATAGATCTCTCACTTTCTCCTAGATAGCGCATTCAATCAACGTCTTCCTCACTTCCACTGTTCCCCCTATTCTGCGAAATGGCATTCGCAATGCAAATGGGAACTGATTGGCAAAAAGCGTATCAAGTCCGCTCAGCATTTCCGAAAAAAAAAACACTAGCCTTCGAAGACGAAATGGTCTTTCTACACCCAAACCACTAGCTTTCTCACGTATACAATAGGTCTTGAAATTGGCGTCACCACATACATTTTTCAAAGCCTAATGCCGAGGCCGCTTAGTCTATATTGAAAATAGATTCGACATACTATGTTTTTTTTTCATGTTGAGTATACAATTTCGTACCTGAAATATTATTTTTCAAGTTATGCTTATATCAGTACTCATGGTCCTTGATGAACATAACGTTTGATGAAAACGCAATACATGCAAACGAACTTTTTCTTTACAAAACTAGGAGTGAATAAGACAGCATGAAATGAAGACACTATTCAAATTTGTGGCGCAAAGAGTCTTCAACAGCCACAGCGATACTTAAAACATCCTTATGAACAGCTTGATGCTGAGAAAAAGCAGCAACTTTCAAGCGGAATAGAAAAACGGAATATTCCGCAAGTGGTACAGCGAGTGTTTCATCGTATGAAATAGTGATCTTCCCTGACTCGGCCCAAAACAAGTAAAACAAGTAAAACAAGTAAATACCAAGCCACATTCCAATTATCGCCTGAGCCCAGGCGATCCCAATTGGTGTTTGGGGCGAAAACTCTCAACACGAGAGCAATGGTAAGTGCAAAATCACCGCGCCTAAACTTTCTTATGATCCGACCACTTCTGGTTATGACTCTTGGTGAGGGAATGCTTTTTCCCGTTGCGCTGGGTTTGGGTTTAAATCTCACTATCCGCTAGTCTTATCATGATATACACAATTACTAGCCTTAGTTTGCGTTGTCTTCATCAGCTAGCCGGTGTTCCGTCCCGCCGTCGCCAAGATTAGCTAGGCTATTTTGTTCGACCTCTTCACTGGCTCGCTCTGGGCCATGTTCTTCTACCTGTTGTCTGCAGTCTTCAACACGACGACCATCTATATATAATGGCGGATTTTGTAAATCAGAGAAGAGTGGCAGTGGTCCCAAATCGAAACTTCGCATCCCCAAGTACTGTTCGGCCACTATTTGCTCCATCCCCTTCTTCATCGCTATGTGATAGACATTTCCCCTCTTGACTACCTCGTGTATTGGTCGCTTGAGTGTGAAGCTCCCCTGAATCTCGTCCCGAAGCTGCTTATCGCACTCGGCGAGGAAAAGATCGTAACAGATGTAGACCCTCGTCGAAGAATTGAGCATTTGGATTATATTCACCTGTATACTGAATTCGGTAGTTGGTTATCCAATATCGTGTAGTAAAGTACTACTGACTTTCTCAGCGCGTGAATGTGCCCAAGGAATGACATTTTCGGAGTGTCGGGACCTCTCGCGTTTGAAATGGGCAGTGAGAAAGCATCGTAAAGTGAGGTCCGTCTGTAATGCTGTGAGAGTCTCTTTCGAGACTCGGGCTTCCATGTGCACCATGACAGCAAGTCGAGAGGAGAAATGGGTTGGGCTGGATGAGACTCCTGGAATTGAAAAAGAGTGCGTGCAAGGCGTGTCATGGTGCTCGTGGCGGAAGATCGAAATAACCAACGGTTTGGCCCGTCAAGGCATGTGACCGCAGATCTCACTCGACTCCGCTGGATCGTTGGCCTCGAGGATTCCAGTTGGCGCCGAGGATTCCCATTGGCCCCAAAATCATTATAATTAACATGAAACTCTACGTACTTCATCAAGACACGGCAAGACACAGAAAGATATCGGAGACAGATATCTGAGCGCGTATCGCGAAACTCAAACAGCCAGCCCCCGTATCTCGCTATACATCTATTGTAATTCTGTAAGACATGGGCCCATGGGTTGGCCCTTGGCAGGCTTCCGCTGCTACGGGTACCATACAAATCCCTACAGTAGTCGCTACGGCCCGGATCTAGGCTATTGGGTTATGATGGGGCTACCCCAGCCTGGATCCTGTGATATAGTCCAACAATTTGGCTAAGCGCTGGAGTTATTATTTCCGTCTGAATATCTTATTAGATACTATTTTTAATTCTAATAATAGGAGGCACTATTAATGAAGTATGCTTCTAGTGAAGTTGGGAGGTCTTAGAATAGATCATCCGATAGAGAATCACGGGCTCACACTGGCCGCAGACTCTAACCGCTGTTCCATGATATAGATCAACTTCTTAGATTTACGCGCCAGCTACCAAATCATCTATCGCTCAGCCAGGTCACGTACCTCCCAAGGAAGGATAAACCAATGCAGTGTTTGGTAGATCAAGAAGACAAGGGCTCTCCACAACACTATTTAAAGGCCGTGTTTTTCCCACCTATTCCAAATATCAAACAAGATCCGAAAACAACATCCTCCTTCATAAACTACTCCTTGATCTATTAAACAACGCCGTCTCTCAAATCCCACAAGGGCAAATCAAGAAAGCAAAAATCATTTGGTTGAATTACGAAGAAGGGCTATTTTCTTCGAGAAGTAAGTTTTCAGCTCGTGTTTTGAATGGTGCAAATGATATGCCGACTATTCAGGCGGTGTAAAAGCCACTTTGGTAGCGGTCGGTCGGGCTAGATCGCATTGGACTTTTGGTTCGATGGTACGCTTGCAGCAGGCGGCAGAGGCTGCCGTCTTAATTGTAGACAATTCCTGCCTGGTGATCATATCATAAATTGCCCTATGATTTCCCGCGAAAACAGAAGATTGAACTTCATCTTTAGGCTCCCTTTGAGCAACACTGAAGCATTGTTTCCCCATCACTAAGCTCAGCCCACCTCCAACAAGCATCCCAAAGCCTCTTCTGCCATTCCAAATCTTTACTAGCAGCCGTAGAGTTCCCTTGTATCTGACCATCGAAGTACCCACTCTTACCATGAAATCCCGCATCAAGACTGACAGCAACAAGATCTTGACCCGAATTTTCCGTTGTTCGGAATTCAGTAGTCAAGTGCTTGAGAACCGGCATCAGGAAATTGATAACCGCGAAAATAAGCCTCACAGAAAACTTTTGCTCCACTTGACCTCTCGATGAAGGGAGTCCACCGGGGTCCATAGAAACTACGAACACATTCGATAGTTTCGGATCCTGTAAAAAAAATTATTAGCCACCGGCTTCTATTTCAGCAAACTGTATGCAGGTATTCTTTCACCTTCTTCAGTCTTCTGTTAAGATCATTGGCAAACGTTACGTTCGCAAGCTTAGCCATCCCATATCTCTGGAATCCCCGGTCATAAACCAAAGACGGGGGATCAAGACTCGGCTTCACAAGTTCCTCGATATCATCAGGAACGTATGTTTTCAACGAATATAACGGATTCGACTTCTCGGTATAATGAGCAATAGATCCAAGCATGACAATTCGTCCCGAGTGGACATCCATGCTGTCAAGCAGTTTCAAGACCAGTAGGTAATGCGATAGGTGGCTGATTTGAAAAGTGGTCTCGTAGCCATCGGGAGTGAACTTCTGGCCTCCGCCTAGGGAGATCGAAGCAGCATTGCAGATTATAGCGGTTAGTCTGGGAAGCTCTCCAGCATGTATGCGAGTTGAGAGTTTCTCTGCGAAGGAACGGACGTTCGTCAGGTTGCTGAGATCCAGGGCTTCGATGAGGACGTTCGCATTCGGATATTTGGAAATAAGTTGGACGAGTTTGGCGGTGTTGGGATCTTTTTCTGGTGATGGATTTCGCACCGTCGCTATGAGTGTATGATTTGGGTAGAGCGATAGGAACGATTTGGTGAAGCCGAGGGCTAGGGAGCCGTTGGCCCCCGTTATAAGGACCGAACCGTTCATCCTGGAAGGTGACTAATGTTGTGGTTTATGAATGGGATTCTGGGAAATGGAATTTAGGGGAATTAAGACTAGATATTTATAAGAGCGAGCTGAGGCTCTCTTAAATCCGGCGATGTATTGTTTTGGCATGGGTTTGAATAGATTTATCACCTATCTCCGCAGCTTTTCTGAAGTTGGAAGGCACAGGTCTTGGCAACTTAATTCCATCTCGCTTTGACTCTAATTATATAGCCAATAGATTTCAAACTTAATCTCACTGACCTGCTCACTAAGCGCTCACGGAGCATTGCCTGAGTGGCCTGATCCCCTCACTGAGCATGATCCGAGTAAAGTGCGGGAGTAGCCAAGTCAGTAGCTAGCCTCAATAAAATGCACCACGCTAGCCCCATCTAAATGTAGTCGTTCACCTAGCACTCTTGACCGTTGTCCCCTTAACAATAGCTGACGTTCTTAATGTGGCGGTCGATCCTGTTGTTTCACCTCTAGCTAGGAGGTAAATGCATAATGAGGCCAACTTTATTGGCATTACAATTCTACGGTATTCCACTCGTCGTGTCTCGCATCCGCGATACCGTCTCTTAATAGTTGCGGGAAATATCCAACCCTCAAATCTTGGCTTTATAACACCTAGGTTTATCTTAGAAACTTCAATTAAATGGTTTGTAAACCTAAATTAGTGTCTTATTCTGATCTTTTCGCTTATTTTTTGGGGACTATCACTCTTGCTATATGCCGCTTACTCCTAGGAATACGACACGACTTTAGCTCTAGCGACCTGGATATCCTTAAAAATACTCTAGACCTATTAGCTATGTCTACTAAATGATTTTCCAACCTATGACAAAATTTACGGCCCATCATTCGCCTTGAATATTCTCACTAGCACTAAGAAAACACGCTATTCTAACTTAATACTTCCTAGGAGCCTTTAGAATTTTCGTGCCATTATATAGTGATTGGTGCGATAAGAACAGATCCTAGGAGCTTGATCGCTAGTACCTACGAGAATCGTGGCCGCTAACTCTAAGAGTCAATCTATACTAATATAATCCGCACTGACCTGCACATAGCTTGAACATATACTTTGCTCTATTGTGTCCGAATCTTGACTACATGCATATTATGCGCCCACCGTCCCCCTAGATTCAAGGGAAGGTTTCGTCACATCAGAATATCAATATCGAGAGAGACCAATCAGGTGTCGCAATTGCCAGCAGTATGAACACATTCTGTGTCGGTTCAAACGCTCTAGTGTCTGCACAGAGTGTGCTAGGGACTACGGAAGACAAGAATGCACTGCAAAGTATGAAAATTGCGGAAATTTTGGAGGCCATCATTAAACTTCTGGCTAGACCTTAACAAAACCGAAAACTGCAAATGGAAAAGAAACGCCACGTGGAGCATTGACCAACAGATTTGTTGGGATCCGAACCCCTTTAGTCCCAGAGGGGTTAGCCTCCCCATACTGATCTCAGCCATAGTGGGAATTAAACTTTAGTCCACTGCACTATATTAGAAAGCAGTGTTCTTCTCCCCAGATAGTCGTTTTTTGACACCTTTTTTTTCAATGATGTTATGCAGTGTACGAATAGCTATTTGGACAGCCTTGCAATCTGTGCAGTTAGCAGCCTCGGTGCGTACACTTCACTATCAACATGCTAGTTACTACTAGGCGCGGGCACGGCACACTAGTGGCAATTGGCCAACGCTAGCACTTGAGGGCCCACAGTAGATTACCGCCATGGCAGCTGGCCTCTGAGAACAATACCTTTATGTAAAAGTTTCTTATTTGTTAATGCTCTAGACATGGCAAATCTTTCACCCACCAGCTCCTATTGGTGTAAGGGCTCTTTTTCCAGACGGCCGCTCATGCAGGAATCCACACTAATAACAGAAGGCCGGGTATTTACCCCTGGCGGCCCGTTGGATCTCTGAAACTTTTTTCCCCCAGCCTGGTAACTTTGTTTCTTAACCAACATCCTTCATAATGACCGTGAATGAGAAGACAAGCGTGGCCGACACCGAGCTGGGAAGCCCTCGGGACTCGATCGAGGAGCAGGAGGTCTTCAAGAAGACCACGGATGGCGTCAGCTTCCGCAATGTCGGCTGGTTCAAGGCGTGCATTATTATGGTGAAGGTCCTGTTCGCCACTGGTGTGCTGTCGCTACCATCTGCGCTGTACTCTCTCGGTGCAGTCGGTGGCTCGATCAGTATCGTCGCCTGGGGCGCGTTCAACACCTATTCTTTCGTGATTCTCGGCAACTTCCGCAAGAAGTACCCTCACTGCCACTCCATAGCTGATATGGCGGAGGTTGCCGGCGGTTGGTTCGCAAAGGAACTCACTGGTATAGTGTTCCTCATCGGCTACGTCCTAGTAACTGGCAGTGGTATCATTGGAGTGTCAACGGCACTGAACGCCCTTTCGCACCACGCCGCATGCACCGTCTGGTGGTCTTTGATTGCGGCAGTTGTGATTGTCGCGACGGCTTCGGTCCGGAAGCTCCAGCATGTGGGCTGGCTCACATATGTAGGATTCATCTCGATCTATGCGGCCGTTCTGATTGTTGTCATTGGAGTCACAACGCGAGACCGGCCAGCCGCCGCTCCCCAAGAAGGCCCTTATGAACTTGGTTACCTTGCCATCAACAATCCCGGATTCGCTGCCGGCATGGTCGCCTCCAGCACTATCTTCGTCTCTTCGGCTGGTACCAGCGCCTTCCTCCCGGTGATGTCGGAGATGCGGAACCCGAAGGACTACAAGAAGTCGCTATATCTCTGTATGGGCTTGGTTACTGCCTCGTACCTTGCTTTCAGTCTGGTTGTTTACCGCTGGTGTGGACAATGGGTGGCCAGTCCGTCCTTGGGTGTACGTAATTTTCCGTTTCTGCCGCTACAATGTCGAATTTCGTCAGCTAACAATTCTTGTGTATAGAGCGCCGGACAGACGATCAAGATGGTGTCTTACGGTGTTGCACTGCTAGGCCTGATCATCAGCGCCACGATCTACCTACACGTGAGATTTTCGCATTCAAATCTAATTTTGCCATGCTGACCCTGTTTTCCTCCAGATTGCGGCCAAGTACGTCTTTGTGCGTATCTTGGGTAACACTCGCCACCTGCAAGCCAACACGGTCGTTCACTGGGCTACATGGATGAGCTGCACGATTGTCCTCGGAGCCATTTCCTTCATCCTCGCTGAGGCCATTCCTATCTTCAACTATCTGGTTGCCCTTGTTGGCTCCGTTTGCTTTGCTCCTCTGGCCATGTCCCTTCCCGGATTCCTGTGGCTGTACAGCAACGGCCACTACAGGAAAGGTACCTTCGCGCAGAAGATCATATACGTGCTGCACTGGGGAATGGTTCTACTGGGTGTCTTCTTCCTCGTCGGCGCCACATATGGTGTCATCACTGTAATTATTGATGCCTACGCCGCAGGAACTATTGGTATGTTTTTTCCGCCTCAAAAACACCGAACTTTTGAATTAACATTTCTTCTAGGCTCCGCTTTCAGCTGTGCTGATAACTCGAACTCGTCTTAGACACGGGTCCTTCGAGAATACTTTGTTTGGTCGAGCTGGCTAGGAATCAGTTCCCAGCGGAAGAATACATTCCCCACTCCAGGAGTGGGCGGTATAATGTGCGCCCTGGTGGTTATAATGAGTTGTACATGTAATGAGTTATCATAATGAGTGGCCACAGAATTTCATCAAATTTCTGTCTACAAGCGAGGTCGTCTAATCCACCACGGGTTCTAATTGAGGCCCGAGCCAACAGTGATACCCACTTGTGGATCCCGGACGGCGTTCCCCGATCCCAGCCTAAACTGCATTAAGTATAGTTCTATGCAACATGCTGCCACAGGCGCAAAATCCATAGTCGTTCCTCCCGCCTCCGATTATTTTCTTCAGTCAAATCTGCAAGGCGTATTCTTACACACCCCTACTCCCGTTGCGATTCCCAGGAGTTTTGCGCCTGCATATCACACATAAGGGGCCTCGTTACGGAAACAATCAGACTCCACAAACGATCGCGAGTTCGGACTTCATTGGATTCTGGCATCCCGTGTGGACCCATCCACCCGTGTTAGCCCTCGGCTGTTCATCATTGGAGCACATGGGCGAACTCAAAGCTGGGTCTCGGCGGGAGGAAACGGATACCTAGTGGATCCTTTTAAGTCGCGCTGTATGTTTGCCCCACTAAGATAAGAAAAAAAAATTCCATAACCCTATAGGCAGTGTCTGTGTCTCAATGCGTTTCATAGCAGAACGAAGCGAGGCTATTACGGAATGTTGTGCGGGTGGGGGCGTACAGGAGAGACGCTACTGGGTGGAAAAAACTCGGCTTCCTTAGGCCACCAACAACAGGTGTCAATCAGGCATCCAGCTTTCGGCTAGCTTCAGCCTGTTTATGGCGTAAGCTCCACTTAAACGAGCAAACCAATTAGTTTACCAGGAAGATAGTAGAGAGACCAAGGCTTAGGTGACTGACGAGAGATGTTGATGGTGCTCCAAACACACTTCTACTTTATTCGCGCATCAGACAGGTCACTTGTAAGGCAGATTTCGATCTTACCCCGGTTGGACGGTACGTCTGAGAACACTTCTTACTTTTGTAACAAGTCAATATGCCCTCCTTTCTCATTTATATATGGGTCACTCAACCTACTGAGCAGAACATGTATCTAGGAATACACAGCTCAGTCAACTAACTAATTATATGGGGTCCTGGCTCATACTTATGGATTATTTCGCTCCTTTTCTTCAGACCATTGATGAGAGAATCGAACAAACAAGAGTCTCCGCCTATCACCCATACATCTTTTGATATCACACGATCACCTTCTCCAAACCACATCATATGGGAATCCGCCTTACACCATGTCATTCTAAATGACACGAGATGGAAATTGTCGCGGATTGCAGCCAATATTGATTGCCATGAGCTTCCATTTCGTGTATCGATCGTGATCATATCCAGGACCACTGCTTGGAGGGTGCTATGGTGTTTATGGAGGAATGCCAATAGATCCTCTGACATGCAAAAAATACCCGAAAGCTCGAGAGTTCGAATGTTTGGTAGCTTCAATGCGCGATTCAGTGCAGTGAATTCTTCTGGTGCCACGCTGAGAGGGAATTCTAAACATAAAACCTCTAGTCTTGAAAACCGTGTGATAAAATTACACAGAGGCTCGGCCCAAGTATCAGGATTTCCACCTTGATGAGAACCGACCTTGAGGCTCAATTTATTCAGCGATGCGATCCATGGAAAATCGTTATTCAGGCAAAAATCGGGGAGTCTTAACATGCTTGTCTCTATGCATGGTGCATCGGAATTACCTTCAAGCTCCAAAGTAGTGATTTGGGCCTTGCTGGCAGTAATAGCCGCAATCAAAACATATATTGCTCGTATGGCAAGACCCCATCCTAAAGCGGGAAAGGGGCCGCACTCCCCCCTAGTGATTCCAGCCCCCCAGGGTCTCTGGTTCCCGCCGAGAACAATAGTATGGCAGTTACTCGCATTTTGCAGGATCTGGGTCAGATAGGTAGTATCCAATCCAGATTTCTGGAAACAGTCTTGCTCGACTAAGTAGTTTTCATGGCCGATTTCTGTGATGACTCCCTGAGGAGAGGAGAGCCACGAAAGTTGCGATATGCTGGCAGCAGAAATTGGGAGCGATCGTTTTGGGATATAATGATTGGTATTGATATGGATTTCTTGAATATAAGGCCCCAAATTTGGATTGCGCGAAATTTCCAGTAAAGCCACCAAGCTACCGCGACTTAAGAGGTGAATCCGTTTGCGAAAATAGCGCTTGATGAATATTGGGCGGGAGCACGCAGAAAGATACTGAGTAGCAAGACGAAAGTTGAAGATTTCTTCAGATCTGAGGTGCTCTGCAACGAGTGCAATGATTTCCGGGCTCAGTTCGTCAATACCTCCCATATTGGGTAGTGGAGGCAAGAAAGTGTCAGATTGCGGAGCAAACTGCTATTTCTTGCCTAGTTTGAAGTCACATGACCCATAATTATACGCAGCCATATAAATAGTGAGAAAGGAAAGAGTATTGCGAATTATTTTTAAGTAACTAGAATACATCTCCGCATAAGCCTTGCTACCTAGGCATTTTGATTCAAGTGCGCCTCTACCACAATGTCTATTATCTTCATGGGTCTCGAAGTATCCATGAACTTGCTTCAACCGATAGAAATGAAGCGACCTAGATCGTGCACCTTGGTTTGGTGGGCTTCTATCCTTCTTAAACTAGATTGAATTGTAGGTCGAATTACTGTTTTATTCCATGGTTACATGTTTTGAACCTTGGAAAACGTCAATTTAAATTGCTATCTTACTGGTAACAGTATGTTAACCTCTCTGCCAGGTCAAAAGTGGGGCTAGAATTCCCTGAGAAAATGAGCTTTTGTCCATCATATAAGCAGCGGCCGACAATGGCTGTGGGGGCCGACGATTCCCGACAGTCCAATAGCCACATGGAACTCTCGTCAACAACCAGGCACTTATCAATTTGATTGCTAAATAACCATGCCAGCAGCCGCCAATTCGAAGTCCTCTAACGTTTGTGCCAATTGTAAGGCTCGCAAGAAACGCTGTGACAAGTCTCTGCCGCGCTGTCGCTACTGTGCTGAGTATTATAATGCTTCTACTCCACCCGTTGCAACACCCGCTGATCCACCGCATGTAGCCATGATCTACCCTGTCTGTATCAAACCTCGAATAATGGTCCGCGACATCGATTGATCGCAGATTCCATCCTGAGCTCCACAGCTAGCCCCCATAGGCCACTTACCTCAACACAACTACTTTTCGACAACCTCCCATGCAGCCCACACATTCCCCGCGGTGTGTCCATCCCAACGATCGAGTCGACGTTATGCGTTCAGGCCCAGCAGCTACTTGAGACCACGGGGCTGTACCTTGATGAAATCAGTGTCCGATACTTCCAGGGTATTCACACTTTCGTGCCGATCATCTCCCAACGGCGGTTTCACGCCCAACTTCTCTCCTTTGGGACCAATCCCCAGGCCGATTTTGCTTTACTCGTCCTGTGCATGACTTTGCTCATCTACTCCGCAGACTCGTTCGATCATCCAGGGCCGCAAGGGGGGCGTCGTGTCGAAGAATTGACACTCTACGTTGCCACCAAGTCCCTCATGGCCCAGGCACAAGCGCTCCGCGCGCCCGCAACCCACCTCATTCAAGCCGGCGTGCTGCTGGCGGTCTACGAGTATGCCCATGGCCATCCGGAGCAGGCTTTTATCACGATCGGAAGCTATGCGCGGATGGCGTATGCAGCCCGGCTAATATCTACTCCCTCCTCGACTAGAAGTGCTGCGCCGCGGATCGATTGGGCCGCAGAAGAGGAGATCAATACCTGGTGGGGAATCCGGATATGTGAGCGGTACGTACTTGGTTCTCTCCGCCACAGGAGACCTTCGGCGGATGACACGATTATCGGCTGACAGCGGCATAGAACATTCCTTTGTGAGCTAGCAATTTTGGATCAGCCATTAGGGTCCATGATGCCCGCCCGCGATGATCGTCTACCGGTCGATCCTGCCATCCTAGACCAGAAGAATCCCGATGCGATGCTCACATCTGACGTCGCGATCCATGATCTAACTTCTCCCCTGGTTGGCGGCTTCGGACGCACCGCTCAAGCGGCATGGCTCCTGGACGGGGTGCTGCAGGGGCTATCCACGATAGATCCCGACCAGAAACTGGCACAACTAATTGCATGCGATCAGTCACTGCAGTCTTTTCTGGCAGTTGTGATGCAGCAACATGGGGGCAATTTTGGAATATTTTGTGTTCCGATCACTCTAACGATCCGGTGTGTCCCTTCCTCCGAACTCCTAAACCCATCATAATAAGCGCTTTAATTTGACGAGGATGTATAGTGCATTGTTTCTTCTCCATTGGCATCTCCTGGACCAACGTTCCCGAGGCTCCCCGAGTGCCCATGATCCGAGCAATAATTCTCACCAGGCCCTGGATACAATCACTAAAATGGTCATTGACATCGCCATTGCGCACGAACACATCCCATCTGGCCAAATTGATCACCTTCCCCCCAGCTGTCTATATATCATTCGAGCGGCACTAAAACATATCTATGGCTATCAATCAACGACCCCGGATCCTCGGCTGCAAACTTCACTTAAGCAATTCGAAGCGCGGTGGGGCGTATCGCCAAGTGGGTTGAGCAGGCATGGTGAGAGACCGTAGCTTGAAGCAGATTACAAGTCTCCATCCGTAAAAAGGTTTTATAACTTTGGTTTTTTGAATGGGCCAAAGTAAACACTGAGGGCTTTTCAATTCAAGTAAAATTCAAATTCTTTCTCAACCCTGATAGAGACAACAATCCCAACGTTATTCAGTAGAGACAGTATCTTCACTTTGAACCTAGTATGTACCGGTTATGACGGACAAACGACCACCGTCGGTAGTGAGGATCAATCCATTCGAGTAGCTGCCTGCCCGACTCGTCAGAAACAGAATAGCACCCGCCATTTCCTCATCCCCTCCGAAACGACGGGCTGGGATGAATCGATCATCTTTAAAGGCCTCTTCCTCGGGCTTGCGGCTCGAAATCAGAACCGATGCCAGCTCCGAGGGGTAGACTAATGATTGTCTATATTAGTATAAGGAAATACAGGTTCGGAAAGGAAGAGGTTCGGGAAGGAAGAACATACTGCCAGGAGCAATGGCGTTGACGCGAATGCCAAACCTGGCTAGCTGGGTGCTGGCATGCTTCGCCACCTGCATGATCGCCACCTTGCTGGTCAGATACGGTGGCGACGAGGTCCAGTGACGGCTGAAGGCCGAAATACTCGTCGTAAAGATAACTTGGCTCTGTATCGAGGGTACATTGCTGCTCTCCTTCAGCGGCTTGCCGAATCCACCTTTCAAGGCGTTCTGCGTTCCTGCATCGAGCAATTCAAGGAAAGCAGTCATTGTGAAGAAAGCAGCTGTGACATTCAGATTGAGGGCTTCGGTCATGCCTTCCATCGAGAAATCGGCGAATAGGGATTGGCGCAAGTCAGGCAGAGAGGCCGCCGGGTTGAACCGCACAGGGGGTCCGATGCTGCCAGAATTGGCAACAACAAGGTTAACATAGCCCACTTCCGACTTGACACGATCTACAGCCGCCTGGAGGTCTTCTTTGGAGGTCACATCGGCTTGGTGGGGCATGACAACGTCGGGATATTCCTCGGCAGCCTTCTCGAGAACTTCTAGTCGACGGCCCAGAATATAAATCTTGTGGGCGCCGTTGGCAGCCAGAGCCCGGGTCATAGTCAGGCCAATGCCTACAAAATTACATGAGAATGGCTGAAATAATGGATAGAGGGAGAAGACTTACCACTACCACCACCGGTAATAACGGCTACAATGCCATCCACCCGGAAGATGTTACTGGAGTCCACAGATGCAGTCATGTTTGATCTAGCAAGCGAAATACTGGAAGGCTAGATGAAATATAAGAATATCGGGAAATAGTGCAGATGCGTACACAATGAAAAATAGGTATTCAACAGTTGGGGCTGAACTTTGGAATTCTATTTTCTATCCAATGGACAACCCATCTTTTATATTCTAACCACTGGAGTGTGTTAGACCTCAGTCCTTCAGTAACACGTCCCACATGTCGGATGAAACCACAGCTCCTAAGCGTCTAAATGATGAGACAAGGTGATAAGAACTTGCAAGATCGTCTCTGTTTCGGGCTTCCGTCTTTTTCTTCCGACACGGCGGCCGCAGCGGCGGGTGAGCGGCCGACGCTAAAGCCTTAATCGGTAAGGCAAATATATACTTTGGCTAATGCCGTAATTGTTGTCTGGCAGTCACCCCGGTCTTCGCCTCATTGCATTATTATCTACGCTGGACTAATACTGAAATAAGACATGAGAAAGAAACTTCGTGGTCTTGCCTGTCCCAACTCTCCCCGCTTCTCGGTCCGAATCAATCCAGTCCTTAACGGCCCGTTCAATTATGAATCTCCCGAGAAAATAAGTGTGTTCGCGCGAGCGATTATATTGGGAAAAAGTATCGAATTGCGATTACTCTTGCAGAGTTACCATATTCCTTGGCACCATTCGGTTGGTTTTTTGGCATGCGGTTAATGCGTCATTAGCTATGAGGAGCTCGAGGAGAAGAAATTGAATGCAAAGGCAGATTTGGGAGCTGCTGGGTCTATGATGCAGTGGAGAACAGAATATGGCGTTATTCGAGAGTAGAATTTGAAGATTGGCTTGCAAGATGTTGTTCTGGAATATTCAATCGTTACTATGGCGGTTATGCGGTTTTCTGAAGCTGGCCATCCTTCGTTTACACAGTGAAATAGATTGAAAGTTACTATGCACTCTGTGATCAGACTAGACTTGGACCATATCAATAAAAAGCTTGTCCAGATTAGCAGACGGTATACTGCACGATAGGTATAATATCTAGAGCCTTTCCTCTTCTGGAAGGCGCAAGCCTTGGCCAAACAATAAGAGAGGATAAGCTATCTCCTTGGTAGCAAGGAAAGAAGACTAAAAATCAAGTATAATCATATAGAGGTACGAAAGGAGAATCATGCAACGGTATTTTAAGTGCGATTCAAATCTATTAGTCCTTTAGTCTTCTTGGTCCGCCATTGAACAGCAACACATAAAGAATACAATGTAGAGAGGATCGGAGCATTCACGCCGAATTTTTGAGCCTCACGGCATACCTCTCCAAGCAGATTCTCATGCTCAATGAACGATCCCTAATTTCTTTTTAGCAATCCGTTCAATAATGGGTGCTCTGATTAACTTACCATCTGTGTGTCAACCTGCATACTAGGCGTAATCATCTTCTCAATAGGATTACTGCGAATGGTTTCCTCAATTATCCTATCTGGGAGCTTATGACCTGCAGCTTCTGCCACATTCATAACTTCCTTCATGGCTGGAATTACCAGCGTGTCAACGACACTAGTCATCTGAAGCTCTCCTGTGTTAAGATCCACCAGAGCGGAGACGGGATTGAGTGTCGCGTTGTAGACCAATTTAGCCCAGCGGTCATACCCAACGTCAGGCTTGTAAAGACAGGTGGTTTTACCCGCAGCGCTATAGATGTCGATAAAATGCAGGGCAGATTTGCTGAGTGATTCTGCGTCATGGGACTGGGAAGGGAAGGGTCCGACATAAAGGAGATCTCGTTGCTTCTGCTCAATCACGCCTTTGCTAACCTCGTGAGCATCAATGCGACTAACCCCTGACAGAACCATATTTTGGGGGAACTGAGCCATTAAAGGTTTCTCAATGTTAAGCCCATTTTGAATCAGAACAATGACTGTGTGGTTGGGTGACACTGCAGGGGCGATAATTTGGCCAATGGGGTAAATATCTGGTGTGTTTTTGGTGCAGCACACGATGTAGTCAAATGGCGAATCATCTGAATTGGATATTTCTGGAACCTTATCCAGAACTACTTATGATATTGATTAGCAAAGTGGGCAAGCTATCGGACGAGAAGGGGTTCTGACTTTGACTTGGCCGCCACGCCGTGAGATCGCCATGCTCACACGATCGAATTGTAAACCCTTGCTTGTTCACAATATCAAAATTTGATCTTAAGACACAGGAAACCTCAGCCTTGTTTCCATGCTCAAGGTTCAAGGCAGCGATGGTCCCGACTCCTCCACAACCAACTAACAGAATTCGAGACTTTTGTGCCATTCCTGATGCCTTCCACCCAGGGCGGTTTATGAAAGCTCCAGGTTTATAAGGCACTTTGCTTGACACCTGGGTGGTATTATTGAACGCGAAATATGGAGGTCCAAATAGGGGAAGCCCTCCTTGTGTGCGGGGAAATGAGTGGAGATATTTTCTCGGCCCGAGTCCTATCTTTGACCGGCGCCGGATACATGGCACTACCATTTCTTTCCGGTCATGGGAATTAGCCGGGGACTATATTTTGTATATCTCAATATTGTTCATATTACCTTATAAGAGCTGGTATTAGTACTTTCCCGCTCGAGGGAGGGCAAGGCTGAGGGGAACCGAAATGATTGCTGAGAACCTTGGAACATGGGATCTCTTTCTCCCCCAAATAGCGAGAAATATGATAGAAGTTGGAAAAAAATATTTTCTTAAAGTATTCAGGTATCAATGGAGAATAATGCTATAATATGGTGCTTATAAAACTGTAGCAAAGGCTTTTTGGTTCTTGGCAATCCGAACTGATCTCAATCTCGAGCATGAGCGTGCATAATCTCTTACTAGATTCAGGAAATATATATCACTATGAAACAAGTAAAATATGACATATAACAAAAGTAAAGAAGACTCTCAACATGAGATGCGTCTAGCCAAAAGTAAATCGGGTCTATGCGAGGTGACGCGCTCCCAATTAGGGGCGGCTCTAGAGCGATCCTATTCGTGCCTTGGTGGAAACTACAAACTACGTCAAGTTCGCGGTCCTTTAGCTCCACTTAACTGAGTCAAGATGGCCATTTGCAAGCCGAGGAAGATTCATCATATCTGATAAGCAATGGAATCGGTTTGATGTCTTAGCCCGCCACAGTCCCCTAGCGTGCTTCGCTAGACACATAAGCCGTAACCACTCGCGATCTTTCTCAACTCCCCTCTTAGTGCAGTACATCACTGCATATATGTGGCTGCTTCACCATGACAGTTATTCAGATAGCAGCGTCCTTCTTTGAGTATGCATGCATTGCAGTGGCATCCCTGCTGGGGGTATACGCAACGCTCCTGGCATTACTCTCAACGTCTACCTTCCAATCACATGTCGTCTATCTACATGCAATTCAGATGACATGGTTCAAAGATCTCAATGTCCCCGAAACATTCGGTTTTTCGGAAAAACCAAGTCACCCCCTTCTCCATCAAAACACCAGACGATGAACGACTACACGCCTGGCATATTCTTCCTGTGGAATTATATCGCAAACACGAGACGTGTCTCATCGATGAGCCTACCGGCTTTGTGACTGATATCAAATCTCGACTGGCATTCAAGTTACTGCGCGATGATCCAGATGCCAGACTGGTTCTGCACATGCATGGCGCTGGAGGAACTGTTGCATCAGGCTACAGAGTCCCCAACTATCGAGCCTTGTCCGCCGGCCACCCAAGCAAAATCCACGTATTAACATTTGACTATCGTGGTTTTGGCCAAAGTACCGGCTCACCGTCAGAGACGGGATTAATCGTCGATGCTCTCGCCGTGGTAGACTGGGCGATTAATATCGCAGGAATTCCCCCATCCCGCATTCTGGTTTTCGGTCAATCAATGGGTACAGCCGTGGCAATTGCTGTATCCAAGCATCTTGCTCTGCAAGAAACGCCTGTCGTCTTTGCGGGTACCGTTCTTGTTGCACCATTTGTCGATGTCGCGACACTAGTCTTGACATACCGAATAGCAGGCACCATTCCAATACTGTCACGGGTTGCACGATTCCCGATCCTATTCAAGGCCCTTGGACGATTTATTCGAGATAAATGGCTGAGTTGGGATTCCATCGCGCAGTATGTTCGCGCGAACCAGCATAATGGGGAGAAATATCGAATTTCGATTATCCATGCAGAGGATGATTACGACATTCCGTGGCATCATTCTCAACTGGTTTTTTGGCATGCGGTTAATGCGTCGGTTCCGGCGGGGATTAGCTTTGAAGAGCTTGAGGAGAAGAAATCAAATGCGAAAGCGGATTTGGGGGCTGCTGGGTCGATGATGCAGTGGAAAACGGAATCCGGAATTATTCGCGAGGAGATATTGAAAACTGGCTTGCATGATGTTGTTATGGGACATCCAATCGTTACTATGGCGGTTATGCGGTTTTTTGAAGCTGCCGATCCTTCGTTTACACAGTGAAAACAGTGATATGGATCGAAAGTTACTATAGACTACTAAATCAGACTATATTTGGACCATATTAATCAACAACTTGACCATATCAGAAGATTCTATCCTACATGATAGGTATAATATCTAGAGCCTTTCCTATTCTGGGAGTTGCAAGCCTTGGCAAAGTCAACCCATGATCAGTAAGCAGCCCGCTAACTGGTTTTGGTTAGAAAAGGATCCAGATTACTGTTCCCAAAGTATGTTTCCACGATCTGCTCATAGATTCCAATCCTAGCTCTTGAACACATGTGCATCCCTGTTACTTACCTTGTCAATCAGAGTAAACACCCAATATACATTCAAATCTCTATGGCGCCGCAAAAGCTACAATACATCATAAACTCGGCCCATCCCACGGGCCCAGATTCGACCTCAATACAACGAAAAACTGCCCGCTCACACGCCGCTCGAGCAGCACATGCTAAGGAAAGACGCCAGCGAACACTACAATACCAAGCCCAGAAAAGGCGCGAAGAAGGAATTCAAACCACAAGAGATGAAACGGACACCGAACCGCAAAGTGCACTTCATTTAACTACACCCAAGGTTATCACCCTGCTGCCAGCTAGTAGGAGAGATCCATTCATGAGCTATGCAAGAAAGTTACGACCAATCGAAGAGATTCTATTTGATCACTGTACGTACATTGGATTTGTCCCATCTTCATGAATCCGCTAGTCGCCACAACTGACAAACTTGTCCTTGCGCTTGCCACAGATGTGACGCGCATCATACCTCTAATGCGGTGTGACGAACCACCCCCTTCGTTCTTCGATCGTATGACAAGAACATGGGTACCCCATGCACGTGGTGAAACATGTCTGCTGGACATCATGTTTCTATTATCGTGTCGACATTTAGCATTAAGTTCTCCGCAGGAACGACAACAAGAATATTTTACTCAACTGGGCTTCCAGTATAAGCTTGAATGTCTTCATTCACTGCGGTGTGCTATTTCGATTGAGACGCCGGTATTTAGTGATTCGACCGTGGCACAGGCTATCATGTTGGCTTTTGACGAGGTAGGGATACCCTTTCCAATTCAAATATTAGGTTTCAGGGCTGATGGTTGCTAGTTATTTGTTCGAGATACGGTGATGTTTAAACGTCATCTTGAAGGGGCTATTCAGATGGTTGGGCTTAGAGGTGGACCTCAGGCTCTTGGTTTGAATGGTCTTCTTGAACACTTTTTATCTAATTTGTTGGTTAAAATTGTGGTTGAATTCGGTCTTTGCGTGAGCGTACCTTGGGATACACCTCAGCCAGACTTGATGTTATCAGTATAGTCTTTGTATAAAACTCCACCCTCTGACTTCGTAAATCTCAGCGGATGAATGAAAAATTTCATGGTAATGATAGTTATGCAAGTCCTTAAGTACACACCCCCATATGCCATTTCATACACAGCCCGAAGAACAACCCCGACAGGATACGATGAGGTCAGTGTATAGACACCCCGTCTATTGATCCTGTCCCCCCCCCCAGTAAGATAAACTCCAGAAAACATGTATAATTCAAGAAGCCCCGGAATATATGAGATGGTGTCGAAGCACCCAAAATGCAGTCATGCAAAACAGTAAAAGAAAGTGTGGCCAATGCGCTGGAAATACAAAGTCGGTCCATCCGACCGTCATCAAGTCATAATGTATCATACTCCCATCTCACTCTATACAAGGAGAAATGGGAAGAGAAAAGCAGATCTCTGGTGTATAAGGGGTATCAATGTAGCCCAATCTAAACAGTGCCATACCGCCCCTGCTCGGCACCAAGAAGAGCTTGTCCCTCCTGTGGTCTAGCAGAGTGCGAGCGTGAGCGGTCACCAGGAGGGGGCGAAGCAGAAGGAATCCAACCACGCATCCATCCCTGCACGCGTCTCCACCGGCCCCGTCCACGCTTTCCATCTCCATCATCTGAGCCAACGAAGCTCACATCATCCTCATCGGGGGATCCGTACATGAGGAACTGCACGCCCATGAATCCATCCAGTCCTAGGACTCCGAATGCACCCAGGAAGAAAGGCATCGCCCGCCAGATCCATTCCCAGCGGTCATTGCCGTGGCTATCAGCCCAGCCCCCGCCGCCATATGGTGCCATATCAGACCAGGCATAGGGGTTGGTCAGTAACGAAGTTGAGTAAAAGAAATTTCCACAGAACGCTGCGAGGAACATCAAGGGCGAGAGTCCTTCTGTGCTCTTGCGGCGGTAGTTCTTGTACAGCTGTGGCGGGCGTGAGCCGAGATAGAGGAGCGTCGACGCCCAGGAGAAGATGCGGCCTACGATCTCAAGGATGGTCTCGTTGGGTGCGTGGGTGATGGGTGGATGAGGTGAGGGTTTGGGCTCGGTTGGTGCGGCGTTTGCCAGGACAGCGCAGACCAAGGAGGCGATAAGCATTGTGCGGGGTAGTGCAAATGGTGGGCTGGTAGCGCTGCTACCCAGACGCACGGGTCGACGTGAGTATTGCTTCTCATTTGTGTAAGAGGCGCTTCGGGCGATTGTAGAGTTGAGGGTTGAGCCGGTTTGGACACCCATATCGTGGACGTCTGTTGTCTTCACCGTCATATCGACCGGGCCATGAGGCTGGTGGGTCGCATTGGTGCCTTGCAGGAACTCACCCCGGGCGTCGGACTCTTGGTGGTGGTGATGAGAGGGTTGAAGATCATCGTACTCCTCATAACGCCGGGATTTATAGTGTGTATACCAGAAGAACTGGATGACCAGGGTAACGTCAACGGAAACGTAGTAACAAGCAACCATGACCTGCCATCCTGCCTGCCGGGTGAACAGTGCACCTATGAGATTGCTGATATCTCCTGCACACCAGATGATAAGGAAGAAAATGGACAGTCCTGATGTCGACTGCAGCTGGTAGTTCTTAAATATTTGTGGTAATTGGGCGAAGAGCCATGACACAAAACTCAGGTTTCCGAGAACGATCGACACCAAGGCGAGTGGTGTGGGGAAACAGATGTGGAGATGTGAGGAGATAGCGGTCAAGAAAGGCGACGTGGGTTCACAGTGAGCAGGGAGCGATCCAGCTGCCAGATCTCGTAACAACGGAGGAACCATGGTGTATGAAGTTCCCTCTCAGCTCGGAGAGCGCGTCTGAAGGCGGGGGAGCCTGGTGGTCACGTCAATGACACTGTCGGAGAGGGCCGATCCGGGGAGTAGCGATAAGGGATGCGGCGGTGATATAGAGCCAGCAACCACGAAACAAAGGTGACAGAGAGTGTATGAAGAAGATGAAATGATCGGAGAGAGTAGAAGAATCTAAGTTATGCGGGGAGAGCGCGAGGACAGGTCACCCGTCGCTCATCAGCTGAATGCTAAAGCGATCATCTCCAAATCGGGGCTTATCGTGACTCATTGAGATAAGCTAAAACCTTAGCCTATCACGTTCCAACCGATTAGGTCCGGGGCAAGACCTTCCTCATTAATAACCCCATGATTAACATCCTCTAATTAATATCATGTAGCAGATCACTCTGTCACTTATCCCTGTCTTCATCAGATAATGACACGAAAGAAACATTCCGACGTATTAAATGATCCGAATTAGGGGTTCTGCAGCCCCACGTGACATTTACAGCATCACAATCACAGCCAGGATACACGCTGCACCAATCAATCTGGTGGTAATCATGCCAGATGAAGAAGTAGCATTATTTCTTCCTGCACCCGAGTCAGAATATCCTGTGAAAGTCGCCAAAGCGTCGGTTGCATAATGCTCAGTGAGCAACGACTTACACTCTGGGAGATGATACCGACTTAGAACGTTGCCACATTCAATATACTTGATAATCGACGAGGCTGTAGAGGGGCTTATTATCTGTGGTAAGAATGAAGGCAGCGTAGCGATCTCAAGCACCGACTCGATGGACGGCGGAGGCATGTCGATCGAACAAGTCGGCATGCTTGGTGGAGAGGTGACATCCGGCATGCCAAAGGAAACAGTGGTCTCCAGCATATCGATGACTTCTGGCATGTACGGAGTATATCCCAGTAGGTCACTGTACTCGGTAAGATTGCCCATATAGTCGTGTTATAAGCCATGACTTGCTAGATCCTTGCTTTTTGGTATAATTTAGGGCTGTTCTTGGCAAAGTGTTTGGACCCTGATCGACAAGTGCAGAGTGCAGGCAGGTTTTAGCAAATATATGAACAACTAAGAAAAAAGAATAACAAGGAAAGAGAAAAATTGAGAATGAGAACGTGTTAAAAGCAAAGACACACACCAAAGCACGTCATAAAGTTGGACAAGAAGTCTCGATTGCGTAATACCATAACGGTCAGACCTAAGCATATGCAACGAAAATGCGATGTAAAATCCCAGAAAGCATCTAAGATCCGTGTAAAACAAGCCATAATTCATGTCAAATTATCAAGCCATCATAAATCATAACGCATCGCCGAATCTTCTCCCTCAATAATCATCCTCGTCCCGATGTCGTGAATGGCTCCGGCTCCGACTATGATGATGGTGATGGTGGTGGTGACCATGATGACCATGATGACCATGCTCACTTCCATGATGACCATGCTCACTTCCATGCTGACCATGCTCACTTCCATGCTGACTACCAGAAGAACTCTCACGATGATCCTTCACCTTGTGCTCGATGAAATTGGCAGCAATGGCTCCACCAACGGCACCCAGCAGTCCATGGTCCTTCTTATGACCGAAGTAGTATCCAGCTGCACCACCAGCAACAGTGCTTCCCAAGCCGCGATCGGATTCTCCATCGGCAGGTTCTATTGGACGACCTTCGTCGTACTGTGGGTACACTGGAGCTTCTGATACATGCACTGCTGGATTTGCGCCTGGGGATGGGGTATATCGAGGCTGTTGCTCTGGGTGGCCATCACTGGGAGCAATGTCAGTAAGGATAGGGGTTATTTTCTTCAAGGTCGGGACATACTAGTATCCTGCGTTCGCGGGGACATGTCCTCCTTGGGTTTGGGATGGTGGCATTCCTGTCATCGATACCGGCCCCAGGTGATCTGGTTGTCCTGTTGGAGTGTGGCTTCTCTCTTGGGCGCTAGTTTGATAAGCGTCTGGAGCGAGGTGATATTGACTTGCTTGGGCGTTGTAGTTGTAGTTCGGGGGTTGCTGTTCTCCTGTATTGCTGTAATTCTCACGTGGCTGCTGGTAAGGATATTCAGGTCGCTGATTCTGCTCATCCGGTGGGTAATAACCGACTCCACCCGGAGCTGGGGTGGAGTAGGAAGTGTAAGGATTGTAAGGGTCTGCCATGGTGTGATGCTGAACGTTGTAAGATGGATTCTTTCTTCGGCTGACGGTAGAAGTGAGATGACCCGGGCTTATATACTAGGGGCGCGCTAGTCGGATGACATGGCCGTCAGATGCCATACAATGGTGCGGCTGACCCGCGTGCACGACCCTCTGCTGTGCATTAACTCCTGAATGCGCTTACTGCAAGGGTATGCGACATGGGGCTATAAAGGTGGGGTCGCTCTTGGCATAATTACTTGCAAGTCTAAGCGATGAAAGAATGCTACAATAACCATAGCACATGGCTGAAGAGTTGATATTGCAATACGTCATCTGTCGAAGATGATCAACCCTGAGAAAGAGAATAATACAGCTCGCAAAAATAGAGACGGATGACTCGGGGTATTCCGGCAAACATAAAAGGAGACGGCTGGCTGTTGATCATGTCAAATCGAATATCCCTCTCCTTGATAAAGAAAATAGATCAAACGGAAGTTCAAATATGTCGAGTGAGTGGGCATGAGTGCGACGGATATAAGAAACAGGGAAAGAATGGAAGAGGCCAAAGGTGATGTGCCCAGCACATTTTTAACCCGTCAGACCGATGTCTTTAGCCGAATCGGCAGGCCTATGCATACATCAACAGAGACGCTGAGAAAGATGAACATGTACACTCAATAGAGACTATGCTTCTGGGCCCTGCACATTTCGTAGGGAGCTAGACTTTCGCTTGCGCTGAGCCATCCACTTCACAAGCATATCATCGAGTTGATTGTTCATCTCTTTCAGTCTCTTACTCTCTTCCTTGAAGAGGCGGCCAGTGACAGGGTGGTCAACACCGGCTGGGGGAATGTTGGTTTTGTCATGGACAATAATGAAAAGGTCGCGAATGTCATTTTCTTCGTCCAGGTATGATCGTAGACTGGCATCACTCCAGGTTGGAGTGTCCACCGAAAGTGTGTCCAGTGAGCCAGGGGTAGCTTCGCTACTTTTGAGGTCGTGAGTGTCGGCTTCAGGCGAAGACGGTGGGGAGAGAGGTGAAACGGAGTGCGCCCGCCGCACAGCATCTGCGGTGAGCCCCGGGGCAAGTATCGGGATGTGTCCTTCCATCGGTGAGACACCGACGGGGGATTCTGGTTCCGGTTCTGGTTCTGGGCGGGCCGTCACCAATGTTGGCACGAACCGTTGAGGCGGGGACGCCACGGAAGGTTGCGAGGCTGTTGTCTGGCTGGGGCCTTCGTATGCGCCTCTCCATTGGGCTTCGCTGGATGGTCGCTCCACTGGAGATGCAAAAGGGTCCTGAGATTCCATTGGTGTGACAAAGCTTTCCTTCGAAGGACTTTGATGGCTGGTAGGGGAGGTGACAGCTCCTCGAGTCTCCTCGAAGCTGGTTGCCTCCTGTGATGCCACCCGTCGAATGGACTGATTGGCTTCAGTGCCTGATTCCGTCGATGTTGGAGACATGGTTGTCGGGTGTGATTTCTGCAACTTGTTGCCCGTCTGTCTTTGAGATCTTGATGATTTTGAGTCAAATGACTCCATGGATGTCTTCGATTGACTAAATGTGGACTCGGTTGGGGATGTGAGAGTCTCTTCAAAGTCATCTTCAGGCGTTTTGGTCTTCTTGTCCTTGCGCTTGAACAGTCCACTGAGCATTCCAGGCTTCTTCTCCTTGCGCTTCTTATCCTCCTTGACCTTATCCTGGGGACTGGACGCTTTGTCGACAGTCTCGAAGCTTCCGCGTCCCTCTTTCCATTCATGAAGCAGACTGTTGCTGTTGCCGTTGTTGTTGGATTCGTCGCGCAGTAAGTTTGGCGTGAGGGAGATCTTCTTTGGTTCGGCGGTATCATCCTTGAAGAAAGAATCCGTGTTCCGTACAGTGCCATTTCTGGACCGACTGACGGTAGGTTCTTCTGGATCAAAGAATTCCTCGCTTGATCGTCGGGGGTCATAGGTTGTTCGCTCGGAGTCCTCTTTGTCTGTGGATCCTCTGATATCTGCCTGGTCTGTCGACTTTTCTTTTTGTCCCTTTGGCCGAAGAGGTTCCACCGTGATATCTTCGCTCTGGTCTTGGCTATCACCCTCTTCCGACTCAACCGTTTCCGTTTCATCGTCATTGAAGAAGTCACCATGTTCGGAGTCCTCATCTGAAGAGTATTCCACGTCCGATGCCTCGATGTATGTTGGTGGTGCGAAGTTTACGGTTTTTGCGTTCCGTCGGCGCATGGCTTTCTTCAGAGGGTTCTTGGATTTTTCATTATTGTCGCCGAGCATTGTAGCAGAGAGCTATTATCATGTCAGTCTTGTTCTTGTTGAAACAACATTCGGGAACACATACGTCAACATTTCGGTGTTTGTTTAATCGAGCTAGTCGCTCGGTAGGTGTTTCGATGTGTTCGGCTGGCAGATATCCTTCTTGTCGTCAGTAAAATGCAAAATGGGTCTCAAAGTTTACAGGAAACGTACCAATACTCCCATCCTTGACTACACGCACAAGCCACCAATAGCTGTTGCTATCATCTAGCAGCACCATAGTGTCACCCTTGGCGGCATTTGCCTGTCCATCGACAGTTGCGACGAAGTTGTGGAGTGCATAGACGAATTCAAAATCAATATCCTCTGCGCATCACCAGTGTCAGCTCTAGTCAAGGTACCCCCTCAAAGTTCACGCACCATCATCAATTGAAGGGGAGCTGGAGATTTTGTCCAGCAGGTCATCATCCATCAGATCGTCACTTTCCCCGTCTGCTAAGTCTTCATCCTCGTGCCCGTAATCTCGATCCGGCTCTTCTTCGGTCTCGTTTTCCCCGTACACCCCATCGTCTTGATAGTCATGACCGTTTTCAGGACCATTCGAAACCTCAGATTTCCTATCTTGTTCGGCATGGCGAATGGAGAGCTCTTGGTGGGGGGCAGGCCGGCCGGCCCCCAGTGGAGCTGGTTGTTCGGGCTGTTTGGAGTGGTCCTTCGCGGACGGCGCATCATGGTCCTGAAGGTCCAGGGTATCTGAGCGACCTGACCATTAGTATTTGACTTCCCATTTGGGGAATTCCGGATATTTCTCATACCAGCTCGAATCATCTGTGGTCTCGTCATGTTGCAGGTTTAAAGGAACGTGGGATCGGCGGTGAGAAGGTCACACAGGGGCGTTCGGGGATGAGAAGCGCGATTGTTTGGAAGCGGAAACCATGGGCAGGTTCAACAAGTAAAGCGGAGAGATAACTAGAACAGAATTGCGATTGAATGCCAGGATCATACGACACAATCAATTGCCAATCCCCACGGAGTTCTAAAGTCTGGGGGTCACCCCTGAAAAGAGAGACTGCGCCTCGACGGACAAAGGTGAAGAGGGGAAAGCGGTGGGCCGGCGCGCTGCACTGGGGCAGAGCACGAATGAAACAGGAAAAAGGAAAACAAAGTACTGCCAGAGCGACGAAGAAAGGACAGGATCGAGTTCAGGGTTAAATCCCCGGAGACACAGGACGAAGCCAATAAGGAGGTGTTGCTAAACAAGCGCCCCTTGCGCGCGGCTAATCAGATCCAAAGCACATGTCCGTTGGTAAATCAGGTGATTTCCCCCTGAAACCATATTTCCTCTTTGGGGTAGCTAGGGCTTAGGGTATCGAGATTTAGACTACAACTTGAGCTCATTCCTGGGTCTGCATACTGTTAAAGTCGTCCACTGGTATGGGGACATCTCTATTGATCTGATCTCCACGGCATGGGAATGAATCTTCGACGTTCCCTCATTTCTATGGGTCCTGGAGGATCTTCCAGCTGCATGAATCCAAAGGGTATTTTACTCAGCACCTATTAACAAGTGGCCCAGAACACATAGCTAATTACCCAATTAGACAACATATCCAGGTCAAGTCCAAGCCTCATGGGGCAAGCTCCAATGAATCATGAGTCAAGAACGCCTCGCTATGTCATTCATCATATGATCGCCCACTAGTCCTAATTGGGATAGGTTTATAATGAAAGCAAAGTGACTGATTAACGTGAAGTAAGGTTCTTCCGTCATTTCCCGAGTTTCCCCATTTTCTTTCTTGGCAACCAATCCTTCGTCGTACATTCCTCACTGACCTCACCGGGGAAGGTACCTCTTTTTTTTTTTCCTTTATAAGTAACTCAATCACATTTTTTTTTAAAGAAAAAACATTCGAAACATAAATCATCCATTCTTCTCCACACTGTGTTTTCGTTTTTTAACACCGTCTGACCCCGCTCGAAACCCTTATCGCCCCGCTTTTCTACTCCCCCCAAAATTATCGATCATCTGGGGAAAGCAGAGGGTTCAAGTGAACCTGACTGCAAGCCTACGGCTTTCAACACACAACGTCTTCAACACACTCAGCATGGCGTACCCGGAGAGGAACGGGTTAGCGAGTTTACGGATTGAGACCTCGTTTGGTCAGAGATCAGGATGGCAGGATGAGAGGAGGTCAACGACAGATGGCGATGGTATCGAGAGCGACCGCACCAAAACATCTCAAGATTATAACGCGCGCCGCCGCGATACTGATGAAGAACGCAGTGTGTTAAGTAATTTGCATTCAGCCACGCCGCCTATCTCGGTCCCTCGACTCGATGGTCTTCCAGCAGGTGGTGACGAATTCCCTCATAAGCCCAGCGATATCCAGGGTTCTCCGTTGGACAACTACCTTCAGTCACGTCGCACCTCCATTACGTTCAATCCCAAAGTGTCTCTGGATTCTGGCCGTGAAGAACTGTTGGGGGAACCACTTACCAAGGACGATGTGAACAATCGGCCCCCGCAGAGATTTGAGTCCCGGACCTCGGGGCTCCGGAACGCTCTTTCTCAAGACGATGATCACCAACTCCAAACTCCTCAATCATGGAGATGGGACTCGAATAAATCTCCGGAACAGCAGAGCAGTCTGGCGGGTCCCTCCCGAGCCCAACCGGTCTTACGTCCGGATGATGACTCAATCACGGGCACTGAGCTTGATCATCCCACCTCACTCACATCACTGTCTACGGCTTCCCCAATTCAAGAAGAAGTGCGTACCCCTCCCGGAAGTGTCAAAGATGACCTCTTATCACCTCTCTGCATCACGTCGCCCACTCAGCCTTATGCATCCCCAGAGGAACGCAATTCATGGTCGGGGGGCATGATGACTTCATTCGGAAGCAAGCCTCGCAGCTCGACTCTAGACCGCAGCAGCAGTTTGCGGAACACCCTTAGTTCTCGGCGCTCTACCAACTCGAGCGGCAAGTCTCCTGCAAGCATGTTTCTGTCCATGTGGTCCGGTCAAAGTCAGACGGACGAGCCAGAGCCGCCCTCAACACCAGATGAGGAAGGTCAATTAGTGGGAACCGACTACGTCCTCGGAAAGCAAATTGGTTTCGGAGGCTTCAGCACGGTCAAAGAGGCATTCAAGGTCGAAGGACAAGGCAACACCAAACGACTCGCGGTTAAGATTGTGAAAAAGCTCGTGACAGGTCGCAGCGAGAGCGAGAATGAGGACGTTCAGGCAGAATTCGACCACGAAGTGCGAGTCTGGAGGTACCTCAGCAATCCACATATATTGACACTTGATTCGGTGTACGAGACGGATTATGCCACTTTCTGTTTCACCAAACTTGCGATTGGTGGAACTCTGTTTGACCTGGTCCGTCAGAATCGACAAGGTCTCGATTTAAAGCTGGCCAAAAAGTATTCTTACCAACTCGCTTGTGCGATCCGCTACTTGCACCAAGACGCTCGGGTTGTGCACCGTGATATCAAACTAGAGAACTGCCTCCTTGACCCCATCAACGGTTCTAATTCCTCGAACTTAGTGCTGTGTGACTTCGGAATGGCCGAATGGATGGCCACCGATAGTGGAGGCGATAGTCCGGATCCTTATGACGAAGTCGCAGATCGTCCTCCACCCAACAGAATGGGACCCGCTGGCTCGAGTACCAGCGTTGCTGGTAGCCTCGAGTACGCTTCTCCCGAATTGATTCAGTCATCGGCCGGTGTCATCCACCCTTCAGTTGATATCTGGGCCTTTGGCGTTATCGTCTATACTGTTATCGTTGGGTCGCGGCCTTTCCAGGACTCGTTTATGCCTCGAATCCAAGCCAATATCCTTAGTGGTAAATGGAACCGGGATGCCGTCCTCGGGGAGCTCTCTGACAGACTCTCCCGACATGACCGCCAAGACGCCCTTGACCTGATTCAGGGCTGCCTTGAAATGGACGTCAACAAGCGATGGTCCATCCGTGACGTTCTCGACAGCGCCTGGCTACGCGAGGTTGCACAATTCAATGATAGCTCGCCAGAAGCTATGTGGGGCCTTTGAAGGTTCTACCTTTCATCTTGACTCATGGCAATTTGCTGATATTTTGCTGGCCAAAATATCTCAGCTATGATCTTGAAAATGATTTTATGATTTTTATGCTTATTTATAGTCCAATTTCTTACTAGCGCCGATGGTTTACTCTTTTTTTCCGTGCTGTTTTTGGCATGTTGGTTGATACCCATTCGCTTGTTGACATGCGAAACAACATGTTATATTCTGGTATCTTCTGGTTTTTTCTCGGTATGCATTTGGTGGAGGTTATGAGGAATCGGATTGCTGTTCGGTATGGAAGCATGGCGTTTTACTGGGCATGTATCTGTTCACTTGCTTTTTTTGCTTTTGACTGTACTTTATATATATGCGGACGGTATCTCATGATCTGCTTACAACTTAATCTCAATTTACTCGTCTGCATTATTCAAACTTTACATCACATGTGCACGGATGAACGTGCTGGTCCCGTGAGATCTATCCCAACCCTGAAAGATATTGGCAAAGTAGTTCAACTAGGACACAGAAGTAGCCATTGGTGTCTGAGTCCTTGGAAATCTGGGGGTCTATGACTTGGAAATGCGCGTATCCGACTCAACTTTATACCCAAGCGAAGGACTATCAAAGCCAGAGTAAGGACTTGGCGGTAGCGGCATGAATACGAGCTGCTAAAATCACGGCACGGGCACAACCATGAAGTCAAAAAATCAGAAGAAGTCTGAGCTCTTAGAAAAGCTCAGTAAAGTAACCTTGGAAGGAAGAATTCGCAGATACGCAAAGATTTTCCAATCCATATCCCAATTCTCCTCAAACAAACCACAACCCAATTTCCAGTGTCCAACCTCAATTTACTACCGATTGACTCCAGCTATCACCAAAACACACTCGTCAAAGTTGGCAAGGACCCACTCTGGGATACAAATTCCGTCTATTCCAGTATCCAGCACGACAGACAGGTTGTCACTACACCTGAAGGCGTATACTGCTCCAGTCTGGGCGGATGCACCTACGACCTCATCTACAATTTGTTCTTGAAGACGGCATTGTATAACTGTCTGCTGATGACAGTACTACATGCGACATCATACAATGGGATTGACAGTTGGACCTGTTGAGATTTTGAGAATCGCGCCGCTACGGTTTTGGTTGGTGGTGATGGGTATGGTACTATTGGGAACCAGACGAGTTTTGTAAAGAATACCCCCGAATCTGATTACTAAATAGATTTTGAACAGGTGGGTAAATAAACTGAGAGGGATGAGTGTTTTGAGGATGTTGTTTTTGATTGGGGAGTGAAATTTATGTATTCCTTTACATATCTGGGGCTATGCGTGGACATGGAATATAGCTTAGGGCTAGTATTTGCTGGTTGAACGTTGACGAAAACAGGATTACCACCGCGCCATTCACTTGCGCCTTCGGTTCCATGAATACCAATGCCTAGGCTCCATTCTCACTGACTGCGCGTTCCGGTACGGTGAAATTCATTTTCTCTGGTGTTTGGGTTGACGGTGATCAGAGCTCGAGTTCGCAGACGCCTGAAGTTGATCCTTATGATAACAGGAATTATACCCCTACTACCTTGAACACGAGCGCGGCATATCCAACTTCTACTCTTCTTAATGGGCCTGATTGTTCGGAAGCATTAATCGAATGGATGGGGTGCTATTGCTTCTTCTGCTCTTCCTTCGTTGAAATTGAGAATATTTGGACGCGGTTGATGGGAATATCGGGAACGGTACTATTGGCTCCCTGGGTTTTGAATAAGGTATGCAGTCTACTTGTATCATGACTCAATCTTGCACAGAAATAAGTTAAGAAAAACGATGTTAATTTTGTATGACCAAGCATATCCAAAAAGGGCTATATTTATACATGTACAGATGCTCCAAGACAAAACCCATAATCTAAACACATCATCTCCCAATCTACCAAACTCTGTTCTCAGGCAGAACCTTCTCCTTCTTAGTACCAGCTGCCGACTTACGCTCCTCAGGCGAACGGAAGAACAAACTGGGACCCTCAGAAGGCTTAAGCAGATGACTCAAGTACCCCCGATGCGCCGGATCACGATAGTACTCAATATCACGACGTCTCGTAGGATCAGGCAATCTGTACCGAAGACCCTTAGCCTCCATAACGCTCTTCTCCTCAACAGTCTCGACCTCAGCACCAAGATTCAACTTGGCAAACTCGGCAGCAAGCAACTCCTTCGATCCGCTCTCAGCACTCCAGGCCATACTGATGAAGGGGTGTGTCTCGTTGGCCATAATATGTCTGATCGCACTGCGGGTATAGAAGCGGGTCGCGACGGAGCCACCAGCAGCCTCGACGGCGGCAATGGCGGAGGCACTGACGCGCGAGACGACAAGGTGGATGGGCTGCTTGAGGGCTGCAGCGCCATCGCCGAGAACCTTGACGCCGTCCTTGTGCTTGTGGATGCAGCGCGATTGGGTGAGTTCGCGGATGGTGATAGGGCGGGTTGGGTCGATGCGGCCTTGATCGATCCATTCTTGGATGCGGGAGAGGTTCACGGGGGCCATTTCAAGGGCAAAGCTGTGGAATCATTATATTAGTATTCAATCAAACCAGGAAGCCTGTAATTGAATTTCCCTGGGTGGAGAAAATCGATGAAGAGGAAAATCGTACATGTTGGTTTCTTCACCCCGTGTACCGCTGACAACAATGTCCTTGGTCTGACCACCATTGAAGCCAGCGGGAACCTTTCCGTGCGCCTTCTGACCCTTGTGACCACGTCCAGAGGTTTTACCCTTGCCGGAGGCGGGACCACGACCACGACGGATGCGCTTGTTGTAGGCTGAGGGATTGTCGGAGAGCGAGGAGAGGATGGAGGCATTGCGGGTCTGCTGGAATTGCGGTGCCAAGAAGACCAGTGGTGAAGACTGCAAAGGCCGAGCAATGAATTGTTGAAGCTGCATTGGCAGCCCCATTAGTCGAGGGGACATGATTGCGGGTTTGGTTTGGTCACTGGACGTTGGCTTGTCGCGGATGGTGATTGAGAGATATTTGATCGGGCGGAAAAATGGTCGGGCCGGGGTTTCCGCGTGAACTGTAATTTGCTAGCGCTTACATCAACTATGCACAATTAATACACGACATCAATATTCTTTTTTATAAATGAATTATTGGATTGCAATCTGAAGACAAAGCTGCTAGTTTGTCAAAAATTTTATGGTCTATTTCTTTTTTATTACGCAGTTTTACGAGGAGAAAATGTAAAGATGGTAGAAATCTAGTAGTTTCTCATGTTGCAAGACTCTTGTCTGCTAAGTAAACGCCAATATCATGCAAATGCCACTGCAGCAATATTCATGTTGTCAAATGCCAACAAAAATAAGCAAAATAAAACGCCCCCCTGGCCAGTCCTGTTTGGCGGGGAGACGAACATAAACCTTCTAGGTTGCAACGCCAAATAGATGCTAATAAAACATGGTCGAAAACCCTTGTACAATAGTAAAGAGACAAACAGAACAAAAGGTAAAAGGTGTACAGCGAATGGTAAAGGTTTTTTTCGGGTCGTGAGAGGAGTCGTAAACGCAGTCACATCGTCAAGTAATCAAGAGGAAGTTCAACCAGAGAAAGTCTGGGAGGGAGTGTAAAAAGGTTGGGGCACATGGCCTTGATACCACGGGTCGGAAGGGATGAAGGGTAGAAGACCGGTCTTGCGATCAGTGGAGCCCTTGCTCAATGGTTGGTAGTGCATGTGGTCGAAGGGAACACTGCGCTGCTGCTGCATTGACGTTGAGGGGGGCGGAATCAATAGAGTGTGGACTGAGCGGACAGGCCGGTAAGGGGAGTTGCGGTTGGCGAGGAAAAATGACGGAGAAAGATGTTGAGGTGTGTGAACGGAGTAAGCAGAGACAGCTGGGGAGACAGTCGATGATGAAACACCGAATGGGCTGCTCTGGTGATGACGAGCCAGGTCGGGTAGGGTGGGTGCATTGTAGACACCAGATGCCACGGGCGGCAGCGGAGCAGAGGGCGGCATCTGGTGAGGCTGCATCCAGTTTGCAGGCCGGTTGTAAGCCGGAGGCATGCGAGCTGGCATTGGAAGCTGCGAAACCGGGGTTGAAGGAAGTGGCTGAGACATGGGGTTTGATGTCGGCGTCAAGTTTAGATTGGGGGGTGGAAGACGTGCTGCGCCCTGCGCAACTGGAGCAGAAGTCGGTGTGAGGACTGGAGGTAGAGTATTCATGGCGTTGACAGGAATGCTCAGCGGTGCCGGTTGTGTAGCAGGCTGGGTCGCTGGGCGTACAATCCGCTTCATAGGTTGCAGCTCATTCTCGTCATCACGGCTGCGCTTGCGAGATCCTCTAGGAACAACCTCGCCCAATTGTGGAGCAGGGTAGGGCATTCCAGGAAGGGAGGCGTAAGGCCAGGTGGGCTGAGCTTGCGGGCGGTAATCAGACGGGGGCGATGGCAACTTGGACAAAGGCGATTGGGGCTGCAATCGGGGCGGCGAGACGTGCAAGGCCGGGACCTCTGACTCGACGGGGTGCAAGGACGCTGCGTTGAAGTAATCACCGAAGAGACCCAGCTTGGTGTGCCAACGAGCCCATTCTGCCTCGGAGGCAAAGAGATCATAGCGAATGTTGCTAAGGAACTCGACCTCCATGACGTGAATCTCCTGGACCGCGATGCCTGAGACCTCGGCCCACGTCTTATTGGTGTAAGTGTTATCGTCCAAGACTGGAGATGAGTCAGCTAAATGACCAATCAAAGAAGATAATGCCAAGGCGGTGAACCGATAAGGGGCTACTCACATTTATTGCCGAGCATCAAAGCGACCGTCATGAGCCGGAATTCACTGCCTTTCTTGCCCTTGACACCAGCATTGAACTTCTTCAACCGGTAGATAAACAGCAATGCTAGCAGGATCACGTTCTGGCTAACCTGGGTGGTCGAAAGAATTGTGGCTACCCATTTCTGGAATCCCACGGTGGGCATTGCTTCGGCGACAAGGTTGGTCGTTGGCTGCCGTCGGTCTTCGATGGATTGGAGTTTCGAGGTCTTTTCAAACCAGAATAAACAGGTCATCTGTGGGGCCATCAGAATTAGCATTTTGTCCAAAAATCAAAACCCGACATCATGTCTTACCTGGGCTGCGAACTCGGCCAAACTGGCTTTGGTATTGTTGATTGACGACGGAATCCGCAGATTAGAGCCACTGGCAGTTCCATTCGAAGATTTTCGCTGAACCGGTTCGGATGCGGGGACATCTTTGGCGGAGGCTGAGTGGGTGGGCTTCATAGCGGCAGCCATCGAAGAGGAGATAGCATCGAACGGCGGCATAAAGTTGTAATGGTGGGAAGGCATTCCGTGCACTTTCCCTCCATGGCCCACCGGGGGGATTGCATTGTAAGTAATGCCGGTCATGTCGGTGGGAGGGGTGGGCAGACCGTCCCGGAAGGGAGCAGTCCAGGATCCCGTGAAGACCGGTTTGGCAGAATAAGGGCCGTGGGAGGTTAGATCGGTGGATGAAGTGATGGGGCCCAAGATCGAGGTCTGAGAGGGCAGCGTTGATGAAGACATAGGGATGGACGAGGTATGAAGTATAGCTGGGCGAGAGGTCGACGCATGTGGGATGGTCGGAGGTCGGTGGCTTTGATCAGTAGGAAAAGCGAACCGAGCAAAAAGTTCAGTGGGCCATGATCCTCCTAGGCGGATATCGAAGACGGGTTTCGAAACGAAAGAAAGGGAATGTCAAGTAGTTGTTGGTTGCCCCTGCGTTGTGGAGGAAGAAGTGTCCAATTGGAGAGGAAGGACCGGGGTAAATGAAAAAGAAGAACAAGAAGAGGCTGATCAAGGTAATCAAATAGAGAATGAAAGAAGTAAGGATAGTTCTCCAACGGAAGAATGATATCTATGGAAACAGCCAAGCCAGTCCCATATAAGGATATAGACGAACTAAACCAGGTTTGAAGTTGAGGGAACCACCCAAAGTGAAGTAGCCAGTCAGAGTAATTTAAAATGAAAAAAATAACGAAAACGCAAAGAGAAGAGAATCTTATAGTTAACTAGGTAACTAGGTAAACTTCCAAAGGAACGTTCACGGGCCGGGAAATAAAATAATAAAATAATTAAATGAGGAAATGAAAAAGAGACTATGAAGTAAAGGCATCATCTCCATTTTTTTTTACGGCAGAAATTCAAAAGTCCAGTAAAAAGGGAGAACCAGGGTAGGTTGACCCATCCGGAGAAAGCAGTCATTACGGGACAGAGTTTGACCCGAACGCAGGTCCAGGTTGATCCTCTCCTCGTTTGGGCTCGGTTTTGGTCATCTTTAGATGGTCTAGAAAATCGAATCGTAAAATACATTCACATCCATTTTGGTCTTCTATGTAGCTTTCTATACTCTATAATAACGGTTGGCCTTCTTTCCTGTTTTCCTTGCTTTCCCTTTTTATTCCCCCTATATTCCGTTGATCTATGAAGTAAAGGATGTTGGCTCTCAGCAATATAATTAATTACTATACTCCGTAGTAAAGTGCAGAATACCGGTTGATGTCAGAGCCCGGGTCACAGGTGGATGCAAGCCTAGAAAGGGTAGGAGGTCGCAGAGTAATGTTTACGGAGACCTCTAATAGGGCGGAGCAGGGCGGAGGCCCTTGGGCGTAGCGGCAAAGTTGGAAGTGGGAAGGGGGAAAGGAAAATATGGGTCAGCCCAGGAAAAAAAAAATAAACCAATTTTAATTTTGTGAATTAAATGATTATTTGGAACACAGAAAGGCATCTGAGGACAGATCCAAGACCTGCTGGAAAGCAAAGGAAGGTCTGTAGGACCCATATCAGATCCAATAATCAGGCGAGGTTTAGCGTGGTTGCAACCGTCGGCCCAATGCCTGGGCTCTGTCAATTTGTGGGTAAAATTACCAGGTATGATTGCTACGGGTCTGGTGCGCAAGCATGTACGCCTCCGGGGCCATTTTCCTGCACAGGGTTAAAGGGGGGGGGTCAGTTAGCAGAAGCAGCAGAAGGTGGCCCAGGGTTTGAAGCACGGTGGCTGATCATTAGTCGGGAGTCGTCACCAGGCGGAAAGGAAAGGAATGGGAAACAAAGACGGTAATTTAAAAAGAATATTACCACAAAAAGGAAAGAAAGGCAGTGTTGGGAGGCTGGAGAGTTGATGGATTACCGGGTTAAGGATAGCCGGAAACCCGGCGTGACGGTAATCAAAAAGCCTTCCAGGGATGGAATCGGGAGACAGGGGCAGTTCTGGCTTGGATCGGCGTAAGAATGGTGTATGTAAGGATTTGGCATTCTGCTGAGGTAATGAGAAACTTCCTAATCAGGTTACGGGCGGACACGAGGAAACTTACCTAAACACTTCTCTGTTCTCGTTCCAAAAAGAAAAGAAAAAAATAAACCAAAGTCAAAGAACAGTGGACCTGTCCAACCAATCATCGCCTACATACACAGGCCACAGTCACTGGCTCGGATCCTGTCCTTTTGGCGGAATTCCAGGATGCGAGGATCCACCACAGTCTCACTATAATCCGAACCACCCGCCTTCTGGGTGGCTGAATTCTCGTGCGAGGGGACGACGGCCGAATCATGATCCCATGAGAGCTTGGCCCTCAACTGAATGCCGCAATCATGACACCGTTACCCTACAGGTGACTAATCGCGTACCCCCCGAGGCTGTTAGCCGCTCTGTCTAGTCGTTGATTGGCTCTCGCCGTTCTCTTTTGGGCACTTTTGGGCACTTTTTTTCTTTTTTCTTCTCGCCTCCCGAACTATTTTTCCGGTTCTGTTTCCTCCGACGCGGTCTTTTGATCGTCACTCGCCAGACGATCTGGTATGAGACTGTGAAGTTTGACTGGGGCTCTCGGTCCCCGTGAACCTAGCTCTCTTCCGACTTTTTGGTACAGAGGACTAGTATTTTCTTTTTTTTTTTTGGAATTCTTTTTTGGAATTCTTTTTTTACTTTTTTTTAATTTTCTGACATAGTAAGGATGATTAACTCAGGGGGATTGATAGTTCCAAAGCATCTGGAGCCATGACCATCTGTCCGGGCTCTCATTCGTCCGACCATGCAAGTTGAAAGGTGATTTCCCAAGCGCCCTCGTAAAACCGGAAACGAACCTTTGTCCGCATATTGGCCCCCTACCTTTTTTTTAGGGTCGTTTGACTCGAAACCCTGTTCGGCCCAGCCTCAGAGTTCATACATTGGTTTTTGATTTCGGTGAAGTGGCCAGATCATGCCTGATCGGGCAATGTATATGGACTGTCTACTTTGATGCACCTTAGTGATAGCCCATCCCAGTACCATGTCACTAACCACCTTGGTCCGCCTACGGGATGCGAGACGCTTACAACGGCGACTAAAACTCAGCCGATTAATCTACTTCGAGGGGCAAACCCGACGAAATCTTGGTTATCACGCCACTGGGTCAACTGGCTTCAGGTGAAACTTCCAACATTCGACGGGGCGACGATCCAAGCAGAAGACCTTGGCATGGATTAGTCCGTAATCACGTTATTAGCTGAAGATTCAATGCCACACGAGACCGAATAGAAAGACATCCCCGACTTTTGGTCCCATTCTCCACTTTGATCTATTTCGTCCTTTTTTTTCCCTCTTTGGCGTTGGTCCCCAAGCCACCGCCACGGTCGTGGGTTTGTTTCCCTTCCTTCTTTTCCCTCGTTTCGGTGTTTCCAGAACCCCAGATGGAGAGGCGAAAAGTGGAGTTGCAATTAACTGCACGAACAGAACATGTCATTGCTAGCCGATCTGTGATGATCTTGTCCACGAAATTGACCATAATTCAATCGGTCGGAGTTGAGACTCGTCACAGCCGTCCCCCAGTTGCATGGCATCCCGTACATATTCCCTTTGATCTACCTGGCTTAACTAGATTCAGGATCAGGATAGTAAAATTAAATTTACAATTCACCTATCAATTTTAGCGGCTCAACGTGGACCGTTCGCACGTCCTCAAGTTTTCGGTGGGGAAACATCAAATCTGTTTCCCAAATGGATCCTAGCCCACGTCGCCACTGGCTGGTTATCCCGGTTGCGGTTAATGCGGAGCAAAGAGTCGAAGATTCATCTCCAAGTATATTGTGCTCCACATAGAGATGCGTCGCAATCGATTTCATGGTCAGATTGTCCGTGTCCGGTACGACCTGCAGACCGTGCAGTCACAAGGACGCATCATGGATCAAGATCCCTTGAGGTCCGCTCTCGCTTCTCCAACGTGTAGGATTCCCACCGATGATCACTGATGTTCCCCGTCACAGCCGGGTTCTACACTCGCCTATTGGTGCATGCAGGCTGACCGCCACGGTTGTGATACTCGGGGGCCCGTCATCGGGACTTGGCCTGCACACGGGGGGGGTCTCGCCTATCATGGAAGTCATCCGAGCGATGTTATTAGTCCCACGGGGGTCAATTTCGTCGTTCATTTCTGTGCTCCGGTACCTGAACAATACTCCGCAGGACTTTTACGTGCCGTCTATGATTGGCGCTGACGACTGGTGGCTACGGCCAGTCCAGAATCTGGTACACACACGCCCTAAAAAACTAAAGCCCCCAACACGTATTACCGTGTGTACAGCGTAACTCTCTCTCTCCTTGGGTTGAATTCTAGAGCTGAGGTTGAAAGATCGGCGCTCTTTCATTCACACCCTTCTCCTGAATCGGATAACTCCGTTCGACACTATTGCTTTTTTATTTTTCTTGCTCAGTGATCCATAACCTTGCCCTCTCAGATCATTATTACACGGGCGGGGCTTGACCGTGCATCACCTCCAACATCGAACTCATGAATAGGCAACCTATCTCATGCGTGTTCCGTAAGGAATAGCGCCGTCCAATTCGATCCCACCGCGACAATTCTCAACCTTGCCGCTCTATTTCCTCACAAGGCTCCTTGCATCTTCCCTCGTCCTTGCGGCTGGGGTGTGAATGCTCACGATGTTGAGCCAACCCCTAAAACAATTACTGATTCAGGTTTTGATCTTCGCGTGTTTTGGACCGACATTTAATTTGGTCCCATCACACACCTCTCACGGACTTTACATACACCGTAATATAATCCCCGAGGCTGCGGTTTGATGCGCCCGAAACTTCCATCCGGGCATACTCCGTCCGTCGTAGTCCAAGTGGGTATCCTGATTTGCGCGGTGAGAGGCCAAGTCCTAGAGCCATCTACTTCTGGTCACATCTCGCTAAGCTCAGGTGAATCAAGATCAACCCCGAAAAATAAATTGGAATCGCCCCCATAATGAGCAGGGGGGGGGGTGTCAACTGACATGGAACACGGTGCGAGGACGATCGCAAAGCAAATACATGGGCTATACTTCGTCACTCCTTGATCGGTTGACCTATTGGTATTTTTTAATGTTCAGGGTCTGATGGATTCGCCCAGTGCCCAGGTGTTATCATATGTATGGGTCGACTCCAACGATGTTAAGCCCTATGAGACATCGCGGTACTGCATGCTTCCTGATCGAGACATATGTTTACTCTCATCTCACAGGATGCAAGAAGGCAACGAAGATACATTGACCCCAGCGGATCTAGACTTTCCATTCTCGTAGGGGCCATAGCTGGTGGGAATTAAATATTTGAAATGCAATTTTGCCTCATTGTGTATCATTGATGGGTTTGATATTAGTCTTCGAGGACCCATCGTGAATTCAGCGCCCCAAGCACCCCCCGCTGCAAGTCTGACATTGCCTTGATTGCTCGAGATTAATGAAAATTTAATAAAAAAAAAAACTAATTACAATCTTTGTCCATGATATCAGGGTACATTTGACTTTTTTCTTTGAGTTTCCGAAAGCCCCATAGAAGATGCTCTTTACTACACCCCCGCTCGGGTGAAATCGATCAAGTCGCTTTCTTTCTCTCTGTTACCGTATATAAATGTGGGGGAAACGGTCATTACGTAGCCATGTCTCATGTCTCAGGAGTCACTAAGATTAGACCGACTTAATCAGACCTTGGGTCTAGAGCCCCGCCAAAAGATTCCAAAGTGGCGGCGCACCCTCGACGGGGACGATCATCCCAGTTCCCGCGCAGTACAATCCCGGCATCCGAGAGAATACTGTAATTATAGAAAAAAATTCACCCAAAATTCTATTCTTCTGCCTGTGACCAAGGTCCAGATGTCTTCACCTGATGGTGGAGTCGCTAACGCGTACACAGGTTCTCCCACACACGGACACTTGAGATATTCAGGATCACATTCCCGTGCCGTCTACATCCGGTATCGCCGTATCGCCGCCACCTTTTCCTTCTTCCATACCGTTATGGAGAAGTCCTTTACTACCGCATCCGATCGGTTCCGCCTAAGGCAAATAACCCTGGGCGCTGGGTTTCCCGTGCCTTCGAGGTGTTGCAATGCCAGGTACAGTCCCGAGGCGAACTGCTGGCCACATTTGCAATTGATCACCGGAGGAGACAAAGCTGTTGAAAGTCGGATTTTCAGGCTTTCTTTTTTTTAGGGTATTTCCGGTTTGTTTTTATTCTATTTTTTATTTTTTGGCTTTCAAGTACATCGATCTGCGGAGTAAACATCCACTTCTCTTTACTACTGTATGGAGGACTGGAGACCACTGGGAAGAAACCGGGATGTCTCCAACTAACGAGACATGGCCCGAAGCAACCTTGTTGTTGACATACACGTCGGACCAATGGCCCAAAGCATCAGCACCTGGGCAAAATGGCACAACCCCCGGCCAATTCAATCCAGTCTTTGGTTCGCGTTGAGTCATGACCCAGAACGTGGTGGCGGGCATGAGACTCACATCCGGACCGCGGATGGTACTGGAAAGCCTATGTCACCACCTGGGCAGTGTCCTCGATCTGTGAGATCGTCTGATATCCGATTCGCTTTCTCACTTTCCACGGAAAATGAAACACGAAACGATAACGAAAACGACTCTGGATTGCCAGAATTGTAAGGAAAATTACAAATCGACTGACGCGCCTGGCAAACAAAGCACGATTTGAGTTTCACCATGCCTTTACTTCCTGGGTTCTGAGATCGCCATTGCCATCCCCAATAGTCACTGTCACTGTCATCACATACGTCCTCCACTCCACCATTGTGACTAACTAGATGTGCCGGGACTTCCAGGGGACGGGGGGACTTTGGCCCTTTTGCCCCCTGCTCATGTTTGAATGAGGGGGTGGCTGACAACGCCTCTTCATCGTATCCAAATCCAGACTGGAATTCAACGTTCCATGGCAGATGCACACGCCGGCGATGTTCTCATTACATCGCATCGGCAAGCGCGCTTTCTGATTTATCTGCATGTATATGATCGGCTTGTTCTCGTTGCAAACTGACCCTGGTGCTTAGTCGCTTGTCTTGTTAATATATCTGTCCATATTCGACACATTGCTCATCAGCCTGCACCGGAGCATATACCACTTCGAGGCAGTGCTTTTTTACTGCCCCTTCTTTCTTATGCTGCAAGGCTCTCCGTACCTATCTGCCTTGTCTAAACTGTGCAACACACCCTGGAGCACTTGGTCTGTGTGGACGTCCGTTGCTAGGTGCTGCTGTTGAGGCTGAGACACACGAAGACTACGATGGGCAACATATCATAATCGGTCGATGGATTCCTCGGACGCGGAATGAAAAGCTCACGCCGCTCTTCGCCTTTAGAAAACATCTAGTTACTCATTAATACTGCCCCAGATTTATTTTTGCACATACCGGTCGATATCCGGACTTGACGCATCAAATGAACCAGATTAGCACGCCCATTCAGTCTGTTTGCAGGACTCGGCAATATGATACTGTGCTCGCCGCCTGGCCAGAGACAAGATGGAAAGACAACTAACCCCGCCCAGCCTTCGATAAAGGTCCTCCATATCACGACTAAAGTACCACACTAGACATAGTTCAGTTACCCATTAACCTAGAACATCAACAATCCAACAATCCAATCCAACTTCTAATTCCAAACCAAGTCTAGACCTGGACCCTCCACATAAGCAAAGAATCACCTCCCAGCTAGGTAACACATATAAACGAAACGACACTTCCGGACAAGCAATCCAAAAGCCAGCCAACACCTTTCCCTCACTCTCGGCATTCTGTAGCTGAACTGGGTCCAGTCCAACCGTTCGTCCAACACCGAATCGCCGAAATCTTGGAGCCCCCGGAGAGAGTCCTACTGCTCTTTTCCTCCTGCACGATGCCCAGTTGCCTGGAACATCACCTATTACAATAGTATCGGGAGTCAGGCCGGTACATACCCAGTCAGGCCGGGTCGCGGTCCCAGCCTTGCTTTGGCTTGCTTGTGTGGATATGGGGCCGGTGGATTTGGAATTTGGCTGGCATTTATTGTATATCGGGGGATTATATGATCATACGCTCCAGATGCGATAAAACACTGTTACTCATTCAATGTTTGTCAATAACGAAGCGCCAAAGTTTTGACCAGGTATATATACTGTATACGTATATACATGAAAGCAATAAATTGATATGTCCGAGGCATAATTGCTGTTTCATGCGAATAGAAACAGAATCACTAGGTACCACCTACTCAAGGACTTTACAAGCAAGTACCATGGTGGCTCCAGATCTAGGTCCACTGGGGTGCATTCATTTACATTCGAACATGGATGGTGCCCATATGGGTAACAATGATATAATGACACATTCTAGACGATTCCAGACCCGTTCTATATATTCCCATAACGTACAAATCGAGAACAAGAAACTAGACTTGACAAGAAAAGAGCGGAAATTAATGCTTTTTCCCTCTCCATCCCCAGCATGAGAGGTTTGTTAAATGGACATGGGCCAAATCCAAAAAGTGTACATGAGATGCAGGGATGAACGAGGAATCAGACTATCACGCCAAGATCTCCTGAGGACATCATAAACGAAAACGAGCAGTGGATATGTTTATCACAGGATGAGGGAAACCTAAAAGAAAAAAGCGGAGGCAAAAGGTGGCATAGAGGTGGCGTGGCGTTTCAAAGATAAAATCAATGAGGATGTGGTAATCCAGCATTGAAGTGAAAGACATAATAAGGAAATTGGAAAGTAGGCCGAGATTTTACAGACGGCTTTTGAGCATAGCTTGACTAGCAATGCATTTACTCCCGGGAGACGTCACGGCCGAAGACGCGGGCCTTGACCCAGTCCATGGCAACGAGGACACGGTTGCGGGCTATATGAAAATTAGTAAAACAGTTCAAGGAATGGGAGTATAGCGAGGGGATAAACTTACAGCTGAAGCACATGCTCAGGTAAGCACTGCGCCAGAAGAGGTAGGTCAGAGTACCACCGCTGGCAATGTTGCCGCTCAGCCAGCTGATATCGGCGACGGCACGCTCCTTGCCAATGTAGGCCAAGCTACCCTGGTGGGAGTACTGGAAGGGTCCAATCTGCTTGGTGCGGCGCAGCTGCTTCTGGCGCTCACGGATCTCATCAAAGATCTGGTTGCGCTCCTCATCAGTCTTGCACAGGGCCTGCTGGTCGGAGAGCTTGGTAAGCTCCTTCTCGATCTCATCGGTCTTAGCCATGGTGTTGAAGAGGCGAGCCAGGAAAGCACCCTCCTGACCAGCAACCTGAGCAGTGGGGGCGTAGTTGGTGATAGCACAGTCACCGACAGCCCAAACGTTCTCGGCACCGTTCACAACGAGGTACTCGTTCACGGCAAGACCACGGCGGGAGTTCTTCTGAGCGGGGATCTGACCCATAAGGTCACGAATAACAGGGCGAACGGCGTTACCAGTGGCCCAGACGAGAAGGCCGTAGGGGATGGTTTCCAGGGATTTGCTTCCGTCGGGGTTGGTGACCTCAGCCTCAATGGCCTTGTCGGTCACGTTCTTAACCATGGTCTTGGTGCGAATGGTGATCGACTCCTCCTTGAAGGTCGATTCAGTGTAGTCAATGAGTTGCTTGGAGAACATGGGAAGAACGTTAGGCAGAGCCTCAACAAGAGTCACGTGGAAGTTGTCCTGGATCTCAGGAATCCACTTCTTCAGGTCATCGTTGAAGAAATCCTGGAGCTCGCCGGCGAATTCGACACCAGTGGGACCACCACCGACGACAACCATGTGCAGCAGGCGCTTCACCTCATCGTCGCTCTGATCCTTGAACATGGCGGTCTCGACGCAGTCCATAATGCGCTTACGGATTTTCTGGGCGTCGTTGACCTCCTTCAAGAAGCAAGAGTTTTCCTTAACACCGGGGATACCTAATCTCTGTTAGTCACTTCATTCGGCTCCGAAAAAAAAGTTGCCAAATAACTTACCAAAAGTAGCGTTCTCAGCACCAACACCGATCACGAGCATGTCGAAGGGAACCTCGGTCTGGGAGATGTCACCCTTGATCTCAGAATCATCGCTGATGTAGACAACACGCTTCTCGTAGTCGATCTTAGTGGCGTCGGCCTCGTAGAACTTAACGGCAGCCTTTTTCTGGCGGAGGACGTTGCGGATGGGCTCCATGATCGAGCGGTGCTCAATCAAACCGGTAGTACATGAGGGCAGCAGGGGAGTGAACAGGAAGTAATTACGGGGAGAAACAACAACCACATTGTAGTTCTCAGTGTCGAGCTTCTTCAGCAGGGAGACGGAACCCCAGCCAGTTCCTACAAAGCGGGGGTATTAGCAACCTTCAAGAAACAAAGCATCGATCGCGACCGCATCATACCAAGAATAACGAGAGTCTTCTTCTCTGGGTCGGGCTCAGCCTGCTCCACGGGGTGACGCAGCTCGTAGATGCTGTAGGCCAGAGCACCGGTAATACCGAGACCACCGAGCCAGGTCAACCGCCAGGCCCACCGGAGGGCACGGAATCGCTTCTTCGGCTTGGGGGCAGGGAGGGGAGTGGGCGCAGCATCAGCGTAGCCGCGGCGAGCGATGCGCGACACGGACTGGACGGAGCGAAGGGTGTTTGCGCGTAAAGCCTGCGAAGTCGCGATGGATCGGCGCGACACGGAGGACAGCTGCATCATGGACGAGGCCATCGAGCGCATTGCTAGCGTGGTGCCAGCCATTGTGGGGGAGAGCACACCAGGGAGCTCTGGGGAAAGCTGGGATGGGGGTGAAGGAAGGGAGAAATGCTCGAAATCAAAAATTTGATAAGGGCGTTGAGGTTTACTGTTTTAGGCGAATCGGTGTAATCGGTGTGACGGGACAGAACCACTCGGGTTTTTCGCCCCATGTCGCGGGTACATGGCGTTATGCGTGACTTTGTATGGTCCCGCCAGGTACCCAGTACTTTACTCCACGACTCAATTGCGCGATCACTTTTCTCGATTTCTACAATGTTTCGATGTATCTTTCTTTTCACATGCTCTGTCATAAGTTTTTTTTTTTTTTTTTTTTAAAAAAAGGATGCATAATTCTCTCTCCCATAGCCTCTACAGTACAGGAATCCATTGATCAAAATTAATAAGTTTATGTCTTATGTTTCCAATGCCGATCATCCACAATGAGGAGCTCTAGCCCGAAGCCCCATTTTTATTTTTTTTTGCCGCCAGGATAAATTGCGGTAAAAAGGGGAATTTGGACTTGGGAAAATTGGAGAAAACGTGAGGGGAAGCCGGTGAGGAGAAATCAACCGCTGCACCACAATGGACATTCTATACGTGACAGCCCCCGAGCTCTACCCTTCCGAATATATATATATGTTTAAATAATAACACAATTTCTGGTCCTACTCCGAGGTACATGTAAATTCGTAGCCCCGTCTAGGTTTTTTGTCTTTTCTCTTTTGCCCTATGAGATCCCCAATCTTTCCGATATGACCCGTAACGTGCGGAGAACCACGCTTCGATTTGTTTGTGGCTTGAAGCTCGCTTTGATATGGACTAGGCCTGCCCTAGTGGCATAAATCTGGGGATGACATCCACACATCTGATTGCAATCCGAGTTTTCCCTGACTCCCCAAAACTTTCCGGAATAGCTCAAGCTGGTCGGCGAGAGTCGGCCCTGTGAGGGGAACTTATCCCCCCCCCTCCCCAGGATCGAGGGTGCCGATGACACATAACGGTGGCTATGAATTTTGCATACCTGAGAGGGCCCCATTTTATGTTCCGCTCTATACTATTACATTGGCCAGGAAGGGAATCGTTGATTGAACACCATGCAATATTACTTGAACGCCGTGTTAACGGTACTAGGTAAGGCGCAGCATTCGAAATCCCGAGTAGTAACATTATTGAGTACATACCCAGACGCCTACTAACACTAAACTACACTGGAATTGAGTTTAATTAAAGAGTGACATTGAGCCAACGCCCTTTCTTACCTAGTTTTGAAATATTAGTGTAGTATCTCCTCCGGCTGGAATGAATTGTTGTTTTACATGTTAAGTCGAATCAAGCGATGATGGATGCTCTTTGACACCTAGAAAGTCAAGTACAACAGCATTTTATTTGAATTTTAATTGCTGCATGACATGATATTTGGTCAGTCGGATGTCCAATCAACACTGCGTGGTGTTCGATTAATAGCCACCGTCAAATTGGAATATCTTCAAGTTAAATATTTGAACACCATTACATAGTATAGTATTCTTAAATTCCCTGTACTAAGGTATTCATCAAGGGTAGGTATAGTCAGTAGGCAGAAGTGAAGTCTATCAACATACCATTTTTGCGCCTTATACATTAGTAGTACCTAACCTAAGGTGAAGGATTCAACGTAAGACCTGTTATCATTACTAGAATAAGCACCTACATCGAGAGAAATAAAGTGACTGGATGAGTTCGAATTAGCATTATGAGGGTGCTGGACACCGGATAACTATTGATTCAGTGACAACTCATTTACTTAATGGCATACATAGTTCTTAAGACTTTTTATCATTCAATCTTATTACTTACTACACTTTGATCACTCACTTGGACGTGTTTACTATCCCCTCTTGCACATCATTGTTTACTACCCTTTCTTCTACATTATTTGTTTACTACCGTCTCTTCAATGTTATTGTTTACTACCTTCTCTTCCACGTTATTTGTTTACTACCTTCTCTTCCTCGTCATTTGTTTACCATCCTCTCTGCATACCCATCAGCACCCTTCCTCGTAATTTCACCTTGCGGCATACCCGCTAACACAATGGGGAAACGGCGCCGAGTTGGAGGCGAGGTTTCTCCAACCAAGTCAGCAGAGAAGGCTTCTCCGACCAAGCCACAAGCAGAGAAGACTTCTCCAATCATAGCAGCGCTGGAGGCTTCTACTTACAAGTCTCCAGCGGGTGGTTTCGTCCCTCGTCAGGTTCACGTTAAACATCGACCAAACCCAAAGATAGCGAGACGGCCTCTTCCCTCCCACCAAAAGGCCCTTCTCTCCTCGTCCTCTTATCTCGACAAACAAAATCCGAGTGATGCCCCCGAGAAAAAGAGCTTACCGCAAACACCAACAAATCTCGGAACCAATGATTCATTCCGGCTTGAAAAATGGAGGGAGTCACCGCGTGCTTCTTGCTGGCAAGATTCCTAGGATAGGGCACGAGCCTGCCAAGTAGCAGACGGCTCTTGGCGTGAACCGGATCGCAGCCCAAGTCCTCAGCAGAGGGAGACCTGTGGGCGCTCTCATTTCAATGCCGATCTGTTAAAATATGTTCCGCGGAAACAGGATTATCCCAACGCACGATGGAGGGACGGAACGCCATTCGACTGGGATGGCAAGCCAAAAACTCCCCAGGCTCGTTACCAAAAGCATGTGCGGCCTGAAGTAAGGAGAGATGGGTCTGTTCCTCGGCTGAGAATGAGCCCAGAGAAATTCCGAGCATCTACTGGCTTTAGCCCGCAGATCCATGTGTCTATGAACCTCTTAGTCCCGGAAGTGAGCCTGCACTAGGGGCCACAGAAGTGGTTCGTGGGTACCGAAACCCATCACTGCCTCCAGTTGGGTATGATCACTTTCGGGTGCAGGGACCCCAGCGAAAGCTGGATATGCGCGCAATTGGCGCACCATTTCCACTCAGCGTGGATTGCAAGAATTACCATCGCACCGAAGCTCAGGCGAAATTGGCTGATCGGGCCTACCATGTAAACCAGGCCAAAGGAAAATTGATTCCTCCCGAAGACAAGGCCGCCCTGAGAACATGGAACAAGGAACAAGCCGAGTTGAACGCGAAGGCCGGGGAACTCTATGGCAGGTAAGAAGTGCCCATTTCTTAGATTGAACGTTGAAAACATGAAACCTGATATTTCTTTCCCCCATGCAGAGCGGCCGAGGAGAGGAAGGAAGTTCGAGAGAAATACATCGGCTCCGATCAAGGTCTCAGCCGCATTGGCCATGACATGCGTCGTTTACAAGTTGGAATGGCGCAAATCAAGAGAAAAGAATGGTCAGCCAAGAATTTGACTAGATCCGTTTAGTCAGGGCGTTGCTATGGATCAGGATGGGGTGTGGGAGCTTTCTTTTATTTACTACCTATCAGGTAAGTTTTTTTGTCAGCTTAGCGCTAGATACGGATACTGGATATCGAACAAAACTCTCCACTTCACTCTTTGCACATCCCTCTAGATTGAAGCTGTACACCTGCATCAAGGCGTGGTATAATGTAGCATTTCAAGGGCTGGGTGGCTTGTTCTTCTAGTACTAGAATGACCTCATGGATTTTGCGAAGCCGCGCCAAGATTTCTTGTTTCTGTCTCGCGCAAAACATGTGAGAAACATCGAAATCATTGATTCAAACAACGCATATGTTCTTGATTGAAAACTATATTAATGTCTTTAGATAACACGTAGTGTTTAAAATCCAGAGTAGTAATATCATGGAGTATATATCCAGGTACCTGATTACACTAGAATACCATGGAATGTGAAGGTGGTCAAGGATTGACGCTGAGCCGGCACCTTCTCTTACGCAGAATTGAAATGACATTGTATACCCTGGTCCGAATGAGGCGTTGTCTTGCATGTTGGACTGAATTAATTGAGATCACATGTTCTTGAATATCCGAGAAATCGTATAGCATTTTGTTTAATTTGCAATTACTGCATCTCGCCATATTGATTGGTGAGCTGCCTGACTACCTTTGTGCTCATTTAATAGCCTCCGGCAACTTCAGTTAACGTGAAAGGTGTCGTCACTTCGGGACTGGGCATACTTCGGGACCTTCCGAAAACCAACCTTATCTTGACCACTTTACTTCCTCTTTTCCCTCTTCCTTCTCCTCCACTTCCCCTTCCTCCCTTTCTTTCTCCACAATTCTGCATACCACATTGTTGACAAGCCAGAATATTGACACAGTGACCCTTTCACTTGACCTGAGATACTTGCCCTCTTCTCGTTGCTCAGCTAAGCCCAACTCCAGTTGTGGGGCGGTGGAGCCCTCCACCACCAAACCTGCTCCAAAATCTATTCAGCACGAACCACGAACTTCAGCCACAGAGCAATCAGTACAGCAGACTATCTATGACAGTCATTCGAAAATGCCTCAAAAGATCGTGTCCTGTGCTGCTGCCCCAGAGACTTCACAAACCCCGTCCATAGCACAACCACCATGCCTTGAGAACATCCCAGTGGAGATCCTTCAAACTATCTTGTCTCATGTTCCTGATATTGAATCTCTTGACTCAGTGGTGCAGTCGTGTCCTCGTGTGCGCGCTGCTTTCAAGAACCGGGAGAGTGAACTTGTCAACGCAGTTCTGGAACGCCAGATTGATGCCGACCTGATTTACGATGCTCAATTCACGGAGGCGTGCGCCGAACATGATTACTGGGGCCCTTCAATGATAGCAGATCTATTCGTACAATACTTTGCTCACGACTTACAGCCGGTTCGTCACCTCCGGCCACCGGGGCTCCAGCTCTCTCAAGCGAAGAGACAGAGCGAAACTCACCAACTCGTTGAATACTTCTGTGACAAACTCACCTCAGAGGCCTTGAAATCCCTCCCCCAATTTTCAAATCGGCTTGCAGCTCTACCCACACGACAGGTATCGCTGTCTGAGAAGTTTCGTATCAGTCGTACCCTTTACCGATTTCAGACATACTCCAACCTTTTCAAGGCTTGGGAACATGAGGTAGAGAATGATCTCTAGCCACAAGCCGAGACATATTTTGAGCATTTTGCCCCGTGGGAAAACGAGCAGCTAGCAACTGTGCACGACTTTCTTGCGCACGTAATTAGATCAGGTATGTCAAGTTCCTTCTGAATTTGCCTTTTTTACAACGCTGACCGGAAATTTAGTTTTCCAAGATGTGACAGAACACAGCACGGAATGGATCAATTTCTATGGACCACTAGACTTGGGACTTGAAGACTCTGTTCAGTACCACATGTCTCTTGGCCTGGCTCACATCAAGCGCTTTGTTGAAGCAGACACCATTGAAGCTCGATTCAAGCTTCTACTGCCCACCAAAGAATCTTGATGTCCGTGATGAATTTCTCGAAGACGCTCTAGATAGCTGCAATGTTAAAAAGGAGAGATCTCTTCTCAAAGACTTGCTCGCCAACGGACGAGAGAAGGAATTTGTCTCTCAACCACACTATGCTGACGCGAACAACGGACCGCTAAGAATCTGGCACTGGGCTCATCAGCAGGCAATGCCAGAAGATTTTGTTTTCAACCCTGCAATGGCTGACTTGCGCCAACGGGCCTATGTCATGTGGGATTATTCACGGCTTGAGGAATGGGGTGTCTTGAGCGAGCCACTTGATTACCACCCTAACGATGCCAAAACCCAGAGCAATGCATTAAAACAAAGATACCTTGATGAGAGACGAGCATGGAAGAAGAAATATAGGGCCTTACACCAGAAGTTGACGAATATGGCTGTGACGAAACAAGCGCTGCCAAAGATGAGATATACTGGTGAAAAGTTTCTTGCTGCCAGGCGTATTATTCGAAGCTCCAAGGCGTTTGCGGTAGGACTCGGGGTTGACACGGACTTACCGCCGGGCTTCTTTGACATACCCCTGGAGGAAACGAGGCGCAGTCACTACTAAATCAAGGCTGATGGGCTGCGATGGAATGAGATACCCCGGTAAGGAAAGGAGTTTTGAATTTCTATTTTCTATTTCTGCGGTCACTGCCAGACTGGCTACTTTGCCATCGAAACATGATTAGAATCAAATTGTCCGGTATGGGAAAATTGCCACTCTACAAGTAGAATAAATTGGATCAAGTATGTACAAGGACCAGACCATCTAGGAACAGGAAAGAACGTCCCATCCGGAGCGGAGAAAGGGGGGAGTCAATCTAGAGACAAGAGGGGAATATGGAAGCACGGGGCAGAAAGGTATCAAAATTATAATCAGTGAGAAAAAGAGAAAAAAGGTATTGAGCAGGGAATGGAGTCAAGAAATCAAAGAGTCATGATATGATTTTCTCAGAAAATGCCCCAGCGACCACGAGTCTCCTTCGCAGCTTGTGCACGATCGGGACCACGGCTTGCTTTACGACCATCCAATTGCCGAATGCCCTCGATTTTCTGCAGGGCCAGCTCAAGGAGCTCCTTCTTGCGGATGATATCGAGGTGGCGGCGGACTCGGGGGTCTTCGCGAGCGAAGCGTTCGATCTCAGCGTCGGAGAGGTGTCGACCGAGTCGCATGTCGAGTTCACGGGGGAAGTTGTAGTAGAATTCGGAAAGAAGCTCGACGTTTAGGAAAAGAACGGCAGTTGAGGTGAGTTTGTCTGCTACTACGTCGAGGAAAACCTCGGGGCAGTAGTATTTGTTCTTTTGTGAGGCGCACTGCTTAGATCGGACAGCCATGAGTCTCATCTTAATGATATCAGCTCGATCACGAAGGAAAACACCGTCTCGGCCTGATATTGGTTTGTTAGTCAAGAGTTCAGAGAAAATTATTCGGAGAAGGGAGTAATACCTCTTTCCAGAAGAGCAGCGCTGAAACCACCAGCACCACCAGCACCGTTACCCTCGAGCACGACTTCACCCTTGCGGACCTTGTCGATGAAAGACATGACATCCTTGAGTTTCCGCTTTCCAACGTTATCCTCAACGGTCTTGATGGCTGATTCACACGCCTTGAGTTCCTCCTTCAACACCTTGCTAACATTTTCACGGCCCTTCGCCCACTCCGGGTCCTCGACCTCAATCTCAAACTTGTATGGTTTGATGCAGTTCTCGACCTGATCACTTGTGCTAAAGAAGCGGTCGTTCAGAATGCTTGTGCAGGCATCTGTGATCTGTTTATGAGCACCTGGGTGTGTGGCGAATGTGGAAGATGCTAGTAGAGATTCGACATGGTTCTGGAGAGCATTGGCGACCACGGTAGTAGCAAGTCGACCAATGCCTAATTTTGTGAGGGAGGAAGTGGACGCATCCAGCTTTCGGTGCCAATACAGGGATTCGGCGTCAGCCTTCGGTAGGTCCCTGAGCGGATCAAGCTCTAGCATTGGTGGGCTCAAGTCCTCGACGGGCTTGTTCCAGTACCGCTGCGCCAAGAGATCCATGACACGCTGGTCCAGTTCAGCTTTTAACATTTGCCGGACCTGTGGCCGGCCAAATTCCTCAGCAAATGCCTTAAAGGAGTGCTTGAAGCTGTCCAGGCTTTCAGCTAGGTAGGACTCGGCGCTCAAAGGTCGATCGTTATATTGAACCTTAAACTCGTAGGTCGCCTCTTCCAACTCTTGGCTGATGGTATCTCTGGTGCCCGATAGGCTAGCTGCCATAGTCTGTTCGAGAACTTGCATGAGCTTCTTGCGAAGGGTCGAGACGCCAACTGCAACATCGGAGTGAGTTCCAAACTCGGTGGGGTGTGCCGAGAAGTAGGCATGCTCATTCTTGAGGATGGCGCTGGTAACGTTCCCAGAGCCCCGGGAAAAGAGAGCTGTTGTTTGAGGGATCCGGCTGACAACACCAACGTATCCCAACCGGAGAGGATACTTCTTGTCGGTGAGGACTTCATGACCCCGTGCAGGATCAACGAGGTCCATTTTAGTGATCACACCAATGGTACGCTCACCACGGGGATCAACACGACGACTGGCTCGCAGGGCTGTTGAATTTGCAAGATCAACATCAGCAGCTGAAATGGCCAGCACAACGTTGGGGGCCTGAATGTATTTATCGCAAAGATCATTAATTTTCTGCTTCAGCTCCGGGGGCTGGTCATGGCCAGCAACCTGGATATAGCCAGGAAGATCAATCAAAGAAAGATCGGGGACGTTTGGCGAATAAATGGACAACTGAATCGGGTCGTCTGAGACACAGTCCTTGTCCGGCACCGCGAGATTCAAATCAGTCAGGGTGCGCTGGATCTGTGAGAAGTCGGTAATTTTGCCGAGGCCCAGCGCCGGGAATTCACCATACTCCGATTGAGCATTCGGAGTGTTGATCAGGGTGAGCTCGATTGGTCGGCGGGTGACCATATTGGAGCCCTTTGGCAAGAATTCATGTCCAACAATAGCTTCCAGAACCGAACTCTTACCAGAAGACTGGGATCCTATCACAACAATCGATGGCAGAGTCAGGGACCCAGACTGACCGACTGTCTGGAGGATGTTCCGTATTTCGATCATCTTGCGTGTAAGGAGCATCATCTGATCATCCTCGGCGACCTCCTTTTCTTGTCGAGAGTCGTCTTCGTCAGACTTGTCGTAGCCAAATGCTGCAGTCGATCCAGCCGCAACTCCCGCGGTCACACCTCGGCCTTCTTTGGGTTCCTTGTCTCCTCCATTTTGAGACTGAGATTCCTCCTCCCCTTGAAGCATCTTCTGCAGCCATTCAGGCATTTCAATATCGCCTGTCGTCTTGTTCCACCCACGTTGTGTCTGATCCGCCACATCCTGTATGCCCTGGAATAAGCTCGATGCTGTATTTCCTGCCGTCTCGCCAGCCGTTCTCAAAATGTCCATCGCATAGTTTCCAGCCTCTATAATAAGTTGTCAGTAACCACCTTTCCACCAGATCATTTGTAGCACGTACGAGTTGCTTGGTATTGGAAATAGGCCAGACCCGCGATTGTCGCTCCTCCAAACATAGCCGGTAGCCGAACAAGCTTGAAGGCGAGCTTTGGAAGCAGCCTTGCAAAAGAAAAAGCCCGGACAACAGGGACATTGTTGTGTATTCCATTAGCACCTATGGGCCAGGCGCGTCCCCTCAAACCGGCACCACTATTAGCGCGAAGAAGACCTCCGGTCCTGGAGCCTGCGTTATGGATATGGCGAGCTAGGCCATTCCGCACCAGCGGGGTGAGTCGATGAGAGAGTATCCTCCCACTCATGGCTGTGATGAGATCGCATTCAAAGCCAGATGGGGGAGGAAGATAAATATCATGATGCTCCCGAGGTCGATCACTGACATCAACGTGACTTTGCGCTAGTGGCCGCTTGGTCGACCGTAGTTGAAGGTCACGTGTGTCACCGATGACGTGCTGTGCAAGGGAAGTGAGTAGTTGTTTGTTGGGAATTTATTGTTTTCTTTAATTCCAGGGCACTTTAAACCAGAATTGACGCTCTCTTTTTGGTATCATTCTGTCTCTTTTTGGCTGTTGTCAAGTAGTGGCTCACAGAGTGTCCTATTTCGGCCCCGATTATCGGTGACTCTTCACCTGTCAACGCCCAACCACTGATCGTCAATTTGTATCAAATCCAGGGTCTAAGCATTGAAAACCCCTAGAATAACGTCCAGGACAACATAAATAGCTCTTGGATCTTTGGGATCTTTTCGAGAACTCGTCTTTGGTTCTTATCAAGGCACTTGGAAAGCATCAATACCCAAAATGTGTCGTTTTCTTGTGAGTTGACCGCTATAGTGGTGCAGTGGAAACTATTTTCTCCACACTTCTATACACCAGGACCATAAGCTAATGCGAATTGCAGATATACAAGGGTCGCAATGAGATTCGTCTCAGCAAGCTGGTTACAGAGCCCAGTCATTCCATTCTGACTCAGTCCTACGATTCACGATTAAGATTGGTATGTCTACAACATATACCAGCACCATTCCAACTCAAGACCTCAAAACAACCAGGCACATGCTCCAAACATAAAACTAACACTCAACTTAGGACAACCGCCGCCCAGTGAATGGTGACGGCTTCGGCGTGGGCTTCTACACCGACCCCGCACTCGGCCCAGAGCCCTGCATCTTCACATCCACAATCCCAGCCTGGAACTGCGAGAATCTAGAGCGTCTCGCCGCAAAGACATGCTCAAATCTTGTCTTCGCGCATGTCCGCGCCACCACCGAGGGAAACCTCGCAGAGATCAACTGCCACCCATTCCAACACCAAACGTTGATGTGGATGCACAACGGCGGTATCGGCGGATGGAGCTACATCAAGCGTGCGCTAGCATCTTCTCTCGGGGATAAGTGGTTCCTTGGCGTGAAAGGCAGCACTGATAGCGAGTGGTCATTTGCTCTGTTCCTTCATCTGCTGGAGCAAGAGGGTGTGGATCCCAGCTCGGATCCTGGTCCTGAGGGCTTCGGACAGGCGTTGCTACGTAAAGTCATGATAAAGACTATTGCGCGGATTAATGAATTTACGCGCGAGGTTGCGGCGAAACACAATGTCACTGATGTGGAGACCCGGTCTTTGCTCAATTTTGCAGTTACGGATGGCCATTCTGTTATTTGCACGAGGTATATCAGCAGTAAGACCGATGAGCCGGCTAGTTTGTATTTCTCCTCTGGGACGAAGTGGAAGGAGGGGAAGACGAAGGGTCATTACAAAATGGAGCGCCATGATAAGGGTGCTGATATTGTCTTGGTGGCTAGTGAACCGATTACTTTTGAGAGACGTGAGTTTACTTCCCATCTATGTCTCCCACCGACTATACATAGCGGTACTGTCATCCATGAGCTAACAATTCCTGATAGACAATTGGGTCTCGGTCCCTACCAACTCGGTAGTCACTATCCACAAACAGACAGTCCTACTTCACCCTATCTTGGATGAATTCTACAGCGAGGATATGAATCACGACCGATCATCTTGCTACGCTTCTTCCAAGGGCCTTGTTAGCACTAAACCTGGCAAGACAGTTCCACCGAACGACAAAGAAAACTGGGCGCCATCGACTCAGGGCGGCAACAAACCTGGTTTAGAGGCATCTCGACTGGGACAATCCTCCGAGTGCGTTGTATAATCTTCCAGTGGGATACAACAAGCTATATGCAAACAACCAACAATATGGTGCCACAGGCACACTGAAAGAGAAGCATTTTTGTCTTCCGGAGTCAGAGAACGAACAATTTTGAAAAACGAGATGATACCGATTTAGCAGCAAGTTGGCGTCATGGGGCTTTATTTGAGATGCTTTTATATGCATGTGGATGGTGATTTTTCGGGATTCAAGGGGATGTGCAAGTTTGTTATCACTTACGGAGTAATTTTGATTTCAAATACCAAATTTTGTTTAGTTTCAAGAATTTCAGAGTCGGAATCCCGAGGTCTTGTCTTAGAAGATGTTGAACAGTGTACACTAATATTATATTTTGTAAAGTAGTAAAAGGGGTATCGCATAATCTAAAATCAACTATCATCCCCTGATATATTCGCATGCTTGAAATACTTCATCCCAACCCAAGCAACAACAACCCAAACCCACGACATAACAGCCGTAAGAATAATCAAAGCGGGATAATACCCCACAATGGGAAGCGTTGGATCATCCTCCAACTCTGGAGGCGCATAGGGTGTCTCCCCAACATCCCACGCCCAGCTCCAAACCTCAAAGCAGCTGCCTATTCCCACGACGAAGACGAGCCATGTCACCAAGAGGATGATCCAGCCCCACGATTCAGTCTCGGAGTAATCCCATGTGATATCTGCGCTGCTTTTCATCTCGACGGGGTGTGTTACCAGTGGAGAGGATTTGGCGCGGACGGGGCGGTATGCTGCATCTGGTTGGAGGGGGTAGTAGGAGTCGGAGCTGGAGGAGGGGTGGGCGTGAAGGGATGTGGTTTTAGCGGAAGGATTAGGGGCACCGCTTGCAGTTGAGGAGTTATTGGTGTTGATTCGTGGAAAGGAGATGAGTTCTTCATCGTCGGTGGCGGTCTCTTCGCCTAGGTGTTTGTTGTTATTGTTCTTGGTATTGGAGGTGTGTTGCGCGAGACCCTGGCGCCTCCGTGCGACAGTCGGGCGGGGGTTCTTCAGAGCAGCGCTAGGACGGAACCAACTTGGCTGAGCAGGATCCTCAACAGCATCATTCACCCCCCCCCTTGGCGAGGCAAAGTTGCTGTTTTCCACAGGCGGCGAAGAGGCCTTATCCTTCGGAGAGCGCGGTCTCGGCGTGTCATCCTCAGCCTGGAACCGAGGGGCCTCAGCACGAATAGCCTCAGCAGTCTTGCTGAAAGCCCTTTTATCGCGTGACTCAAGCCTTGTGCCCAATAATGCAGTCTTCCTTAATGATCCTCGTCTTCGCCTTGTCTTTCGCTGTTGTTGAATAACCGCTGCCATCGCCTTCCCGCGTTCCGACGCTTCGCTGTTGATCTGGGGCATGGACGGTAGGTCCTCGTTATCGCCATCGTGGTCCATGATGCGGTTGCCCGATCCTGATCCTGTCGCCTGGTTCATGCGTAGAAAGGAGAGCTTGGAGAATAGAGAGCCTGAGAGGCTGCGTTTGTGGGTGCTGCTTCCGCTGGTGGAGCGTGTTCGATTGGATAATCTGTCGGCCGCTGCGAATTCCACATTCTGACCCTCACTATCGTCCATTAGTGCGGGTAGAAACCGAAAGCTGGGGCCGCAGCTCGAGGCTTTCAGTCTCCCAGCATGGATCAATGTGGCTCAGAAATGAGCTTGGTGGTCAGATTTGGTTAGTACACTTGGTGTGGTCCGGGGTTCGAGCGTCTGGAGCTGGGGTTGGTGCCCGTTCCCCCAGGCAGCAATATAGATCTCAGGAGAGGGACCAACTACTTAAGCCACGCTAATTGCAACACCCTAACGGCGGCCTGGGAAATAAAGTGAAAATAAGGAACCGTAAGGGTCCAGGCAGATCCACAGGGCTCGAAGCAAGTTGTTGATTTTTAAGCAAGCTGAAGGGACTTTGGCAACCTCCAATCAAGGTAGCACCACATCGCGGAGTCTAAGCACCATGCATAAAGGCAACATAGGTGGGACAGAAAGGCATTGCCGACGCTTTAGGGATATCATAATGCAGGAAAAAAGGAAACGAACAAATTGGTATATCGGCTAGGAGGCCAGCGGGCAGAGAATAGAGTGAAAAAAAAGATCAAAAACCGATCAGGTCAAGCACTTCAAGGAAACTCATCGCGGCATATACGAATACTTGGGGGAAGTGCGGACAACGTTCCATAAGACCAACTTGTCAACCGAGAAGGAAACCATGGCAACCCATGGTCGAGCATATTTTGGATGAGAAAAGAACACAATGACCAGTATTCAACAAAGGTATGGGCCTAAGAAAGGGAAGTATGAAAACGACGAAGCAAATTTGATACAGCACACAGAACATGTACTGAGAACGATGCGATACAAAGCTAGCAAGAAACAATTGACAAGAATAGATCAAGCACAAACAGTAGAGACAGAGTAGGGAAGTCGCTTTTTATTTGGAGCATTGCATAGGAATCGAGAGTCCAAGAAACCCCTGGACAGGTGCTCGCACTCGAAAGGGGATGAAAGAAAGATCAAACCAACAAAGTGGACTTGGGGGTATTCGGTGCACAACACACAAATTCCATTGCAGAATGAGAAAAGAAAAGGCAGCTCGATCGCTCAAAAATTCACTTCAAAGGGCAACTTCAAAAGACAACCAGAAGAAAAGAAGAAGAAGAGAAGAGAACAGAATAAATAGTGTGAAGGGTTGGTAGGAGTAGAAGGGGGAGGATGGAGGAAGAAAAGCGATTCCAAAACCGCATATTGGCTTCAGCCAGTGAGAGCCGGTATCAAGATATTGCGCATGGTTGCATGGATGCTCCGGCACAATTGCAAACTTGCTTCAGCAACAACCTTGGAGAAACTTACGCCTGGTAGCCTCCATTAAAGTTGTTGTTGGACTGGTCCCAGTTACCAGACGGGGACATGGGCTGGCCACGCCCATAACCTCCAGCATTACCCTGGGGTCCCTGGGGATAGCCCTGTCCGGGCATACCAGGTCCGCCAAAGTTGTTGCCTTGTTGATCCCAGCCTCGGCCAGCAGGGGCAGGACCTACTCGTCTGTCAGCAAGGTTGGATGGGGATTTCCTAGAAGGGGGGCAACACTGAGATTTGACACTAACCTTGATTCATAGGGTTCTGAGGGCCGCCATACTGGGGGAAGAAGCCAGCGGGGCTGTTGTTAAATCCGGCATTGGCTTGCGGCGCAGTGAAGTTGTCGAACTGACCGGTAGGAGGTCGGTCCTTGCCCCACTGTGATAGTTAGTGAATGAATTTCGGGCGGCATAAGAGATACGAGAAGGAGGAAAATGAACATACGCTGCACTTGAGGGGACGGCCGTTGACGTTGTAGCCATTGAGCTGGCAAATGGCCATGGCAGCGTTCTCATGCGAATCCATCTTGACAAAGGCGAAGCCCCGGTCGGCCTGAAGACGAGTCTCAAGAACATATCCGAAGTTCTGGAACAACGGGATCAAGTCGTTCTGAGTGGTATACGGGGTCAGGTTGCCAACGTAACAGGTTGTCTGCCACTGCGGAGTCTGCGTGGCGACCATATCGTAGCTCTGGATGCCCTGGGTAGGGAAGTGGTGATGGCCGAATGGAGTGGTGGGGGTCATGCCCATAGCCGCCATCGCCTGTTGCTGAGAGATCGAAGGCTGGCCCTTCTGATTAGCCCAGTTGCAGCGAATAGCACGAGAGCCCAGCCATTCCCCATCCATCGCATTGAGCGCCTTGTCAGCCTCTACACGATCACGGAAGGCAACGAATCCGTAGCCACGCGAGCGACCGGTCTTCATATCCCACATGACACGAGCCTCGGAGATGGTACCAAAGGCGGAGAAGGCTTGCAGCAGGACATCGTCGTTGACTTCATTGCTCAGGTCGCCGACGAAGATATGGAAGTGGTTTGAGGTGTCCTCCTTGTTGGTATTGTTGCCCTGGTAGGCCCAGTTGACCCGGATTTCCTGTACAGAATTAGAGTTGATCACTAAGCCATCCGGGGTAAACAAACTAACCGACTGGTGGATGCGACGTCCGTTCAAAGTCTGCATGGCCCGCTCGGCGGCACCGGGGTCATCAAATTCAACAAAGCCATAGTTGTAGCCCTTGCTGTTAAACTGCTGGAAAGGTCAGCGATGGTTCAAGCAGGAAGCCATGACAAAATGTCCGGTATGGGATAGGAGTTGAGAGGTTTCCCCTACAGTTGGGGTCGCATCCCGAAATTGTCGTGGGAGCGAGGTATCGGAGTCGCTCACATTCTTGTCGGGGATGATCTTGACGCTAACCACGTGGCCAGTCGTCTCAAAAATCTGCTTGAGAATGTCCTCTGTCACCCGGGGGTCCAGGCCACCAACGTAGAGAGCGCGCTTGTTAGGTTCGGGGGCTGCCCGACGGACATAACCACCCGCACTTGTAGGAGACATCATGTTGCCAGACATCGGCGAGGTCATGGCCGTGGGAATGGGGTTGGTGTTCTGGGGGATGATCACCGGGGGGCGTGGCGGCGGAGGCATGTGGGAAGGGTTGGTCTGGCCGTTGCCTTGGGCGGTCTCGTAGTGCTGGTTCTGAGCTCCAGCCGCAGGCTGGGGTGCCGATGCCAGAGAGGACGGAGTTGAAGCTGAGACGTTTTCAGCCATCGTGTATGGGCTTTGGAAATGGGGGGAAGGTGGGATGAGCGAGTGTTGCAAAAGCACGATGCACAAGCTAAGCTGGCGAACGCAGAGGTATCAGGGAATCGACGAGTCTGGTGTATAGACAATTCAAAGTTGTTGACAAGCACCGGTAAGAGTAGAAATGAAGTTGATAAGTATACTATAGGGGCGTTGGTTTGACGTTGATGTTTCGATGGATGAATCCGAATGACGGAGCAAGCTTAGTCGATCCAAACAAAGAGCCAAGACAACAAAAAAAAGGAGTCTGTGGATAGAGACACTCTGTCCCTGACGCAGAACACGGTTGAAAGGACTAATATAGTCGATCGGTCAAGCAAGAAAAAAAAACCCGAAAGGAAGTTTTTTCTTTCTTTTTTTCAGGATGGACAACAGGTCGTCACAGCTGGAAGTAGCGATAAAGCGCTTGAGAGATTCGCGAGCCGGAAGGAGGAAGAAGGCGAACAAGAATGAATCAAGGAAAGCCGGTATAAAAACACACACACCAATACCGACAAGATCACAGACGAGGAAGCACAACACGAAAAGGAAAAAAAGGATGCACGGAGAGAAAGAGGTGTAAAGGGCGCTGTGATGTTTAGCGGTGGTTAGCGGCTAGGGGCTTCCCCCACCTGACCTCAACGGGATTAGCGCCCAGTTCGTGTGTACAACTCTTCTCCGTACCACTTCACTTCTTCTGTCCTTCCTTCACCTTTCCCCATTACTCATACCCTGTATCTGTTATTTTCTTTTTCTTCCAGCCACATCCTTTTAGCATGGAGAACCCAAGCTCCTTGGCTGACCTCTCCACTTTGGTGGAGCGGACTGTACGCGCAACTCCTTCTTCCCAAAAAGAAACTCAAAGATCCAAGATGGCTGACATGCATATAGCTACTTGACACTGGTCGACTATTTCGGAAGTCAGGATCTATACCTGCAAGTACACAGTTACAGCGATCAATTCCATCATATTATGAGAGCTTCCAAGAGGCTCTAGATAATCTGTCGGAACAGATTGTGAGTGGTAGTCTTTCTTTTCTTCTTTGTTCATAGCTAACGTTGTATAGTTCATCGCTAAGGCGTTCTTGGAAAAGGACTACGAAGCGATCAAGGCTCGCGAATCCGTGCCGGTCACGGAGGACGTGACCATGGGTGACGTAGATGAGAAGACGGTGCAGGACATCCAATCTCAATCTGTGAACGTGAAGATGGAGATGGGCACAGAGCCCGGGGTGAAGGCCAAGACTGAAAATGAGCCGCCGGTTCCCACCGAACCCATCCCTGGACCGCAGCCCACTCAGGATGCAGTGGTGAAAGAGGAAACCCAGACCAGTAAGCACGAGCCGATGGGGCAAGGATTCGGCGATGCCGATGGCATCAACTTCGACTCAGTCCTAAATGAGAACGGCGGGTCCAATTCCTTTCAACTCAGCCTGGACTTTGGGGACGATGATATGGGGAATCAAGCTTTCCTTTCTGGGACGGCATTTGGGACTAGCGCGCCCGGAGAAACTCCCGGCACTTCACAGCCGGAGAATTCTGCAACCATGGCCCCTGCTGGCGGGGGTGCATTCGACATGGAGCTCCAGAAGAGTGAAGGCGAACCCCAGACGTTCCCTGACCAAGGCAATGCGATGGATGATCTGATGGGACCCGGAGAATCTAGCTTTGATGATTTATTCATGGAGACGGACAATATGGACGATGGTACCGGGGATCTCAATCAGCTGGAAGGTGATAGTTTGATGAATCTCAACGAGCTAGAGGATAATTGGTTTAGTTAGTATGTGATTAGAAGGGCAAGCCTAAAAAATAATTTTGAGCTCTCTACGAACAATCAGTGGCGGGGATATTGTGTCCTATGATCTACATGCGTCTGCGATCCGCACTAGTGATTTTAGCTATCACTAGGCAGGGCGATAGACCAGCTCAGAGTCATGAAGCCCCAGTGGATTATCGAAAAATGATATTCAATAGTTCCAGTGCGACAATTGGGATGTGGACTGAAAATTCTCAATAATGATCTAGAGCTTTATCTACCTCTTTCTCCTAACTGCTCTTCCACCCTTTTATCCAGGGACATCCAGAGCTAGACGACTTACTCTCTGAATGGCCCTATAGCACCGCTCCATACATCGGGCAATTTACTTAAATCTCGCGCCGATCCCCAACATCACAGTCCTAACCTCCACCTCGGGCATAAGGGGGCGGTAGTACAAGACCTGGTTGTGTGACAGACCCAACTCCAACGCAAAAGAAAAGAAAGGAAAAGAAAGAACAGCCCAAAAGGACTGGAAAAATGAATATCCAAAAACCAGTTCCAAGCCTCTTATCTAATGACGTATGGGCGAGGAACGATTGACGGCAGATCTCCAGGGCTGAACACGCTATAAATACTGCCGGGAGGTGAAATCAGGGCCCACGAGCACAGACGCACGGACGGGAGTTCTCTCCGGGAAGGAAAAACCAAGGATGAGGAATTTTTAAATTGAATCTCCACGTCAAACGCTAGCTGTGTCCTATGAACGTGGAAGCCGAGATGAGGGGAGACGCGTTGGAGTTCTGGGTCCTTGGCCGCGATGAGGTCATCGCCAGCTGTCAGCGCACGGACCCGCTTGGGGAGATGAACGAGTCGTAGCCTCATGCGCTAGTGTTAGGCTCTGTGGTGTGTCGCAAGACCGTGTGCATACACTGGGATGCAATGATCTCCCTGAACATGGAGGCCTCGACACCCAATTCTGGGAAGGTTAATATTTCCAGCCACTCAGGTTGCCTGGTCCCTTTGGCCGTGCAGTAAAGCAAACTCTGAAGATTCAGGGCTTGCTCGCCTGACACGATGTGATCATTATTTTAGCTTGGGGAATATGCATGAGGGAGTAGGTCTGGTGTTTATACGGTTTGACGCGTACAACGCGGGAAATTGGATGGGCTGATTGGTGACCATAACTTAAATATTTTTTCAAATTCCGGTGTCTACTGTAGGTGTCCCCGGGTTTGTCTCGGTGTGATGACCCTCACATGCGACTGCTGCAAGTCCCGATGGGGGGATTGTCCCCGCAGCCGAGTGCCGTCGGGCGCCTTTCTAATGAACTTGGCCTGGGGCGGTGCCGGTTTAGCCGTTTCATGCGGATGTTAATTTGTTTCTCGTTTCTCTACTCAAGAGCCGTTTATCCGGCGTGTAAGAATTGGGTGAGGGTTGTCTTTAATGTTTTGGAATCTTTATAGTTTTGTCATATCGGGCAAGAACTTAAATACATAGCCCGTGTAAAAGAATACTTTCAAGAGACCATTCTAGATTGCATTCTGTGGATGTATCGAAAAGCCGGGTCTTATGTAAGACCCGGATCGCCGGATGGAAAGTCCCCAATTCGATATCATGTCATCATCGATCGGATTTGAAGACCTCGGATCTGGACCTTTTTTTCCCTGCCCTGAGGTATTATTAGTAAAAGAAAAATTTGACTATATATGATCCGGCACATAAGCATTGCTTGTTTCCATCTTAACAGGTACTGATCATCGTCTAGAATCATCGAACGCCACCAGAAGCCACCAAAGCCTGGTCAAACACGGCCAAGGAAGTTCTCAAACGAACCATAAATTGGCCCCTCCATTAGCCAATCCGATCCACTGCTTTAGGGATCTGCAAGGCGATCATTTGAGGGGAGGATCCGTGTTATGAAGTCAGCAATCCCGAGGAATTCCTCTTCCTGCAAAAGATCGGTGTGCTCCTTGCATTTCAGTTGTTCCCAAGGGGGTGTACAAGGGATCTTTTTTCTAGCATAACAACCTGTCTCACAAGGATTAAAGCTCTGAGGTAAGTGGATTCTTGTGTCGCCCTTCTTTTCTTCTTTTTACTGGAATTTCCTTTCCCATTTTGGTGTTTCCTGAGCCCTGGACTTGTCGCATTCCTGGTCTTTCACTGTCACTTTTTTCTTTTGTCGATCTTGTCAAAAGAGAGAGAAAAAGCAAAAACCAAGAGACAAGGAAAGAGACTAGAAACAAAAAAAATCCATTAAAAGGGCAGGCACAGCACCAAAGAAAAATAAACCCCATTCTATGATGCGCCAGAGGAAAGGCAATGATGGCTCACATTATCCCCGCACAGGTTTCCTTACAATCGGGTGAGGTTTCCCCGCTTCCCTTATCGATCTCGAACCTCCTGCGCACTCGATCGACCTCAACACGACGCTCAAGTCTGAACGCCGTCGAGGAGCAATTCCCGAAACAAAGTCGTCGCAGCTCCATACTGAGAAAGCTGGCGGGCCCACGTGAGAACGCGAAGAGATTCCTTCGCCTGCGGTCATCCGGAGTCTCGGCTCCCGCTCCCCCGCAATCAAAACCCCCACGCCAGCGCATCGCTCGGCCTGTCTCGGAGATCATCGTCTCTCCCAGACTTGCTACAATCCAGCCCGACGAAATACTGCCCGATATCATGACCGACGTGCTGCCCCGGGCGGTGGCTGAACAGCCCAACACCGTTCCCGAACTTTGTACTCCGTTCCCTCCGCTGCGCAACGAGAGGATTATTGCGACTGGAAGTGGTCTGACGCTGGGTATTGCGCTCACAGAGCCAGTCTTGTATCTCCAGGGATATGATCAGCATGATCCTAGTTCCAAGAAGTCGGCTATCTTGCGAGGCCAAATACATCTTAAGGTGACTAAAAGTGTCAAAATCAAGAAGATCTCGATCTGTTTTAAGGGTCATGCGCAAACGGATTGGCCAGATGGTATGTCTTTTCAATCAAGAGCCCAGGAGCTAGATCTCCACCCTCGCATACAGCCTAACATGATTCTCCAGGTATCCCCCCGAAGAAGATCCACTTCCACGATAAGAAAGACCTCTTTACCCACGGTGTCGTATACTTCAACCACGGTGATACCGCGCTCATGCAGAACGACTACGGTGCACACTACTATCAGCACGCTAAGCCCGTCTCACCTGTACCCGGAAAGGATGCAGTGGTTGCCACAAGCAGGGAGCTCTTCTCCAAGAGCGGCTCAGCCAATTCACTCAGCGCCGCAGTGTCTTCCCGAGACACCAGGCGCCTTTCCATACCGACCGCTCGTGGACACTCCCGGAGCTTCAGCAGAAATGAACCACCTACTAGCTCTCAGGCACAACAGCAGCGGAACTACCGAATGTTCCCCGTGGGTGACTATCTGTACAGCTTCGAGTTCCCAATCGATGGTTCATTGCCCGAAACCATCAAAACCGATCTTGGCTCCGTCAGATACGATCTAGAGGCTATCGTGGAACGATCAGGCGCCTTCCGGCCAAACCTACTCGGCACGATGGAAATTCCCGTGATCCGCACTCCAGCCGAAGGATCTTTGGAGCAAGTTGAACCGATTGCGATCTCGCGAAATTGGGAGGATCAGCTTCATTACGATATTGTCATCTCCGGGAAATCCTTCCCCCTCGGTTCTCAGATTCCGATTGCATTCAAACTCACCCCACTCGCAAAGGTCGAGTGCCATCGCATCAAAGTTTATGTTACGGAAAATATCCAGCATTGGACGGCAGATAAGAGTGTACATCGCTTGCAGCCGGCCAAGAAGGTGCTCCTTTTCGAGAAACGAGCCGAGTCAGCTAGCACAAGTACTTATCCGGGTAGCTCGATGCGAATCACTGCGGGCGGTGGTATCGATTGGGACCACCGTGCCGCCGCCGCGCGGGGAGAGGAGATTGTCGATCGGGGCAGAACGAATTTGCTCGGCAATCTGGCGAACGATTCTGGGGTCGGTCCAACTGAGATGGAGTTTAGTGTGCAACTTCCGAGCTGCCATGAAATGAGGGGACGGGACGAGGGACAGCGCTTGCACTTTGATACTACTTACGAAAACATCCAGATCAACCACTGGATCAAGGTAAATAGCCTCCATTGATTCATGCGACCTCTAGCCATGATACTGATCCTTTTACAGATTGTGCTTCGGCTATCTAAGATTGATGAGAGAGACCCGTCTAAGCGAAGACACTTCGAGATCTCCATCGATTCCCCATTCCATATTCTCTCCTGCAAGGCGACGCAAGCGAACATCTACCTTCCAGCTTATTCGAGACCGGCTTCCGATCCAGACCCACCGGCGCAAGAGCATGAGTGTGGCTGCCCCGGTGCACCCTTGGCAGCGAGAGAATACTCTATTGCGCAATCGAGCTCTGATCGGGAAGACAGCACAACCAATCTCACCCGCCGGGATTCGATCGGTCGTGCCGTCACGCGAAGCTTCACAAATGGATCTGGTGGTTTGGCACGTCCCCCACAAGCCCATCTGGCGCACGTTGCTCCCGGGCGAGAGGTTCCTCGCCCGATGCATCTCCTGCGGACGCCATCCTTCGCCCCTCCTGCCTTCGAAGATGTCCCTCCACCTCCTCCCCTTATCACCCCACCTCCCGAGTACACCACCATTGTTGGTAATGGTGATCGAGAGGCTGTATTGGAAGATTATTTCTCTCGTCTTTCTTTCTACGAGGATGGAGACGATGACCGAGGTCTCGGACGGGTGGACGTCCCCTTGACCCCGGGAGGCCGTGTTAACCGTAGTATGGACGTACCCCGAGAATGGGTACGCTTGGACGACTTTACCGCTTCATGAGTTTCTTTGGTCGCGCTGTACAGCCACCTTATGTTTCACGATATCCGAGCCATGAAATTACGACATTGTTCATATCGGAAGTTGGTGTATTGGGAGGAGGCAACTTGTTATTGGGTTTGGTTTTATTTCTTTGCCCGCTTGGGTCTGGGTCTATATACTGCATTCTGTTGGTTTGGATCAGGCTTGGGATTTTTACTTTTATCATGGCAAGCCTGCCACATGTAACGTTGGGTCTTGCAAATGCTGGGCTCTGTTCATATCATTCGGGGCAAAAGGCGTGATTGCGGTTCTTCGCGGGAGATTACAAATGGGGTTGTGCATACAAAATGTCTATAATGGGAAATAATCGTTGTATTGTTTCCAAGTAAAATGAACAAAAAAAGATTATGAACCTTTAACACGTGGGCGCTATCTACTATCATGATCTGAGAAACGGTGTCATAGATCCCGATAAGAGCGATAAGCCCGCATCTACATTCCTTCCCCGGTTTAGGCGCTCCCCACATCTAAGCGGGGGCTCGAAGATGACATTTTTCTCTTTCTTCCTCCAGCTAGTCAATTCTACCTTTCTCGCGTGACAGAACACTTTATTTGAGCCTCATTGTGCTCGGCATTCACATTGACTCAGGAGAAACCCCGGCTTATCTCCCCTGTCGATACCCCTGGTGACCCTGTCTGGTGGTCCACCCATTATCAACACTAACCAAAAGTAAGTCATCAACCCCTTCTAGCCTGGGAATAGTATTTGCTCACGTGAAATAGCAAGCTTTCGCCTGTCTTCTGTCTACTCTGAAAAACTGGTTACTGGGTCATTCCTTGCGAGGGTCCGATCGCGCGATAAACCACGCTATCTGCCAGAGATCGACTCCACTAATAGCGGGCATCACCGTTCCACATTAGGATCTTCAGATCTTCCTCTCTCTATTGCGATATCCAGTGCATAATATGGCTATCGAAATCCTTCCCCTCACAGAAGCCGATATCCCAGGTGTGATCCAGGTGATTCAACACGCTTTCGCTGATGATCCGTATTTTAAATGGGTATTTGATGGCTCCAAGGTATGTACCACACCATCTATGTACCATCATAAACATCCCTAACATATATCCCAGTTCAATAAAAAAAGAAACTACAGCTCCCTCGCAGCACGCTGTCGCTGGGGCATAAACAACGCAATCTTCGAAGTTGCAAAAGAGATAAACCCAACCGACTCCTCCTTACCATCTCCCGTCCTCGGTGTATCCTGCTGGCTACCACCGCACCCACCCTCAAAGCCAGAGAGCTGGTACTCCTGGTACCAAGGCTGGGTCATATCAGCTACCCAACTCCTCACAAACATACTCTATCTCGGGCGCGGAGGGCTCCGGACAGACAGGTACTGGATCTGGAAAGAGCAGCAGCAAAAAGCGCAAGCGGAGATATGGGATGATCCGCGTGGGTATTATTTTTGTAATATTGTGGCTGTTAGTCCTGAGGCACAGGGTAAGGGTGTGGGGAGGATGCTTTTTGAGTCTGTGACGAAGATTGCAGATGAGGAAGGGGTTAAGTGTTATCTTGAGAGTTCGAAGAATGTGCCTAATGTGCAGATCTATGAGAGGATGGGATTTGAGATGAGTAGGACTATGGAGTGTCGGGATGGAGAGGATGTTTGTATGGTATGTTTGATTCCTCGTTTCCTTTTCCCCTGATTTTTCTGATTGCCTACACCACCTGGACACTGGGAGTTCAAGCAAGCTAATTTGTTTATAGTTGTACTGCATGATGCGTAACCCGAAAACCGAGTAACCTTCATGTCCGATGGCACGATCAGCCAACTCCTTTCAAAGCCCAACCTCAAATCTTATTACATACACCAGGACTGTCAGCCTCCAGGTAGATAGCACAATCCAATATCATACGTTCTAGCTACCGGATACAGGCATATCCTAATCTCTGCGTTGGCCCGATTGACAATTTGCCCTAATGCTCAGCCCCATCATCTGCACGATCCCCGGGCCCACTATTGACCCGCAAGAGACCGTGTCTGCCGCGATCTGAACTCTATCGCGACAGACGCTTGTATAGTACCTAGACCCGGGGCTATGGTGCCGGTGCCGCGTTTGCTGAGATAGATAGCGCGTGTGATATGTCACAAAGTATAAGCTTCAAGGTTTCAGCCTATAAGGGAGACTGCATGCGCCTCGTTCGGGCTGTTGTTACACTCTAACGGTTTTACAGATACACCCAAGATTGGCGTGTTGACGTTGGATTTCGGGATAAGCGTCTATCTGACGGTACTTTTTATTCCCCGCTGAGTTTCAGGTACAGTCAGATTTTAATGCTGACGACTTTCGGCAGTTTTCCTGTGGCGTTTTCTGTTTGCAATGAGGCTACAGCTTTGACCTTGTTGTGACAAAGGGGTGTTGTGGATATTCACTTAGACAACCATAAGGGTCTGGACTGATCTATGGCATTATTCACTCTGTCCGTTCAACCTTAGAAGAATCTCTGTGATTCACGTTGTGTGCTGTGCCTATTCACTGTCTGTCTCTACAATTAAAACTCAGGGAGCGAGCCAGCTGAAAAAGATTAACCTTGTTGTTGAATCAATCATGTCTGTTCTTGTTCCTCATAGACATCGTGGTCGTGGGGTGCTGGCTATCCTACGATCATACTTCCGCAGGCGCGGACAGAGTCATTGTAATTCAACTTGTCAAGATTCAACCACCCAAGACACGGTCAAAGAAGACGACAACAAAGAAAACAAAGATAATGATACAGACTTAATGGTCAACCAGCTAGCTGCCCTAGCTTCCACCATCAGTCGTGTATCAACCAATCCTACCACTGCCGACTCATCTTCCTTGTACAACACCGACATCCACAGCAACTCAGACAAAGATCAAGAGGAAGAATCATTTCATTACCTCCAAAGTCTCATAACCATCTCATATCTGACACCAAACCCCGAGATCACACCCACCAACCAAACCCTTCACGTCCCACCCCTCCGTCGCAAAAGGGCTTCTTCCAGACTAAGCCTCCGTCTCGACATCCCGGGCCTCTCATTCGCCACCAAGGCCCACCAACCAAAATCTTCTCCTCGATACACGACCCTCCCTCCAGTCTACACACCAAAGCCAATCTCCATTCGCCCGGAAGTCCGCTTCTAAAGATTACCCCGATTGCCCAATTCATCCCGATCACCTCATTTCATTCCGCATCGAACAAGGAACACGGAGGAATGGTTTCAAGCTGGAAAGGGAATTGATGTACAGTATATGCAAATACTTGTTACTTATTACATATCTATTATGTCAATGCCGTGCGAGTTCAAGCATTGATATCAAATCAATCCAATCACATTCTAGCCTGCATGATCCAAGCCTATCAAATGGCCTCGGTAGCAAGAGTCCATGCAGATCTGAGAGGACGGCACAGATACCCTGCATGAACCCCTGCCAACAACGATTAGAAACGCCAGGTGGGGAGGGATCATCGGGTGCGTTTCAGGCCCGAATCCTTACTAGATGACGCGAGGGTGATGCTGGCTTTTCGTCATCATCCACCTTTGTTTTAATATATGTATTTTTATTATATCGTATATTGTTCTTTTTTGATTTCCCTAATTCCGATTGTCGGGGAGTTAGGGAGATTTCCAGGACCTACTTTATGTGAATTTCGGGTCTCGTGGATTCACAAGGTTTTAGGAATAATGACGACTCCCACAGATTACTCGGAAATAGGCCAACTTAGGATGGGGATATTGACAAGTGGCCATTGCACAAGAAAAGTAAAGTAAAGTAAAGTATAGAACAAGTATGATTGTTCCATTGACACCCCGCTCGGCTAGTCCCGAGATGGAAATCCTTTGCCACGGCTATCACCTTCGCATTGGGATTTGAGTTTCACCTTGACATTTCCACTCGGAGGTGATTCCTATTTCAATTGAATGTATTGAATCCTTCCCTGTATACAAATGCGCTTTGCCATTTCGGAGGATACGCGTATCCGATGGGCAAAGACTCCAGTAGTTTGTATCATCGACTGGACATTCTCCCCCTTGTGGAAGGTGGATAACGGCAGTGGCTTCGGTTCTCCACCCGAGAAGCTCGATAATCCGCACAGACCGTAAGAATTAAACCCAGTGGATCTAATCAATACTTTCCGATAGAGTCTGAGGACTGTCATCATACTGGTGTGGAGCCGAGGATGGACTTTGGTTCGGGGTTTGCGGGTTCAGTTCATAGCTTGTTTGATCATGCCGAGCCCGACTGCAATTGTCTGGTTTTCCCAACGAGGCGTTGGAAGTAAGCTAATCCAAGACTTCATGCAGAGCCAGACCCTTTTAGGAAAGATGCCGAGGATGTTCATGATTGTTCGGATAAATATTTACATTGCATATGAAAGCGGGACAAAAGTACCAGAAGGGAACTACGCTTAGCCGAACGTTGGCATGATCCACAATTGACTTGGCCTCCAAGGTAGGGCATTTCAGATGGTTTTTATAGTAAATTAAAATTAAAGCAATGAGTAAGCGGATAATGTCGGTCCGAGATAAGCGCCTTTCATTGGTCGGAAATAGATTGTTGACCTTGAATGGATTGGCCTTGAAATTATTGCCTACCGAATGGTCTAGACTGACAGACCAGAGAACCCTCGCAGGAACAAATACCGCTAACTCTTGCCAAATGCCTTATCACATGTACCGGAGGGCCCGTGTCCAGTAACGGAGCACCAGCCTCGCAGCAGGGCTGGAAATGCGCCACTATAATATAGCGAGCACGACATCGATATCAAGACAGAAAATGGCTGATACAAAACTCTAACTTCAGGACGCATTGAACATGTATTGCATGCTCATGACAATCCTGTTCCTGTCGGTACATATACATTCTAGGCCTTGACGATTACAGATCAGGATGCATGGCAATTACCCGATACGGCCGCCAGCATTTCCAACGTGCCCATAATCTTCACGGACTAGAAGAAAATCCCTAAATGTCAATGCCCGTGGGGCAAAGCATTGAAACCCCTGGAGCTACGATATTAATACAAAGAACTATTACTTTAGTTTGTTGATCTCGAGGCCCAATGGACGACCAACGAGGGATTTCATTTCTTTTCCCACGCCCGACCAACCACAAGGCTGAAGTGGAAATTAGCCACGGAACATTTCTCCGTTCCATAGCCCCGCGCCATGACCCTGTTGACGAGTGCATTGTCGTATGCCGGAGACATATGCGTCCTAGCGGGATAAGAGATAGGGGGAAATAGCCTTCGCGGACTCGACGTTTCTCCGAACAGAAAAGCAATGGAAAGTGCAAAGCACATGAAAATCATGGAAACTAAAGTCCAGAGTATTGTGGACCGAGCGCGGCCAAGGCTTGGAAAACAAAGACGGTGTTTACGCTAGCGTCATCGAAAGGATTTAGTGTTCCAAACAATTGAACTGGCCCTTGACCCTATTTGACCGTCAAATCCCTCTGTGCATCGGTGCAGATCCCGAAGACGGTCTGGATTCTAGAAATCACAAATCCCCCTTTCCCATTCTTTCCCCTTCTACTCCCCGGTATCGAAATCTGTTATCCGGGATCCGCTCTCCCCGGCATGCGCTCGGGTGAGCCCTAATCATCCCATACATAAGCCCCGATCCCTCATTGCATCATGACTTTTTACATCCCTGCTGCTAATTACCTAGTTGCTTGTATCTGCCGTCCCCCGAGACCGGGTCTGAAATACCGGATACATGTATCCTGTGCACGGATGTCCGGTACCTATCTCTATTTACTGTCGGTACATTGTACATTGTACATTGTAGGTCTTTGCCAACGAATCTTCCCCAGCAGTTCCCTCACCTGAAACTGGGGAAGACCTGCCATGTATAAGACGCAGGTAGAGAGGGGGGGGGAGGGTCCCACGTTCGAAGCTTCGCTTCAATCCGCACCCCCCGAAAGGTTTGGAGATTGCGTGGAACTGCAGAAACCAGACTTGGCGATACCTGCTTCCGGGATAGTGCTAGCAACTTTTGATTTGATTCGGCTAGGAGCGTCTATAATATCCTTAAAGAGTAGCCTAAATGAGACAGGGACATACACCATACTTCGTGCCCCTCTTCCTCTTCCCTCCCCTTCCCCCTCTCCACACCTGCTCATCACACCAAAAATTAAAACTAGTAAAGCACGGACTCGATCGGAGAAAATTCAAGCCCCTTATTTCCTTGGCAATGTCGCTGAGGATGTGAATGTGAAATTTGAAACTCAGGGTCAAGATATGTCCAATTGCCGGTTCGGCCGATGCTACGACCCCATCCCACCCCTGATCAGTAGAACCACGTTGTCCTGCCCGTGCGCCCCTCTTCGTTTCGGAGTCCGTGGTGTCCTTAATTTGTCGGCTCGAGTGACCTGTGATATATTTGCTATTTCTTGCTCTTGGATTTTTATTTTATTTCTGATTCATAATCTCGACGTTATTTCCCAAGGACCCTTGATGATCAAATTATCCTCTAAACAACATAGTATCATACACGGCACATCCGGATGCGCGATTTCCACCTTTTAATAAAAAAGCAAATTGAAGAACTTTCCCAAAAACCAGAGCAGTCTAGCACCAAGTCCAAACATCCCAGCTGGGATTCCTTTCCATCCCATCCAGGCTCCCGTTTTTCCCTTGACGCCTAAGTGGACGCCGAACAAAGCATAGACCAGGATGTGTCAAACAAACGAATAAATAAAAAAAAAAAAAAAGCCCAATCGCTCATAGCACACGCTCGAACAAAACGAAACAAACAATCGTAAGTTTAAATACTCTCAGAGTATAGCCCCCAGGGCAAAACAAACTTTAAATCGAGGCGTGGCCCTCGAAGCCGCGTAGAAGAAGAAAGAAAGTGTCGATGTCGATCAGGACCGTTGCCGAGCCCGTACGATACATAGTTTGGGTATGGTTTCAGGTGGTTCAGTCATTGGTTCGGGAGAGCAGGCATTTTGACTTTTTGGTGGATAAAGAAGAGGTCGGTTGGGTCCGGATCGAATCGAATCATTGCGGTTGACGGTAATGGCCGAGGATTCGGGGAAATAAGGCAAGAAGGTTTGGGTTGAGGTTCCCAATTGTGGAGATGCGGGTGTGGTGGTATGATTGCGCACATTTGCAGAGATCATATCATCTGCTAACGCAGAGTAGACATTTGCCTACTACGATGATGATCCGGTCGTGTGGTCCTTCTGCGCAGTGATATTCGTTTTGTCCGTCCATGTCGGTACGGATGAAGTGGACGTTGGGTTGTGTGCAAGAGCTATAGACGTAGTAGTTTTTGAAATAGCTGCACATTTTGGTTCCCATCGAGGGGTAGATTGAACTTTAGGCTCGCAGGTGCCTATGATAATTGATGTGGGGATCGGGATTAGGTGTAGGTAAATGTAAACATGATTTGAACATGATCGAGCGTGGGAATCGGAGGGAAAAATATGAAATGTGAAAAGGAAAAAAGGTCAATTGCAAACTACTTAAATTTTTCTTAACTCCACATATTGATACCTGATGTTGGTACCAAGTAGCTACAGTAATTCTGCAAGTAGGTTTGCCCTGGTCCCCACCGGAACAGAAAAAAGAAAATCAGAAAAACGCAAAATGCAAAATGCAAAATGCAAAATGCAAAATGCAAAATGCAAAATGCAAAATGCAAAATGCAAAATGCAAAATATATTATAAAAAAATAAATATTAAAATCCTTGTCAGGAAGCGGGTCCTGCATGAAAAGTAGCTTTGATCTCTGTAGATGACCGTTTAGAAACGAAGGACCACAGTCGGAAATTTGCCCATTATCAGGGATCTTCGGCCCCCTTTTCTTTCCGATGACGAGACCACGGCATTGTATGTATCGGGTAATGGGAGATCGACGCGGTTCCTCGCAGCCGTTGATGCTTCTTCCATACACACGTGGCGCTAGTCAGGATCTTCATGCATAATACGTTGTGAGACGTGGCCATGCCCTTTGTTTTATAACTATAGCAAATGTGGGGGTTTTTTGGTAGCGTCAAACAAATATCTAGTACCAGGTTTGTCGCCAAAAAAAAAAGAAAAAGGCCAAGTCAGGCGAACAGGGATAAATCTCTCCACTGGAATGTCTGGTGATCATCGTCTGCAACCTTTCGAAACTGGGGACACGACGCGTTGGGCAATCGGGGCGAAGGATTAGGATCCATGAAGTCGATGGCAAAGGGGAAAAAAACTCTAAAAAAAAAAAAAAACTAAATAATGGAGCTTCGACATCAGCCTCTGTCCCACTTCTATGAACCCCCTGTCATTGTACCTGTCTCCTGACTGATTGGTGCCCAGGTTGATGACGGAACTGGCCATAGGAGCAACATTGAAGAATGAATCGGCCGAGAAGGAACGAGTCATGAGCCGCGGAGAGAGAAGATCAGAAAAAAATTTAGCAATGAAAATCAAAAAAGCCCATCCTTGTACGGAACTCGAAGAACCGTTCTACGTAAGAGATTGACAAACCAGGGTCGTGCAGGGTAGTAACGGCGATGGCAGCAGACTAAAATCTCGGAGAGCTCGTCTCCGATCTCTTGCGCCATGCGCCTTGCTCTCTGTGCCGCGTCGACGACTCCATTCAGAACTCCACGAATCAAAAACAAGGTTTGAGCTCTTCTCGGCACTCTCCAGATCAAAGAAAAAGGCTCCAGCGAATAATTACCCCACCAAACGCGCTAGTACTAGGCGTTCCCTCTTTTGCCTAGTCGTTCGAGGACAGTGGTCACTCGGCCGTTTTAATCGCCGTTAGTCCACCGCGATGGAGTCTGTAATCGGCATTGAAAAGGCTCCGATGCCCAGTTATTGGCTGGAGCTAAATACGTGCAGGGTTGCGTTGCGTTATTTGCAGCTTGGGCGTCACAAAAACCAAATAGTCAAGGGGTATTGTATTCTAGTAAATGATGGAATTGTGCAGGGGGGCAGGGTGGAGAATCTTCACACACATTCGAGACCTTCTTATGGGGCAGATTTCAAGCGAGAAACACGAGATGGTGCGACAATCGAGTGACGTCCTGCAGGTGCCTCTACCCACATGCTGATCCTTTTTTTTTTCCGTCACTCCTTTTTTTTTTCTTTGTCTTTTTCCAGAACAAAGCACACGGGCCGTGGGCCCATGTCTCGTGGTGTGGCTGACTGCTAACTTCCAATGGAACGCACCGGAGCCATACGAAGCGGCGCTGCTCTGGTCCCCAGTCTCAAGTTTATCGGGTTGTGGAGCCCTAAGAAGACTCCAGTAGCTTGCCGTGGCTCCGCCTCGGGTACAGCTCCGGAAGTTGCCATCGGAAGAGGAGTTGTGCATGAATGTCGGCACCGAGGCTCAAATACTCCGAGGTTGCTAAAGGTTAGTGAACACCTTAGTGCGTCGACAAACTTCCTGTGGAGTCAAGTAATGTACTTTGTGTCCAAGGTAAAATCATTGGGTCAATGTCGGGCCCGATCCCACGTGATATGAACCCAGTGTCACTGGGGAAGTTCACGCTAAGCTGTATCGGGCTGCCGATCCCGTGACTGCCCCCTCGCTTGAATTAGCAACAATTGAAAGACAAAACTTCTTGGCTTAAGAAAATCTGACATTGTCAACACGTATTCGCTCGTTTGCCATCACGGTTGAGGTTGGACAACTAAAGCTGGGAAGACAGTAAGAGAGACAGCTGGGTTGCCTGGGTTGAGTCTTTTGTCGTCACACTTTCTCTCTCCACTGTGCCCACTTCTCCGTCGTTGTGGAGACCAGTTCACTGGCGACCGGCCAACCACAACAGGTCGCCCACCGTCTACTGTCCCACCGGACTACCACCAAGCATCATGGGTTTCGGAGATTTCAACTCGATATGTGAGAAGACGCCTATGCCACTATGTCTTCTCGTAGGCCCGGTGTCGACGATATCTGGAACAGGGTCAAGGGGCATAGTTTCGAACTGTTATGCCCGGAATATCGAGGTCGCCAATACGATGATATTTGAAGGCGCCGCCTCGTTCATGCATATTATTGCGCTCTCGATGACTGTGATCATGATCTTACACATTCGCTCCAAGTTCACCGCTGTCGGTTCGTACTATATTCCGACTGGTGGGGTGATATACGTTTCTAATCCTTGAACAGGACGCAAGGAGATTCTCACATTCTTCTACCTCTATCTAGCTCTGACGATCTTCTCTCTTATCATCGATGCCGGTGTCGTTCCACCAAGGAGCGGACCGTTCCCCTACTTTGTGGCAATCCAAAATGGATTAGTGTCCGCTCTATGCACCTGCTTACTGGTTAACGGCTTCGTCGGTTTCCAACTATATGAAGATGGCACGGCATTATCCGTGTGGCTGATTCGCATTCCGTCTGCAGTCATGTTTGCGATCACCTTCGTCATTTCCCTGCTGACCTTCAAGTCATGGTCAGGCGGTGCGTTAGGACCCGAGAATACCGTTGGTATGTTCGTGGTACTCTACATCATAAACGCCATCTGTATTGCCATCTACATTGTCATGCAACTGCTACTGGTAGTAAACACCCTGGATGACCGCTGGCCCCTCGGACATATCTGTTTCGGTGTGGCAGTCTTTATCATCGGTCAGGTGCTCCTGTATGCTTTTAGCGATCTCATCTGCAATAACGTCCAGCATTATATGGATGGCTTGTTCTTTGCAACCTTCTGCAACCTGCTTGCGGTGATGATGGTCTACAAGGTGAGACTCATGTTACGCAAACTTCTAATGCAAATTATGAGACTAATTGGTTATGTAGTTCTGGGATTCGATCACGACAGAAGATCTTGAATTCTCCGTTGCCGTCAAGGCTAACACTTGGGAGGTTAAGGACCTTCTGTCCGAAGAAGACCGACGTCAAACCGTTTACCAGGACACCAATTCCGAATATGGAGGCAGCATGCGTGCAAGTGGACACCACCGCTCGTCGCATTACGGCCACCGCAGCTAGCTGTTCTTTTCATGATTTGTATACAATACCAGTACTTGACGATACTTTTATTTCTTTGTCTCATTTTCTCATACTGGAATGGTCATTCCTTGTATTTAATCTATTTGTTATACGGTCATTTAGTCCAACTTTGTTTATACTAGCATGGAGCAGCATGTGGGGGCGTTTCGTCTCAAGGCTCGGATAATATCATTTATTATTGTTACAAACTCACTCGTCCTTTCGTATTCGGGCCTATCAAGCTTTCAAGGTTTTTTTACGTTCGGATTCGGCTCTATTGTCTCAAACTCAATAATTGTTCTAGACCTAATGAAAGCTTGGCTTCACTTTCTGAGAAGGTACAAGGCTGTCTCTTGCAGTTAATATCTAGACGTGCAGGGGACAGTTCCTCCAGCCTAATCAGCTCAGCAAGGCACCCAAAAAGGAATTCTTTTAATATCCACAACGATCGTTCCGGATCGCCATCGAAATGCAACTAAAGATAATCCCAGTTAGCCACTTGTGGCTTGTTAGGTATTCAACTGTTTCTTCACAATACGAGAAACCCGAATCGGGGGGTTATGAATATGTATGAATTGCTTTTTGATAGGGTATGAAGATCAGATCAGATCAAGCCATTGAGGGTCCTAGGCACCAGTTCCCATTTTGGAATCCTGAATGCCAAGACATAAAGTGGACTACCTCCGGCCGGGGCACAGCACAGCCTCCCTTGCCAGGCATACCAGTCCGATTTTGGGTTTCGGGGGTTCTCTTGCAACTTTGCCTACCAATCAATGCTTTTCAAGATCCAAATGAATGTCCCAAGGATCGACAAAGGGATGAAACAGGTGGCTGGATGGGTGTGGTGGAATGGGGTAAATTCTAGATTAATAGCTCCTCTTGGGCACAAGCTTTGTTTTGGCTATTTCAATTAGCAAGTGAGACCGTGGAAGAATTTTTACACTGCGGAGTATGTTTGAGACTTACCGAGTGTAAGCTGGTTCTCATAGGTAAGGTTTCTGATACGACATGCTTAGGCGAAAGTTTAAGGTGGACATTGTCGATCAGGAAACGCCTGTGTGGAGCATAAGTTTTTCGTGCTTTCCACAGATTCAATGATAACGTATGCATTTGTGGATTGATGAATATCCACCGGCTTTTGGAACTGTTTGATCGACGACTTTTTAATCCACGACGACAACGTCATCAGCGTCCATGAAGTCATCGTCGCCTTCAGGCTTTGCCTGCTCTGTTGAAGGATTGATCTGTTCGTCCGGTGCAGTGGACGTGTTATACCAACCGACATCGATTGAGGCCACCAAGGTCTGGCCAGCCTCGCTGAGCAGGTCAAAGAATGCTGGGTTGTTCTTGGATATGAACATGCTGATATGGGCCTGGGTTTCATCTGAAGCTTGATCATTGATGGTCTTGACCCATCGGAGCCCTGGGGCTGTACTTTGTTGTCCACTCTCGACCTCGGGTGGAAGCGTACAGAAAGTACGGAAGTTCGAGCGAATAATCTTTTCACTGAACGATGTCTTACCTAGCTCCGAGGTTTGGACGAGAGATGACGCTCCTTTGCCGAGACATGTATAGAAGTTGACAGACTTTATGCCACGTTCATTCTGCACATGAGCCAAGCCTGTAAGACGCTTACGCAGTTCAGATGTTCTCGTTAGGCAGCCCACAAACTCGAGATGGGACGATACCCAATTGAAACCGGCGGATAAGTTCTGTCTGTTGGTGTATAAAGCAGCTGCACCGCCCGCAGCAACAGCTCCCGCGGCCCCAGCAAACATGGCGTATCGACCCCATCGCTGCCAAGATGGCGTTGCAGCAGCGTCGGCAGAGGCTGGCAGGGCTTTGGCAGGTTCTTTCGTAGTTTCAGCTGCAGCTGCTTCTTTGGATGTGTCGTTCTTTCCACCGTAGCCGAAAAGTCCAGCAACTTCCGAAATTGTGTTGTAGGCCGTGGTAGCATTTCGATAGTGACCTTCTGCCCCGTATGACACCACGCCTGGAGCAATGCCTAGGTATGGAGTATCAAAAGCGAGGACTCCTTGGATGTGAGGGAACATGAATGTACCAGGTTCCACAGCAGGGGGCTGGTCATCTGGTCCAGGCGCCGACTGTACATCCGATGTCGAGTTGTGAGGAATAGGCTGCTCAGCTGCTAGCAATAAAAGTGTCTCTGCTGCAACGATTCCACCCATGGAATGCCCAACCAGGAAAACGTGGACCGATGGATCAACAGTGGGTGACGCTGTGTGGTTTGCAACCTCCAGATCAATCACGGTATTCTGCAGCCTGCCATGTACAATCTATTAGACTCGAACTCAAATAAATAATTCAAGATATTATGACACAGGATCTCCTACCATTCTCGGAATCTTCCCACGCATTCTTTCAGGTCGCCTTTTGTCTCATACTTGGGGTACACAGCCGTTGTGACCGTGACGGCAGGGAGTGCCTTGCCGACTACGACCCGAAGATGATTTGGAAAATGGCCGAAGGTGTCATCATCACCCTAGAGTGATTCAAAAGTGAGCGTGGGTCTCGAAAAATCTCAGCTTGTTATGCCGCAGAGGCCGCATTTTGCGGGGAACTCAACCTGCGGTGAAGTGGGGCAATTCATACCTTGAAACCATGTATAAAGACCAGAAGGAGGCTCTTATGCATTTTGAGATGAGTATTGGCGGTCATCAAGCATCATGCAACCGTTGCTGGCACATAACCGCTTGGAGGAAACGCGCTAAACACAGCTAGGTGAAGCCAAACGATGGAGAGTAGAGAAGTGGATCTGGGGCCGGATTACGTCACCGTAAGCGACATCGAGTTCCAGTCACGTGTAATTGGATCTATAAAGTCTAGAATTAGATCTCACCGGAATGTGATTAAACAATTGATTTTGTTTATTTCAGCTATATTTTAGATTATCTTTAAAGCCTACAGTCATTTTATGCACTTTGTGGGTGACGTGGGGAGTACATTAGATCGTGTGACATTGTAAAGTTAAATAGGCAACTGCTTCCAATATATACATATGGACGCGGATGTGTTTCAGACGAATCTATGTGTTGATATTTGATTGACATCTGAGCCTCTCGAGGACCATCATCTCATAATTTACCCTTGCGCTGAGGTTTCTGCAGCCGAAGCATGCTATCTTGCATCGACGTCCCAATCAACGTGCCATCTGGAGCCCATAGGTTGCTTTCGTGCACGGCTCTGTTCTCCGCTGATTGGGGTGTCCACGCTTCCTGAATAAACCACTTCATGTTTATTTCCGAGTCTCCCTTACTGGAAACTGCATCCCAATCAATCATTCGCAATGCTTCGCCATGACGATGAATAACCACCATCAAAGTGAGACTGGACATGGCCTTCCAACGTTTGAAACCCAAAGCACGTGGGATCAGCAGGAGAGAGTTCCTGTCACTGGAGTACATATGTGCACAAATATAAAGATTATCATATTCTCCAGCTTGCTCTCTCTCTCTGATCTGCGCAAGTGTGGCGTTGGGATCTGTATCCGGTGATCCCTTTAGGCGGTACTGTGACAATTGGCGGTATTTCTCCGGACTTGCTTTGATTTCCTTGCTTTCATTGAAGCTCTGCATATCGGTCTTGCGCACATCGAGTCCAGGAAACTCTCGCTCGGTGATATCGCCCTGCTGGAGACCTTCAATCCACCAGTCTGCATCAACGCTAGGGCTGATAGATTGGTCTTCGGGTCGTTTGGCAGAAAGGATATCTTTGAAGCGTTCTTGAACCGCTGGCGGTTGATGGTTGAAAGATTTCTCTCCCTCGTCACGCTTAAATGAGCAAAGGCATGAAAAGCAGATTCGGCCGTCCTGCCGGGCATCAACAGAGCGCGTGCAATACATGTATCCATCCCGTACATGTCGAACCGTGTATGTGTACGGGACATCTAGCCGACCACCAAGGATGAATGAGCCGGCCATATCCTGTTGAACTGTTATTTAAGTTTATTTCGAGGGCATAGAGCTCCATAGGACTGACATATATCACAAATCCCTTCTCGACTGTCTTTGATGCGGCATAGGCGGATTGGGCGTATGCATGCCCCCCGAAGGCTCGGTCGCTCTCGCCGGGAGGATAAGGGGCAGACAGGGACCGAAAACGCTCAACCTTCTCAGATTCATTGGGGTTGGCGTGGGACTTCGTATCGTCCAGTCGCTCCAGTGCCATAAGCTCCACAAAGGAAAGCGGGGAAGGCATCTCATTCGGATCACCGTCTGCTGCATCATGAGATGACATGGTTGATTGTGCAAAAACAAACAGGAGACAAATGCATAAATACAGGCGCCAAAGATGTAATTTCGATATGTAATACGACTCCTAGTTGGATTCCACCCTGATGGTAAACCCCCAGCTGAAGCGATAAGGCCGGATAAGCTCTAGTCCATAAGACAAGAACACGATGGAGACGAAATGCGCAATCTATTAAAGGAGTGTCCTAGATGAGATCAAAGGAAGAAAAACAAAACACTGGGACTCCGAGGTTGACATTTCAGAACTGGGGAACCTCGGCAAACATACCTCTTGTCTGGGCCTAGACAGATCACGTGGCAAGATTTGCCGATAGACAAGGTTTCTATACAAACGGGAGATCCCTGGAGACATTGAAGTAGAAAAAGATGATATCAGATTGTAATTTTGTACAGGATGCGCCAATTGTGCTGACAGTGCTGAGTAATGTCAAATCCCCATGCCATAATGATACACAAGATAAATAAGAAAATATGCTGAAGACCAATCACGAAGCCCCAAAATGTCATCGCAACAGTGGAGTGAAACGGCATTTCGAGTTTAATCGCAGTTGAGTCGATTAGATGGAGTCGCTGATGTTGCGGGTGTTGTTCCACTGGACCTTGCCCTCGACGTCCTTGACCTCCGCGAGCTTGTCACCCAACTTGACGACCGAGAAGTTGATCATACGCGGATCGAGACCGAGAGTGCGACGGATAGACGATTGAACGGGACCGGAGGAGTCGAAACGCATAATGAAGTGGTGGCCTTCGCTGTATCGAGCCTGGTGCTTGGTGGTGACCTTGGGAAGGCGGAAAGTGCCCCAGTTGGTGAAGCCGCGAACAACACCGCCGGAGCGGATAACTTGGGCACCGGCGTTACGGGCAATTCTATTGATAGCATTAGTCGACCGGCCGATGGTGAAAGCGCCGAGATATCATGGTAACACATACTCCCGAACCTCGCTGAGGCTGCCCGGGCGGACCTGTGGAAGAACACGCATTAGCCTATTGCCATCCCAATTTTCCCATCTCAACAATGGCGCAAGTTTCCATCGGCACGTACAATGGCAATTAGCTCGTACAACATGGCATCGAGTGGTGGTGCAAAAACCCGATAAGATTGACGTAGGGGGAAACCGTGAGTTTCTCCTTTGATCGCGCAAAATCCTATCGAAGTTCAGAATCCTTATCGCGCGGTCTTGGCAAATGCGGATTCCCTTATCAGTGCACCACCATCTCCGCCGGGGAAGCACGCATTCCTTTCCCTTCTTAAACTCTCCCCTCTTCCCTTTTCACTTCTTCTTTTTCCTCCAATCCTCCCTTCAAAACTTCCAAAATGGCCTCCGTTGCTCGCGCTTTCCGTCCCCTTACCTCCCGGGCCCTTGCCCAGAAGCCTCTGGCTTCCAGCTGCCGTGCTGCACCTGCTTTCCGCTTCCCGCGGGGAACCCGGAGCTTCTCGCAGAGCCCTCTTGGTGAGTAAATCTGCTCTCCCAAGCTGGTCATTGAGTCACAAAAGGCTTTTGACAATGGAATTGGTCTTCCTATGGCCTTCCTGGAGCTAAACAAAGCTTTGTGTTGAAGCATATCGCTGACGTAGCCATGCATTGGCATTTACAGCTCAGGTGAAGAAGTACACCGAGTCGCACGAGTGGATTGAGCTCGTTGACGGCACCAACACTGGTTAGTACATACTCCTTTCGCATCTTTTATTGCTCCGAGAGGTTGGAGACGTTGTGAACACTATACTGATCCGGTCCCTTTATAGCCAAGATCGGTATTACCAAGTACGCCGCCAACTCCCTCGGTGACGTCGTCTTCGTTGAGCTCCCCGAGGCGGACCTCGAGGTCTCCGCTGGTGAGCCCGTCGGTGCTGTCGAGTCCGTCAAGTCGGCTTCCGATGTTCTCTCCCCTGTCGCCGGCAAGGTCATCCAGGGCAACGCCGTTCTGGAGGACAACGCTAAGACCATCAACTCCAGCCCCGAGCAGGATGGATGGATTGCCGAGATCGAGGTTAGCGATGCTGCTGAGGTCGAGTCTCTCATGAGCGAGGAGACCTACCTTGCGACTCTTGAGGGTGACCACTAGATTATGAGGTCATAGAGATATGTGGTGGAATTAGATGTGCGGGGCGGATTGCTATGAAGGATCCCTCGCGATTTTATGTTATTCTGTGATTTATATTATTTATGTGTCCCAACGGAGACAAATTGTCCTTTTTTCAACAATGGCGTTTACAACTAGTCGGGCCCTCCACGGCTTTGGCTCAATGAATGAAGTGTGTGCTGAATCCGGTCGACCCAGTATGTAACTACGGAACTTTAAATGTTTGATTTGAATCCAGGTTGCGCGTAATCATAATCGAATTTTTCACAAGAAGTCAATCTAAGTATATGTACAGGCCGGATATCCATAAAACCAACCATAATCTATACAGGAGGGATAGTATCACGACAAATAGGGCATTGGAGACGAAGTCTCATCCAACTTTCCAAGCAGGCCGTATGGAAGATATGTCGGCACGGCGTTACCATGTAATTGCGGCGACTCAAGATACTTGAAGCCCCCTCAGAAACACTACTTCCGCCAGCAGAAGCAAGTGCAGGAAGGACAGGAACCTCGATATCCTGCATGCAAATTGCACAGTCGAACACGACCTTCTTGCGATCCTTCGGCCGCTGCTTATCGTCATCCTTGGAGTCGCTGACCAAATCTTGTTTATCGGCCCGAAGGGATGCAATAGATAACGTGCCCCCAGCTTCCAGATCGTCATCAGGTCCGGCAGTATCCCGCAAGGTTGGGTGGTAATCGTAGGCCGGGGGAGCCCATCCACGTGGTACGAAGAAACGGGGACCCAAGATATCTTGACTCGCTAGCATCCAGGCCTGAACCCACATCCACCCCGCCATAATAAAGGCAGTTGTCCAATCGGGCCGGATGAATAGTACATTGCCCCGAGCTGTGAGGAAGTACAGGAAGGGAAACAATCGGAGAATGCTCTGACCGATCACAAAATCCCACCGCAATGCTTTACGGCAGTTGCGCATGACGTTGCGGTGAATTTGTGGAACCCAGAAAGAAAGATAAACCCCTGACAATAGGCGCGCATAGATAGACCCTAAACGCCGAGGCAAAATGAATGCCCAGATTGAGAGTATGAGCATGCCAAAAAGAGCGAGATAGAAACGCGCATACATGGCGCCAACATCGCTACGCACTTGTCCGGGAGTTGGGGCAGTGGTACGGTTGGCAGGTGGAGTATCCGTTTCATTCTCTGGAGGATCTTGATCAGGCGTTAGGATGATCGGTGTGGCACCAGAGTCCCTAGGTGCAGTCACAGGCAAAGGTAGAGTCCCCGGGCGTGTAGCGGGGGGCGGTGGATTAACCGGCTGTTCTTCGCGTCGTTCTGGTTCCTGTACAGCCCAGATCTCCATCATAAATTTCATTCCAATATAACTGACAGAGAGGAATGCCAAAAAGGAAGCAGTTGCTAATACCAAAAAGGACACAGCCTCGTAAAGCTCCAAGACAATGAACGTAAGAACGAAAGCATCACCAAGCGCCATCAATGCGATTGTATAGAAACTGACGCGACTCCGAGTCGAAGGGGTCGAAGCCTCTTTAATCTGGCGCAGAAGTAGAGTGATCTGTGCAACAAAAGCTCCAGAAACCACGAATATAAGGCGAGCTGCATATTTACTGTACTCTTCATGTTTGGGACCAGAGAGATAGAGCGTATCTGTCGGAGGGAACTCTGGAGTGCCTTTCGTTTCGAGCACGTAACCACAGTCCGGAGAGAAGACGACGGCAGACATGGTCATGAGAGGAGGATCTGGAATGGGTGCACCTATGGGGTACCTCAACTCCGCTTCAATCTTTTCTAGCGTCAAGCGGTCGGCAAGAACACCATCGATCATGACTGGATGTTGTTGCAGAAAGATGATATGTTCACATTTGGGTGCTGGGAACTCCATTTGCTCGTTGCCTGCCAAAGAAGCCCATGGAAAAAGCGTAGGGGGTCGATTCGGCTTATCAGACATGCTGTCTATGAGTGACTTGAGGAGAAGCCGTTGGGATAATTCATAAGTATCGGCAGATAGTGCGAAGTGCGGCAAGGAAAATATGCCACCAAACTTCTCACTTGAAGTAGTCAATATGATCTCTCCAGTTTCTGGGAAGTGCATTCCGAACAATGAGAGGTACCAGGTGCTGCCCCAAAAGTCGTCGCTCTCGACAGTCACGCTCGCTCGAATCTCACGTACAAGCCCTTCGCCAAGTCGGAGCTCCTCTCCGCCACCCTCTTCCAAATTAAAGTATAGTGTGCCTCCGGTACCCGTGATATTTGAGCTGAATTCGTGGGTAAAGTACTCGTGTTCGCGAGCAATGGCTGTTGTATTGAGAGGCACCTGGCGCTGGGGATCTCCAGTCCGACGAACCCAATCACCTCGTAATTTTCCCGTCGCATTGCGATACACCGGTAGAGACAGGGCGGTCAGATTGATCGGAGAAGCCCCAGTTGGATCGTCTAAACCTTTTGGTGGTTCGAGGCCGGCATTGGTGAGAACGGACTGGAGCTGATTTCGCGCACGACTTTGGACGTGCGGAAACAAATCCCATGCATAGCTGTCGTTCTTCCGCACTCCTGGGAAGGGGAGCCATTGATCTCCTGGCGGATTAAAGTCCCCATACTTCGATTCGTTCAGCAGCTTGAGTGCATGTTCCGAGCGAGCGAGCTCCCGCTGACGCTGGCGGTTCTCATCGATCAAAGGTGGACGCGACTGTGAGCTTAGTAGGAGGTAGAATATCAACATAAGAAAGAAAAAGGAGCCGCGGTTATCCATTGACGCCACGGGGTGTCCGATTCGGACGTCTCTCTCCACTTCAGAACGGCACGATAAGCATCGCGGGGAGAGCGGGGAGGTAGGCTCGAGGATACGCGCTCTTTAAAGTAGGATTAAAAAAAAAATCAAACTTCCAGCCGCGAGAAAATAATGAATGACGAGGATGAAAGTGGTAACACGAAGAGTATGAAGAGTGGATGATGTACACGACAAGGCCTCGGTCCCCGCCCTTTCCGCTGGCATCGACACCTTGAAAATCGGGTGTGGATCTCTAATCTTAACCCCGTTAGCTAAGGATGATAGGAGATCGATCTCCTATTCCAGATTCAGCTCCCCCCGCAACCACACTTCACGGTGGAAACGTGTTCACGGAGAGCCATCATGATGGCTTCCAACATGCCTCTCCCCATTCCTCCACGCAGTCCTACTCCGCCGGCGGACGATTCATCCTACAATGCATTTACAAACCCTAGAGTTACTGTTGATCGCGACGCCTTGTCGCCACTGCGGGAAACTTCCCCCCAAAGCTTCTCGCTAGAGTCAGGCAGTCGGGACCATCTAAGTCCTACAAAGGCGTCGTTCAATTTAAACCCCGGGCCTGCAGAATCGACACCTGAGCAAAATGGCTCGACGGACTCTACCCCAGCGGGCCCCTTCAACTTCAATACCACAGTGATGGCAAAGAACCCAGTGGTGAAATCGGTAAGGACTATTGATTGTAAAGGGCTTGCGAATCATCGCTAATGAATGTTTTCCTGTCAGAACATCGGACAACGTCGTGGTCACAAATACAAGCACAGTAGTATTTCGCACCAAATCTTCCTTGAGCCTCCACCTCGCGCGCCCTTAGCTCTTCCCAATTCACTTCCTATCCCAACACTCAGTGAATGCCGTGCCAGTATGTCCAAGGAGCAGAAAACACGGTTTTGGTGGAGCGTGTGCCATATGTTCGTGGCTGCATATACACTGTGGACGGCGCATGGATCGCTGGCGATGACTGCGTTGTCTCATTTGATTTTGTTTGACTCCTTGGGAGCTCTTCTATGTGTTGCTGTGGATGTTCTAGGCAACTTTGAAGTCTGGAAAAGATCCAGTATTCGCCACCCGTTTGGCCTGGAGCGGGCGGAAGTTCTCGCTGGGTTCGCCATGTGTGTCCTGCTTCTCTTCATGGGTCTCGACTTGATATCCCACAATCTGCAGCATTTCTTAGAGAAGTCGGGCCATGAGCCTCACCATCCGCACCCCCACGATCGTGTTCCTTTAGGCAGCGTTGACGTGACTGCCGTTCTGGCTATTACTTCGACTCTTGTCTCTGCAATTGGCTTGAAAAACCATGCGCGAATTGGTAAAGCCATGCGTTTTGCGTACATCGACTCTCTTCCTTCCGTCCTGAGCAACCCAACTCACTTTTTGACTCTTTCATGCTCTGTTCTCTTGCTTGTGCTCCCATTGGTGTCGATTCAGATTTACAACTGGCTGGATAAACTTTTGTCGGGTACCATCGCCCTCTCAATGTGCTTCCTCGGAGTTCGATTGGTAAAGACATTGGGCTCAATGCTTTTGATGTCGTACTCGGGCCCAGGTGTGGCCGAAGTTATCAAGGATATTGAAGCAGAGCCTTCGGTATTCGGTGTTGACGACGCACGGTTCTGGCAGGTTCATTATGGCCTATGCATGGCCAACGTCAAGTTGCGTGTCTCGGGCAGTGAGGATAATATCTGTCGTCTGCGAGAGAAGATATCCAGCCTGATTCGAAACCGACTTGGTGGGGGCTATGGTACTGGAGGACAGAAGTGGGAGGTGTCCCTTCAGTTCACTATTGAGCGGACTTGAATTCTACTAGATGGTGCATGTTGGAGTAAATGTGCGGACCTACTTGGATATACTCTTCTTGTACATTACAAATTCAAGCATTGATTGTTATTTTTGTATAAATATTTCTCTTCATCATAAACGTGAAATGTGTATTGCACCATACAAAGAGTACGATTGTCATAGACTTGAAGCGGGGTCAATTGAAGTGACAATCTATTTAGATGGAAAATCTAGGCAAAGGAAAAACAATCTAATTGACGAAAAGCCTTCTTCATATTCAATAGCACACATCGCTGTCGGATACATTGCCCGCGCGAAGACTTCCCAGATAGGATGTCGATATCAAACCGTGGAATTTTGGTACATGCAACAAAAGAAACAAGAAGATAAAATAAAGGGAATACACATCGCGATGCTGAATCTCTACCACCTCACAAACGCATTTGAACTCTTTTATGATGCGGTAGCAAGAATAGCACCCTCCTCGACCTGGGTCATGCCTTCACGCTGGTCCCGTCGTCGGCGCTTCTCCAAAATAGCCTCGCGGCGCTGTGCAAGCATCTTAAGCTGTCGGTTCTCAACACCCTGGAGCCAGTAGCCGAAACTTCCACCGACACCGGCGAAGAGAGGGTAGACCCAGAGGGATTCCCGGGCGAGGATGGGACGCATTTCGATTCCGAGTTGCCAAAGGCGGACGGCAATGCCTGGATAGCACATGTTAGCTCCAATATTCAATCCAAAGGTCTGATATCACAGTAGTCCGGTACATAGACCAGGTCCGATATGCAGAGAGCAATTGAGGAGGATATCGTCACGTACCGAAGCCGCTCCAGAAGAGGACTTTGTGGACCATGATCGCGACCGGCTGGGGGCGGATAGGGGGATGTGAAAGAGGGATGAGTAGTTCCGACACGAATGGAAGAGGTAGACTCTGCGCGCTCGCAGTGTATGGTCGCCCGGGGTCGGAGTTGAATTCGGGGGCTTGGAGTCGTACTGGGCCGGCAGGAGTGTGGTTGGAAGCAAATCAGACACCCGCAGTAACCAAGCACGGAACAACCTTTTCTCCGCTTCTTACCACCCCATCTGTTATCGCTTATCACCCTTACGCGCGACTTCCGAACTTCGAAACTTTGGTCATTCGATCTATTGCCCGTTGCTCTGTCCAACAATGGCCGATCCGGAGGCCATGGAAGACGTGCAGCTGGGCACCAAAAGACCAGCGCTGAATATTGAGAGCCTAAAATCAAAGAAATTCAAAGCAGACGATCTGCCTTTGTCTTCGGCGCAGCATGCGAGCATCGATAAACTCCTGCATTCGTTTAAAAAGAAGGGTGGATTCGACAGCATTCGCAAGAAGATTTGGGCCGACTTCAATGATGGCGTATGTTTATATAATTACCATTTTACATCGCCAGTGATCGCTTTGGTTTTCTCAGACTGATATCTAACGTATCCCTACAGGAGGCGAAAACCAAGTTCACCGACGAACTGTTTGCACTAGCCGAGTCAGAAATTGAGCGCGAGCCAGCCCTTCTTTCACGCGAGAGAGGAAAAGCTGCAACTTTGATCGAGGGCGCCGTTGACCGAAGCGATGTCTATAAGAACGCCGAACTATCCATCGACACGCTAGCATCCAACCATTTGCAGTCCATACTTGATTCTGTGCGCGAGATTCGTCGACTAGAAATTGGTGATGAGGCGGCTACGAAAGAAGAGGAGGCTGGCAACAAAACCGATGCGGAGTACGAGGCCTATGTACGAACCAAGCGAGAGGAGCGGGAGAAGGTCTGGCGCGAGGAAATGCGCAAGCAAAAGGAAATCGACGACGAACAAAAACGCATCAAGGACGAGGAGCGTCGCAAAAAACGTGAATTGGAACGGAAGAAGGAAGATGAAGAATTGGCGAGGAGGAAAGAGATCGATGACCAACGGCGAGCCGAGCGTGAGCGTGAGCGCGAAGAGCAAAGAGCTATTGATGACCGGGAACGAGAGGAGAGACGTGAACGGCGCAGACGAGAGGATCGGGACCGGTATCGCGACTATGACCGCTATAATGACTGGTCGCCAGCCTATCGCTCTGATCGTGGAGTGTCACGCAACCGAGATACCAAACGAGAGAAGTCTGCCGTATCAAAAGATGCAACCCCTGCGCCGGCTGGTCCTGTGGATGAGGAGTCACTCGAGGAAGCTGCTTTGAAAATGCTGCTGAAAGAGGGAGAGGAGCTCGCAGCTAAGGCGCGCCAAAAGCCTGATTTCGACTTTGAAAAAGCCGAGGCCCTTGAGAGCGGACTGAAGCCAGACAATAAAACTGGCGACTCAAAGCTAGGCAATTCCTTGACTAGGGCGACTAGCCCATCGCGCGACTCCAGGCCCCGCGATTCCATATCTGACCGAAGAGATCGAACTCGACACCACACCCGAGACCGAAGTCGAAGCCGCTCTCGCCGACGCGGATCTAGGTATAGTCCTGACCGTCGTCGTGACCGGTCTAGGGATGCTTCAGTGAGATCCCGTGATGAACGACGTGGCTTCCGTGATTTCCGCGATTCCCGAGATGATCGAAGCTATCGACCAAGCCGTCGCACTCGTAGTCGATCAGTAGCTAGGGAACGAGATCGTGACAGAGATAGAGCTCGACCACGTTCCAAATCCCGCGACCGAGACCCTGACCGCCGTCGTGACAGAAGCCGAGACCGTGATCATAACCGTGATGATTACCGCCCCCGTCGCAGATCTCCTTCACGCCGACGCTCACGTTCTCGATCTCGATCTCGTCCTCGTGTCCCTCGAGAACAGCGCTCCCGTTCTCGGTCTGCCGTCGCGCGACGGAGGTCGCGTTCTCGCCGTGCCTCACGTACTCGACGCCCTTCTCCCCCTAGACGGGTCTCTCCTACCAGAAAAGCCTCACCTTCACTTGATATCGACCGTTATGTGCCGTCGACTAGCAACCGAAGCAAATCACCCCGTCGTCGAGCCCGCTCCCCGGATCGCGAACAAAGACCACGACTTGGTGAAATTGATCGCTACGTCCCTGGCTCTGAGCGAGAGAGTGGCAAAGAAAGAGAGACCAAACCTACAACAGAGCCGATTAAAGACCTGGATGACCGAAACACTCGTCGGCGAAGTCGTAGTCGACGAAGAAGCCCAAGCCGACGTCGAAGTCGTTCCCGTCGACGGAGCCGTTCTCGCAGACGAAGCCGAGGATAATTATGAGGAATACCCTGGAATTCTAGTATCTCAATGTAATAATATTATTCATGTACGACCAGCAGATATCAAAAGTGACGACTCTTTAAGATCAATTTTAGTCTCTCGATCTATAGATTTAGCCTTTTTTCTTATCGTTATCGGGGATCCACTCCACCCAAAAAGTTGAAATCGACTGCGACTAAACTTTCTTCAACCACATTGCTCCACTCGCAAAAGGCCCCAGTCGTGCCTTGAAGTCGACAAACTGTTAATATTTACAAGCATTATCACTCTGATATATTAGCGCCCTCAACAGCTTTCCACAACACGTCATAGCCCCACGCGGCAATCTACCATATCATTTCAGCGCAGCGCATATTTCATTTCACCTTCAACGAACGCAACTTCAAGCACACCCTCGATAACCACTCCTAAAGATGGGCTCAACAAACCGCAAAACAACTCTCCCAATGCGACCCTCCGCGCCGATCCCCGACAACGAAGACTCAGACCCAACTTCCTCCTCCGGCTCCTCATCCTCAGAAAGCGACAGCGAAGACTCAGAAGATGAGAACGAGTCTATTCACCACGAACCCAAGGCTACATCTGCGGACACATCATCAATACCTAATATCTCTGGTCGTCCCAAGCCGCAAATACATAGGATGCAGGGGAACTCGGAACTGCTGGCGCGGTTGTCTGCGTTTTTGCCGCAGATGAAGAGTGCGAATGAGGAGCTGGAGAAGGATATTGCTGCCGGGAAGGATGTTGTTATGGATGATGAGGATGAGAATAAGGATTACATTGAGATGGTATGTATTTCTTCAATGGTGGTTCGGGATCAATCATGTTGGATGGTTGCTGACTTTACCTGTTTAGAATCTCGGACTAGGAGTTTTGGAGGAAAAGCGTGATCATGGAGATGCTAGCGGTGATGAGGCTGATGATGAGGCTATGGGTGGGATGGAGTCTGAGAAGAGGGCTAAGGCTGGCTTTGATGATGATATTTTGGAGAAATTGATGGGTGGGAAGGATTTAGATGCTGATAAGCCGTCGATTGAAGAGCTTGGCCAGTAGAATGATTCGTGATGCATTGTCCAGTTCTCTATCAGGATTAAGAACCATGATTTAGTATACAACTACAATGAATACAGATACAAGGACAAGAAAGTCAAATAGGCATATAGTTTCGTACATTTTATGCAATCGCATCGCCGATATCCTGTAAAACCAACCAAGAAAGTCTATGAAGACACCCGTGAAGAGAAGAAAAAAGAAAATAAGAACAAAAACAAGCATGTCAAGTGTCTATTTATATGCATGATCCCATCACACTATGGCAGAGCCATATGATTAAAATTTGATTAAAGTTGAACATGGCATCGTATCAAGGCTTATGACACCTCCTTGATGCGGCAGGTCCAGCCAGATTCCTGGCTGAGAAGAGGCAAGCTAGCTCCAAGACACCAGCCCAGCTCGTTGTCCTTGATCTTCTTGGCAATCTTGACCTCGCGAGATAAGGGCATGTCGTAACCGGTGTGGAGAAGACTGAGCATGAAGTTCAGGTCCAGGCACCACTCCGGACGACCGCGGAGCTCAGCCATAGCGCCTTCGACGCTCTCGAAGACACCCCAGCTGTCCTCACCACCACAGACGGTAGAGGTGAGGTCGTGGAGCTCACCCAGAGTGAAGGAGGAAGGCATACCGAGAGGGGCAGTGCGGTCGTAGAAGTAGGAGAAAATGTAGACGTCCTCACGAGAGAAGGTCTTCTCGAGAGACGGCTGGTGAACACCGTTGAACGAGCAAGGAGCCAGCTTACAGTCGGTATCCTTCTTCAAGGTCTTCTCGGCAATAGCACGGCACTGAGGAGCAGCAGTCGAGTCCTTGGGACCCACCATGATCACATCGACGGAGGGGCTGAGAGGGTGAGGCTCAGCGAACTTCACAGTAACCTTACGCTCCATATCAGGACCAATACAGGGGTTGGAGATGGGGCGCTTCAACCAGGACAGGTCCTTCGGGCTGTTGGCCAACATAGCCTCCAGAACGACCTTGTGCATGGCCTCACGAGCAGACATCAGACCGTAGCCAAGGTGGGAGTGCTGGTAGAGTTCGAACTGGCGGCCACCGAAGTTGAGCTCGTACTTGTGGTCACCAGCAGCCATGTGCTCGGGCATACCGCCAGCCTTGCTCTGCTCAAAAGTGGGCTGGAAAACGATCTGAGTGGAACCACCGCCCAAGTCAAAGACGGCAGCGGTGGGGGTCTGATCGGGACCACCGATCTTGCCGAGGAGGTAGTTGGTGGTGATCCAAGCGTAGACACCCTCATCTTTGCCGTCCATGATCTCAACACCACCCTTCTCCTTAGAGACAACGGGGAAGGGGTAGGCGGTTTCCAGACGGTGGCGCACAGCATCCAAAATGTTGCCGCTCAACTCGGGGCCCAACAGGCGCAGACCGGCGGTGGCCTTGACCGCAACCGGAGTGCAAGACCGGTACTCCGCGGGGACGTTCTGCATAGCGACCTCCATGAGAGGATCCAGACTGAGAGCGGCACCCTCGGCATCTTCCTTGTAAGAGCTGAGACCAGAGCCGGCGCCTTCCTTCTTAGCAGTCTGCTCGAAGACCTCGTTCTCCAATTCCGGAGTAGAACCACAGTTATTGAATCGGTAGACGTGAATTCGGGAGCCAGTGCTACCGGCATCAATCATAAGTGCATATTGAATCAGGGGCTTGGAAGAATCAAAAGGCTTGGTGCACTTTCCGGAACCGGAGGTCGCAGGGGCTTGCTCTAAGAGGATGATCAGTCTCCTTGTTCACTTGAAACATCCGGGCGAAATTTACCTTGAGTGTAGCTAGAAACAGTTGAGCGGGATGGGGATAGCCATAAAAGGACCATGAATACAAAGGCGATAATGGCGCCAGTCTTTACGTAGCGCGTTCTTTGGGTCTGTCCCATAGTGGCGGGTTGTTTGTCGAATACTCGACCGGACTCGTCGGCTGACGCGAAAAGAGAGCCGTTGCTTCGGGAGAAAGAGCGCTGACGGACAGATGTGCTCTGATCTAGAGGTTGATTAGGGGCTGGTTGATCGTCGACTCCAGCCGACATGCGAGCAATCGTCGAGGCGATAAGCAAAAAAGGCAGGCACTGTTGCCACCGGAAAGGAGAAAAGAATGACAAAAATTAAGAAAGGCGAGACTGGACGCAAGAAACCATTGAACCTCCAGGAACACCAAACAGTCCAGAACGGAAACTGGGGAAGTAAATATGGTGAAAGTTGGGGAAGAAAAACAGGAGAACAAGAGAAAGGAGATCCAGGGTTTCAGGGTTGTGGCGCATGGTGTGGCGTAAGATTACTCGATCCGGTCAACTCCATACTCTTCTCCTCATTTGACACGCAAGCCATTGTCTTGGCTTGGAGCCGCTTAAATCACCCTGATCACTACAATCCGCCGACCTTTCATCAACATCGTTCTCGTTCGCTCGAAATCCTACATTTTCATCCCTCCCTGCCGAGTTCACCATGAATCATACGCGTGGTCTTATATCCACCGCGCAGGCCTTGCGCCAGACCTTCTTCACACCTCTCCAGAGCTCCAGAGTCGGTTTCCTACAGCCATTTGCCCTTCAAAATGGTCCACAAATCAGATACTTCCAACATTCCCGCTGTCTCTCCCTTAACAAACCTCGAGCCCCTGTTAAAGGGCCCATCAAAGACGAAGAGATCCGCTCTCAAATGGTGCAGGTGGTCAATTCCGAGGGAGATCTCGATCCACCCGAGTATCTTACCGATGTTCTTGAAACATTCGACCGCAAGAAATACTTTCTCATCCAAGTGTCTCCGGGTGCTTTCAAGAAGCCACCGGTATGCAAAGTCATGAACAAGTTGGATTATCGGAATGCCGAGAAAGCGAAGGAAAAGGCAGCAAAGGCAGCCAAACAAACCGTCAAGCAAATTGAACTGAACTGGGCTATCGATGCTCATGATCTCGAACACCGCTTGAAGCAGTTGGCTGCCTTTTTAGAGAAAGGTCTGAAGGTTGAGGTCATCTTGACTCGGAAGAAGCACAAGCGGGCCCCCACGGTCGATGAGATTAAGCATGTCATGCAGACTGTACTGGACACCACACGAGAGGCGGGAGGCACACAAGTCAAACCAATGGAGGGAGAACCAGGCAAGCGTGTTTTGCTTACTGTGAGGAAGGGTGACAATTGAACTGGTTAGGAATAACTTCAATCCTGTATCATCGTGGTTTTTGCAGGTGTTGGCACCTCAATTGATTGCCTTGGACATTTCATTGTCAACTTTGGAAGCCAATTATCTTTGATTCATCTACTCCCATACCCGGGGAGCTTACTTTGGGTTACGCATAGCCTCATCACCTTCTACGCGGGCGTTCGGCAAACTATAGTCCACGGGCTGCCTAAATTGAGCCATGAAAAAGAAATACTTAGATGCCTATAGCCTGGGATATACCATACTCAAGGGTCAACTAATACCGACGTCAATATCTCCTGCATGGTTTATCGTACCAATTGACGACAGCCGTAAACCTCCGCAATTCGTAGCTTCTGATTGGTGGGTGCATGACTAAGCCTCTGGGCCCAGAAAAATTGGTGTTGATTCTCCCCGTTTCTTCTCATCGATTGCTCTTCTTGCTACCGTGTTCTATCGTTTTTGCTTCCTAACTGCAAGATGTCGGGTCTCTCTCGTTCCTTCAACATCCTGGCGCGCTCCAGCCGGGCTTCCATCCTCCGCCCCAGCGCTGTCAACCCCATCCACCATGTCTTTGCCAACAACAAGATGGCTGCTCGTGGTCTGGCCACTGCTTTCGAGCGCACCAAGCCCCATGTGAACATTGGTACTATCGGTCACGTCGATCACGGCAAG